>CM062259.1:32491402-33691402 GCA_031216405.1 Syzygium malaccense | reverse complement strand
CTTCCCGGATGCATCTCAACTAAAACTTCATGGCACATTCCTTATTATGTTGGCCGACCGACCACGACGAATGGGCCAACTGTTTCGTTCAATTATTAGACCTTCACAAAAGCAGACTGCAGGTGCATAAAGATAATACATAGAGACAAGGAACAAGTTTAACACGTGAAATGTTTGCTTCTGGTCATCTTGAAGAATCAATTCAGAGCCAGAAGTGGACAGAAGCCAACCTGGAAAAGGACTTGGCTCAAAATTAAAAGAAAAAAGATGGAAAAACGACATGCGAGATGTTTTCGTAATTTATTAGGACATCCATTTGCACATGCCAAGCTACGGCATCATCCAAGGCCACACAAGGAGGGAAAAGAAAAAACCCAAATGGAATTTTCACAGGGAATCCTAGCTTATCTGATTTTACAGACTCAGAATGGCACATGGACTCTTCTTGGTAGACAAAGAAAAACTGTCGTTCAGCTTCATTAACTCCATCGAGCATAATAAAGAAACTGCGGAACGTATTTGGGACTGCACACGATTATAACTGAGCAATAATTGCAATAAGACCTTCTTAAAGGTTCTCGTCTTGAAGAAGAAAAGGAAGAATAATAAAGCTCCATTTGTGAACAATGAACTTGAGGAAATCTCAACTCTGCATTACAATTCCGCCTAATAAAACTGATATGCTAATCCGAGTTTATCTTAACCCACATTCATCCAATATACGTCAATCTTTCCCAGCTATCAATAAAAATGTAATGTACAGCTCACCACTTCACTAAAAAGCCTGAATCTAGCATCGGTACATATACAGGTGGTAACAACTTAGACCTTGGTATGCTGCTCCACTAGTTTGCAGCATTGTCCTCAACATTATCGTCTTCTCCATCCTTCACTCTATTCAAGATTTCATAATCATTGAAACCTGCTTGAGTCATCACAAAGGTTAGACTAAGTACAAAATATTCCAGTGCTTTGATCAAAAGAAATAGATGTACCTGTATCCAAGTCTTCAGTCTCACCAGTTGCAGCTCCTACAAGCAGCGACCTCGCTGAAGGAGGATCAAGCGCCATCCAATCTGAACTCGAATATTCCTCCACACTCGAATCTTTACCCACAATCCAGTCTTTTACAAGATTTCGGCTTTCAAATGAAATGGGGTCCATGGGACCTCCTCCCACATTGCCGCTGTATGAGAATTAAGAGCTAATCAGTAAGAGTAGATAACCTATCAAACGGGCAGATGTCTTTTCATTTTTTTGTCTATATTGAGCTGTTTTCAACTTAAGCTTTTCCGACCCGAAAAAAAAAAACTTACACTTTCCTCAGCTGCAAGTTGTAGTGGACATAGACCAGGTCACTGAGTCGTTGATGCTCTAAGCAATTCCTCGATTCATGGATTTGGTCAAGAGAGATGAGGTTCCTTTGACTTCCGATTGCACAGCAAGCCTGACTTAGAATTCGCATTGCTAATCGCGTCAAATTTGGGCAACCTCCTCCATATGTCGACCACCATTCAGCTAGGGAAGAAACAAGGCAAATTCTCAGGAATACAAACATCTGATAGTGAATTCGTGAAAACATCTAAAGTTGTATCTATTACAAACAAAAGCCTCCTAGAGACCTGCAAGGACGGCTGAGAGAACCGAACCATGGTTGCTTTATTGGATTGATTGATTCGCATTATCCGCATAAACATATTTATCAGAAGAGCATTAACCTTGAATAAACTTTCATTTTTTTCACTAATAACTTGTCTCATGATCCAAAAGCAAAGCCAGGTCTCCGCATCTTTAAGCCCCCCACACACCCAAACAACATGCCCACTGAGTAAAATAAATTCAGAACAAAGAGGCTATAACATCAAGTTGTTAAAGAACTCTCACCAGGAAGTATACTTTCTCTAGCTCTAATTGCCATCTTTCTCCCCAAATCTCCAGCAGCACTTTTGTAGGAATTTATCTCTTTGATAATTTTATCCTGAACTTTTGTATCAGTAACCAATCTCTCTATGCAGTCAAACATCCCTGAAATAATCTCACTGGGTATATCTCCCTCGATGCTATAAAAAAATTTGGGGTTTAGGTAGAATCCTGCCGCATGAAGCGGAAGACTCCAGTGGCGCTCCCAGCGGTGATCTATTATGTCCCAGTAAGCCACATAATCTTCCCTTTTCAGGAGTTCCTTCTTAATTGCTTCTTTTGCCTTGTACATTCCTGCATAAACATATCCCATTGCAGGCCTCTTCCCACTGCTAATAATTTTAAGAAGCCGGATGAGTGAACATGTTAGACGGGTGATGAGAATGCAAGAGGACCAGAATGATTCGTTATTTGCATAATCTAACAGTTCTAGACCCTCCTTTTTCTTTGCATACGGGCAATCAACCCATTCCTGTGAAGTGACCATGGCCAGCAAATTGGGTTTAAGATCAACCATCCTTTTCAAAGTTGCGAAATTAGTAGCAGAACGACTTCCCGCAATTTCTATTATATCATCACCAAAGGTATACCTTCTCAAAAGATTCAGAACAACAGCATGATTATAGATAAACCTTGTGATAGAACGAGCTTGTTCAATAACTGCACTGATCCATTCAAGGTTCTCAAAATCTTTGAGTATCAAATCAATGCACTCAGCTGCACAAGGACTCCAGTAGAGAGTAGGGAAGATATCCATCAACTTTTTCCCAGCAACCATGTATTGTTCTTCACCCTTTGTAATCACTTGCAATACATTTTTTACACCTACTTCTTCTACTACCTGCTTGAGCACTTCAACCAAAATATCTGAGGAATGCACGAAATCAGTTGCATCAACAGATTTCAGGAACACTTTTCCTTCTGGTGAGTAGACAAAAAAACTCAGAAATGTTCTGCCCATCTCCGTGGTCAATTGCTCAACCATCAACGAGCAGCCTGTTTTCCCCCAAGCTGCAGTGTGCTTAGCCGTATCATTCTTGACTTCGTCAAGTACACTCTTCAGAATAAGGCCTCTAAGGTCATTATGTGTGGGTGGTAGTACATCTGGTCCACCAGAAGCAATTGCATCAAACATTGGCTGGAAATAAACCGAGTTCACCGCATCTAAAGATGCCCCAATATCATAAAAGAATCGGCCTATTGCTGCATGAATTTCACTATTTACCCTTTTCGTGCTCAAAGCCATGCAACTGAGATTCACGCCTTCGGGAGTTGCAGGAATACTCTTTCCTTTGGCTCTCTTTCTCCTCACGCCACTCTTGTTAACACCACCTTCTTGGTTAATATACGAATTCGAATTTGGGTCGGCACTTTCATTGTGAACCTTGACAAAGTCAAGTGCAGCAGCTCGAATGGGACTCAATGCCTTACCATTGGCATCACTTTGAACAGCAAATGCGTCAATCTCCTCATTAGAAGTTTGCGGATTGATAGTGGAAATGACCTCATCAATCTTCTGCTTTCTCCGCCTCTTCGCGACGACCCCCTCCAAACTCTGCTGCATCTGTTGCCGGACATCCGGCGGGGTTCGCAGGCAAGTGGACGCGTTACCTTTGTGACCTGCGAGATGTTCCTTAATCCTATGAATCCCCCCGCCCTTAAACAGTTTGCCGCAATACAAACACTTGAGCTGGACTTTATCCCCGCTTTTGTACATTTGGCAATGCTTCCACGCCGGGTCAGTCTTCTGGCGCGTCAGCGCCAGCGGCACGGGGTCCAAACCGGAAGCCATGGCTGGCTGTTCAAACGCTCACAACAATGTCCATGTTTCCAACCCCGTGGCGGGTTCATGCACAACGTCAAAGCCTCTCTACAACGAGCAGCGAATAACGCAATCAAAACGAGCGATTCAAGCATCCAAATTTTCATAATGTGCTTAACCATATAACGTTAAACAAGCAGAATTCCCCTGGACAACAAAAACCCACGAACAAACAAGGCATTGCATAAAAGATGAAAAAGAATTTCCCGAGTAACTAAGCTTAGAGAGAGAGAGAGAGAGAGAGAGAGAGAGAGAGAGAGAGCATACTCGTCGGCGTCGGGCCCTCCGGCGGCCGGCGGGGAGAGAGAGCGGGGGCAGAGGGAGGCGAGAACCGAGTTAATGGCGGTCGAGGGGGTATATATATAAACCGCGAGCGAGTGACCTGACGGACCGGTTAGGGCAGCTGTCAGCCGGTTATCCTTTATCGTCTCCTCCAATTTTAGCCCTCCGTTTCGCCTGTTGACCCGGTCAAGTTGCAGGGATCGGACCGGCTTTCTAGTGGGGGCGGAACCTGGAGCTCCCGGTTACCCGGATCCCGCGGCCGATTCGCGGCCCTGGCCGGCGGTCGGACTCGATCCAGGTGAACCGGCGATCTCTCTCTCGATCGCTATCTGAAAGAGCTTCTCTGTTTCAAGACGGCCGACTTCTTTTTAGCTGAATCCTCGGGCAATTTCGACGTTCCAACCGGAAAAATCAAACCTTTTCGTCGATTTCCTACTCCGATCGGGACGCGTCTACTTGGGTCTGGACAATTAGGGTTGCGTTTGGCAATTTCCGGAACGAGCGGAAGCTTGATCGGGGCAGGCGAGGAATCTGATGATTGATCGGTGACGGATCAGAGGAGTGGAAAAGATCCGGTTTTGAATTGCTCGGTGATAGGGATGATACCACGTTCTAGGACCGAATCGGATTGACTTGGCGTCGCGCTTTCGATGAAATTAATGATGTTCGATGCGAGGGTGTGACGAGGAGGCGACGCACGCTGATGCCCTAAGAACTCTTACATTTTCATCAACGAAAGCTTGATTTCTGGACCCTTCTGTTTAAAATGGCGAGCAAGCTCGTTCCTTTTCTTGGCTACGAGCGACATCTTTTCCTATTTTTCATGTTATATGTGATTGAAGAAGGGTGAGTGACCGACCTTTTCAATTGGACTGTAACTGTAACTCTTCCTTAGTAATGAAGATCGTATCATAGTGTCCTTCTATCGATTTGATCATCGTTTTCGAGCCGAGAAGAAGGAGAAGAAGATCGCCTCATGAACTTATCGTCGAGAAAAAATTGCTTGAAACCATCCGGGTTCCTACGCGTGAGTCCCGGATTCCCTAGAGGCAGTCAGCAAAAAATTAAAAGCTAAACGCAACGTCTGTAGCACATTTCTGTCTTCAAACTCATTCAGCTTTTGGGGGGGAAATCTTGTTGAAAGCATGCATTCGAGTTGCTCCTAAATTCCCGCTGTTCATTTTCAGGACAGGGGCTTACGTCGGTTCAAAATGCCAGGAAGAAGAAAGTCCAAAAGGAATCTCCCAACTGCCATATCTCTAAGCTCGAAGGATCTCAACCCGGTCATACCGCAATCCAAAAGGTCAACTGTGTTAAATATAACTGCATGATGGCTGGTTCTACAAGCAAAAGAATACCCTATAGGCTAATGGAGGTCTCTGCCGGAGTATCCTAAGAGTGATTCCACATCCACTCATTGTGAAGCCATTTCTTTGTTAAATATTCGCGGTACACCAAGAATTTTCAACAGCGATCCATGTCCAATGGTTGGATTCGTTTGTGTCCAAACAAGATGGCAGGTCAAACAAGAAGAAAGATCCCCACTTCATATAGAAAGGAGCTTTTCTGTTAAAGACGAGTGGCATCTGTTGCGATATATAGCAATAGAAGTTTTCTTTCTCGGGCATTGATAGTGGAAACTCATAAACATGGATCCAACAGTGGAAGGTGGTAACGCAAAGGAAGACGAAGGGTTGGGTTTTGGGCGATCTTTGCCAGTGCCCAGTGTCCAGGAACTGGTGAGGAATGACTCTAATTGTGTTCCCGAGAGATACATTCAAGAACCAAAGTACAGGCCAGTCGGCTCTCTGATCTCCCATAATTCAACTGGGATTCCAGTCATAAACATGTCGCTTCTTGCTCAAGGTGATGCCGATGAACTCCAAAAACTAGACTTCGCTTGCAAGGACTGGGGCTTTTTCCAGGTAGTCAGTCATCTACACCTAAACCATTACTGGTTTTTGGTCCAAGACAACTTTCTGCTTTAATTTTAGTGTCACACCAATATCTTGATTAAGAACATAATTATCAGCCCCATCAAAGACACTTTTCTCTCAGTTCTGTGCTTTCCTCAAATAGAATATTTAACAGAATGAGCTTATATTCAATTCCCTGGATTGAACTTGTTGAGCAAAAGATGTGTCGGTACAAGTGGAAGATACATTTCACGGTGTTGATACATGGATTTTCAACGGAGGAGGTGTCTCTTATTCAATCAATTGTACTGGATGCACGCTTAGTTCTCTCCTCTTTGCAGCTGATACTGCGGAAACTTAAAGATCTAATATGGCAAATCATTGCTTGCAGATAACACTTCATAGAGTCGCAAGGGGGTAACTAGTAATACGAAGACAGCTGTAGCAACATTTTTCGATCTTCCCCAGGAAGAGAAGAAGAAGTATGCAATGGCAGAGAATGATGTGCAAGGATATGGACAAGGCTACATTGTCTCTGAAGAGCAAAAACTCGATTGGTGTGACTTGGCAGTCTTGATGACGTACACAGATAAGCATAAGAGTTTCAAGAAATGGCCTCTTAACTGTACCAGGCTTCAAGTATGTGATCATCTACCTTTTTATCATGACACCAGAAATACCACAATCTGCTTCACAAGCAATCAATATGCTATTCAAGATTGATTTATGATCATATTTCGATAAGAAGAAATGATTTTTCTGCAAATATTTCCAGTTTCTTTGACATTTCCTTTCTCCTGATTCTCCATAGAAATTCAGTTGAGAAGTACCCGACAGAGATAAACAAGTTGGCTGAAGAAGTCTTTGCCCATTTGTCATTGCTGCTGGGGTTAGAGAGAGAGAGCCTCCAAAAGATGCACCGGGAGATCACACTAGGGACAAGAATGAACTACTACCCAAGTTGCTCCCGGCCCATTCTTGGTGTTGGTGTTAGTCCACACTCTGATGGTAGTTCCTTAACTTTCCTGCCTCAAGATGATGAGATAACTAGCCTCCAGATTAAGCACCACAGAAGATGGGTCCCCGTGAAACCGATTCCAAATGCAATAGTTGTAAACATTGGTGATGTTGTGGAGGTAAGTAAATTACAAATTTCATTGACCTCTCGTCCATTTCCGGATGCTTATTCATGTTATTTAGTCCGTTTAGCCAAGCGCACTGCATGGTGTTTGAAACCAGCCCGACTGGCAATTGATCAGACGAGTCCTGGAATCTTCCTGTTCAATTGCTTCGTGTTGAGCTTCTGTTGCAAGAACCTGACTAGTTCCTTTAGTTGGTGATTACAAACATCCTTGTGACCATCTTAAATTGAATAGGAAACGATGTCGATGCTGTGGCCCAAAAGACCATTACCGACCTTTCACTGAAAATAAGAAGGCTTTTGTCGAGTGCCAGAAAATTTGGAACCTGAATAGATGGGAATGAGTTTTCCTCATCCGAGACACCGAAGGTGTAATCTCTATTAATCCCAAAAAACAAAGATCCGGGAACTTGTAAAGACAAGTTCTGAACTGTATTTTTTTCCATGACAAGTTCCGAACATGAATCAATTGCTTTCAACAACCATGCAACCTTTCGAATATTCAAAATGAAAAAATCTTATATGTTCTATTCCTACTAATTGGCATGCCGGCTTCAAGTACTGCAAGTTTTTAGCATCACATCTGATTTTCCAATGTGTTTGTTTCCGAAAGACTAACTCTCGTTGATATCACAGAGCTGGAGCAATGGTATGTACAAGAGCATAGAGCACAGAGCGGTCATAAGTGAGAAGAAAGCAAGAATTTCAATCGCAACATTTGTGCTACCAGAGGATGAAAAGATAATTGGTCCTGTACCAAGAGGGGTTGCTTCTTGCCAGCCCAAGATGTACAAGAATATTGAGTACGTCGATTACATCAGATACTCCCTTTCGAGAAAAATGGATGGGAACGCAAATATAGAGAATCTGAAGGTCTAAACTTCAGGATCATGGCTGAACACCATAATTCATATAAACACTGGCAAATGATTCACATGCATGGCACGAATTGCCAAAGCAATCCCTCACGCTTTGCCGTAATTTATGGATCAAACGTGAGATTATTTGTTTTTCCTATATGTTCCTTGAAGAGGGAGATTATTTGTCTAATGGAGTTTCTAGATCTACTTTTCATCAAATGGACTACATGCCACTTAATGACATCGCCAAGCTACGAGCAATTTACTTTGCTATAGATCTACGTGCACCGCAGCCACATGGAAAGTGCAGATCATATTACTTGTTCCCCTAGGCCTTGATAGTAAAGAGCTTATTACGAACTGACTTGCAAAAGCAAGTTCGGTTTTGATGAACTAAGGTTAAAACAGAAGCAAACAAAGAACCAGACATCATAGTACTCCACTCAAAACTCTCACAGAAAGACGCCGGGTATGCGAAAATTGATAAAGAACTTCCAGAAAGCTCAGAAAAAAGAGGACTTAATCGTAGAATATAATTGCAATTATGGAAACAAAATTTCTCTGGAAGCAATACCTCAGAGGTAAGCAAATATGCATATAATTAATTCTAGAGACAAAAAATCCATAATGTATAAAAGAAGTTCCATTGAAAGGAAATATTGAAATCCCATACACAAGAAAATTTTTGTCGACTCTGCTAGACATAGGCTCTCTGCGCTTGGAAACATTTGTACATCCATCAGAGATACACTACTCTTCCCTTTATACACTCTAGAAAGAAACTTGTACAGTAACTCTGCCTCCTCGTCAGATGTGACGCGATGCGATACACTTGCTACCTCGGCCTTAGTTCATCATAACTTCTAGTATATCCTCCAAACTAAAAAGTTTTACATCTATAAGTACAAAACCAGCAAATTTTTATTTCAGCCAGCTACTGTCTATTTGAATACATAGACAGAGCCATCACTAAGAGTAAAGTTCGAAAAGAGAGAGGTCACTCTATCCTCAGTTAGCTGTACAGCTTTCCTACACTATGCTAAGCTGGGTGTGGATTCTGAATGCTAATCCTCCTTTCTGCAAAGGATCAAGAAACAAGGTTAAGGTTGCAATTTTCACAGTTCCCTAGGAAATAGAAATACTAAAAGGTTCATAAATTAAATATGGGTATGCTTGGACCTCAAATGCATTAAAGCAACTTTCCATGTACTCAAAGTATCATATCAAAAGACTAATGCTCACAATCACATAATAGAACTTGCACGAAGTAAGACCCACAGCTTATAGGGTCGATGACAATGACACCTCATTGATTACATGCGGCAAGAATAATAGAAAATCTTAACTGAGGTAGTGGAGCTAGAAAATAAGATGGCATTCACATCAGAGATCAGTCCACTAGAAACAAGTACATCTTAAGCAAAACAGAGAAACAAGTACCTCCAGCCGCGACCAGTTTCTCTACACGTGCAACTATGTGCTTCCCGTAAGTATACTTTTTCAGAGCATTCAAATGTACTTTTATTCGAGTAAGGATCAGTTCCAGTTGCTGGTCATCACAAGTTTCCAGCACTTTTTGTACAACGTAGTTTGCAAACTGATCTTTCATCATCACCTAAATTCAACAAAAAGAAAACATAGAAGAGAATGTTTAACAGCACTGTCAAACACTATTAAGAAATGCATTTCAAATAACATAGTTTATTGTAGACATAGGGCTATGATATCCTTACAATGTAATTATCACTCATCAAGTCTATCATATGTTCTGACCCCCAAAAAAAAAAAAGTCTATCATATGTTGCTAACGTAACTAGGCCAATCAAACTTGGTCAGAGAAAAAAGCCAATAGCCAAGATGAAGGCAATTGCCAATAGACTCCAACTACCCCAAAGGAAGAAGAACGTTCTATTCTCTCTGTCTCACGTTATGAACAGAATAATTCCAGATGAACTCACCACTAGGCTCATTTTCGATATGTCAATGCATCAAAGTAAAAATATTTTCAAGTCATTCTGATTTGACGGCAGCAAACAAAGACCAACATCGATTACCGGCCTTCTTGGACCAAAATATTGGTATTGTCAAGAAAGTAATCACAGTCTATTAAGTGCAACCAATCATTGTCAGATGAGCATCATTCCCTATCCCGACTTGACCTATAGATTATGCAGATGGTGTGGTGCACATCAGCATGAACAAACCTGAAGAGGCTCATTCTCATCAGTCGACCCAAGCATCTCATTCACCAGGACCTGGCGCTCTGTGGGAGTTCCAAAAGCCAAACATTTTTCAATGACATTGGAGGCAAACTTTTGCTGACTCATTTGAACTATCTGCCCAGTCAGCATCTTTATTATGGCAGAACGCTCATGTGACTTTCCATGCTCTAGAACATGCTGCGACATATACAAGGCATCAAGCACAATCAAAAAAAAAATGGAGCAAAATAATAGTTTAGACATGCATGCAAAGAACACAATCAAAGTCTACAATCCATATTAGGAAGCAACTGCCAGGCTCTCTATGTGGGAGCTCCAGTCACCTCAGATTATTTAAGTCCGAGATATGTAAGAGAGAAGCATACTGAAAACTCAACCGCATCTACTAATAATTTACAGGGCCGTAAATCATGCAAAGAAGAGTTCTGCCCGGCTAAGTAGATCATAGACCGGAATAAATGTAAAGAGAACTCTTTGAACGTAACATATTTCACATCAAAATAACCAGTATTAAGTCACTAACGAATTTTGTCCTTCCGTCTTGCATGCCTCTAAAGTGTAATAAGAAAAAAAAGTTTGATGCTCAAATCAATTTGCTGCAATGGACAGCTTTTAGCGATGATCTTCAAAGACATATTACATATTTACTCATTTCAAAGACAGATTTATCTTTCCAACAGCTAATGCCAGAGTGGAAAATGTTATGCGAAAGACGAAGATGAATAACTAACTCCCTCGCATATATTTTAGTTTGTGTGGTTACTTCTCTGAGTGTCTATGATTTCATCCACGATGCAAAAGGCAAGTATGCTTCGCTGTTGGGATAGATCACACTTAATGTTTAGAACCTAAAGATGACTGGATTCCCTGGCCACAAACAAATAATCTATGCTAGAGAGGTAATCGAAAACACGTGTAGCAAACCTGCACAACATAATTCCCATACTGATCTTGTGCCAGCCTGCAAACTGATTGCAAGATCTCATCCATCATTATGCGTTGAGTTGTTGAATCATGGCAATGCTCTAGGACTCTCTGGCATATTTACATATAATTGTTAGAACAAAAGCTCTTATGTACTTTTGATTGGTCAAGGATGTGTAAGCATAGACATTCATATGACATATACGTGAAAATTTATTCGGACCTGAATGACACGACAACCGTAAGGATGAGTGGACAGCGTTACAACTTGATCATAGAAGGTGGAGACAATGAAATGAATAGCATCCTCAGGAATACATTCAATACACTTCTGGATGACATGATTCCCATTCTGATCACGGACGCAGCGCATAACATGACTGTCAAGCTCCATCACCATCTTAGTCTGCTGGTCCAGTTCAACTACCTCGATAGCCTGAATACTCAAAACAGTTTCAGACCAACCAATTACATTCGAAATCACTCGAACTGCATGACTAATCAATATTCTATGATGCCAAATGGTCACACAAGTCCATTCATTGCGTTTTATCAGTGAGAGAAGTTGCACAAGAGGCGCCAAGTGGCATATCCAAATAATTCTTCAGAAAGCCACCATTTGAGTCTTTGGGATGTTAGATCTTATCAGATCAATAAAAAATATGATGTAAGTAGCAACAAAATATACACTGACGGGATCAGATATAGAGATGCAGTGACCCAAAGAAGAAGATACTTTGAGAGAAATAAATAGGAATAAAGTAATTTTTCACCTTCTGGATGACTCGACAGCCATACATTTGCAGGCTTAGAGTCAGCACATGCCCATCAAGCTGATCAGCCAGTTCTCTTACTTGTGATGCACTTCCATGCTCGAAAAACTGAACATGTTATTAACAGCATATTAATTAGAATCCGCATATCATCCAATTCTGGATCTGAGGAACAACTATCTTCCAAGATTACCTTTTGAATGACATAATTCCCAAAGACATCAGTCATCAATGACAGAGCTCGCGGCATAATCTCATGGAACACCATGTCTTTCTCTGCTGTCGACGCAGTCTCAAGCTTCTGTTGGATGAATCGGCTCCCATACTGATCAGCACTGTCACAAAGGCACCAAGACAAAGTATAAAAATATAATTCGAAACCTTTAGAGTAAAGAGAAAGGGACGTGCTAGCATCAACTCATACCTGAACTCAACAACATGACCAGCAATTTCGGAAAGTTCAAAACATCTGGTTTTGTTACCCTTGAACTCGTCAAGCAAAGATGACGAGAAGCTCTCATCCAAATTACTACTGGCTTCCGAGTGCCACGCTCCCATGACTCCCCCACCTATGTTCCTAAGCCCAGAAGAAAAACGAACAATGCGCTCACCATGCCGAACCGGACTACCACATCCTAGAGGAGAACTTGGAAGGAGGGGACTCCCCAATTGGTTTCCAGGATAAGACATGCCCATATTACATGCAAGATTTCCATAGTAGCCGTGATTAAAACTACCAGATTTCCCAAGGTAAGGAATACCGTATTGTGATTTTTGTGACGAAAGCAACAAATCAAGGTAAGCTTTCTGGACTCCCATAAAATCCATATAGGAGTCACCCATGCCTTCCCTATCCAACAAGGTGGGGTCACCAAGAGCAGCGAGCTGTGCTGCAGCATACTCGTTCGATCTTGAATACTGAAGATATGAGGGGCCCATCAGGGGGAACTGCAAACCATTACCCGTAGCATGAGCTCCTGCTCTACTAAGATTTTGTAGTTCAGCTGCTGCAGCCATAGAATTTGGCCCCAAAGGCGAACCTCCCCCGAGTGCTCTTGGGTCCAAACCATTCATGCCCAAGGCTGATGCAGCAGCGACATTTTTGAACAAAGGCGGCAGGTTACCACTCCCAAGCTGGCTTGCCATCATGGTTGGTGAAGAGGGATTCATGGCAAGCCCACTTAGGCCATAATTTGGATTAGTAGGACTTGACCTTTCCAAATCGTGATGATTAGACAGTGAGCTCCCTCGGCCATTAAGATATTGAACAGAATGTCCTTTCAAGAACGAGCGCGAAGCAGAAACAGCAGGCTTCTGAAACTCGTTACTGATGTATGATTGTTGCTTGTTTTGGTTCTCATCTTGAAAGTTGTAAAAGTTATTGTGATCACCAAGGTCATGTTGCATTTGTAACTGAGAGAGATTCTTATCATCTGTCATTACATCCGTCGAGAGATTCAAGCCAGATAAAGCGGCAACAAGATCTCCTGTTTCGCCCATATTAGGTGAGACTGAAGAACTCAACAAATTTTGGCCATTAACACTTCTTTTATCCATCGAATTAACCCTCCCAGCTCCAACAGGCGGAATTCGAGGCGTCGGAGCACGGTCAATAATTTGAGGGTCAGGAGTGGCGCTTCTGGACAAGGAGCCACCAACAGCAGAAGCATAAGTATGAGAAGCACGTCCGCCAATGCCATGGACAGCAGACACGGTGTTTTTATTTGCAGTGGACTGCAGCGAATCCATATGTTCCAATTCATGATGCATTTGAGGAAATTGGACTTCAGAAGCTTCAGTGGTTTCATCAAATGCATTTCGGCTGGCTGGACGAGAAGGGTGGCGAGAGGCCGATGTTGCATAACTCATGTCATCCTGCATATGAAATGTAAGACTTCATCTCAAACGTTCAATCACAAAGATGAAGCAAGACACAAGACATATCTATTTACCATCTTATGTACAGTAAAAGGAGGTGGCATGAAAAGTTACAGGGACATTACACTAAATCAAAGATTTCACATCCATGCTATGAAAAGGAGGAGAACCGTCCAAACATACAAACTTCGTCGACATAGGCACTAGTAGTTCGTAGTGAGCTTTGCTACAACTTGCAATTCGTTTACCACGCAGAGAGAATTTTAGCGACATCGTTTTAGCTTAAAAGCATGAGCTTTTCCTAATCTGGATCCATAGCCTGCCAAAGCGTTAATATGCACAAATGACATGTTCAATTCGCTAAAGAGAAATTGCGACAGTGTCTCATTTGTAACATACAACAAGTGCATTTCCAAGGAATAAGCAATGGGAAAATAAGATCAAACAGGCCAACGCCCCCAATCAGTGAGAGTGATTTAGCTTTTAGCAGCGACAAATCAAGTGTGTGAGCTTCACTATTTCTAGAATCGCCAAGTAACACTCCCGACACTTCCGGCCAAACAAGATGCAGCAAATAACAAACTGCCTGGAAACAATGATATCTTCAATCTCAAGAAATATGCTATGCACAGTGCTATAAGATCATGGGAGCAGGCCAAACTTTATCATCTTTGTCAACGAAAAAGCACTACGTACCAAATAAAGAAGCAGATAAGGATATATAGGTCAAAAATCAAACTAAAAACTCGAGCAATAAAGAGAAGAACTAAGTACGAAACTTCCAGTTCCAGGTATTCATTTCACCTGAATGATCTCTGCAATGCTTTTTTGTCTACTCCCAAACCCCAACCCCGGCAAGCCAATCAACCCATCAACACCCCACTCACTCCTTTGAGCCTCCATTCCACCGTTCTCTTCTCTCTCTCCAACTCGAACACCACCTCTACTCACTTTCCTCCTATCACCAATCCCTCCAACTCCTCCTCCTCCTCCTCCTCCTCCTCCTCCACCAGCACCACCACTCAATCTCTGTGCAGACCTCCAATCTTCCTTAGACAACAAAGGCGGCGGTAGCCTCGGATTCAGATTGACATTAGAATAGTAGTAATTCACATACGCAGGATCAGCTCTCAGCTCCTCTTCAGACGCAAAACCTTTCCCATCGCTCCTTCTGACATCAAACAATCCTCCGACCGCCGTCAGAGAGCCCTCCACAGTCGGCGGTGCAGACCCACTCCGGTGGATATCGAGCTCCTCAGAGTAATCTGCTCTATTCTTGAGCATCGATCGCATTGAGATATCAGGCATCATGTTGGGATAAGTATCGGTGATCATGGCATACAGCGGAGGCCAAAAAAAATAAAAACCAAAAAATTTCACCAAAGAGAAGTCAACAAAATTATGTAAAGATTGAAGCTTTGAGCTCAGAATCAGCTCAAGATTGTCAAGAATCAAACGGGCTCTGCCTCAAAGCTGAAAAGGAGCTGATTTCTCGATCAAAGAGACAGCACCCATGATCCTCAACTCAAGAAATAAACGTAAAAATCCGATTTTTCCGTCGATGGTATATGCCCTTTAGTGAATTCTTTCATGAGCCGGAAGATCAGACAAGGAAAATCAACGCAAGCTTTGGGGCAGATGACGAGTTAAGCCATACCGAGAGACAGACAAGAGGGGAGAGAGAGAGAGAGAGAGAGAGAGACAGAAGAGTGACGAAGTGGGCAGTGATAAGCATGGGTGGTGGAGAGGCCGGAGCCGTCGGATGCGAGCACGGACGGCCCAGATCGGTTGCAGTTGGGTCTGTCGTTAGGAGAGTCGGGGGGGGGGGGGGTGGTGGCTCTAGGGTTTTTATTTCCATGTATTAAAAATCCGAGATTTGGAGTTAGATTACGTGAATCTTCATTTCTATTTACAAGGGAGTAAAACAGGCCTTTATTGGGTCCTTTCCATTTACGAACGATTTTTTTGGCTGCGGTTCTTGGGCTTGCTCTATTGCTAGGGCAAAAGAGGGAGCGTGTGCCCCCAATTGCATTCATTTGAGGAAAATTTTCACCATCACTTTTTCTCTGGACCTCATTTAATTGGGCAATCGCTCTTCACGTGTGTTTCTTATCCTTGCATGTGCATTTTCCCTCTTTTTACCTGGATTTTTCTTTTTACAAAAAACAAAAGAGAGGAGTCCTGGAGTTTTTATTTCCTATTTTAGCTAATTTTCGGCCGTTGCACTTGATTTTATTCAGATCGATTTTTGGATAGAAATTGGGTATGTATTTTGTGTATTTAGGGTGCTAAAGGGATACTCGCGAGAACCGTGACTTTCATGCACAAGTCGAGGATAAATTCAATGTTGCACTTGATGGATGGATTGTCTTTCGCTTCTTAATCAAATAAGCATACGTGTATAAATGTAAATGAGGAAAAAAAAACTAATTAGAATGGACAAGAGCCAAGGCTCGATGTAACAAATCCGAGGCTCTAGGGGTTTTCGTAAATTTGGAAGCTGTTTTCTATACCAAAATAAAAGTTAAGGTACTCAACGATTCTTTTTTCTTTTTCCCTCGATATTATGAAACTTCTCAAAAAGAGTATCTGAATTTTGATTGCTTCGGCCGAGACTTAACTTCCGACCAAAAAAATTAAAAACCAAGACTAAACTAATTGACAAAGCTATTGATTTCAAGAGACGCAACTACGTTGGCCATCATCGTGCCTTTTCAGAGCGCATCGAAACCCATCTTTATTATGTTTTTCTCAACATCTTATGATCAAGGGATGTCATAAAAGACGGCCCGTAAAATTCAAGTTGGTTATCGACGAAATCTATTTTCGAAATCTTCACTGTACTGCTTCATTAGCTTTTCTTTTCGGAATTTTTAATATCAATAATAGCGAGCGCTTACAATTCATCAAACGTAAAACGAACTGAAGAAGGTAAAAGACGAGGGAAAAATCCAAACTTTCGGTATATCCTTCTCCAATTGCATTGGCAGGCGTGCTTGGAAAAGACGAGGAAAAAAAGATCAATAACTTATTTTTTACGCGGTCGATGTAATTCCTATATGTGCTGAATACTTCCGTTTTCGTATTTAGACAGTACTCGTAATATTTTCCGGAAATATACGGGAAACTCGTGACCGATAATAATTTCGCAAAAAAAAATTTACGCTTCAAAAAAAGAAAAAGAGAGAGAGAGAGAGAGAGAATCTAATCCGTGGGCTCGGGCGTCGAAAGCCTGAAAAACCGCAAGATCGGAACCCCCCGGGGCGAGAGTTCAGGGGCTCACGCGCCCGAGGTAAGGGCGGGCCAACCGGAATCGGACGCGTGTCCTTCGACACGATGCGCTCCGGTCTTTGGGGGGGCGGGGGGTCCCACCCACGCTTTTTGACCGCGCGTCGGGCAACAAAATCGCTCTTTCTCTTCCTCTTTTTCCACGGCCTCGACGTCGAATGATAAAGCCCCACGCGCACACACACACACACAGCTCCTCCTTGTATTTTCCTTAAAAATGACGATGCCACATATATCATATATGTTCTCTTTTTTGCCTTTTTCCTTTTTATGTTTTGTTTTATTTTTTTCGCAGGCGGCAGCGGATGGCGTGTTATTTCTATCGCGGAATTTATTTATTTATTTAGTGAGCGTGGTACATGCACTAAAGTGCTTATGAGAGAGTGATTGCGTGGACAATGAGCACGATATTCCCAATAAAGAAAACCATCTCATTTCATTCGACATTGGATAATTTCATCGGTAGAAACTCCCGCGTAAATGAAAATAGGTGAAATATTCAGTTAGATTTATATTATATCTCGAGCAGATGTGCCGTCGATGTGATGTTGGGTTCGGCGAAATTTCTAATGCCAGCGATGACAGCGGACCTAGCATATTTGCGATTGACTCGCTAGTGGAGAAGAGGAGGCAAAAAAGAGAGGATGCTCTTTTATTAACACAAAAACAAAGGTATCCAATCGAACATGCAAAAAAGAAAAGATTTCTAGTCATGCTATTGAAAATATATTTCAAATTTGAGCACATAAAGGAAACTTTCCTAATATAAATAAGTTTATTAATTGGAGTTAGTTTGCTATTTGTTTGAGTGGTTACATAGTTTAAGTAGGTTTCCTGTTTTGGATCTAACTCTTGTCTGTATATAAGAAGTGTCTTCTTTGTGAAGAGCATCAAAGAGCCTACTTTTTTGCAATATACACCTTGAAGCAAGAGTGTTGAAACCAATAAATCTTGTAAAAAGATTTGTTTAATCCCTTCGCGAGATAAAGAGAATATTTTGTGAATTATTATGAAGGCTAAACATTATGTGAGTCGTTGGATGTAATTGAGGCCGGGAAACACTAAGTATTTGAGCGATTCAAATGTTGTTGTAATCTCCATTATATTATTTGATCTATAGTGAAATTATTTATTGTTGTTTTCGTTGATATAGGTCACACTAATCGAATCACGTAAAATGAGGATCCAATTTGTTTTCTTGTTTGGTCTATTCTATTGTTTGATCGCTTGCTTCCACAACATATACAGTATTAATATATTATACCAATCGTGTCATTATTTTCAATACGTGATAATAATTTGTAATATGTGTTAATAAACTCTAGAAAAGCAACGAGTTGTCTAGCTGGTTCCTAAGTTTTTCTTTTCTCACGTAAATCCTTAGTCAATATTGGTAATTGATTAATTCCTTAAGCACTTCTCCAGAAATATCAGTAAATTATGTTCGATGTATTAATGACTGTACCACGAAATGGTAAGTTTTGATTCTACATTGCAAGGCTCGTGCACGACTGCATGATGTGGTGGTATAAATCATATGTACATCCTACGTGACGTTTGGAGATTCCGCAGGTTAGTGAATCGACAAAGACGGTAGTAATTCTCGATAATTGTAAGCAACTTTTTGAAACATTCTGTGCACATATTAGAACACCAACCAGGGCACATGGTACAAAGTGAAACCTATGTCACACATGAACATGTCTATGCACAAGATTGTCCTCGCTCGAGAGATTAGTCAAAAGAAAACATGTGCTCGAGCGATTTATCTCGTACAGAAGTTGACTTGGTCATTTTTCTCTTGGTTAGGTCACCGAGACACAGACCCCACGCCCAATCAAATGACCCCAGACTCAATTTTCTTTCCTGCACTGAAATATCAAGGTGACTTTAATTACAGATACTAGCGCTGTCAAGTTCATAAAAATGGAAAGGGATAATGACTTGAATATTTTTCGAAATTTGGCCAAATATGCAATATAATTCCTAAATTTTTAATCAGTTTAATATGATCATTAAATTTTAATCTAATAAGTAATGTTTCGATATGGTCTCTAAACTTTTAGTATATGTTCAAATTGGTCACTATACTACATGAATGTGGTCGATATTGTTCCTAAACTTAAATTAATGGAACGACAACATTGAATATTTTCATATATTTCAGGAACTAGTTTGAACATATACCAAAAGTTTAAGGACCATATCGAACAAATTAAAAGTCCAGGGATCACATTGCATATTGGACTAAAATTCGAGGATCGCATTGAACAAAATTAAAAGATTAGGGACCAAATTTGCATTAGGGACCATATTGCAAATTTGATCAAAATTTAGGGACTATTTATATCATTTTCCCAAAACAGAACTCGAGACGTTTCTCTAGAAGATAATGCAACGATTCTTGATTAAGGCACTCAGATCATCTCGAGTAATGTCCGAAAAAACGGGCTAACATCCATTTATCCGCGCCGTAGCTTATCCTATCTCATCGACCCATTTCAAAGATACATCCGGGGTACGAAAAGGGTTAGGGCGTACTTGGGATTGTGTGGATAGACGCACTGGTCCCAAGTTCGATTCTCCAGCTGAACACTTATGATTTAAGCGGGGGGCCATGGCGGTGGGTTGCTGTGCTAATCTCTCCCGAGGAATAGTTGAGATGCGTGCAAACTGATCCCGACACCTGGGTTACCAAAAAAAAAAAAGATCACGGTCACGATGTTTCCGTCTTAATCTCACCAAAGTGGCCGGAAAGTTATTAATTAAGGTGGAATCCGAAAGCTGCTGCCCCGCCAGCATCCGCGAAAGTAAACAAAGCGGTGAGCAGGGTCATTAGGCCCGATAAAGAAGCGGGCCGCCCCTGTTTATCTTTCGATACCACAGCCGAAGAAACCGGAGGCTTATTCATTTTTATATGCTGCCGCACATTCCCTTTCATTAAGCTCAATATAAGAAAGTAATTTAAAAAGATGCTTGCTTGTCTAATTAATAAAGAAGAAATTAGCGGGGGAGATTAGCTTTCATTATTGCGATTATGTCAGCTCCTTTCTCTTATCGTGCGTTGTTTTGATTAGGGTTAGGTGGAACAGTGGATAAGGATGGTTTCAAGGCAGCAGAGAGACACGTGAAGCTCTTCACTCGCGAGGTGAATGGTGCCCCTGCGGGTCACGTGACATGTTCCGTATCTAATTATAAAGAAATGGTTAAAGTTCATTCCTATATCATTTATTCTACTTTATTTTTGATAAACTAATTCGTAAAAAACGAGGCATCATGTGCACTGAGATTCGTGATTCTATGTTGTATTGCCCACACGATAAATATCTTAGCATAAAGACAAATTAATCGGCCTACCACACATCATGCTATTCGTGTTAGGAATCGGTTTATATCTAACTGAGAATAGTAACACAAACTCAAAAATCAGTTAAATTTAACAATTAGAGTATAGAATCATACAAGGGTATGTCTCGGATTGCAAGGTTTAAGTGTTAATTGCATGGCTCGCTGCATATTCTCGGTGTACCCGGAAAAGAAAACTTTGAGAATATTGAAGAAGGGGAGTTACTTTAAATTTTCCCGAATATCAATGAAACATGCTGTTGAATTTTGATTTCTTGGGGTCAAACATTGAATTTTAAGTTTGATATAGGGAGCAAATATTGGGCAGAGCTTTACCTGTCAAGTCAAACAATTAGCCACTCCCACTCATCGACACGTGTTCAGTAGGACCCACACATTTCCGATTTTTTCAGAAATCCTTTTCCCACATGCCTTTCTCTTTTCCATGAGCGCTCGCGCGCCCCCTTCATCTTTCACATCATCGACAAAACAGCCAGATAAACTCTACTCGGGGTGAGGGAGAGGCCTGAGCTGGGGCCGTGCGAGCGGCGGGAGAAGACCTTGGAGCAAGAAGCTGGTGGACTCTTGCGGACTGTGATGTGGAGCTTGCCGTCATCGCCGGCCTCGGCCTCGGTCTGGAGGGGCTCCTCGTCGTCGAGGGAGATGAGGTCGGAGTCGACGCGCGGAAGGAGATGATGGAGTCGACGGTGTCGGGGAGTTGCTCGGCGATGGGGAGCCTCACGCCTCTGTTCCGGACGATGCAGTGGAGGATGACAATCTGGACCATGAGGCTGCCGGAGGGGGAGCCGTACATGCCTTTCGGTAAGGGAATGCCTGTTAAATATGTCTTGAATTTTATGTATTCGATCCGGCTCATCATCTGACCCTACATATTTTTTGAGCGATCCAAAAATGAAGAAGAAATTGGAATTTAGTTCGTGATGCAGAGAATTGGCTCGGGGGTTCGGGGGCTACGGCCCCGAGAGAATTTTTTGAGGAGCATTATTAATACTGCAGCTAGATTTTTTTCATTGATTAAGAGAAATTTTTATTTTGGAAGAGATTTATGAGTCGTGAGATTTTGTTAAGTCGTTTTTTTGATTTTTGAAAACTGTACCCTCTTTGATCATAGTGGAATCTTATTTTATTTCGCCCGTGAACGTAGATTACTTTGTAATTGAATCACGTCAATTCTTGTGTTCTGTATTTATTTTTCTGCGTTTGTTTTGAACAATGCCCTGGTAAGGGTGTTGGGGAGGGTGGAGAAGGAGAAGAAGGTGATGGGCCACTCCAGGTAGCCATGGCGGCTGGCTCGGGACCAGACGGTAAGGGCGGTGAGGACGATGAGCTTCTGGAGGATGTCGGCGGCAATAAAGGTGAGGGGTGTCGATCAACGAATGGAGTGGTTTCTTATTACTGGCTTGGCAAGTAAGGCCTACCCAATATTTTCTCCCAAGGTAGAGGGTAGGTCGACTTTCTCAAGGAGGCAAAAGAATGAATGGAAGGAGCAAATTCCTCACCTTAATCCCGTTCGGCAAATTCAGCCGAGCCACACTCTCCGGAATCATCGGTTTCCCTCAGTGGGCTGGGAGTGCGCGGCTTATCGATTCATCTGATAAACTGTCGGGGGCTCATGTAAGTTATGTAACCCCAGCATTCTGCACCTTCGCCAAACTGTCTATTTTACCGAGCATATCTCCGAGACAATATCGTCTCGTTACCCTTTTATGTGACTTCCAACTTCAATTGGACCGGTCTTCAAAGAAAGAACAGATCTTCCGATCGCTTAGCCCGAGGAGAAACCGAATCAGCGGTTGTGGAACGAGAAAGAGGAAAACCAACGGGCAAACGCGGTCTCTTTCTGGACTGGGCTTTGTAGTTCGTAATTTGGGTCAGTCTTAGTGGATATGACTGTAGTACAAATCCCATGTTTGAACCAAAAGCACACCTTTCCAATTGTGACCCAATCTCCGCAAGAATCGATTTTAGAGTGAGATGCTACGGGCCTACTACGGCGTAAGTCTCCATGAAAGTAGGTCTTCCACCGCGACTGCACAGTGCGCGTACGTTGTCGAGTCTACCTCTCGACGAACGTTGACCGTCATTTTCAGTCCAAGACCAAGTCAAGGTCTCGAGCAGCCAATCTTGAACTCTTTTTTTTTCCCTTCAGTGAAGTATATGCAGATATATTTAGTCGCTCGATCAAGGGAGTCGAATTGAGTTAGCACATGCGACCCTCGGTTGTGAGCGGAAACCTTTGCCATGATGAAGTCTCTCGCCGGAGCAAAAGCCAACGTCGCGATCATTAGCTTCCTCTTGTTAGCGACGTTAACGCCGCTCTCCATTCAGGAGCGGGACGATGTCCAGTGCCTCCAAGGCACCAAGAAGGCACTCGCAGAACCTGGAGGGAGGCTAAGCTCCTGGAACTTCACCGCGGTCGCCACCACCAATGCCTCTGCCATCTGCATCTTCGACGGCGTGACATGCTGGGGGAGGCAACTCCTCGAGGGTGATCAGTCTCCAACTCGAGAACCTCGAGCTGAGTGGCCCCATCCCTGAGTCGCTTCAGTTCTGCCGAAGCCTACAAACGCTGAGACTCGCCCGCAACAACATCTCCGGGACGATCCCCCCTCGAATCTGTGGCTGGTTACCCTATTTGGTCAGCCTTGATCTCTCCGGCAACGGCCTCGAGGGCTCCCTGCCAAGTGAGCTCGCCAACTGCACTTTCTTGAACAGTCTTGAATTGTCGGACAACAAACTCTCGGGGACCATACCGCCGGAGCTCGCCAAGCTGCAGCGGCTGAAGACGTTCTCCATCGCCGGAAATGATCTTAATGGGGAGATTCCACCCTCGTTCGCCGGGTTCAACGCCGCGGGATTTTCAGGGAACAGAGGGTTGTGCAGCACACCTCTTGGCCGGTGTGGAGGAGGGCAGAAAAAGATGGCGGTGATCGTGGGAGCCGGCGTGTCCGGTGCCGCTGCGTCATTGGCGGTGAGCTTCGGGCTCTTGTGGTGGTGCGAACGAAGAAGCATTCGTCTAACCAGAGGCGGCACCGGCGACGGCAGAGGGACTAAGGTGGTTGCTCAAAGATGATGAACCGCTTTCTACATATCGTCATCATATCCCGTGGTCATCCGGTCTTCCATAGTACGTTAAGAGCACCATCAACCTTAAAGAGAATGACAACGAACGGACAAGATTATTGCCGTACGTAATTCTTGAAATAACACATATTTACTTGAGACATCTTACGTTTCAGGATGTGAATCTGGAGCACATGATGGTCCTGGAGTTGGGTGCGCAACGACCCAGTTTTGAGTGCTTAAACCGGTTGAGAATATAACACCTACATGTAAGGATAGGTTGGTCTACTTTAGGTGCTGTAATTGCTGATTTTAATTTATACAGCTTATGATAAGACATGTCAAAATAGGTCATAGACCTGCTTGTTAACACATATTTGATGGGTTGGATTATTATATATGTTAGTTATATTCAATAAATGGGTTATAAATGAATTTAATATATGTGTTAAATGGGTTTACAACTTACTTAGACCCAACTCACCTCTATAACTCTTTCTTCACTTTCTCTCCCTCTTGCTCGCTCCGTATTTTCACTTTAGCTTGGGTATAAGTTTTCCCAAATTGTGTTAAATATAGAAGTGTTTTAGCAATATGAAACGGGTCGGGTTGGGAACAGGTCATTAGATTTCTATTACATGGAAATAGGTCAAACGAGTAAAATTTGTCAATTTAGGTCGGACCATTTTCGATCCGACCCACTTATTTGACGGGTCTACTTATGATAGATATATAAGAGCGAGAGTCATCAATTAACATGGCCGAATTGAAGGTGGTGATAATCTAATCTTGATCGAAGAAGCATTTGGCCATCGATCTATATTGTGAACCATCGATGTTGGGGCATTTCCAAGATCAAATGACAGATACAAAAATGTAACAGAGGAATGGCAATAAATCTACAAAACACAAATCATGAAACCGAACAACTAGACAATGTTGTTCATGTTGAAGTTGCATCTAGGCTATGTAGGATCAGTGAATGGCAAATTTTGCAGGCGGGGCGTCCGTCCACGTTATATTATTCGGGTCGGGCCGTGATGAATCTGGGCTCGACCAGAAAAGGAGTTTGCGTGCGGATCCAATTTGTCCCCTTAAATTTGCTAGGAGTTCAAAGAGGAAAATTATTAGTTGCGACCGGTACATTTGCCCCACTACATATGATATAACGAATCGCATACATCGGCCTATTGCCCCGGGTGCAAGCGATAATGTGTCGTTCGAAGGGTAAGTTGTCGGGCCACTATTGGTTCTTTGTTTACTCGGGACTTGGTCCTCCGTGATTCTCAATACTGGTGACGGTAAGCGTGTTTGTTTTTTTCCTCGACTCTGTTCAAATTACCATTGCCTGCTTCCTTGAGATCATCTTAAAATCATAGGCTTGCCTACTTACCCTCTATGCATAGGACGGGATAGATTGGCTTATCTAATGACGACTACTCGTGCCCTTAAAGAATGCTTCTCGCTCGATTAACCACGTAGATGGCTTAGAGTAATGGGGAACCTAAATATTCATGACGCGTACATAAAATAAGTACATCGAAACTTTTCCATCGGTGTATGTATTCATGTGCTCGACAAGGTCAATGCCGCGACCGCGACTGAAAAGTTAGCTCCACTTTTGAAGCTTAGCTCCAAACGCAATCAATTTACTTTCCTTGCTTATTTCAAACCAAACATCACCTAAGTTGGACAGTATTAGCACCATTTCTTATTCCAATGTGGATAAGACCGGGCAGAGATTAATTTGCTCCAAAAGATGCCTAGCACATAGGAGGGTTCACCAATAAATCTAATTGGCGAACAATTTTTTGACCCACCGCTGCCCTGAAATTTATGTCCACCAAGCTTACTTTGACACTCCACCATATTATGTATTTGATATAATTCAGATTATTTGCTAACCTACCCAAATGTTGACGGTAAGTCGTGTGAGATTAGCTTTATAAAGCCTTTTTGTCGATCATTAATCCTCTTAAAATGCACGATGTGTGATTAGCCATTTGAATGTCCGTAGAGATTTGTCTTTTTTCTTTTCAACATTTCTTTTAGCAATATAAGAGTTGTCCAAAAAATTCTACTACTTTGCCCATCAAAGAAATTTGTAAATTTTTATCCATGAGGAAGTTGCAATGTCTCAATCTCAATGTGTAATCTCGATCTCACTTGGATGCATTAGTTTTGCTTTCTCCCGATTGATCGGAAGAAATGTGTATGGAGCATGAATAGGCACACGTATCGAAAGTTCGACCTTGCTCGTATATTATATATGAAATTTATTAGTAAGTGTCATAGTGGCACTTACTAAATATCAATATTAAGAAGTTAAATAAGGCATTGGTAATATTCGTGTTATGTGTAATGAATACATTAAGGAATGTATAATTTATTATTGAACATGCTTAAGAAGTCTTGCAAGCAACGAGAGCATTTACTATACTTGTTCAATGATAAAGAATGTTTTGATATTTAAAATATCACTTACACATTAGCGAGCTAAAATCATACATGCAAAGTAACACACACAATAAAAACAAAAGATGTTAATGCAACATATGGGTATTAATGTGCAATTTATATGTACTTTGAGGTCTTTTTGTAATTATGTTTCTATATGTACTCTTACTCTAAGCACCCACTATTATAAATACATATCCTGCAATCTTAATTGGGATCGAGCCACCATGAGCATGGTTTGGGTTGGGTCCAGCACCCAATCAAAGGATTAACCCGCACAGTGTTAATCCCCAATTTTTGGGATTGGGGATCGACCTTGTTGAGCTTAAGGAAGATTGGACCGACCTTGTGGGTACAGTCTGGTTCTAGGGTCAACCTAGGACCAATCGATTCTTTTTTTTATTACATTTGTTGATTCCTTGAAAGAAAAACGTAATCTTTGAAATTATATATCCATTGACAATGCGATGTTGAGCAACCAAACTGTGAACACCGATACAAATCAAACAGAAATCTAAGATAAGGCAACGATAGAAATCTCCATTTGCCAAAAGTAACAAACCATAGGAGATGGACAAATGAAATAAAATTAAAGAATAAAAAGTTCAAAATGCGTAACATAAATCATGAAATATACAACTTTGTATCTTGTTCATTCTTAAAAGATTGCTTCAAATTCTGAGTTGAGCTGTGTTTGTGAGGCAAGCAAGGAAAGGCCATAGATCTAGCGAAGGGAGGTGAGCGAAGAGAGGCAACAGAGTTTTTATTTTAAACGGCCTAGATATTCTACTATTTTCATCATTAATTATTTACATCCATCCCATTAAAGAGAACTCCTCATCCTTAATGTTGCTTAACACCCCTCCAAAACTCCTCCATCATCTTTATGCTTTACCCCAAGCCCCAAGAAAGAAAAGTACAAAGACGACATCCGTTACGGAAAACTCACAACATTAAATCCCACCTACTCTTTCGGACAAAGTCACCATCTCTAGGTTGAACCAACCCTAAAGCCTTAGAACCAGGGACCAACCCGCATAGTGTCGGTTCTAGGGATCCCAGGACTAGGGACCGGCCCACTCCCCCTAGAAAGTAGACTAGGACCGGATGGGTGGGCTAGTCCAGGGTTAGTCCAAGGTTGAAAACTTGAAAAATGAGCTGGAAATATTCTTAGTCTTTCGATAAGGGAAACTTGCTTTGATTTTTCTATATGGACATGCACTGTGTGATAGAAGGGATATACATTGTAATGACCCGGTCTGACAAGGGCGAGGAGTGGTCGCCAGGCCAGAGGGCCTAAACAAGAAGCAGCTCTTGGCAGGCTTTTAGGATGACGAGGAGGGTAGAAATGAACCGAACTGTGCATCTAACAGGGGGAGAGCGATTATGAAATATATTTATATATATATAAGCTTGAATTAACTCACGGATGCGTCTTTTGACGAAAATGTAATACTTAGCTTTGGAAATCCATAGCTAAATGTGCTCAGGTGGGAGCACTCCCAAGATAGGTAACCTCGTGGGAATGTGCCCACCTATACGCCAAAGAACAAAATCGTGAGGCTCGGTATGGGACGGGCCAAAATGAACAATACATCAATAAGTTAATCAATAGATGTCACAATATGGTATTAGAGCGGAACCCCCTTCAGTAGGTGTGTAATTTGAGGATGAACCACGCGGAAGCTAGTGGGCCTGTAATGACTCGGTCCAACGAGAGTGGGGAGTGGTCGCCGTGGCTAGAGAGTTTGGATAAGGAACGACTCTTGGCAAGCTTCTAGAATGAAGTGATTCTAAGATATGTGTGTGAGAATTAAAATTTACCCATGGAGGCACTTTTGATGTAATGGTAATGCTTAGCTTTGGAACTCCAAAGTTAAGTGTGCTTAGGTGTGAGCATTCCCAAGATGGGTGATCTCTTAGGAAGGTACCCACCTATATGCAAAGGACAAAATCATGAGACTCGATATGAGTAGGGGTTAAAGTGGACAATACCTTAATAAGTTAATTTAGAGATGTCACATGCATGCTATATCATCAAATTATTTTTCCGGTGCCAAGGAGGCCTCAACCCTGGGGGACATAGCCTGGCCGCTAGGATTCCTAAGCCCAACCGTCAATTCTCAGTCGCAAAAGCTAAGATTTCTCGGACCTAGCCATTAGGAACCTGAGAATAGGAGTCCAGATAGAGACTACTGAAGGAGTTGAGGAAGCGCAAGGTGTGGGCACCGGAAGAAGTATGAAAGGCTGGTAGACAAGCAACAAGGGGAAGGGACAAGAAGCAATAGAGAAGGAGAGTGAAGACAGAGAGGAACACGGTGATGGGATAGGTGTCAAATGGAGAATTGGGGCTTGCTTGGTACTTCACTGCAATAAAGTTAACCAGAATTAGAACGATGAAGGTGAGAACAGCATGGATATTCCTCCATTGATCACGATCGAGAAAAGCCATTTTTGGATTTTTATATATTGGAGGAGGGGGAGGCGGTGGTGGTGGTGTGGTGGTGGTGGTGGTGAAGGAGGCGGAAGAGCAGAACGAATCTCAATGCATCAGAATTGAAAAAAAAAGTGTGAATTTAGAGGGATTAGTCTATGTAAACACCAACTCCAAGGCTTCCGAGTTGTTCGCATTTGGACAATAATCATTATTTGTTATTTTATTTCCCTTTTGGTATTTTTGCATGATTTTTTCTTGTGCTTTCTTGGTTGATTAGGACATAGTTCTTGTTATTATCACCTTACAACGTTTCTAGAAATAGCATTGATTTCAACCCTTTGTAAATAAAAGATATTTAGCAATTAATTTTATTGCGCCCTTTGTAAGTATATCCCTTGCTCGTCTTTACTACACGCCTTGCCTTTTCTATAGAGAATCTTAAATTCTGCGTGAATTAGAGGGACAAATCGAATGTGTACATGTGGAGACATTGAACCAGAGTTTGTTCTCACCAAAGCCTTGTCGTAGTTCACTTCTCACAGATCATATCATATTTTTGAAGAAATATTTTTCAATAAATCATTTTTTGGAAACATGCTGTCATTTTCCCGTGTTTGATTGAAATTAAAAATAAATAGGGAATTATTTTCCGTTATTTGGAAAGGAAGGACCTCCTTTTTATTTTTCTAAAGAGATACACTATTCGTGTGATATAAGAGTTACGCATGTTATATCATCATAATTCAAGTAAAGTCAATTATAAGGAGCAAAACAAAAATAGCAGAAGTGAAATTGAAATTTTAGACAAAAATAGCTTCCATGACTTTTTTAATGCATAAACAAAAGTTCGAGGTTTCCTCGATAAAATAGCAAGTTCAGGGTTCAAAGTTTTCTAGGACGATGGGCCTGAAAACAGTAAAAAGGTTCTAAAATTAAACAATCTTGAAATGTCTTTTGAATAGAAGATCAGTCGTCCTCTCTTATATATATTGATTCGGGTATGGGGTGATTAGTATCAAAATTTTTAATATTGATTGCTTTTTCCTATCGTCAGTAACCAATGTTACTTGCCAATAATCTCACTGCTATAAGCCAATCAATATATAAGTTTTAGCCATGATGCTTTCCTTAATTAATCGAAGTCTATAATTACTAAGGTTGACTTCATCTGGCTTTATAAGCACAATATATTTTTCCAATCTCAGCTAGAGAAAGGGATCATTTTCCAAAAAATTTCATGAAATAAACGTGACGGGGTTTGATTATTCATGTTCATCGAGCAAATCGGCATGGTGCAATCCAACAGAAAGAAGAAAAATCAATGCAATGCATAGAATGATTGCGCTATTCTACACGTGTTGGGTCTGTCGAACGCATCGGATGTCGAGGGTATGTCCAGGATTAAGATGAATTCCCCCCATCTTTTTCTTTGCCAGAGGAAAATGAGGGCACTTGTAGATTGGTCAAAAAAGTGGGACATGAAACTTTTCGAAGATAGGAAAGAGTCGGTTGCTAATAAAGACTAAAGCCAAGGCACCATTGGCATGGTTTATCACAAATCCTAGTTGGGCCCCGTTTATCCGTTTGCTTTCATCTTGCCATTCACATTACCAATGGAATCGTAACAGCTGCATGTGTTGAACTAGTCCAAGATTGCAACCTCACATAACAAGAAGGCAGATGAGAAAACATATGAGCAATGCTACTTAGCGATTTATAGTTTATATCTATCTAGATGCCCAAGTATCTATCTAGACTTTTTCCTCAATTAGCCTTACCGTCAAAGTTGGCATAGGTCCATGATGTGTCTCAAGTATCAATGTTAAGGAAATACCAACTCGACCCTACACACGTTCTGGACTTTGACGTATTCGAAGTGGATGATCAAGTAAAGTATATCGAATTGCCAATACGAATATTGGATAAAAGCGAGCGAATTACAAGGAATAAGACCATTCCCTTGGTTAAAGTACTATGGCAATTTCATGGCTCAAAAGAGGCAACGTGGGAGAGTGAAGACGACATAAGGAGTCATCATCCACATCGTTTTGACGGACTAGATCAAACTTTAAATTTCGAAGACGAAATTTTCTTAAGAGAGGAAGAGTTGTGACATCCCGAATTTTGTCTAATTGATTAAGGTGCTATATAGAGTGGAATTAGTGATAAATAAAGCACAATCTTTTCGACATGTTAGATTAATCGAGGGACCTTGATTTAAGATCCTTGGGACACCAAAGTTATTTAAATTCATGAGATTACTCGAAGCAACTTTAATTGGCACATACTAGATGCACCGCTCGTATTAGATTGATTTAACAAAAAGTTATGGGTATGGAAATTTTATTGAATGATCTAATTAGAGATATTAAAATATAAAGTGTGCCCTAACACCCTATTGCATGGCTGGACATGATCTGCATGAAAGGAGGGGAAGACGTGGTCTTTTTCTTGCTTTTATTACTAGACCTTTATTTCGTCTTATTCATTTATTCCATCGTTTTGTCCCATTTATTTGTAAGCTATGGGCAGCCCTAGATACTCAAGTATGCTACTCACACTTACCTAATTAGAATTTTTGACAGAAATAGTCTTGCAAGAAACCCCATAATCATTACCTAAACCTAGATATAGCCATTTTCCCCCATGATTATACTTCCCTAGACCCCCCACCGGTGACTCTTCATTTCCCACGCCCCTCACTCCCTCTTATTACCTCATTTCCATCTTCTTTAGCTCACTTTGCTCTCATTCTCTCAAGACTCACCTTCATCCTCTACCTTTCCTCCCTTCTCGCCTTCCCCTCATTATTTTGTCTCGCTGTTTTTAAGATTGATTGCTTTTTCCTATCGTCGGTAACCAATGTTACCTGCCATTAATCTCACTGCTATAAGCCAATCAATATATAAGTTTTAGCCATGATGCTTTCCTTAATTAATCGAAGTCTATAATTACTAAGGTTGACTTCATCTGGCTTTGTAAGCACAATATATTCTTCCAATCTCAGCTAGAGAAAGGGATCATTTTCCAAAAAAATTCATGAAATAAATGTGATGGGGTTTGATTATTCATGTTCATCGAGCAAATCGGCGTGGTGCAATCCAACAGAAAGAAGAAAAATCAGTGCAATGCATAGGATGATTGCTCTATTCTACACGTGTTGGGTCTGTCGAACGCATCGGATGTCGAGGGTATGTCCAGAATTAAGATGGATTCCCCCCATCTTTTTCTTTGCCAGAGGAAAATGAGGGCACTTGTAGATTGGTCAAAAAAGTGGGACATGAAACTTTCCGAAGATAGGAAAGAGTCGGTTGCTAACAAAGACTAAAGCCAAGGCACCATTGGCATGGTCTACCACAAATCCTAGTTGGGCCGCGTTTATCCGTTTGCTTTCATCTTGCCATTCACATTACCAATGGAATCGTAGCAGCTGCATGTGTTGAACTAGTCCAAGATTGCAACCCCATGAAACAGGAAAGCAGATGGGAAAACATATGAGCAATGCTACTTAGCGATTTATAGTTTATATCTATCTAGACGCCCAAGTATCTATCTAGACTTCTTCCTCGATTAGCCTTACCGCCAAAGTTGGCGTTGGTCCATGATGTGTCTCAAGTATTAATGTTACAGAAATACCAACCCGACCCTACATACATTCTAGACTTTGACGTATTCGAAGTGGATGATCAAGTAAAGTATATCGAATTGCCAGTACGAATATTGGATAGAAGCGAGCGAATTACAAGGAATAAGACTATTCCCTTGGTTAAAGTACCATGGCAATTCCATGGCTCAAAAGAGGCAACATGGGAGAGTGAAGACGACATGAGGAGTCATCATCCACATCTTTTTGACGGATTAGATAAAACTCTAAATTTCGAGGACGAAATTTTCTTAAGAGGGGAAGAGTTGTGACATCCCGAATTTTGTTTAATTGATTAAGGTGCTATATGGAGTGGAATTAGTGATAAACAAAGCACAATCTTTTCGACATGTTAGATTAATCGAGGGACCTTGATTTAAGATCCTTGGGACACCAAAGTTATTTAAATTCATGGGATTACTCGAAGCAACTTTAATTGGCACATACTAGATGCACCGCTCGTATTAGATTGATTTAACAAAAAGTTATGGGTATGGAAATTTTATTGAATGATCTAATTAGAGGTATTAAAATATAAAGTGTGCCCTAACATCCTATTGCATGGCTGGACGTGATCTGCATGAAAGGAGGGGAAGACGTGGTCTTTTTCTTGCTTTTATTATTAAACTGTTATTTCGTCTTATTCATTAATCCTATCGTTTTGTCCCATTTTTTTGTAAGCTATGGGTAACCCTAGACACTCAAGTATGCTACTCACACTTATCCAATTAGAATTTTTGACAGAAATGGTCTTGCAAGAAACCCCATAATCATTACCTAAACCTAGATATAGCCATTTTTCCCCATGATTATACTTCCCTAGACCCCCCACCGGTGACTCTTCATTTCCCACGCCCCTCACTCCCTCTTATTACCTCATTTCCATCTTCTTTAGCTCACTTTGCTCTCATTTTCTCAAGACTCACCTTAATCCTCTACCTTTCCTCCCTTCTCGCCTTCCCCTCACCAGACTAGTAGCTGTTGTTCTTCCTCACAGCCTCATTTCACCATTTTGTCTCACCAAGGACAGCCCCTGAGCTGTGTTTAATGCCACACGTTGATCCCCCAAAGTCATAGAACAAGGCAAGGAAATTTTGGGCTTGATTTTAAGCCTTTCCATCTACCCGTATTCTGGTATTTCTTGGTGTGTGCATGTGTGGTTTTGCAAGTTTTATGGCTGGGACATGAATGGAAGTTGCTATTTGAGCTTGCTGTTTGAGCTTGCATGGAAAGAATCGAGCATGGTAGTGCTGATGCATGTGTGATTCTAGAGTCCAAAGGGTGTGTTAACAATAGATCTAAGCTCGGTGAACCTTGCATGTGAGTTTCGAGTCTCTCGAACCAAATAGATGCAAAAATGGCGATGACCTTAGGACTCCTATGTGCTTGTTAGCTGGCTGTTGGGTTACCGTAGAAGAGAAGGCAAATTCGTGAGCCTTGTGAATGCAAAAAAGGGGTGAAAAATGCATGAGGAGCTAGGAAGGGCAGATCTGGTCGCCTGGAGCTTCAATCTTCTTCATTTTTGTTCCATCTTGAAAAGTCAAAATATTAAGTCGAGTCCTTCACAAAAGTTGCTTGAAATCCTTCCCTTTTTAACATATCTCAATTTCATATTTTTCCAAGGTGATTTGGGTAGGACGATGGTCCATTTTCCTCACCGTGCTCAAGTTGTTTCTATACGATTTCAGTGACCTTTCTATCTTCTCGATTTTCTATGCAACTTTCTAGAACGATTCTTGTTCCGAAAGCCAAACGATCGAACAATAAAATTGATTGAATAAGAAAATAAGTCGGACATCAGATTTACGTGGTTCGGTCGTAGTAACCTACATTCACGGAAAAAGCAGCACGGAATTTCACTATAGATCAAGCGATACAACGGAGATTACAACCACACTCGAGTCACTCAAACACTCTCGGTGTTTTCCAAGCCCCAATTACACCCAATAACTCACGCAGTGTTTAGCTCCACAATTCCTCATGAAATAATCTTTCATCTCACGAAGGAATAATACACAAATCTTACCACAAGATTTAATCGCTACTAGCACTTGAATTCTTGATATAATTTCACGAAGAAAATCCCACGCCAAGCGCTCGACGAAACAGAGCTTCAAGACTCAAATCAACGGCGACACTTCAAGACTTCTTCGTAACCAATGAAACAACCCACTGCCCACGCTCATCGACAATGGCGTGCGTACAAATTCCGCAATGCAATATTACATATATATGCTCAAGAAAAGGATGCCCAGGCTAACTCAATTTATGAAGGAAATAGTGCAGCTCGGTCAAACCCAAGTCCACGTTGGACTTTCTCCTTTCCTTTTTTTTTTATTTCTTTCCTTGGACGATTTGCTTTCCTTTCGTATTTGCTTGGCCGACAATCTCTTCCACACAAATATATTATCAAGACAAAATAGGAAAGCTTTTCCTTTTTTTCTTCTTTCTCCGATGCTGAACAGGAAATCTATATTTCCATAGTAGAGGTCCATGTATAATCAATTTCGGACTTTCCTTTAATATATTTTGGGTCGAATTTCGTTCAATGGGCTCAAACTCGAGACATATTTTAACAATTCTGAGAAAACTTTTTTCACTAAAGTTCCCGGAGACATCCTTCTCTACGACATACTTTAAAACCAAAAATTTTAAAGGTGTTTTGAGTCCTGGAAAGAGCTATTTTTGGGAGACAATAATCTTGTTTCGGTGAACAGTTTTTGTCCTATCTTGAGCCGCCAAAAAGAAATACTTACCAAGGCTTTTAATCTTCGAGTCCTTCATGAAGGTTGTTCATTTTGATCTCTCCTAATACATATTTAAATATTAGAATTTTTGAAGGATATTTACTGTACCTGGTGTCTCAAATTCGTCGGGAGTGCAAAACTGGTCGATTTTGTACAGTTGTGAAAATCCCCTATTTTCTACTTGAGAACGTGTAAATTGTGGTTCAATGTCTTTTGAGAATGTGATGTGGATATCATGAACTTTCAAATGAGGTATGCTTGGTCGTACCTAGATGAGAAATGGATGAGGAAATGTGAAGACTTTATGGGTGCAAATTCTGGTGACAGTGATGAGTGGCTGAATTGAAATGATTTATATGTGATACCATCATAATATTATGGTGATGTGTTTTTGTGGGTCCAAGTGTATTCGTGTTATGTGCTCCTATCATGTGAATATGGATTTGAGATATTGAGCACCGCTTACGGCCAGCGTCTCGTAGATGCCTACAAATGGCAACCCGTAGATGATGATGCCTGTGGCCAGCGTCCCACAGAAGTCTTGGTCTATGAATCGAGAGTTCCCCGATGACGACTAGGTTGGGTGTCAGAAGGAGATGCCTATGGCCAGCGTCCCACAGATGCCTCGGAGTGGGATGCCTACGGCCAGCGACCCGTGGAAGTTTGGTCAGTGGACTGGAAGTGACCCGCACAGACTGGCTTGCCCCCGGTTGAACCGTGAGATGGGGGTGGACCTGATATGATGGTGATGGGAATATATGATATGAATACATGTTATGATTATGATTATGATTTGGTGATATGTAATTCATTTTGTTGGCTAACCCTATTTGTCTGATTGTTCTTGGAGCATGTGTTATGGTTGATGCTATGTTGATTGTGCTTGAATTGAGAATTGGTTAGATCGTTGGGTTTAAGAAATTGCCTTATTTTTCCTGCTGGGCGAAAGCTCACTCTTGTGGATTTAAACATTTTCAGATTGATAAGATGAGCGTCCGACCTCCCACTCATTATGGAGCGCCGTTCCTTGTTGATTCCGTATGGGAGGATGTAGTTTTTCCTAGATCTTCTACTGTGTATGCTTGTTGAATTACTACTGTCTGGGTAGATGTGGGGAGATTTCCTCGTGTTTCTTATAAGTTTGTTGCATGGTACGAGAAGCGAGGTGGAGAGTTGATAATACCTTTGGATTTTGGGAGCGATGGTGGTAGTGGTGGTAGTATCGGAAATGGATCTAGCGGAGCGAACGGTGTCAATGGAGGCAATGGAGAGTTGGTGGATGTATCATCTGAAGAAAGCGATCCGGAGGAGGTTCCTGGTTCGTGGGCGGACTAGGAAGTGTCATTATGATTGGGAAGACTTGTTAGGTTGAACCGATGCGGCTTCTTTTTGGTGTAAATCGTGAACACGGGTTTAGAACAGTAGCTTGTGTTGAGGGATTTTGTTAATTCTAGTGGGAGCCAGTACCTTTTTGTTTCCTTCCACCTTTTGAGAATTGTTGGGTCCGTTTCCGCCCTTGTATTGCGATGTTTCAAAAGAAGTAGTAAGACTTTTCATTGCACTTTCCTTAAAGTATTGTGTAAATACGTTGAATTCATATTATAAATACTAACCGTGGTCATATGCTACATTCCGCATGCATAATGATAAATTAAAGAAGATTAAAGAAAGCCTTAGTATGTGATCGTTGGGTCCTTACAAGTTGTGTCACATAAAATGACCGGCGCTGATTAGATCGCCACGTTATTGATTTTCAAAATTGGCCAGAAGGACTAAATTGGCAAATTATTAAAATGTTTAGGATTAAATTGGAAAATCATTAAAAGTTTTAGGACTAATTTGACATAATTAAAAGGTTTATGATTGAATTGACTGTCATATAATAGGTAAGGGACTTCTTGGACATTTTTCCAAAGACAGAACTGCATTAGACATGGGAAAATTACTCAAAGACGAGGGAGTAGAAAGCGACCTGATCTGGAATTCGGACCTTAGAGAATCAATGGACACGAAACTTTAGCAAGTTGATCGACGATTGACTTGGGACTATGAACGATGACTGAAAGCGAGAATGACAACGGGGCACCCTCTATGCTTTGCTATCTAGAAGAGAAGCGCGAGGCGGCAGAGGAGGAGCAACTCTAGAGACGAGGGACGAGACATAGAAGCCAGGAGCAGCTCTGGAGACGAGGGACGAGACAAAAAAAGCCCTAGATTGCGTGAGAAAGATGGAGGAAAGGAGCACTTTTGAAGACGAGGGATGAGGTAAAAAAGCCTTAGGTCGCATGAAGAAGATGGGAAAACGATTTCCGTTTCTCAGAAAGGGGAAGTCATTGTCCCCAGTTTTAGAAAATTATTTTTTGTTCACCAAAAATGTTTTCCCTGACCGCTCGAATTTTCATGTCCCAAACACCAGTAATTTTGAAAAACATTTTAACGAAAAACAAGCACAGCCTTAGTTATAGTCTATAGTCGAGCAACTATGATACTATAGACCTATTGGCACTAATTAGAAAAGCTAAAAACCTTGTTACAATGAATTTTCTAGAAATTCATGGCAAATGGAGTTCGATCGAACTCGGCAACAAGAGGATGCGATCCGAACCCGATTTGAATCGTTCATGCATTGCTCAAGTTATACGCTAATAGTTACCGTAAACAGACACAATTTTAGGTTGCACATGCGCACATGGACACGAAGCAAGAAGAATTGGTCAGCACAAGCAGACAAAGTTGTTGGGGTTAAGTAATCGATCGTTTTAGCCCAAACGTGGCGTACAATCCTCCTGTTTGGTGATTGCCCATGTGAAACTGCAAAGATTTACACACGAGAGCTTATGAGAGAAGTATATAAATTGGTGGTTGTGATTGGATAAACTGCCTTTCATTCGGACGTTAGAGGCAAGTCAATGGTACGTTCACCCTCATGACCTTATAACCCCTAAAAACCCTTTGCTTCCCATCATCATCGCATACCAAGAAAACCAACATCTTGTCAATCGAAAGATCCAATATGTTTGAGAGGAGGGATACGGGGGAGTGGAATCCCGCGATGGAGGAGGAGTCGTCATCGTCGGTGGTGTCGGAGTTTGAGGGGACTCTGTTGAAGGACCCGGGCCTGTTCTCCTACTTCATGTTGATGGCGTTCGAAGCGTCCAACTTGCTACGGTTTGCTCTGTTGCTGTTGCTATGGCCCGTGATCTGCTGCCTTGACGCGTTTGGGATGGAAGATTGCGGGTTGAAGATCATGATCTTTGTCGCCCTAGCAGGGGTTCCGGAATCCGAGATCAAAGCGGTCTCTAGAGCCGTCTTGCCCAAGTTTTTCATGGACGATTTGAATGGTGATGCCTGGAGAGAGTTCAGCGCCTGCGAGAAGAGGGTGGTGGTGACCAGGATGCCCGGAGTGATGGTGGAGAGGTTTGCGAAGGAGCATTTGAGGGCTGATGAAGTTATCGGAAGCGAGCTCGTCGTGAACCGATTTGGGTATGCTACGGGTTTTGTTGAGGGCGGCGATGGCGCCGCTTTCGGCCGCGTTGACAAGCTCTTTGGCGATGACGAAAGGCCGTCTAAAGGGCTAGGAAGGCCTGGCCTTTCATTTCTCTCTCTTTGCAAGGTCTGTACACTACTCCCTAACTGCTTCACACATCGATTCGGGCAAGTTCTTAACACAGATATTGATTCCGTCCGCCACATCATTCTTAAGCAAGAGTTTGCCCATTATTTTTCTTATGTTCCATGTGCTATAGGTTTCATCTAATTAGACCACGCAGTTTGATGATATCAACATGTCCCGTCCATGTCTAAATTCATATGCACCACTTGAACGAGAAATCATTGTCTGTATATCGAGGACGAACTTGTATATTAGCTTGGACACATTTGCTCAGGATTCATGGACAGTCAGGCTTGCTCTTTGCATACAGGAACAAAAGCAACCACCCTTCGCCGAAAAGCATTATAACCTAGAGCCTCCCGAGCCGCTCAAGGTGATCTTCCACGACGGCAGGCTTGCCAAACGCCCTACCCCGTTGATGGCCTTCTTGACCCTCGTTTGGATGCCCTTTGGGATAGTACTAGCTTTCATCCGCATCGTTGTGGGCTTGAGCTTGCCTATCGGCGTCATCCCGATCATCGCGCCAATATTGGGAGGTAGAGTCATCATCAAAGGAAAACCACCGCCCCCGGTTTCCCGAGACAATGCCACTGGTGTCTTGTTTGTTTGCACTCACCGCACCCTGATGGACCCCGTGGTCCTCTCCACTGCTCTTGGCCGCAGGATCCCGGCAGTTATCTATTCCCTCTCGAAGCTATCAGAGATTTTGTCGCCGATACCTACAATCCGCTTAACCCGAACCCGCGAAACAGACAGAGAGATGATCAAGGACCAACTATCAAAAAGCGATTTAGCGGTGTGCCCCGAAGGGACGACATGCCGAGAACCGTTCCTCCTGAGGTTCAGCGCACTATTCGCCGAGTTAACCGATCGGATAGTGCCTGTCGCGATGAACTATAGAGTTGGGCTGTTTCACGCAACAACAGCTAGAGGATGGAAGGCCATGGACCCCATCTTCTTCTTCATGAACCCTAGACCCATCTACGAGGTGACCTTCTTGAACCAGCTGCCGGCTGAGGCGACCTGCTCTTCTGGGAAGAGCCCGATCGACGTTGCCAACTACGTGCAGAGGCTCTTGGGGACCACGCTAGGATTCGAGTGCACGAACTTGACTCGAAAGGACAAGTACAGGGTTCTTGCCGGGACCGACGGAACCGTGTCGGCGTCGTCGAACGCTTCATTGTTCAATCGCATCAAGAGAGTCGTGAGCACGTTCGAGCCCTTCATTCACTGAGATTGACGTAAATCGCACTAAGACTGATCGGCGGTTACGACTATTATGTAATATTCTCCAGGACACTCTGGAATCTTTCTTTGGTTTTGGAAACAACATAGGTCTGCATTCTTTTTCTTCACTTCCTTTTCCTTCGTTTGTTTTGTCGGGAGATTATTATTTAAGGATTTGTTTACACTAAACAAATGTACGGAGAGTTGTTACCATCAATTGTAAGCTAGTCCTGTTTAGTGCATCGAATGAAGGGAATAAGTTCTTCAATCATATGATGAAGAAATCGATCAAGAAAGCATCAGCTTGTCCATTAGTTCTTGTGGACTAGCAGGCCGACGTTACTCTAGTTTACGTGTGTTTGATGATGTGGCCGTAGTTTCTACATATCATATATATACTATATACGAGATTTGGACCCTCTAAAGTTAGCATTCTCTAAAATTAAATGAATTTACGCTTCTAAGATCTGCATACATCAGCAAAACAAAATAAAAATTGGAGGGTTCATATCGGCGATACTATTTTTGTTCGTTCTCACTTCGCCTTTGGGAGCAGCTGCGCAAGTGCGTTGTCACCCATTCACTATGGCATGACTGCAAGCCAACGGCAACCGCAACTCCATCCGTGCCTCCACCAGCACCTGCCCCTCGGCCTGCACTGCTGTCGCCGTCTCCATTGCACATCGTCGAGCTCCCTTAGCCACTAAAAGCGACCGGACCCAGAACTTTTCTCAATGAGGTCAGTATCACTAGAAGCAACAGAGCTATGCCATGTTCACCTTGTAAATTAAGAAAATTGCGGTAAAGATGTGACAAAAATTTGAGCAAAGTACCGAGAAAGATAAACTCATGATATATAGTACGCGTTTCATCGGTTGATATCAGAACTTAGAATTGAAGAAATGAGACTCAACTCATCTCTGATTGTAGACCAAGATATGTCTAAGACGTAGAAAGGGTTGGCAATCGGTTCATTTAAGAATTGCCCACATTTCTTCTGTATCAGGATTTGCATAAGGCCCGCCGCTCAGTGGAGAAATTAAGGAAGCTCGACGAAAGTGAAATTTACTTATATTTTGGGTTCTAATTTTCTTCGTACAGGTTTTTACCATCTGTTCTGTTTAAAATCTGGACTTTTCACTATTTCATAGAGTAAATGGCTAAGTGGTTCAAGCTCCCCCCGTTCACTGAAGTAATTTTTCTTGACAAAAGCCACATACATTTTGCCCAATTTGGCATCCAGTGAGATCGGTTGTCCTCATGAAGCTTCGTTGCCCCCCGTCCCTGTCCACTTATTAAAATATATTTCGAGTTTGAGCCCGATAGACGAAACCCAACTCGAGATTAATTATTATTTGTGGAGGTCTAAAAATCCCGAATCGGGTATTTTGCGGACCTCCGAATATATATTTCCTATTTAGTGTCAGAGTCCAAGTTGGATAAACATTTCATGCAATTCAGAAAAAAAGAAAGAAGAAATGAAATCTGTTTTGATAGCCATACATGCACGTTGTCCTCTGGAGGTGGCCGCGGATAATAAAAGGGCAATTGTCGGACTTTGACTGTGAGTTCTGTGGCCAAAGATTATCCGAAGGGAAAGTCCAAAGTCTTGGACTTGTGAACCGAATTACACGCAATTTGCATCAATCTTTTGGAAATATATTAGGTATTCTTGAACTTGGCCGCAAGCAGAAGAAGTCCTTGTGCGCTACTATTTGATGAAGAAGACTTCTTGAAGCGCCGCTGGCTTGGCTTGGCTTGCAAGCGCTTGGCATGCGAAGACGTGCGGAGGGAATTTGTGAATCTTATCCATGAAGTTAGTGTTGAAGCCGGTTAAATTCTTATGGTAAGAATTTATATTAGTTCTTTCGTGAGGAATCGTGGGGCTAATCACTGAGTGAATTATTTGATATAATTAGGGCTTGGAAAACACTTAGAGTGTTTGAGTGACTCGAGTGTGGTTGTAATCTCTGTCGTATCGTTTGATCTATAGTGGAATTTCGTGCTGCTTCTCCCCGTGGACGTAGGTCGCTATGATCGAACAGCGTAAATCTTGTGTTCTGTTTATTTTGTTTATTTTATTATTCGATTGCTTGGCTTCTGCAACACCACTGTCTCTCGCTCTCCTTAGTCTGTTCTTTACCGGTTGGGTTTGCGCGACATGACGCTGCAGTGGTCGCGAACCCGGTCATACCAGTTCTAGACCACCGTATTCGAGCAAATACAAAGCATCCTCTCGAGAGCATCTCTCACTCTAGACGCTTCATCTCTGCAGAATTCGCTTCCGTGAACATGGAAGAGCAAAGCGAGAGCAGGCTCACCGAAGCCAAACAAGACGAATCGAAGTTTAAGTGCCGCGCGGTTCGCGATCTAAATCATCAGTGCATGACAGTTAACACCAGTCTATTGTGCATATATGCTATTTACAATTAATAGAAAATCCACCGGTCGATCTACTGATTAGCTGGTCGTTTTGGTTATGTTTCTAAATAAAGTCGGCCATCCGCAGATTAGACCGTCATTATTATAAGCAGTGATGATAGCGCAATACGTGACGCATACGGGCGAACCACCCTTTGAATCCGACAGTTGCACGCATCGTGTATTGCGACATCCACATTGGAAATGGAATGTGGGGTCGGCACTTAGGTAATGATATGGTTTAATTATTGGTCAATGCATTATTCATTTGTGTCACTAAACTTAGATGTGAGTTTCTTTGGTGGTTATGACGCCTTTCAACCGCACAAACCACGTAGAGAGAGAGAGAGAGAGAGAGAGAGAGAGAGAGAGAGAGAGAGAGAGAGAGAGAGATTTTTCTAAGTTCAAGTGGGTGTTTGATATGGTATCTTGGTAGTTGGTTATAGCATATCCTTCCGTTTTTTAGTAAGAAATTTGAGAAGCAGATGTTGATCCAACAAACATGGACGTTTTGGAAGGGAAAATCGTCCAAAAAATCTTGAACCTATTTTCCTATTATACTGCGGCCAATTCAGTCATGAACTTTTTGATTTGATCGCTTTAACCCTAACCCTTTTGACGATTTGTCGATGTAGTCTTCTGCCCAATTTTGGCCATAAATTAGAATCATTAACGTGAACTATGTTTGCGATTTTTTTTTTAAAAAGTTCTAAATCTGTTCTTTTCCTTTTCTTATTCTTATTCTTTCTTTCCCTATTTTCCCTCTACTCATCGCCAAGGGTCTTGGCAATGGTCGGCGACCACCACAAATTAGGGGTATCAATGGGTCGGGTCGGGTCGAATTTTCATGATACCCGACCCAATCCGAAATAATGAATATGTTTGCTTGGCCCGACCCGAAATAAGACCCAAACATGATATAGCCGCACAATCGGGTCGGGTCGGGTCGGGTCGGTTCTGTTCGGATTTGTGTTTGTGTTTTAGATTTTTATTATAAATTAAAATTAAGTTACACCTAGGGGTGTCAATGGGTCGGGTTGGGTCTGGTCTCCACGCTACTCGACTTGACCCGAATCATAAAAGATATGTGGACTCTTGACCCGAACTGAACATGACCCAAAACGCAAAAACTGGGTCGAGTTTCAGGTCTTTTTGGGTTCAAGCTAATATTTGACGATATTACAATTGATTCGAAGGTTGGTGCTTATTGTTTGTTTTGTCTAAATTGACGCTTCCCATGTATCTCCGGTTTTCGTCGCTCTTAATTGCCTTTGAATTCGGGGATTCTGATTGCCTCTCGTCTCCATTCTTACATTTCGGTTTATGCTTAATGTGGGTCAGGATGCTCCGAAACCATGCTTTTTACCGATTCTGTCATGGATTTGCCCGGGAATTACATCATGCTGTCCCGCCATTTGAATGAAAGTTATCAGATTTGATGCAAGTATGCATCTTTGCTTGATGTACTTATCAAGTTCTCTACCAAAGACACAATTGCAGATGAAGACTTGAAATTTTGCTGGTTGAATCGTTGATCTAGTGACACCACTTCGAGACGGACTTTGGTGACTCGTGAGCTCTTTGGACCGGATGACGGCGGTAGAGTAGATGAGGAGGACTAAGGCAAATTCGCCGAGGAGGACGAAGTTGACAACGGCGAGCGATTTCACATTCTGGAGGAGGATGAAGTTGAACGACAGTGCTACAAAGTGAAATGTGTTTCGGTTCTAAAAATAAAAATATATGTGTTTCGGTTCGATTCGTGTTCTAAACACAAACAGAATCGAAACCATTGAGATACCCATTTGCTTAGCTAATACCCAAACATGAAGTTGACCCGGCCCAAAAATACCCAAAATTTCAGATCAGGTCGGGTCGGTTCGTGTTTCGATTCAGGTATATTGTTTGATTTTGACACCCCTACCACAAACCAAGGTGCGAGAGCGTTGCGACCTCGCCCAGATTCGGCAATGCGAGGTAAGGGTCGCGAGACAAGGGTAAATTAGAGGGGACATAGGCTGCATTTGGGAATCACTTTGCCCTTTAGCAAATGCCATGGTGTTAGGAAATTATTTTTTGAGAGCTTTGGGAGGATACATTGCATTTCCAAAGTCCTATCCCTTGGTACAATGTAAGTCCAACCCAGCTTTGGGCTTTGGCATCTCTATTCTAGGAATGCTAATTTATTTTCTTCTTCCAACCTTGCCCTCGCTAAGCTTTCGAATTTCCAGTTTTACCCTCACCATTTTCACCTCGCGCGATGTTACCTGTAAGCCTCGCTTGCGGTCGCACAACCGCTGCTAGGTGACCCCAGGCGATGGCCTCTGGTGCCAAATCAAGCTTATCAGAGTCTGGCAGTCGCAAGTAGATTTTCTTTTTATTTATTTGTTTATTTAAAATATATACCTAAAGTCTTTTGCATGCCTAGTTAAACAATATTTAGGATCTATATGTTTTGGAGAAAAATTGCTTTTAGGAAATTGTTTTCCAACTTTCGGGTATTTAGATGACGGAAAACTAATCGATCTGCTGAATACGTTTTTTATAAACTGAAAACAGCAAGTTCATATACAGGGAAGACGGCTTCTCCTTTAGACAAGAAGGAAATCACTTTCCCTAAACTACCAAAAAAAAAAAAAAAAACAAAGCGTTTTCCTTTAAAATGATTTTTTATGGAAAATATTTTTCTTTATCATAAAATTTTCGTGAAAACAAACGCATTCTTTAATTACACTTTATCAAACACTATTTGTATTTCAAGAAGCCCCCTTAATTTAGATGTTCGCATTTTCCCAAAGACTTTCCGCCCGGATGCCGAACCAAACGCAGCCACCTGCACGTACGCTAAATTCGAAGAGCAATCATGGGGATCTTTTATTTTCTGTTTTTTACTTTTAATATTTCTATTTTCATCGCGAGGCTTGCTTTCTTGTAGGCATCGAGGAGTTCAATTATTGGATGAATGCCAAAGAGAGTTCCGATTCTCCTCATCGGCACAAGCTTTAACAAACCGGGAAAAGATCAAATTCTCTCTACTTGCTGCGACGCGGGACGCACGCGAAACTCGTCACCGTGAACAGATTCACCCCCTCCTTTTTCTATAATGAAAAAAAAATGAAACGAAAAAAATCACGTTAGGCTGCGTTTTACCGTCTGAAACTGGCAATCCATAAAAGCTTTACATTCCCGACTTTTTTTTTTGGGTCGAATCTTTTTAATTCCTGATGACTTGGATGGATAACAAGCAAACGAGACGGCGCAAAAGAACGGATCCCTGTCGAGACATTATATTCTCCGGAAAGTTAGATGTCTGCTTTGGAGATGATCATCCTTCCCACCCAAAAAAAAAGAAATTGAAGAAAGGGTCTAGTTTATTTCCGTTGTCCATAGAAAATCCTCGGATTCGATGCACACTAACACGCAAGAACAACTGCAATTATCCTAATTCCGTTACCTCATTTTTGCTTTAATCGTCATAATCCGTTCTATCTGTCGACGGGGCACGATTCGGGTTCTCGTTTAGACTCAATATCACGCCAAAAACAAAACCGGATTTGGCGCTTATCGCGAGGAATCAACCATTGAAATTGTCAAGCTTTGTAAAATAAAAAGAAGGCATTTTCCCGGGGAAAAAAGACGAGAAAATTCCCCAATCTTTGTGGCTAGCTTTTTCCCACGAATTTCTCGAAGCGCCATCATTATTCTCTTCTTTGGAGGGGGGGGGGGGTAAAATTTGGTGAGTGCGGGGGCTTCGCGCCTTTTCTTCTGCGTTATGGTCATCAGCTTTTCCACCTCTCTTTCTTCCTTTTGATTCTTTCCCCTCTCTGTTTTTTGGGAAGTGAAAGCTGGAAAAAGCGAAAGAGCCAAAAAGCAAAAAAAAAAAAATGAATAAAGAATAGAAAAGGCCCCGCAAATTGAAAAAAAAAATCAATTAAAAAAAATTCGAGAGAAAGGGGTAAAATTAGCGGGACAATTTGGGAGAAGAAAAAGGGGGTGAACCTGCTCCCGTTTTCCTTAAATTTCCGCTAAACAAGGTGTCGGGGTGACCCCGACCTTTAAGTCGAATGACTAATCGAGATTATGTTAACATATAAACATTAAAGAAAGGACAAATTCAATTTGGTCTTTTTTTGGGAGGGTAATGCCATAGGGAGCAATCGCATATTTCGGGAACTTCGACCGTCGTCCCCTCACTAGATCCTGACCTCATTAGCACGTGAAAAATGCTAATGAATTGCGCCGGGATGCAAAGGACGAGTGATGTGAACTGCCCTCGATCTGTGCAGGTCCGCGTATGGATCGTGCGGGGAGGACGGATAATTGACGGAATCGTGAAACGGCTTCGGAAACACGAAGCCCGAGGGCATCTGATGTAGTTTCCAGTCACACGTACGATGGACGAAAACGGGCTTAACGCTGTCGTCTTTCTTCTCGGGACGAAGGTATGCGCGTGCACAGCGTCGAGACTTCCGTGTCCCCGCGCGATTCGACGAACATGGCTAGAGACGACTCTCGAGAGTCTTTCGCCGCTTCCTACATTAGCGTGCACGGCCTAATTAGCGAGATAATGACCGATTAGAGCAGTGATTAACTCCAATTCGATCATCGTTCGGTGGTTTCTTAATCCGAGGTTTCTTGTCTTGATTGACAAATAGAAGAGAACGCCCGCCACGATCGTCCTATCAAAGAGTTTTGGTTCGCGTGCCCTTTTTGTTTTTTTTTGGCCATTCCTAATTGTAACGACCGATTGATTACAAGCCCTCGTCCACAACTTCCCCTATCGCTTTCTCCTAACTTTCTCTCCATCTTCGACGATGGCGATCCCCCGTAGTGGCCCAAAAAAGAACCAAAATAAAGTTCCCTCCATTCGTGATAGGGTGGAGTAGTGAAAAATGGGGAAGGGAAGTGATCGGGAGAGACTTCGACGGAATCGATTCGGGTCAATTTTATTTGCGTTTCGACCCCTTTACGCGTCCCTTCAAAGTATGGGCAGGGATCGCGCATTGCCTAACGAAATTTATTCTTCTCTCTCGCTCATGCTCCTGAACGATGCCCGTGTCATAACGCATCGCCTTCCCTTTCTTATTCTCGGCGAACGTTCAGACAGCATCGCAGCTCAATCCTTTGAAATCAGTTCCCTTATTTATTTATTGTTTTTTATGGTAATTTTTTGAATCCCATCTTTTCCTTCCTAATCAGTCCGGGACAATAGTTCGCGTCAAGAGTAATTAGATATTTTATGAAAACGGGCTGTATATATATTAGAGAAAATGACGCGAACGGTTCATGAAGTTTAGCCCGATGTGTAATGCGGTCCATCAACTTTTAATTCATTCGATACCATCCCTGAACTTTCGATACGTGTACAATGTAGTCCCCAAACTATATGAAAATGTTCAATGTAGTGATTCCGTTAATTCAAGTTCATGGCTTATATTAAACATTTTCATATGGTTCAGGGGCCGCACTGAACACTAGGCTTAAATTTTATGTACCGCATTTAACATTAGGCTAGGTTTCAAGAATTACATTGAACAAATTAAAAATTCATAAATCACATTGTGCCAAAGTTCGCGAACTGTCTGCGGCGTTATCCCTATACGATATACGGTATGGTAAGGATAAATTGGGAAAGGACCCATTGCGTGGAAGAGGCTCTAAATCGGGTCTCTCGAACTTCCTAAAAAATCAGGAAACGCTTGCGCTGACCGACCGATTAAAAACTAGTCCAAAAATCCAGCTCCTTCGGGGCAAAGCGAGGCGGTGAGGCAGGCCCAATCGGAATCGAGATCCGCGTCCACGTGGCAAAGAGGAGCGAAGGAAACAGAAGGACGGGGGGGGGGGGAGCCGGTCACGTGTCGGACAGCCTCGTGGCCCCCACGCGCCCCCCACCCTTCCCCGGGAATCACCAATGATTCGGACTCCCCACGCGCTGTCCCTCCGCATCCACCGCCCCCCCGTTCGGGCGGGGGATTCAGACCCGACACCCGACACATATCATTTCTCCGAAAAGGATGTTCGGCGTAAAAAAAAAATAACACAACGGAAAATCCAAATGAGTACGCCTATAGCAAATTTTATTCTTTGCTAGCTATTGCTGAGTTGGATGATAAGAGACAGTTGATGAATGTACCGATTTTTGATTTCTTGTTGATAGAAACTAACGGAGGAGGGTTAAATTTATTACGAATCTACTAGTTGGGATTCTTAATTTGTTCAATATAGTTCCCGAACGTCCCTGGATTATATGAGAATATTCAATATAGTCCTCGAACTTGAATTAATGGAAGGACTATATTGAGCATGCATCAAAAGTTTAGAGATTGTATTGAATAAATTAAAAGTTTGCTGGCCACGTTAAATATTAGATTAAATTTCAATAACTACATTGAATAAATTAAAATTTCACGGACTACATTATAAATTGGGTCAAAATTCAAGGTTTGTTTGTTTCATTTCCCCAATAAATAAAGTAAGCATCTGGATTTTTTTTTTTGGTCGAAAGCATATGGAGTTGAAATTGGCCTTTTTTCATTTTTCCTTTTTTATCGAATTTACCAAAAGAAAAAACGGTCCTGTAAATCCATCTCAAAGCCTCCACCGCGCACGCCAACGCGCCAGCAAGAAGAACATCCCGCCCCGCGTGCGCTTTCCGCTCCCGTCGACCGGCTCGGCTCGGCTCGGCTCGTCGCTTCAAAATACGAAAAGAAACGAAAGAAAAAAACGGAAATACTCTTTAACCGACCTCCCGATCTGATCGCCGGGATCAAACCCGACGTCGTTTTCCCGCGGTGGCGCCACGTGTCCCCTTCGCGAGAAGCTTAGGCAACACGCCAGCAGACGATAAACGCGGTTTCGCCGTTTTTCTCTCTGTCTCGCCTTTCACCCACTCTCTCTCCTCTCTCTCTCTCTCTCTCTCTCTCTCCCCCACAAAGGGGAAAAAGGAAAGCAAAAATTCGATCTTTGCTCGTCCTCGAACAGTCAATCTCCCCAATTGAGCCTCTCTCCATGGAATCGATCCTCTTCTGTGATCTGGGTTCCGCGAATTAGGGTTTCTTTCGGCCGTTTGCGGAGCAGAATCGACTCGGATTCGAGGGCGCTGGAGCCAAAGTTTTGATTTTTAGGGTGGTCGGGGTTGGGTTTTCTTGCTCCCTGGATCTGCAGCAGGCGGAGGAGGAGGAGGAGGAAGGGGGGTGTGGATTCCAGGGTTGGGTTCGATCGGTCGTCAGGTCCCGGGGGATCATTAGATGTCTTCGGCGACGTCGTCTTACTGGTGCTACAGGTGCAGCCGTTTCATCAGGGTTTGGAGCCAAGACTCGATCACTTGCCCCAATTGCAACAGCGGGTTCGTCGAGGAGATCGAGAACGCGCCGCCGCCGCCGCCGCCGCCGATCCCCGCCGATGCCCGCCGCAGGAGGTTCCCCACCGCCGCGATGTACATGATCGGGTCGAGGTCGGGTCAGGACCAGAGCCCCGGCCCTGGCTTGCGCAGGAGCCGCAGGAACGGGGGCGACCGGTCCCCGTTCAATCCGGTCGTCGTGCTGCGCCGGCCGTCCGACGGCAGCAACGATGGCGGCGAGAGGAGCAGCTATGAGTTGTACTACGATGATGGTGGAGGGTCCGGGTTGAGGCCCTTGCCCGCGAGCATATCCGAGTTTTTGCTCGGATCCGGGTTTGATAGGCTGCTTGACCAGCTCTCGCAGATCGAGATTAATGGTATCGGGAGGTTTGACCATCCGCCGGCATCGAAAGCGGCAATTGAGTCCATGCCCACGATTGAAATCGGTGAGGACCACGTGTCGACGGAATTGCACTGTGCCGTTTGTAAGGAATTGTTTGAATTAGGGTCTGAGGCTAGAGAAATGCCCTGCAAGCACTTATATCATACTGATTGCATATTGCCTTGGCTGTCGATTCGCAATTCGTGCCCTGTGTGCCGTTACGAGCTGCCGGCAGATACCGCGGAATCCCAGGAGTCGAATAGAGGTGAAAATAGTAGGTCGGAGGATGAGGACACAGTAGGTTTGACTATATGGAGGTTGCCTGGTGGGGGATTCGCAGTGGGACGGTTCTCCGGTGGAAGAAGAGGTGGCGAGAGGGAATTGCCAGTTGTTTACACGGAAATGGATGGTGGGTTTAATAATGGAGGAGTGCCCAGGAGAATTTCTTGGGCTGCAAGAGGGAGTAGAGGTAGAGAGAGTGGTGGGATCAGGAGGGTTTTGAGGAATCTGTTTGCCTGTTTTGGTGGACGGTCGGGATCATCTGTTGCATCAAGTTCTGGGTCCAGTTTGGATTCAACTGTGAGAACTAGGTCGATTTCGACCTCTAATATGTCTTCTTTGAGGAGGCAGAGAGCTTTAGCCAACGCTGCAGGCAGGAGATAGGGCGTATTCTCTGGGCTGAAAGCAGCAATGCAGAAGGGACTGAATATTAGTGGGGGAAGGATCAGTGTAAATAGAAAGGTGATGTGATGTTCTCTCGATACTTGTTCTGCTGGGATGACGAGTTAATCACTGGATTGATGAAGAGTGAAAAGCAACGTGATATTCCGTCGATACTTGTTCCTGAGGGACTTTTGAGTTATCTTCTGCGAAGAAGGATTTAGTGGGGGAACTCCCTGGTTCTTAACATTGGATGAGACTAAGATGTTGTTAATGGACGCAGCAGTAGCAAAAATTTTATGAGGATCACTGTGAATGAACAGACTGTGCAAGAAAGGATTGTGTTTTGTGGAGAAGAAGCAGGTCCACGATCTCATGTACCCCACTGTTTGTTCCAAGTCGCGTCAGTTTAGCAGGATTTACTGCAACTCTTTTTTGTGTATTTCCCTTTTCTCTATCTGTTTAGATAGGAAGCATTTTGTTGTATTTGTCAGTGTCATTTTTTTTTCCCAAAGCATTATGATAAAACTTATGCGGCTGAAGAATGAGTAACTTCAATGCTTCTCTCTGCTAAATTATCCTCTTCCCCTGGACGGAGTGATGAATTTCTTAACAGAATTATCAACCTTTGCTGATGTACTTCCAATCGAAATCAAACTTAACTTTTGTTGCTTGGTGATAATTGAGTTCCATTTAGCAACTTGGATTTACAATGATGGTTGAGAAACTTATGTTTCTGGTATGGTAGATCACCTAACTAGTCATTACGAGGTTTTCCGAAGTTCTATTACACCAGCACTTGTAGTTCTGAGCAGAGGGCAGTGAACAATGTGATTTCTTTCCGGGGTATGGTGGGTGCTATGGAGTTTGTTACCTGTATGTGGTGATCTCGTTGGTAATTGTTGATAGTCATCTGTTGCACCATAGTTCATGAAGATTTCTTTGTGTTTGTCGTCGTTGGTAATCTGATCAGGGAAACTTTTCGCGAACAAGATGTACATATATTGTGAATGGCCATATTACTTTTTTCCCGAAGTGAAAACTCTCCATGGAATTTTATTATTCTGATGGACGATTGAAGAGTAGAGATGAGAATTGAATCCGGACCGCTGATCAGGGTTGATAGAAACTATGATTTGTTTCCGTCTACTGTCCAAATCCTCACCACCACCCCACCCGTGGCAGCTACTTTGCTGCCCCTCCTGTAGTACTAGTCGAAACAGATGTTACCACCGCCTTTGCCTAGTTGGTAGTTGCGTATGACCCTGTTGCTGAAATCAAAGGGCTGTTGTTGTTGGTAGCCACCATCACTCGCTGAGTTCCACTTCTGAAGGCCTTGCTAGTGTACAAATTTGAATGCCTGCAGCTTTGAGACTTGGTTCGCTACGGACCTGCTGATTGAGCAATTTGTTGCCCAGACTTGGTTCGTTATATGTCCGGTGAATCCAATCTGACCGCCGGGCAACTGAAGTTGAATTGTATTCCACAAGAAACAAAAGAAATGAGCGTGGAAAGGGGCAGTGTTCGCCTCCTTAAGTGATTCCAGAGTCACTTTTCTGGTTGTCTGGTTTTTCATACGGACATTACCAACAATTCCATTTAGTCAAAGTTTGCATGCAAGTGACCCTCATAATTTATAACCCATGTACCATATAAGTCCTCGAATCAGGGATAGAGAAAATATAGCCATGCAATTGCTAGTGCCAGATCGGCTGGAGAGAGAGTGAGAGAGTCCCATTTTCTTCAGGGTGACAGGGGCTTTATAAGCCATGCGTGGTGCGTTGACGAAGACTGTTTGCAGGGCTCCCCTTTATAGGTTAGTGCCTTTGTCAGAAATGGGAAGTTGCCGACTTTTTAAGAGGAGAGCAATGCTATGCCCCAAACGTCCTGTTCCTCTCGTCTCTTGCAGGGACCGCAATGGGGTTTACTGCACTTGGAATTCCTCAAGTAAAGCTCAGAAAAAGAAAACGTTTCTTATTCCTCTTGCTTGTTTCTCTAGGTGCCAACAAAGTCGCATGCGCATTTAATCCGGCAATTTTTGGACTTTCAGAACATCCCGCGAGGATGCCGTGCGGGGTTATCATTTCATTTCTAAACAATTTTGAAACGTTTGAATAATCATCATTGAACTGTCAAAACAGCTGATTCCCTTCTGTAACACTCGTCTGTTGCGGGACCAGATTGCCTTTTTGGTGAGAACTGAGCAGGAAGATAGCTCTGGCTCATTTATTTGTGCTCTGTTTTTCCGGTTTGACTTCGAAATGGCAGATGCCATGACAATGCTCTCGCTTGAGAACGACACTGATGATCCTGTCATTTTGTTAGGGGGAAAACGTTTGAAAAACGACTTTCTGTATTCTGGACCACTGATTGCCCAATCACTTCCTCCTCGTTTGGTCACAGCTGTTCTGTTGAATTCTCTGACACGGCTAAAACTCTTGCCCCGAATTTCAAAGGAAAAATGGGCAAAGAATCAATTAGAGCTGCTCTCGACCATCTCATCAGTAGCGAGATTAGACTTGAATTTGGTTGCATGCCCGCGATAGATGGAAGCACATCAATTTTCATCGAATGAAGCCCTACATATCCCGTCTCGAGAGTCGATGGATCGATAGAGTTTATAAGGTTCGTGTAGCGCTAGATTATATAGAGGTAATAAGACAATAGAGAGAGAAGTAGGTTGCATTTGACCTGCCTTCATGACCACTAAACCAAAAGCTTAGGACAGATTTAATGGTGGGGTGCGTCGGGGGGGTCCGAATGTAATGCCACTACATTGCAATGCTTGGAATCAAGTTTCATCGCGGCCCGCATTTTCTCCACTTGAGGGCGAAAGCACACCAAATTTTTTGTTTGCTACTTATGATTTCTTCACTTCCTATTTTAAATTGGACTTTGTAATATCCTTGCTATAGCTCGGACACCCATCTTCTTTCTTTGGGCTTCATTATTATTATTATCATTTCTTGTTGCCACTGAGAATTTATGGCTAACTGCAAAGACCATCTTCAACTTTAATCTCCATGTAACCCGCTTCATATTTCAAAACCTTCATTTTACATCTTCGAGACCTTAAAAAAGACGTGTTTGCACTCATGCACACCCACAATATACGGTCGAATAGTGAATCCAATGCCCAGAATGGAGTAGCTTGAGAAAGAGAACAGTGACCGCGTAAATTATGGAGCGTGGGAGATTGCAGTCGGAGATACAACGCAAAAAGTGAGGATGGATGTACGTGGGTTCATTTAGATATGTTAAAAAGTTTGGATTCAGGCTTCCTCTTGGCGAAAGCAGTTTTAACTAGCACTTTTCTCAATTTATAGTAGAATGACAAATAAAAAATATATATATACATTGAAAATAATTAAAGCAGTCGAGTTCTCATGAGATTTTGTTAGACTATAGCCAACTGTTCTAAAGCCTAAATTATTAGATGAATACGTGATTTAATATATAATTATTACACTTAGTATGATCTTTTTGTCCAGTATTAAACGTGGACATATTCAATTAGGCAGACAAATGGGGTCTGAAAAGATTTAAATATAAGACTTACAGCTTTGATATCATGTGAGATTTTATGATCCACAGTCAACTGTTCTAAAAATTTAAACTATTAGATAAATATGTAATTTAATATTTGATTATTTTAACAGTTCCGAACTAATTTTGGCACACCAAACATTTTAATCCCTCGACTAGCTGTTCTATTTAGGGGGTGTTTGACAACTTCCAAAATAGTGATAATTTCTGTTCTTTTGTTTCCATAATCAGTTTGGGAATATAAATCCGTTTGTTAAAATTTTTGTGTCCGGGCACAAATTTGCAAAAATTATTCCCAAAATTAGTTTTGGAAAACAATCAAGAAACAAAAAAAAAATAGCTTATTGATTCTGAAACAATTTTTCCATTTCTAATTCTTCTTGGTTTTCTTCTTCCTTTTTTATTTGTTCTTCATCTTCTTCTTGGTCTGCCACTGGCCCACCGCCGGCAACCGGCCAAGGCCGGCGAGGGCGGCCCTCACCACCCCCGACAACGGCGAGGTTGGCCTCGCCAGATCTGAGCGAGATTGGCCTCGCCAGCCCCCGGCGACGGCAAGGTCGGCGTCGCCATATCTCGCCCGGCCAAGGCGAAGTCGACCTCGCCGTTGTGACCGGCGGCGAAGTCGACCTCACCGTTGTGACCGGCAATGCTCTCGCTGGCCGTAGCCGGCGCCGGCGACCAGCCATGGCCAAAGAAAAAAAAGAAAGAAATATTAAAAATTAAAAATATTATTAATAAATGAAATTTTATGTAATTACCAAACGCATTTATGTTCTTTTTATATTCTAATAATAGAAATTTTGGGCAGTTACCAAATGTCTTCACATGCTTATAAATTATTCCCGGACACAGAATCAAAAAGAATAATTTCTTAGCATAATCAGATTCCAGATATAGAATCGTTGCCATACACACCCTTAATACCGAAACCTTCACAGTCACATCATACAAGCACTGAAACCAAAGAATCTTCCCAAAAAAAATTAAACTTAAGCAATTATTTATATCTCTACGTCTGGAAACCATGTACTATACTCGGTAGTGCTGGACACCATATCGCACGTCAATCAAGGTCATTAAAGAAATCGAGAGGTCCCTCTGATTTTCGAAGTTTGGTCGCTTCCCACGGCTCGGATTCCCCATTGGCCTACTAAACTTTGATAATATCGATTAGGTATGTGTCATTACCCACGATCGTATACATGTGTATGGAAAAGGAAGCGATGTCTATCAAATGTCCGAATCCCATTAATAGAAAGTATTATTTCTTTTCTTCGTTTGATTTCGAAGCTGTGGATTTTCAATCTTTGGTGGTTGAGGGGTGTGCCCGGGTTCTCGTGAAGACTGTACAATCGACAGGACACCTTTTGTTTGGACGTAGCATGTCGTCTATTGCTATGTTTTCATAAGGTTTTTTGGGAGGGCAAAATACTCGCACTTAAATTAATTTTTATCCGATGTGCATGTAACTAGCAAGTTGAGCTCCACAATAATCGTATTTATGCTTAAATTGTTAATATCCGTTGTTTATCGAGTCATCTATGTATTTCCAAACTTATCATGCACGAAGGCGGTCGTTTATTACTTATTTATAGAAATTAGCCTAGTATTAACATTCATTATCTGAGTTTGACAACGTCAGACAAGCGATATCTCAAACTCTTTCAAAAATGCCCTATGTAAATCAACTTATGCAGTATGCTTGCGCACATCCCTCGTGCCACTAACAAAGGCAGTAAACACATTTCGACAGTAGATTGTTTCTAAATACCAAATATTTTTCGGACAAAAACAACATAGAATATGAATTCTTTTTCTTGTCGATTATTTTCTACTTTCTAGATGCTAATTAAATGACTATCCATGATACAACTTTATTACACTTAGAGAAAATTTCAGCTGAAATAATTATATGTACCATTAGTATAATAATACAAAAGTTGGAACAATGGGAGCTACTAATACACCCACTGACGAAGCAACTCTCTTAAAAACGTGATCTGAACGCAGTTTCTTCGAGAGTAATTACACATTGATGTGGTTACTTATCAATGATTTTTCTTGGATTCTTGATGTTTCTCATCAAGGAAGAAGAGCCGAAACTCTTATAAGGGTTTCTGCCGTATGTCTATTCACACTGTAGTAACGATGAGTTTCATAGATGATATCCTTATTTTAATGTGTCGGTGCCCATGTCCTATGCCCCTGTTTCCCTTCTTTATGTTTGTCTTCCCAATAAGAAGGAAGTATCCTTCGTGTGCTTTACATATCGGGGATCTCGCAGTCCGGAGAAGGCAAAGTTTTTAAGGGCATGCTTAGCTCTGGTCCTCGAAAGTAATCACACGTTAAAAAAGTCGGCAGTTGTCGTGTCCAGACGACACGAACACGTACCTGCATTCTTGTCTCCTTCGTCCTCATTTTCATGCCGGCCAAAACCAGACCTCACTCTCTCCATTATAGAGCCTCCCCAAAACCGCCTTCAAATCCTGTCCATGGCCATCCTCGGCCACCGCTCCCGTCTTCTTCGCCTCACTTTTCTCTTCCTCGCCACCATCTTCAACTCCAACTGCACACGCTCCCTCTCCTCTCCGACGCCAAACCAGCAACTCCTCCTTCTGCTCCCGCTCAAAACCCAGCACGTCCCGCACCCCTCCTCGTCCCTCCCGAGAACAAGAGCCTCCGCCGCCGCCGCCGCCGCCGGCAAGCTCCCCTTCCGCCACAACGTCACCCTCACCGTCTCCCTCTCCGTCGGGTCCCCGCCGCAGCCCACCACCATGGTCCTCGACACCGGCAGCGAGCTCTCCTGGCTCCGCTGCAGCTCCCCGACCTCGCAGCAGCCCGTCTTCCGCCCGCTCGCGTCTAAGTCCTACTCCACCGTCCCCTGCTCTTCCCCGACCTGCGCGGAACGGACCCGAGACCTGCCCTTGCCCGCTTCCTGCGACGCGAGCAAGCGCTGCCACGTCGTCGTGTCCTACGCCGACGCCTCCTCCGCCGAGGGCACCCTCGGGTCGGACACCCTCCTGATCGGCCCGTCGGCCCGGCCCGGTTTCCTGTTCGGGTGCATGGATTCGGGCCAGAGCAGCAGCCCGGAGGAGGACGCCAAGACCGCCGGGCTCATGGGCATGAACCGGGGGTCACTGTCCCTCGTGACCCAGATGGGAGTGGGCATGTTCTCGTACTGCATCTCGGGCCTCGACTCCTCCGGCGTCCTGCTGTTCGGGGACGCGGGCTTCGATTGGGTCGGGCCCCTGAACTACACCCCGTTGGTCCAGATCTCGACCCCGTTGCCCTACTTCGACCGGGTGGCGTACACGGTCCAAATGGAGGGCATCAAGGTCTCCGGCAAAGTCCTGCCCCTCCCGAAGTCCGTGTTCGAGCCCGACCACACCGGGGCGGGGCAGACCATGGTCGACTCGGGCACCCAGTTCACCTTCCTCCTCGGGCCAGTGTATACCGCGCTAAAGAACGAGTTCTCAGGACAGACACGGGGCACACTGAGAGTCCTAGACGACCCGAATTTCGTGTTCCAAGGGGCGATGGACCTGTGCTACCTGGTCCCTTCGGCTTGGCCCGAATTGCCCGAACTGCCGGAGGTGAGGCTGGTTTTTCGGGGGGCCGAGATGAGCGTGCCGGGCCGGAGGCTACTGTATCGGGTGCCCGGAGAGAGGAGGGGGAGTGATTGGGTGTATTGCTTCACATTCGGGAACTCTGATCTGCTGGGCGTAGAGGCGTTTGTGATCGGTCATCACCATCAGCAGGACATGTGGATGGAGTTCGATTTGGAGAGGTCAAGGGTCGGGTTCGCTGAGGTTAGGTGTGATCTTGCTAGTCAACGGCTTGGCTTAGGTTAGGGGCGGGTGTGGTGTAGGTCAACCTAGAGTGGGACCAAATATTCCACATTGTTTCTTGATATGAGGCGGCCACAATTTTATTACATGGTCGATCCATCATTTGAATCGATATTATCTGAATCAATAATCATAAGAGCCTTAACATGAGGCACAACTGATCCACATGGACTTAGTATACATGTGCTATAGATTACTCGATATTCTTTTCAAATGTGGCCCACAAGTCGGGCGATGCGAGAGGAAGGAGATTCTATTTAGGTAGAGAACTTCGACTGTTATACAATTCGTGCAAAGTTTTGATTTTAGGTTATCATCAATGTATGTCGAGTGCATTGAAGATGATTATTTTTCTAAATCGAGAGTAATCATCCGGATAGTTGTTGTAATATGCATTGAGAAGAGGTTTTATATACCATGCATCATGTAAGATTTATACAGATTTAGTTTCTAAAGTGATCAAGCAAGAAAGTACATAAATACGGTGTTTGCTCTTCTTTAGGCCTTCTTCTTTATAAGAGGTCTCCTCTATCTCAATGGTGATAGATTTCGCAAAACCCTAACCCAATTTTAAACCCTGAACACCCATATCCCCGTTCCATTGCCCTACCAAAACCCTAAACACCCATTCACCCATTTCACTGTTACATTCCCGAAACCCACCCCTTCAGATCCATTCCCTCGTCTGAATCGATGTGCTTCCACCAACCCAATCATTCACACTTTTAACACCAATCCATGTGCAAAATTCTACTAAATTAGCAATAGTCGAGTGCCCTATTCCCTTCGACACTATGGCTGTCCCCATTATCTCGGTATAGGTCCTACATTGCGTTTTCGAAACCAAAATCCAGACACACTCTCGGCGATGGCCGACTTGCTGGATCGGCTCGAGGGGTTTGATCAGTGGACCTTCTAGGTGCGAGTGTAGTTGTTGTGCCCTGTCGCAGCTCCTTGGTTATCTTGCTTGCTTCGTGGAGATTTTCCTTTGCTTGGTCTTCAAGCAGTAAGCGCTGATGGGGTGAACAGCTGCTGTACTCGGAATGCATCCATCAATTTCTACCATGTTTAATATAAACCAGAATGGAACGTGAGAATGAATCTAATATTTGCCCGGCTGCTTTATGTAAAATGTTGGGTGATTTATGGCCGGAAGATGATGTAGTGTCGATCACGGGTGAGATTCCTTCGGAGAAAAAACGAGAATGTGACTTAACTCTATATTGGAAACTCTACTCTAAGTCAAAATGTTAATTTCCAAGCCTTTATTGGCGCAATAAGAAAGGCCTGAAAATCTGAACTATTGCGCGTGCTCCAATAGAACCGGGGTTCCTTTCGTTCACTTTCAGCTCGGTTGTAGAGGTGAAAAGGTGTTGGAAGCTAGTCCTTAGTCTTTCTCAAGTAATTTGCTGGTTCTTCGGCAATGTGATCCTGATATCCTCAAATATTGCTATGAATTCACACATCGTGCTTTTTGGGTCTGCATCCAAGGCCTCCCATTAGAAAGAGTCTTGGAGGAAGTGGTGCGAAATGTTGCCAAGAAAATAGGGCTGGTGTAGGAGGTAAAGTTAGAATCCAAAAGCAATAGTCCTTATAAGGTTGGGAAAGCAAAGAGTTTATCTGGGTTTATTTTCCCCCTAAAGTCTAGAACCGTTGTTAACCTGGGTCATAAAAAGCTTTGGGAAAGGCTCCCACGCTTCTGCTACTCTTGTGGGCGTGTAGGCCATTATGCCACCATTTGTAAGGAGGTGCCTTGCAAAGAGTCGGGGTTAGAAGAAAACATAGCAGGTAAGTTTGGCCAATGGCTTAAAGCTGAAGTGTGTGAATTAAGGCCCTTTCGGAAGCTATTCTATGGAAAGGAGCTGCCCGCTATTGGGGATGAAGAGACGGTTCCTGAAATGTCAATCCATCAGCAGCATATGATTATTACTAGACCCCTCTAAGATTTGTTATGTTTAGATGCTGATTGTCGTTATTCTACTAGTTGTGCTATTTAAATGAAACTAGTTCGTTTCGACTCAAAAAAATTAGAACTGGAGATCGGCCCGCATGCTCTAATCAATTTCAGGTTAGGGTCGATGGAAGCGTCGGGAGACATTGTTCGGTGAATCTATTCAACACATGTCCCAGGCTTTCGTGTCATGGTTGACGACAAGAGCCTGTTCAGTACCAACTGAGCAGAGGCCAAAGTGGAACAACTACGCATAAACCGACAAATGAAGCATCTGTCCGTCGTTGCACTGCAGAGAAAAGAGAAAAAAAGGAAGAAAGAGGAATCGGGTCCCTTTCTGATTGGCTCTGGAGTCCTCCCTTCCATCACGAAAATTCAGGACGAATGAGAACCGCACGTACGTGTGCTTTTGTAGGTCTCTTCTCTTCTCCTCTCCCGCTGTCTTCTGTACTCGATTCACACTTAAGACCGTCACCAACTTAAGACCGTCTCTTTTGGCAGTATCGCCACCATTCGTGCCCGTAATTGCGATGAACGAGGGCCATACGTACGCGTCTCTGATTCTTTCTGACGCTTCTTTAAGTGCATCGTCAACACCCACCGATGCACGCGCACCGGACCTGTTTTTATGGCAATTGACTTCCTAGTGCTTGGACCCACCTTTGAACCTTCCAAACCGGGTTTAATGCGAGGTTGCTCGGACCTGCTCGCCTCTTAGAATGTCTCGGAATGATCAGGCCGAGCCGGGGTGGGCCGAGCCGATAGCCGAGCTCAATGTATTGCCCCGCACCGTGCGGAGCCTAAACGGTGCAGTAAAATGTTTGGTTCGAGCTCGGCCAGGGCCGAAGTTGGCAGACCAGGTAAAGTGAGGCCGTTCTCTAAACCCCCCTTTTTGCCGATCGAGCCTAACCGGGCGGGCCGCCCATTCGCTGATTAGTCCTGTCAGTGCAATCGTGCAATGTATCGCGAACTCAACGATCGTTTTCGTCGAATCGAATGTCGCGCTTGAAACTCGGTTGTCAGTTCTCTCTCACCAACATTTGTTCATGCGTCGGCCTTTCTTCCTCCACTTACAGCCGCCCCACCTCAAGACAAGGACTCATAAATTATATAATTTCTAAAAGTTGCAACGCTGGCCACTAACTTTTCCGTACCCTCTAACCAAAACATCTCAATATGATAAGCCGTCAAAAATAAATTAAGCCGTGTTGAATCGGATGGATTTCGAGTTAATTAGGTTCACAGTCGGCATCGGCTTACGAAAGTAAAACGAAGGATTAAATAAGCACGGGTTTCTAAGTTGTCAACCGAACTTAAAAATCTTATCCTCCACCTTCAAAATAAATTTTTTTCATGCCCGTCTCACTATAAATCTGAAAGATAATTCGAGTGATTATTACTTAGATTTGATCTGCGATGACAGTCATCTACGTGATCAAGCATGCTAGCTTTTCTCTATGTCACCTTCTATCTATCTCATGCTTAGAAAACGCTTTACATTGTTGTAAAAACTACGTATGCTGGAAACAATTACGGTGAAGTGAATCCAAAATCTCAGGTTGCCATGAATGAGAAGAAAGGCGATGCCGAAACGACGTCGTTGAAGAGCCAATGTGGGATGGAGCATCAACGCCCAACGGTTTAACTGTTGCTCCTCCTACCCGGACGTACGAGGAACGCGTCGGCTTTGTCCGTCTTTCGAGAGGGAGACGAGGCGCCCGAGAGCGAGCGAGGGCGAGCCCCAGAAGCGCGACTCGTCCGACTCGACTCAGATCTCTCCCACTCCCTCAACTCGGGCCCCTCTCTCGATTCCCTGATAAAGTTGAGGCCTTTTCGCAGGGAGAGTTCGACCGCGATATCAAATTGGTTGTTTTTTCTTGTTGTCGACTGGTTGGATGAGCATGATCCTGTGACTTCTTCAATACCCTCTTCATTTTTTCTGTTGTTTCCGATGATCGTTTCAACGCGAGCGTTGTGCCGGAAGGATAAAGATGCAAACTTTGGGGATAGGGTCCAGAATTGTGGGGAATGCGAGTTAGGGATTGGTTCAGAAATTGTGGAAATGGGTTGTGGTGAACTTTGGGCGTAGGGCTCCTTCCGAATTAATCTTTTCAGCTACCTTAAAATGTTTCGCTTCACAATTTTACGGTGTTAGTCTTCGTGCAGTAAATGTGCTTGCTTCTGCCAACGTTCGATGTTTTTGGAGTTTCGTGGTTGCTTTGGAATTTCTTGTGCAGCGATGTCGTCGCCGGCATTTTGATCGTGCCCAATGTACATGAGATTAGGGTTTCTTCTCTCGCTGAAGAAGTTTGATGATTATCGATTTCACCTGAAAATGCTTTTACTTGCCTAGTTGTCCGTCAAGTATGACTGCCGAGTTCACAATTTCCCTTGATATTTGCAGATAATTGAAGGGACGGTTGGCCGTGCTTGATTTTTACACGTTCGACCGGCTCTGACTGTTGTTCTTTGGAAACTTGTCGGAGATGAGTTTTGTGTTTCGAGGTAGTAGACCAGATATAGAGACTGGATTTCCAGAATTTATTCCTGAGCGTCGTGCCGTGGTACGTTTCTCGTACTTTAACAATGGCTAGCACGGTGCTTACCAAGTTTGATGCTACATTCGATTTCATCTTGTCCTAGTTGTCTGTATCGCTTAAATTTTTCTGTTTGTACCAGCGTCTTCATGCAGCACGACCGGTTAAGTCTAACTCACTAGCATTTCTTGTCACAGGTATATTTGTTGCTTCAAGAAATATTGTTCTTATTTAGGTTTATTAGCCATGTCAATTGTCAAAATTATGTATTCGATTCATCTGTGGATTTGATTGTAACAGTTCTCCTGCTATTCATGATTCTCAACTCCAACCAGATGTCACCGAACTTTTTGGTGCTGTTCTAGACTTTTAAACTGAGAAATTGGTTTCTGTTCAGATGCCTTTCTTATACACTAGCAGTTTGCGACTGATTAATAAGATCCTCTCTCCTCTCCCCTTTCCAACCTTTGGAAAATCTGTGCAGCTCTGGCTTGTGCTTGGTGTCTTCTTGATGGCAACAACCCTTAGGATGTATGCGACTTGCCAACAACTTCAAGCTCAGGCCCAGGTCCACGCCGTGGCTGCCAATAGCCTTCTTGGTCATACTGAATTGCGGTTGCATATGCCACCATCCATAGCACTTGCAACGAGAGGACGTCTGCAAGGCCTTAGGCTTCAGCTTGCTCTTCTGGACCGTGAATTTGATGAATTAGGTTTAGTGGCATACTTTGACTTCGATTTTTTGGAGATCATCTTCTGTGATTATCATGTATTTCAAGATTTGTCATCTTTTCGTGCTATATGTTTTATTGACATTTGTGAGAGGTGGTTAACAGATCAGTTATATTTGTTTGCAGACTATGAAACTTTGAGAGCACTGGATTCTGATAATGTTCCAACAGTTCCATCAATGAGTGAAGAAGAGATCAATGCTCTTCCAGTCCACAAATACAAGGTTACTGGTCTTCCAGGGTAAGACTGCACAGGCATGAGAGACTAATCAAATAATTTAGTTTTTTTTTTTTTTTGCTTTTCTGTTTGCAGGGTTACTCCTCTCTGTTTCTTAGCTTTTGCCGTGACTTGTTGTAGTTTAAGATGGCCCAATTAATGCTAGTTATACAATGTCTTTATAGCATAATTTCATGGGTTGTACTATCTATAGGTTTTATCTGTGCGCTAAATAATCAACTTGTTACTTACAGTAATGGCTCCTCTGCGGAACATGGCTCATCTTCATTGTCCACTGAGGTATTGACTGCACCATCTTGTATTGTGCAGCATAACATCTAGAATATCACGTGGATGTCCGCTCTTTTTCCCCCTGAACATGTGTCAGGCGTGGTGATTTGTTATTTTGCTGTGCGAAACATTACGATGGTTTACTTATTATCTGAAGATGGTGTACAATCGTAGTCCTAAGGCTCATGCATCTTTATCTTCATGCATTGTTTGAGGTTTGAGCTGTCCACGATGCTGATACATTGATGACTTTGTTCTTGCTGAATGTTCATGGAAGGATTAGCTTTCTGCATCCCAATTATAGTAATGGGTCGTGTTCTTTGATGAATGGTGTCAGTTGAGCATGAATGTCTGTTTGCACGTTTTCAGGAGAAAAAGCAAGATGTAGGTGCTGCAGCTGGGAGCATGAAGAGTTCAGATGACGAGCTGATGTGCAGTGTATGCTTGGAGCAAGTTTCGGCAGGAGAGCTCATCCGAAGTTTGCCGTGCATGCATCAGGTAAATCCCATGGTGATTGATTTTTCCTTTCACTTGATTTACCAGAATTTCAAGTTTCGTCCATCAAGTAACAAGTCTGCCAAATATCCTTGGTTTGTTGGAATAAATCAGACCCACAAACTATGAGTTTCCACTAACCATATGTGGCTATTTTGTTGCCAAGTCTTATGATAATTTCTTTTGTGGATTGCATATGAGGCATTATTGTTGCGCAGCGACAACTTATATTTGTTGGGATTAGATCATCATGAAAATTTGACAGAAATAATGTCTTTAATGATAAATTGGATTTCATAGAGAAGGTATCAAGGGGGTACCGCCCAACTCATGTCCGCTTTATTGTGCTATTAGTTATGTTCTTTTTAAGAAAACCGATGAATTTGATGGATGATGTTATTTCGCAGTTCCATGCAACTTGCATCGATCCATGGCTGAGACAGCAGGGAACATGTCCCGTTTGTAAATTCAGAGTTGCGTCCGGATGGCGTGAAAATGGGCGAGGAATCGACGCTACATTCATGGTCTGATTACTGGCAAAGCCATTGTTGTATTATCGTCTGGTGAAGTACCAATTGTGCTGTAGATATCCTAATGCGTCGATTGAGGCAGAGCCTTCAATGATTTGTCAGTATAGGCATTGTGAAGAAGCAGGATTGATGATTGTCATTTATTCTTTAAATGGCATCAGAGAGTCTTGCTATTGCCTATAACCAAAAAAGAGGAATTTTAACGAAGTCATTGTTATACGCTCCCTGTTGACAGGCCTCAAGAGTTGAATTGCCATTAACCACCAATTCATGCAACCCGGAACACCAACGCACTATTAAGCGCTCTGCAATATTATTTGCAGTTTCTCTGTACAAGACATGGGGACATACTCGAAACTCGAAAGCCACCGTAATCAAAATACCATTCTTCATGTACTACATACTTTTTCCTTTACGGTCAGTTTTGCTCCCTCAAAACGAAGCCGACAAACATTATATAGAATGCTTATACAATAAAAATCAAGCACAACGTCAAGTGGAAAGTATGAGCTTAACTTGTATTCCACAAAACTCGGGGTTAATATCCTAGCCAAGTTTAAGGGAAGCATGAAGCAAAACTGAGTTATTATCTACTTGAGAATTCCTTATAAGGCTGTTCATTTTGCTTTTCCCTTTCCCTTCCCTTGACCTTTCTTCGCATCCAGTTTGGCCTGAACACGAGCAGCGGCCGCAGCTTTAGCTTCTTCCCTCCTCTTCTTCTCTTCTTCCTTGGTTGCGGCAGCCATCTCCCTTTGCTTCTTCAGCTCCCTATTGAGGATTCCAACAATGAAAAACCATCAAAATTTTCTTTTCTGAAGTACTACCAGCGATGATAATAAAAAACTCATAACTCCACATTTCTTTAATACGTCGCAGAACATTTCCTAGATGACTTACTCAAGCCTAGCCTTGTCTTCGGTGACACTGGTCACTGTAAAGCCCTTGCACGGCTTGCATGCAACTAACTCCACCTCAAAAATAAGGGTTGCACTGCATAAGCGAGTGATAAACACATCATACTATTTCTTCGATAAAAATAAAGAGTTTTTTCAGGAACTTCACAAGTAAGCTTTCATGATGATGCATGAACATGCCATATTCATAAATAGTCAGGACAGCTTGTTAAAAGCATCTAGAAATTTCAAGCTTTCACCAGCCCAAAACCCCAATTGACATTCTGCTTCTCTCTTCTCGATGAACAAAACATAGGGTCGTCATTTAGTGGTTATATATAATGGTAAAGAATTAGAAGAGCACAGATATTACTCTGGTGGGATATCAGGTGGAGAACCCGCGCTGCCATAGGCATATTCTGGCTTACATGTGATTTTTGCAACCTCCCCAACCTAACAAAATCAAGAACGAAGTGCATTCAATGGAGACACAATACGCGCTTTCAGAATTCAACAAGTTATAAATCCTTTACCTTCATAGTTCTCAATGCAATGTCCCAAGCACTGATCACTGAGCCTTTTCCGATCTCAAAGGAGAATAGAGTATTGTCTTCATGTGTTGAGTCAAAGACTTCACCAGTTTCAGCAAGAACTCCTTCATAACGAACTGCTCAACAAAAAGACAAACAATCAGAAATTTAAGAGCAGCTTTCCACCTAAATGTAGCCATTAGGATTGTCATTCTTACTTTTCAAACTTTTACAAACAATGTAGATGCACTCTCTGACCCCAGCATTGTACTTCTTACTTAAGAGGCTTACAATATTCGATCCCCCCCCCCCCCCCAAAAAAAAGAGGCTTACAATAAGGCAATGAGTTTAAGTAAGCTATTATGTGGCTGAATTGTACATAGAATCAAGAAAGAAATAAACTTTCCTTACTGTTAAGGGTAAAGGCCCAGCATTCATCACTAGTAAATTGTTAAAACAAAATCTAAGACGGTATGACAATGATTTCAAAAGCTCTATGATGATTGCCACCATCTGCCAAAACGATTAAAAAATGCCACCATCTAATTAGAACAAAGAATCGGCTGCATCACAACTAACTGTAGTATGGTCTGGCACTGTAAGAACAAAACTTTGCAACTAGTTTGTCAGCTAACTGCAACACGGTACTGTTACTACAAGAAAAGAAAATACCAATATACAACACAGAGCCCAGGGTTCATCCGAAAGGTCTATTCTTGTATAGGTCAACTTTAAGGATGTCCACCGATGGAAACAGACAGAAGATCAAAGGCACCCTTTTTCCTATTCCTTTTATAAATGGAACTGTTGCACTTTGCTATAAATACTTTTTTGTATACATTGATTTGGTGGGGATTATTTTCAAGAAAGTGCTATTTCCAGTAACATATGAAGAGCTAAAAGGTGGATTTTGACTGGAGTACTACTTGATACCAACGCCAAAGGATATGCGGAGTATTAGTTGTATAGGAAGACAAAAAAGGCCTTAAATAAGGTATCAAATTCATGGTCTCGTGTCCTCATATGCACATACAAGATTATCAGACACACGACTGTTGTTTTAATCAAATAAATTAGTAGCATACCATCAACAAGAGGAATGGTCTCTGAAGGAGAGACTGCATCAGGTTTTGCTCGTCTCACAATTGTCTTCATGACCCCTCCATCACCAGTCAAATCGATTGCTTCAGCCATGACTTTTATGAAAAGCCTGGTTGTATGGAAAGAGTAACTGAGTTACAGATGCATGCCAAAAGGCTTCTATTGGGTCACGATGCTCGATCCGAGAAGAAGAATAAGAAGAAGAAGGAGATGATGTGCTTGACATGCTTTACAACCTAAAAAAATTACAAGTAAAACCGAGATAAGGTTATATTTCTAGGTACAAGATAAATAACTGAAAAGTTGAACTACACAAAAACCGCTCGTCCGAACTTCAAAGGAGCATCCCCAAGTAAGTCATCAAGAACGTCCATTGGTTCACTTCACCTTCAACTAATTAATATTTCACAAATCTTAGCAATCAGATGCATATATGGTGAAATACACTTTCGAAGATCGAAAAAAAGAAAGAAGGAAAAGCTTACTTTGACTCGTAAGCCTCGTGCAGGAATGATACCCGAATGCTAAACTTTTCAATTCGTGTATTCAAGCTTCGTTTGTATTGCGGAAAATGACTAATTTGGAAAGCATTTTCCTAAAAATGATCGCTTAAATCGCTTACAAAATAAAAGAACGAAATTTTTTTTCATCTTCCATGAAAATGTTTGGACATAAATTATTATCAATAACGATAATATTTTTCATCGACTAATTATTTCAGGCAATATAAGTGATCATTTTTTAGGAAAATGTTATCCAAATCAGTCATTTTCCGCGAAACAAACGGAGCATCAAGTATCAAACCTCCTACAAAAAAGAAAAAACGCAATCAAATCCTACCATATCCACTATTCCGCATAGCAGAAACGAGAGCCGTGACAATCGGGACAGCTTAATTGCAGCTCTTTTCAGTAAGTCTAGGATTCAGATCGCGCTAATCGAAAGATTCATCGCTCCATTCCACAGAATCCATACTCTTCCCAGACAAAAGAACACCGATTCTACTAAGCCCTATGCGCAAACAGTGACTGTACGAAGCTGACAAACACATCCTCTGATAATCAAAGCCAAGGGACAAGCAATAATCTTCATCCTCCACACGCCCCGTTTCCAACCCCATCACTGCATCCCCCAGAGGCTTAAACCACGATCAAGCACCGAAATTCTCGTGAACCGGCAACAGATTCATCTCGGCATCCGAACGTCGCACTACATCCATACATCCACCAAAAAAGAAATGCCAAAAAAGAACAAAGAACAGAGAAAAGAAAAGAAAAAAAAACAATCGATGCGATGATTCAACACGGAAGAGGACACACAGAGAGAGCTCGGGACTGACCGGAGCGACAAGATCAGCCACAGCGGTCGGCGAAGGCGAAGGAGGAGCGGGAGCGGAGGAGTTGATCGAGCTGCGTCACAGATCGGCGACCGGCGGCCATACAAGCTGCTGCTGCTTCCGCGCGGCTTCTCGTCTCTCTCTTTCCCCCCTTGCTTTTTTCACTGCACGCTGTAGATAAAAAGCGGGCTCCTTTCGGGTTTACGCCACGTGGGCCACCGGAGGCCCGCCGGATCAGAGGATGTCCGGCGGCATAGCTTCGGCCCAAGTCAAGACATGATTTAGCACCCAAATCCAACAATCTTAACATAATCACGTCTCGGGGTCCGTCTGTTCCGCGAATAAATAAACGGTTTGAAAAATATTATTCTAATACACGATTGGTTGGTTGCATCGCTCGAAATAATTAGCTAACAGAAAATTCTTTCTTTATAGACAGCAATTTATGCCTAAACATTTTAGTGAACGGTGAAAATATTCTTCATTCGTACATTTTCATAAACGACGCGAGCGATCGTTTTTTAGGAAATTTTTTTTCAGAAACGCGAGTTTTCCTCGAAATAAACGGACCATAAAGTATTGTCAGGTTCATTGCTAGTGCAACAAAAGGCTTACATATTTACTGTCGAATGAATGGATATGTCCCTTTTGAGTTAATTTTGTAACCGAATTCGTCGTCACGTCATTAATAAATTATTTTGTGTACACTAATAGTGAACCTAATGAAAACTCATTATATATCGAGTTAATACCACGAACAACCCCAAACTGGTACACCTGCGACAAATTTATCCAAAACTAATTTTTTGACCACCAAAAATCCCAAAATTGTACACTTATGATAAATTTACCATAAACTTATTTTTTGACAATCAAAAACTCCAAACTGGTACATTTGTGATAAATTTAACTTCCGTTAAATTGGATTAATACCACTAAAAATCACAATTTGGTACACCTGTGACAAACGAAGTGTAAAAATCCAAACCAGTATACTTGTCAACTGTCACATGTCATCAAAATCAGAAATTTGGCTATAAAATTTAACAAAAATCAATTGAAGATAAATTTGTCACGGGTGTACAAGTTTGGAGATTTTGGTTATCAAAAAATTAATTTGAAATAAATTTATCACGGGTGTATTGATTTTGAGTTTTTCGTGGTATTAATCCTTATATAATTGCTCACTTTGTTCCTAGAGAGACGAGTCGTGCTCTAAACTTTCAATTTAACCTACTCTTGTAAATCGAGAAACTTTAAACTTTTTTCCTGGAAATGACCATTTTCTTTATTAAAATCTACCACTTTGAATAACTAATCACCACTATGGAGAATAAGGATTTATTATTGACACCGGCCGTCCTACATGGCACAATTAGGGTCCACATCAGCGTTTCCGATTAAAATTGATTGGATTGACTCAATTGACAAAATATGAAAATATTTAGGTCTCAATTGACAAAAATAAAAAGTTCATGACTGAATTAATAAAAAATATAATAAATTTAAAAATTTTTGAATAATTTTCCCGCTAATTAATCATTAGCAAAAAGTGGTGCTTTTTATAAAGCAAGGTGCAAGTGCAATCATTAATTTGCAATCTAGGAAAATAATGGACCCAAATCGTCAAGTAATCCATGTATCCACACCGATCGATCGATCGGTTTGACCAATCAATCATTAGATGAATCATTCTCGCGATTTCGTGGGGGCCTACTACGCCTTAGGTCTCTCGTTCTTTGTCCTTAATCTCGTAGGCGAGTTGGAAAACAATGATTAACTTGATAAACCTTTGATTAGGCTGCCGAAAATGCGCATGAAAAGAAGATAAAATGACAAGGAAAGCTCAGGTACTGTTTTTGCTTTGACCGTGACTAAAGCTCGATAACATGGGAATTGCAACTTTGGTTCTGATCTAGTGCTATTTGGATTCAATTTTGAGGCCTTAAAAGAAGTGCATTGACACAGACGATGGGAATTGAGGCTAATCTGACAAAAAATTTATCCACCCCACTAGATGAATCATACCAAAAAGTTCAACCTACGACTGATCTACCGAAGGGGGGAAATTGAACAACATCACATACATCGCAATAATCGAGAATCCCATACGTTTTATTTTAGGTGACAATCAAAACAAACTATATATTTTTCTCTCTTTATTTTTTCCCGCTCTTAACAAAAAAAATATCGGCGGAAAAAGCCATGTATTAAGTGAACTCAAGATCAACAGGTCGGTCATCTTTCGCACCGGACGACCATCATCTCGCGCAGGGGGTGGGGGCGAGTTAATGGTCAGGACTTTTCATCGCGTCGGATCGAAAAGTTAAAAACCACAACCGTCCAGAGCCGAGATCGGTGAAAAAAGATTACAATGACAGCTCCCGAAAACATTAGGAACATCTCTCTACGCAGCACTCGAGCAGTTGCCACCAAACAAATGCGGCAGTAACTAATGCCCTCCTTGCCCCCTTCGAGAACCATTCTTCTAATCGGTTTTGGCCAACGACACGAGGTTGAATCCGAGGTGGTCCCGGAACGGTCAAGCTAGAATCGCTTCCCCTTGAAGGGCTTGAAAGTCGCGAGAAAGAGCTTGCAGGACAAAAGGGTCTTTCAAAATTTGGGCTTTTGTACACACCCCCCGCACCCCGCGGGATTTCTTCCTTTGCATTTCAATCGAAGCGCAGCAAATTGGAAAGGGCGCCCCCATCAATAGGAGGTGGCGTCATCCACGATGCAACCCTTTTCTTAGCTCCAATTCATCCTCTTCCTTTTGGCCCCCACCGCCCCCTCGAAATCAAGTCACGAACACAATCGATCGAGTCGAGGACGTCTCATGACCTACTCTCGCAACCCTAGCCACTCAAGATGTCCTTTTTTTTGGGGGGGGGGGGTCATATCCACTAGAGATGTCATTGCCCTATTCTGAGGCACGTTCGTATTATTTTAATTGAATTCCTAGCAGTAGCATAGTACTCCGTCGTTCGCCCTGTTGTCACTCGTGCTCACCAGATCCTTGGCATCAAGGTTCAATTCGACACGCTAGATTCGGTAGCAGTGGATGGTTCGGTGCAGACACGAGCTAGAAGCTCTGGCGGGAGCTATGGATTCGGCCCGCAGCGAATTTTTGGCTGAGAATTTGAGCTCGAGAACGAGACGACTCGACACGTCGTGTCGCGAAGTTCAAAGTGAAGTGATTACGTTAGTTGGTGCAGAGATTACTCTGATGCCAACGATGCATCTTCCTCTGTTTCTGCTTCGACTTCAGAAAGTTACAGCTGGGAGGGGAGACAGCAGCAGAGCTGAGGCTCAGAGTCAGACCTCAGCTAGAAGAACTGAACTCGAAAACATTGATGGAAGGAACGAGAATGAAGCCAAGAATCATGTGCACGGAATCAAATACGTTTATTTCCCAGTAACGTACCACTTACATCCACCTCTCCTTTCCCTTCACCGAGAGTCAACAGAGCTCTAACATCAATCCGAGATTTGAACTGGATCAGCAAAATGAAAGCAAGAAAAGAGGGGGAGAAAATCTTTACATGCGTTTCGCAAAATCTTCCTCTTTATCTTCCTCGAACGCCACTACGGAAAAACCCAAAAACCAGAGCCTAAAAACAGGGGGCTTTTCTTGTTCTCAGATCAAACCCAATCAAGAACCATCGCACAAAAAGAGAGAGGCGCAAGATCTTACAAAGAAGAAGAAGAAGAAGAAGAAAAAGATCCTTCCTTGTGTTAGACCGATGTTCGGGGCCGGCTGATTTCGCGAACCCAGATACGAATCATCATCGGAGTCGTCGCCCGCGAACGTGTTCGATGATGTGATACGAGCAGAGCACAGCAGCGCGAATCCACTCCATCAGTCGCCGTAGTCGCGCCAGCAGAGGAGCATGGTGACGCAGCGCCTCATGATGTAGAACCGCGCCCTCTGCTCGCCCACCAGCCTCGCGCACCTCCCGGCGAAAGCGCACCTCCCCTGCGACGGCGCCTCCTTCTCCTTCCGCGACAGCTTCCACTTGTCGTCGAAGTAAACCGCCGGCGCGTGATTGCCAGCCATGCGGAAGATCTTGTCTTCTCCAAGGAAGAAAGAAAGGAAGAGAGAAATCAAAGCCCCGCTCTTTATGGTTTGGTTGGTTGAATGAAGTTGTCTCTCTCCCCTTTCCGCTGCCGTGGTGGGTTACCACTGACGCACAGACAGAGAGAGAGAGAGAAAGAGAGATTACAGCTGAGGGAAGACGACGATGTGACCGAGAGAGAGATAGAGAGAGTATTTATGAAGCGAAGCGAACGGAGGGAGGAGGAAGACGACGAAACAGAGAAGGGGGAACTGGCGCCGGGAGTGGGGAAATGTTTTCGTGAGATCATCGTCCTCGTCGGGCCCCACCTGATATCTCTGTGTCTTTTTTTTCCTTCAAAACCATAATGATCGTCGGAAAAAAAAATCAAAATTCGAGGCTCCCCAGGCTACCTTGAAATCGAAATGCGTGAATTTCCGAAGCTGCCACTATAGATGATAGCACGGGGAAAAAAAGCTCGATGTTCGACAAATGTCCGAAGGACATCTGATTGACAAAACCCTTCATGCATTCACGATGTCCAGAAAAATGATTCACAAATGATTTCTCATAGAATTATTCGAACGATCAACTAAGGACATTTTTGTAGTTTCTCCAATGCATTGTGTTCTTGTTATTAGTAATCAATATTTCAAATATCAAAATGTTTTTCACGATAATCGGTTCAAAAACTCCAACTATGCTCATCGTGACACATTTACTCTAAATATTTTTTTTTGTAACATAAAAAATCTCCATACTTGTATCCGTGCTACACATTTACCCTGTGTCAATATTCTGTTAATGAGCACCGTTAAAAATATGTTTTCATGGATGGCGAAAGGCAAACTGTGTTGACAATTGCGCTTACGTAGTTTAAGTGAAACAAAAAGGACGTCGTTTTGATTGGAAAATCATTTGATTGAACCTTGATAGAGGGTAAATGTGACACATAGGTATAAGTTTGAGATTTTTGATGTCACGAGAAAAATTTTACAGTAAATGTATCACGGTGGGTATAGTTTAGGATTTTTTATGTTGCAAAAAAAAATTATGGTAAATGTGTCATGGTGTGTATAGTTTGAAATTTTTTATGGGTTTTTTTTCCCACGAATTATGCCTAACAAGTGCTCGGATAGTATGCCAAGTTTTGTGATTTCATTTTGGTGGGAAATTATACAAAGAATATATTCAAATGTCCAATTGTAGGACAATACTCAATTTATCGAATGTAAAGATCAGTTGTAAATGTGGATGGGATTATTATTATTATTATTATCATCATCTATTTCACAATGGATTGCGACTTCGAGCATCACACGTCGGATGGTTGCTTCAAGGAAGAAAAATAGGAAACTTGCCAAGCCAAGAAAAGAGTGAGAAGAGGGGAAAAGGAAATGGCGCTCCCCAATTGGCCAATGAGCGATACGTGTCGGTTTCTCCTCCTGACACGTGGTCGCTCTTGGAGCGGGATTTTTTTTTTCTGTCTTGCATCGGAATTTCATTTCCCCTGAATGTAACTTATAATTCAACGCGATCCTGAAATTAGTCAACACTCGTGTCGGGTGCTTTGACCCCTCAGAAACTGTTATACGTCAGGAGGCAAGAAAAAAAATAACATTACAAAATATTCTTATATTTTTCACGTTAGAGTCGGAGGGGAGGAGAGGGGTTCCTGTTCGAGTTTTTTCTTCGCTCTTTAAAGATTCTATTATGCAGCCCGACGTAGCATGTCGGAATATCAAGATTTTCCGTAGGTCGTATGGCATGCGTACGTAAAATTGAAAGGCGTCCGTTAGAGTCCTCTTCGAAGGGAGCACGAATCGATTCCACTCTCAAAGAGATCCGATGAGCACGGGTGCTCAATGCATGAACCGTCGACATCCAGACGTGTCATAATTTTCTCCAACGCAATTATGCATTTCGATTATCACCACTTTATTTAAATTAGATGGCATTTGAAAAAAGAGATATAATAGTCATATGAGACCATAAATTAATATAATAATTAAGGATAAATAAACAAATAAAATGGAGCCCAATATTGCTAGACCAATCATACGGGTCTGAGCTCAAGCAAAGGAGATAATGAAGTCAACTTGACGTATGCATATATAGTAATGACCCATTGAGCTAGTCCCAATCGCATAATTTCGTCATTATTCCTAAACATGATTATCTTTTCAGTTAAGTTTAGGTGGCGAGTAATGTCACCCTTACGTGTACACAGGCACCCGGACGCATAGATTAATACGCCAAAACACCAAAAATGTCGTTGCGCGATTGGCACTTTCCTAATCGCCCGTTTGTTTGATCGGAGCTTAAGTTATATATATTTAATTCCGGCTTAGTCACGGAATTTAGTAGGGCGGTGCTTAATTAAAAAAACGATACGCGAGGGCGTGCGCAAGGTGGACCCGTTTTTATCGACTTTTTCCGATAATATAAAATTCAGCCTGATGTCTCGATTATCTAATTTAATCCTAATTAGCCCACCAATTAATCCAATTGACGTATCCATCTTTGCATCGAGCTTTGTCCTAAGGTGGGCTTTTGTTAGAGGACCATGTCGCCGTCGAGTTTGTTTTTTTTTTTTTGGGGTTTCTTGTTTCATTCCCAAATCCAAGACAAGATAGGGGACTGCCTCGTGTGCTAGTTGAGTTCTAATAATGTTTGGCCGGCAAAGCTTATCATTAGAATAAACGATTTGACTCGAGACAAGTTTTTTTAAAATCGAGAACCTCTAATCGATCGAGCCCTTCGGCTGCTCTTCATTCGATCAAATGTATGACGTTTCCCTTGCTTTATGAAACTAGCATCACCACGAAATTTCGAAACCTCTTTAACTTTTCCACCGTAGGATGCCGTGTCGCACGCATCCGGTCAGTACACGACTTCGATACCGTTTATGAGGATCCAATCAGGCCCAACCTCGTGGGTCTATATTTCCAAAAGAAGGTACTCAGCTGATGGCACAACGTTTCCTCTACCGATTCAGGTATGACTTCGGGCGTCGTGTCTCGCATTCAATCCAATTGTTGAATTGTATGTATCCTATCTCTCTATATCGAGGAGCAAGAGCGAGGGTATCAGGAGAAACGAAGCCTCGCATCGGAGAAGTGAGCTCGATGCGGTACGGAGCAGTGAAGGCGAGTTTGGAAAGAAACTTTGCAAAGCGGTATTGGGATGCGAGCGAAAACAACTCCAGGCCTCGGATTTTGAAAAGGCTTAGATCTAAGCGTATATAGTTTCGAAATGATTTTAGCGAGCTCGAAGTGCAAAAACCGCCGTTCAAAGTTCTTCCCAAAGCCTACCGTTATTGTATCCGGTTGGCTCGTGACTGCTCGTACTCTCGAGTATAACGTGAGATTTCACAAATACATGCATGGTAGGCTCGAATTTGGGATCCCTTTTGATATTTGGTGGACCCTCCAAAACTAACTTAGCGAGGCATGTACACCTCGATTTGAGATTTGAAGTAACATGTCGTTCTTGGCACGGGAATGGATGACAATCGATTGCGCTCACGCACACGTTCTATCATCGATCCAAAAGATGAACATCTCTGGGGAATAGGTGGTAGCACCGAGATTAGTGCCGTGGCGTCGGAAGAGTGTCGTCCAATCCAAGTATGTTTATCAAGAAAGCTTTGGTCAGTGCTCACACTCTTTCACGTGTTCGTAATTCCCACTGGCCAAAGCAATCGGCACACTTGTCTAACATGCACAAAAAGAGCCCCCGCCCAATTTTGCACCGACCCATCCTAATTTAATTATACTCACAGCATTCCCAAATCGGATCTCGATTCTCATTTTGATTCTTTCGGAATTTATTCGCAAACCGTCGCCGATCGTTTTGAAATTAAGAAAGAAAAATTATCAGATGAATTAGTGATTTAATATTGAAGTTTTGGAAGAAAAGTAATTCTGTCGTCTCGTGGGTTTCTTTCTATTTTTGGTTAATATTACAAAAAACCACAAACTGATACATCCGTGACAAATTTACCAAAAACTAATTTTTTTATCATGAAAAACCCCGTACTTGTACACCTGTGATAGATTTATCATAATCTGTCTCTCTCTGCACGTGTGCCTGCAACCACCGACTATTTTGCTCATGCCTATGTAATGTTCTTTTCGCTAGTGGCTGGTGAGGGCGAGCCTCGCCAGTGGCCGGCGAGGTCGAGCTCACCGGCCTCTGGCCTCTGGCCGGTTGCCGGATCGGCGACCGGCTAGAGAAAGGAGGAGAGACCCAAAAAAAAGTGAAAAAAAAAGAAAAAAAGGAAAAAAAATAAAATTTTTTAAAAAAATTAAAATATTATTAAAGTTTTCCACGTCAGCACCACGCCCGTGTCAGTGATTGGCCGCCGCCGGCAAGCATCCATGTCGGCAAATTCCGATCAACATTGACCGGAAGGACTAAATTGACATAAAAACAAAAGGTTTAGGACTGAATTGACACAAATTTAAAAGGTTTAGAACTGAATTAGCACCAAAAAAGATTTAGGACTGAATTGGCATCAATGCAAACGGTTTAGGACTGAATTGGCACCAAAAAAAGGTTTAAAACTAAATTGGCACTAATGCAAAAGGTTTAGAACTTTTTTGGCATTTTTCCCTGTTCTTTTCCTTTCACCTTTTTTCATAGGCGAATCAAATCAATATAGTTGCTATTTTTTGATTTCATTTTCTCGTCGCCAATCTCAAGGAAGTTATTACAGGTGATATATTATGAAAGCTTAGTCCAAAAGAATTTTGTCCAAGGTCTTTCTTCTTCACGTGAAACGAGCTCGTGACCCCGAACACACGATCAAAATAGATAAGAGCGTGCATAAAAATTCCGACTTGATGGCAAAAGATTGAATGAGCACCAAGGCCCGTTTCGTATATGCTTTCCTCTCTTTTTTTTTTCCATCCAATTATTTTTGGGCCCAGTGCGGATTTTTATTCCTGCTCTAGGTTTTAGCATCTGGGCAAACAGTCCTCTATCTTCTGCTTTATTCGAGCAAGTCCTCTTAGTTTTTGGATGGGAAAATAACACAAGTCGATGGCCTAATGTACAATATAATCCTTGAAATTTTAATTTGCTTAATGTGATCAAACTTTAACCCAATGTGTAATGTGATCTACATTGAACATTTTTATAGTTCAAGAACTAAATTGAATATGTACCAAAAGATCAGGGATCACATCGAATAAATTAAAAGTTCAGGGACCACATTAAACATTAAGTAAAAGTTTGGGGATCATATTGTACATTGGGCCGAAATTTAGGGACTGTTTGTGTCATTATCCCTTTTTTGACCCGTGCTATTTGGTTCCTCTACATTTTATTTTCGGCAGTCAAATCCTCTAACTTTTTTCAATTTGTGCAACCAAATACTTTCATGGCCGCTCTCACTAAACCGGGAAAAATTGTCCAAAAAGTCATAAATTTATTGCACTTTGGCCAATTCAGTCATAAACCTTTTTGTTTTGTCAATCGAATCCTAAACCTTTTTACATTTTGCTAATTGAATTCATCTTGCCAATTTTATAAGGAAATCACTAACGTAAATGTTGGCTGTCCTACGCAATATGGCCGGCGCTGACGTATACACTTATTATTTTTTTTTTTATAAAAGAATTTCTCATTTTTTTGATTTTTTATTTCCTTTTTTTTTCTTCCAAGCCCGGCGAGGGTGGCAGGCCAACCCTCGCCGGTCATGAGAGGGTTGCTCGGCCACTAGGCAAAAGTCGTGACCCTCGCCCACGACTAATGAGGGCTTCATGGCCCTTGCCTAGTGGCCACGAGGGTCGTTGACCCTCACTTGTGGTTGGAAAGGGCCGGCCGGCGACCCTCGCCGGACTTGGTAGAAGAAAAGGGGAAAAGAAAGAAAAAAAAAGAAAAAGAAAAAAGAAATTAAAATAATTAAAAATTTTAATTTTAAAAAAATTATAAAAAGTTATTTACGTCAGCACCGACCATCTTACGTGGTATTACCAGCGTCCACGTAGTTTCCTGTTAAAATTGGTCGGATTGACTGAATTGACAAAATGTGAAAATTTTTAGTTGTCAATTGGCAAAATTGAAAAGTTTAAGATTGAATTTGCCAAAGTGAAATAGGATGAGGACCTTTGGGCAATTTTCCCCACTAAACCGTCAAATCAATTGAGGGCGTGGCCTATTTAATACCGCACACGATGCTAACGTCACAGAGGACTGCGCGAAAATAAAAATTAGAGGATAAAATCGCGCAAAGCTCTGGAACTCAGGAAAGTAAAGGCGGACTTAACCCTAATCATCTCCCATTCCCTATATGGAAGCACTTGGTCCAGTGGCACTATCAAAAGCCCACGATCTCTCCAGCTGTTGTTGTTCGGTCCAAAGAACTCGTTAATCAAAGGAGCACAATCATGGGACAAAACCATGTGTAAACTCCTATTCCTTGTGATGATATATATGATAGAAAAGCTGATCATTTTGGTGACCCAATAGTTCAAAATTTTCACCTGCAATCTCAACTAGAATCGGGAGACGCAAATCAACAGAAAGAAGGTAAGCCTGAATGTTAAATCGATGTTAAATCAAGCTCTACCAAAACGAAAAATGTGTCATCACACACTTGTCTATCAACTTATAGCTTTAGGTTTCTGCGAAACGCATCGTCTTTTCTTTTAGAGATTATTTAAATTGGACGAAGCCGACGTGTTTTGCGAAACCAAACTTTGCTTGAGAAAGATTGTTAGACGGAACTGTTGAGTATGATGTAAACTTGCCAATTGAGAGAGCAAGGACAATGTTGATGCAAGATGGCGAGTATGTACATGAGCAACAAGAGTGTACAAAAATCCAGTTTATTGTAGAAGAGTAAAACCTGTTAAATCAAACATTGCGCTTGTTGGTCTTTATGCGCCGGACTATTTCAATTATTTATGATTGTACTCCCCTCCCACATACACCTTGTTGTCAGAAAAAGAACATATTGCCTGATGAATTTTTCCATCATGTGATGCCATGAACAATTCTTGATTCCATCTTTTTGCAAAAAATGAAAGCATGAATCCATATGTGTCTACTGTTTAGTATCCCCCACAACCTGCCTCGAGTAAAATCCTAGTTCTCTATGTATGGTAGAAATTATATCTAAGTTATATAAATGTAGGTACTTATCATATTTATGTCTTCCTTTTAACATTGATCGACACTAGTTGCTGAAGATTTTATTCATCAACTTGGAACTTTCATCTGAGTAATTAACATTAGCAGCAAAACAAGCTTACACCTGAAAAAGAGCTCTGCTGATACCCAAAGCTCAACGAAGGATTATGAATACACGTACGAACACCCAAGAACAGCAAAAGCAAAGGTAGCTGAAGGGAAAGAAAAAACTCTGCAAAACGATATTTCATAAATGTTTGGAGTGAAAAATGCAAAGAAAAGAGTAATGTGAAAAACCCCGCGAAGTAAAAAGCCCCCACACAGAGTCTCTCTCTCTCATATCAGTCATAATATTCTGAAGGTACACATATTTTAACCCAAGTACAGACATACACTGATGATCCAGGTGGGTTTCACCAGTACCGCATGAAGCCTCTGCCCCCCTCAGATTTAGAGAATCCAATCATCTTCCCTCACTGTTGCAGACTCTATCATACTATACATAACGCAGACTTCCCGCTTGAAAGAACTGTAGATAACGTACCCATCTACAGAAGAGAGAGCCAAACGGATTCCACACAGAAACCCTAGCCACGTGTTTTTGGAGAGAGGGGGAGGGAGAGGAAGAGAATTGCATTTTAATTAGGAGGGCATTTGTTGAAACTTTGACGCTGGTAAAAGGGAGAGAATAATTCTGTGCAGATGGCTAATGGGTATCAATATTCGTCCAGAAAATCCGCTCCTTTTCAGGTTTTCTTAATTAATGTTAATTGGAGTAGCCTCCTGCAATGGAATTGTCGCGTTATAATCGAAGGCCGGACCACAAGAGCCATCATCACCACCACCACCACCACCTCCTAGGAAAGCCCTAGAAAAGCTATGCACATTTTGCATAGTTGGTTATGTGCCTATTTGTAAGTTACTCCATGGTTATAAGGTATGCAACAACTTTTACATTGTACGAGTAGTCATGTTAATAGGAGCCGCTGAATAACTACACCGGTCTCGGTAGGTGGCATGGGACCTTCCTAAAATTGGATGCTCCTCCATTTGCGAATCTTGATGAGGTTCCAAATGGACAAGGTAGACTATGCGACTTAGACAAGTCTCTGCGGATAATTGTCGGGACAGATGAAGTGGCAATATCTGTGGATATTCTGAGCAAGAGTGCAAGCGCCCACACCCTCTCCAAATGAAGGAAGAGGTGATTCCATGCCATTAATAATACGTCTCGCGTGTCAAATAATTACGAACTTGCTACAAAAGTCTTTCTGTATAGATTCTAACGCAAGTTTTCTTTATACAAGACAGATTACTCTTTTGTTCCCCCTCATAGTCACAGATTAGTAAGTATTGACAACCTAGCCTCACTGTATATAAGGGGGCCAGATCAAAAGGAAATCAGCAAAAAAAAGTCACGAAAGGGGTCTTCAAGGATTGATTATGGAGATGTGAATGAAAAAGATCCACTTTGTAGAAATCAAGGCCAGCTATCCAATCCTCCATAGAACCACTACAAACCCAGATACTCAGATTTCCAAAGACGGGGAAATTTGGGAAAGAAGAACTGCTCTGATGGAATCATGTAGTCCTTTCCTGTATTTGACTTGTGCATCTTGCAGATCCCATCATACCGAGGAAGACAGAGCACTAGATGGATTACTTGCTTAGGGTAATGATCCTCTCAATAAATTTAGAGGAACCATCCTTCCACTATATTAGTATGTAAAGGAGGATAGGCATTTTTCAGGCGTTCAAAATCAAAACTTCCCTGAAATCTGTCGTTGTACCTCTTCTTGGCGAAATGTTGTCGTTCTGTGTTAAGATGTGACCAATCAGCACGAGCAGTGAGGTTAGTCCGGTGACATAAGAAAAATAACTCGGCGGCTTGGGCTCCGCTCTTGAGAAAAATACCATTTAGTGATGCTAATACCTAAATAAAGCTGATATGAGGTGAACCAGAGAAAAAAGACATGCCAAGGTAAACCATATAGAAACCACAGATTATTCCAGAGAATACGTAATAAGGGGCAAATGACATATATCTCATAAAAGCAAGTCAGCAACTCTCAACACCAGCTAAAGTGTGTATTATACATCTTGGCCCAACGCATATTACTATCTAATGACTACCCCAGCAAACTGGCTAATCTTATGGAACCAAACGAAGACAGTATATGGGTCAATGAGACTCACAAAAAAAACTCCTTCAAAAAACATACCCACAATGACACAGTATAATAACAATATACATGAGGCAGAAACAGCTTTCAATCACATCATGCTCATGAGTTACCCAAGTTCTACTCTTGTACAGAAAGTACAGACATAGCTAGTGAAAGATCAGGTGCGTTCCCGTACGGGAAAAAAATTCAGATGCATCACTCAGTCCCATCCTTACTAATGCTAACATCACCGAAAAAGCAGAAACATATGCTGATAGTTAACACAATATATACCAAGGTAAAGTCATCTCCTTTTCTAGAACCAAAACTCTGTTCCATGTTGGGTTAACAGAACCAAGATCCTCAAAACCCACCAACAAAGACAGCAAGCATCAATCTTTTAAATTCCTATTCTTTTTGGAGAGTTCTTGAAAAATTAGGGTTTGCTTTTGATTAACTGACAAAACATAATTACCTTCATCCTCATAAATTTGATCTCAGACTTCTGGCTTTCGAGAGTGAATAGCCATTTATTGCCACTGCAGCATCATCAAGATTCCCATAATAAAATCATATTGAAGAGAGACGCTTTTAAGGTGGAATTAGGGACCACATAAACTCAACCACCAGTAATTATTAAAAAAGGCGCTCTCTTCAAAAAAGAAAGTTTTTCTTGTGAATCTTCATGATGCTGCAATGGCAAACAACGACTTGGGCTTCTTCGTATAGGGGCAATTTGTCATCACCAATCCACATGCAGGTGAGATAAAAACCCTAACCCTAGAATCTATACTTACCCAACTTTTAGCATCCCGTGGAGATAAAGGAAAAGGTAAAGCGAAGAAATCAAAGGGCATTAAGAAAAAGGTCCGAAACCCTTGTCGAGAGAGAGAGAGAGAGAGAGACAGAGAGAGGGAGGGAGGGAAGGAGGGAGGGAGAGCTACTGTGTTTTCTTAGTATAAAAATCCCATGTCAACCACTAAGGAAAAGGAAGAGATCAGGCACACACAAGTGGAAAATAGCACGGTGGAAAAGCTTAAAGGGATCCCCAAAACAAAAAAGTGGAAGATCTAAGAACAGGCCAGAGCGAGAGAGAGAGAGAGTGCGCGGTTTGAGAGTGGAGATATGAGAGAGTTTAGCCTCTTAATATAGAGTCCGATGGAGCCTCGTCTCCATTAACCGATCAATGCTAAAATACTAAAATAATATCCATTAAATGAATTTTTTGAAAAGGAGTTCATGCATGTATGCATATTAAAAAGACAAAAATAAAGGTTAAGAATATAACTGAACAGGAAACATCTGAAGATATGATCGTTTTAGGAAACGAATAAGAGATTTCCAAAAATTGTAGGATGGGGGAGATTTAAACTCAAATCTTGCCTATTTTCTTGATACTAGAGATTACAATTGGACATGAGAATATATGTAATTTTCGATAAAATTTCAAGGTTGAAGAAAAATAGTTCTTTCATTTGTAGGTGGAGACATATCTTACAAGTGCATTATGCTCTAATACCAACTACGGTAAACAAGGCTTTAGTACATTTTCTTCTTATTCCTAGCATAATTCATCTGTGGAGTTGTTTTCTCCATTTGAATGAGCTATTTGGTTTGATCAGTTCCATAAGATTGGCGGGGCAACACAAACACTGTATAAAATTCGATATAATGAACCGATGCAAAGGAGGTAATCGTTTCACTTTCATACACACGAACACAAGCACGTAATAAGAAAAAGCAAGAGTTATTCACTGCTTAGAAAACATGTGAATGCTGCACTAAGGTTTAAAAGAAAACATGTTTCATAAACTTTGATTAGTCGGTTTTATGCATTTCTACTCGGTACTCAAGCAACATGTTTATCATGTGTATCCAATGGAGCGATGCCGGGAGTATCATGATTGCGAAACTCTGTGAAGATTAAGTTTTTGCAGAGTGTGTTAGATGGGATTTAACTAAATGGGTGATTAAACAAAACTCGGTGCGACCATGATAGGCCGATAGACTTGTCCAGACACCTAACAGGTTATTAGCGAAGACACGGACAGCAAGCCATATAACACGCAGACTCGCACAGCACATCGGCTTCTTTTGGTGAACTTTATATAAACTCGTATCCGATCCACACGAAGCAGAGTCATTACAAAACATAATAACATCCGGATCTCACTTGATCATCACGGGACTAAGTCATCGAACGGTAGGTACATGGTGTTTCGAGATCGATGAGGTGAACGACAGCGTGACGGTACCGGAGCACCCGTAGAATCTGGATGGCAACCAAATTTTACCCAGAAAGATGGGCCTGTTCTGAACCAGAGCCTCGCCCCGCAAACGCCAAAAGACAATGAAACTCGCCCCAAACAAGGCAAAAATACGAACAGCCCCAGTAATGGTAGCTTTCAGGTCCATTAAACATACACATTTTTAGCCTGCGAACTCTTGCTTTCTCCACAAGCATTTTTCCAAATAAAGTAATGGAGACACGAGAAAGAATATGAGGGCAGCGGTGTGATCTGACCTTTCCCCCTAATTTCAAGGGGAGTCCACTCGATGGGATGGGATTCGATTCGATTGCGTGTACTAGGTTTAGAATTCCCATTTCTGGTCTCTTTCTTCGGCGCTCCCGTGCCTGATCGCAGGGAAGCTCCTTCCCTTTTGTGGTAAGCTTTAAAGTTTGCAGTCTCTGTTCATATCCCGACGTCTCATCCCCCGGACCCGACGTTTGTTGCGCGGCTAAATCAAATCTTAACTCCCCCTCTTCACGTAACTGGCTCTTTCTTTCTTTGTTTTTTTCTCTTCTTTGTCTTCTTGATAAAGAAAAAAGAGAGGGATGGGATAGAATGGTTGAAGTATACATGTTAGATGCAATTCTTTGCAAGAATCGCTCGTGGTAGAATTCACGGAACCTTCAAGGATGATGTTAGTTCTAGGCATTCAGGATTCTCTCCTAGTTAAGCTAGATTAATGTTAGAGTTGGGGGCTCTACAGATAAACAAAACTTTGGATTAGCATAGTTCTTTTTCCCTATGCCATCATCTTATATTTGTGGTTTTTATCTCCCGCTTATTTCTTCGGTCAAATTCGATTTATTGGCATTATGATTTTACATTGTGACAAACAACACAAGTATCAATTCTATTTAATTGAAAATATTATTCAAAAAGTCCTAAACTTATTGCACTTTTGCCAATTTACTTATAAATCTTTTAATTGTATCGATTGAGTACTAAACCCTTTCACGTTTTGTTAATTAATCTATCCGATCAATTTTGATCGGAAATCGCTGAAATGGACACCAAGCATCCACGTGGCATGGCCGGCGTTCACAATTATTATTTTTAATGATTGTTTTTCCTTTTTGTTTTCTTCTCTTTTTCTTCTTCATTTTTTTACCTTTTCTCTTCTTTTCTTTTTCCCTTTTTCTCTCCGCCGGCCATCCCGAGCCTCATCGAAGGCCAGCCTCAAGCGAGGGATGCCCTTGTTGGAACGGGCGAGGGTCATCATCATAAGGGGCCGGTGAGGGCGGCCTTCGCCAGCCCAGGCCTGGGAGTCCCTCGCCTAAGGCCGGTGGAGAGAAAAAGAAAGAAGAAAAAAAAAAGAAAAGAAGAGAAAAGGAAAAAGAAGAAAAAAAGGAAAAATGAAAAGAGAAGAAAAGATAAAAATTAATAACAAATTTAAAATATTATTAAAATTTGTCTATATCAACGTCAGTCGTGCCACGTAAGATGACTGGCATCCATGTCTGCGATTTTCAGCCTAAATTGGCTAGATGGTCTAAATTGGCAAAACATGAATATGTTTAGAACTCAATTAGTACGATTAAAAAATTTATGACTGAATTAGTAAAAATAAAATAAATTTAGTATTTTTGGTAATTTTCCCTTTTTAAAACTGTAGGTCATTTTCTCAGCAAGACCGATTTTAGGTCGTTCGATCCAAACTTTCAAGATGTACATTAGATATTATGATCATAGTCGTGAATCGTAAATTGAAATTTCATACTCATGGATAGTAAGTCAAATCATAAGATCGAGTAAAATTCCTGGAATTATCTTTTCCCTCCATCCTACATATTTAAATGTAATTGGCAATGTGAAGTAAATTGGTCTCACTTTTTGGACTTTTTCCAAATTACTCATGTTAAGTAATTGAATAAAATACCTACGTTTCTCCACGTCGCTAGACAATCACACGTAGTTTCTTCGTTGAGATAATCACCCAGCACGTGCCAAAACACTAATGTAGAGTGTATTACAAAATAAGAAAATTTCAGTAAGGTCCACGATCAAACATAAAAATTATTGTTAATTATATGTGATGATTTTCATGTATAAGACAGTACAATACATTATATTTCTGTACACGTATCCCACTTAGATACAAAGACAAGAAGCTTACGTGCCTCTTCGTTTACAATTTGATTGTAAATGATGAATTTGGTCTATTACTTTGAAAAATTTTGGGATGTACACACATCATAAAATGCTATAAAAATCAAATTATTTGTTAGGTAAGACGTCATAAATCATGAATCCAACGAACTGAAAACCTCCTATAGAATCGGTAGATTTGACGGTGGATCGATAAATCCGTTTGTGACCCGGAACTTTACAGACTCATCTGATTGATGCATGACATACGTTTTTAAATCGAATCGGATTTTAGTATATACTCCAATCGCGAACCTATTAATTGCGATTATGATCTTTATAGTTCAATACACGGCAACGGATGGAGATGACCTGCCTCTTGTCATTTACTTTCTAGCAAAAAAATTCAAAACCGCCATCAAACTCAATATTCTTGCTCCCATTGAAAAATTTGTATCTAATACGCATTTGGATCTCGATTCACATATCTCCCAGCTCGAGAAATATAGAAAACAGGATTAATATCACGAAAAACCCCAAACTGATATACTTGTGATAAATTTACTTAAAATTAATTTTTTTTACCACAAAATATAGTACACCCGTGACAAATTTATCCAATAACTGATTTTTTTACCACAAAAAATCCTAAATTGGTACACCTGTTAAAAATTTACTCCAAATTAATTTTTTGACTACGAAAAACCCTAAAACGGTACACCTGTGATAAATTTACCCCAAACTAATTTTTTCATCACAAAAAATCTCAAATTGATATACTTGTAACAAATTTACTCTCCATTAAATTGGATTAATACCACGAAAAATCACAAATTAGTACATCTGTGACAAATGGAGGGGTAAAACTCTAAAGTGGTACACCCGTTAACTATCACGTGTTATCGAACTCGGTAATTTGACGATAAAATTTAACGAAAACTAATTGAAGAAAAATTTATCACAGGTGTATCAGTTTAAGGTTTTTCATGATATTAACTTTAAAAAATAAGAGGATCGGACATTGCATCTATCGGATATTAGTCTCCATCGTTCGTTTATATCATAAGCGCCCCCATTAATTAAGCTCAACCGTGCATTACGCGTCGGAAAAGACATCATTTTGGAACACGACTGATTCATCGGTCGATGTCGTCCGTTTCAACTTCGTGGGACGATATTTTTGCACGGTGGTCCGAAAAGTCAACCTTCCTTTCTGCCGTTGCGGCCAAACTGTGTTTTCCATCAAAGGCACAAAAAAAACGAAATTCATGCTTTCAATCCAATCGGCCCAATTAGTCGGGCAGGAATTAGAGGTGCAATTTCCAGATAGCCACGAGAAGTTGTGATTAGGCACGATAGTGGTGTCACTTCAACTTTGATTTATGTTCGTTCCGCGTGAATATTGACAATTCGCATGCTGTGTTATGACGTCATATCGCACTTCAAGAATTTATATAATTTCGCTATTGCGTTGTTATTATCGGATCCGTTCTGTCATGTAGAAAATTTATTTATTTTTTTGAACTTTTGTTGATTGGATTATAACTTTCTCATGGTAACGTGCTATAAACTCTCGTATATTTTCAGGACATGCTTTCCTCCAATCAATATTGAAATCGATACGTTACAAGTACGGACAAAATCCACATCTATGCTTAGTTAAACTTGCGTGTACGTGATGCTTATAACTTATAACCAATCAATTAGAGACGTATAGAGGAAAAATATAACCCCACGCTAACAAATTAGAGCTCTCACAATTTTCTACTACTGTAGAAGTAACATTGTGATTTTGTACTTCGATACCACCTGTCCACAACCGTGGGCCAAGTCAAGACCCGACGCGGTCATCAATAGAAGATGAAAGCCTGGACAAGGCAATAGTCCTAGGCCCAAAAGGTAGTCAAGTCTACAAGGCCCACAGAAAGAAGACTTGAGTTTTTCTTTTTCTTTCTTAATTATATTCATTAATCTTTTTAACCCCCTTTGTTTCTATGGGCCAGGTGTATTCTTGAACATTGGAGTTCATTTATGGAGAACTTGGCAGGCCCTTAGTAGGCCCACATGAGGAAACCCCATAAATCCCTTTATCATTTATGAGCTGGCTGTTCACTTACTGATCAATGAAGAACGACCAGCACACCATCAGCTTTCTTAGCGACCACGCTCTCGAGCGTCGACTTCCACTTGCTGTGCATCAAGAACGTTGCAACGGTAACATGGTGCAGAACCTCCACTTACGAGCCCATCCCACGACGAACACCTTCTCCGCTGTCGCCTCTTTTAGCCGCTTTCTTTGGCAATGGAGTTCAGCCGTACGACCCTAAGGAAGTGCCTCCCGCTATTCATGGGGCCGTCCCAAAATTACATGAACTCGTGTCGGTTGAGAGACATCATGCTCCAAGGTCGACTTCCTAGAGTCATGGTCAAGAGGGTTTGAGTCTCATGTCCAAGAGAAGCAAAGTCAAAGATGGGATTTTTCAAAGATTTTTAAAAATTTCCAAATGAAAAGGATTTTCAAAGATTCCAAATCCTATTTTAAGTTGCATCAAATGTATGATAAAATATTTTTATAATCCGGGGATATGTGGAGGATTATCCCCTTTTATTCTATCCTATCCCAATCCAAATCCCGACGATCAAAAGCAACCTTTTTTTTTTATTATAATATGCTCTTAACCACAAAGGACAATCAGCACCATAATACCCATAAGGGAAGATTAAACTTAATGAAGACACTACCTAAATCAAATCACACATCCGAGAAATAATATAAATGTCCATCTAGGATTTTCGTTGGTAAGGATTATCTTCTTTTAGACAATGAACCAATTCAATATCGCGATGACTTGACAGAATGAATCAACTATAAGTCCGAAAATTGGTAACTTTGTAGATGATTTAACATATAAGAACTTTTAATATTAGGGATACGATGCTTCCCACTTACTTTTATGGACAAACTTCGTAAGAATTTAGACAATCGCCGGTTAGGAGATTGTTAATGCTGGCAAATGTACTGCGAGAAAATCAATAATGTTAATCGGGATACCACTATTAAAAAGAAGAAGAAGAAATAAGCGTAGTAAGGATCAGATCACACCAGACGACAATGACTCATATGCTGATCTTCACCGACCGTTTCACATTTTCAGTGTTCCCTAATTATCGTCAATTCTTACGCCGCTATATATAAGTGCAATTCTACTTCATCAGGCAACGTAATTACCATAACTTGATCGGTCAAGCGGTGATTAACACGTAGTAAGCCAAGAAATTAAGGAACAAGGAGGCTGGATGGAAGACAGTGGCACTTCAGTAATTAACGAGCGCAGCCGGCACCAAAGGAGCAACGGCTAGTCGCCAGTTTGGCAAGCCAAAAAGCAGCAGAATGATTTTATTACAGCTAGAATCGAGCTCCCATCACTGTACATGCGAATTCGACCGTTACGATGTTCATGTCTCTCTCCGTATAAAACCTTAAACACTACGAATCCCTCTCTTTCTTTTCACCAAGAATTCAATCGAACCGCCGCTCCTGTAGACCACGCCATCCATTGACCGTTGCAGATCTCCCTCTTCACGCAGCGAGGCAAGAAAAGACCCCCTCTCTCTCTCCGTCTCTGCGAGCCAAGAAGAGGGGCTTTTCTGTTCTGTCTTGCGCGAGTTTGGAAATCCAGGAACACACCCAGATACGGAGAGATTGAGATCAGCAAGACCCAGAAGATGGATTCAGCTCAGAGGAGGAAGAGCGGCATCAATCTCCCGTCCGGGATGTCCGAGACCTCGCTCCGGCTCGATGCATTCTCGGGTTCATCTTTCCGGGCCATCTCCAACCTGACGTCCCCGTCCAAGTCCTCTTCCATCAGCGACAGATTCATCCCTTGCAGATCTTCTTCGAGGCTCCACACTTTCGGGCTTGTCGAGAAAGGGTCGCCGGTTAAGGAAGGAGGGAACGAGGCGTACTCGAGGTTGTTAAAGGCTGAGCTATTTGGGTCTGATTTTGGTTCTCTCTCTCCTGCAGGTCAAGGGTCGCCCATGAGCCCCAGCAAGAATATGTTGCGGTTCAAGACCGAGAGTTCGGGCCCGAACTCGCCGTATTCCCCGTCGATCCTGAGGCAGGACAGCGGTTTCTCCAGCGAAGCTTCGACGCCTCCTAAGCCACCGAGGAAGGTGCCCAAGACGCCGCATAAGGTGAGGCAATTCTGCTGCTTTCATGTGTTGTTGTTGAGAGTAACCTTGACTCTTTTTGTTAAATTATCCTATGGCTTGCCCACGAGCTTATATGCTCTTTATATCTCCCTCCTCTATAAGCTTAAGTTTTTGGATTAAATTTTCTTACATTGTATCAGAGTTCTGCGCAGTCTCCGTTTATTAAATTCCAAGTGTCGTTTATAATCCGGCTTGCATGTGAAAGGAAGCTTGTTTTTCAGAGTTTATATGCCATCTATAAACTCAAGCTTTTGGATTGAACATATTAACACTTTTAATCATTTTTTCAATGGAAGATCATGTCAAGGTTGAGGATGAGGATACAGCTGTGTCCATTGCCCAAGAATGATATTCAGTATTGCTGAAATTGGTGAAGAAAATAGATGGATCATAGCAGGCTTTTCTCATAAGCAACTGTTATTTAGTCAGACAGTAAAATAGTTTAGCTATTGGAATAATATAGCAAAATTGGCAATCTTGTACATTTCTCATTGTTCCAGCCTGATTTTTTTTTTTGGTCATAGTTCCAGCTTGATTGGAATGCGGACTAAAATGGCCCAAAGGAATGGGAACCAAGGGAAGGGTTATAGCTAGCTCATTTTGTAAACCGCCCAACTATTGAGTGCAAAATAGCTAGAAATGATCCGAAAATAAATCCCGCAGCTGGTAGGAAGAAATTAGATCAGATGTAGTGAGCTTAATTGATGGCCGTAGTAGGTATTAAGCACCAAAGAATGGGAGAAGACAAATAATTGTTTACTATGCAGGTTCTGGATGCCCCATCGCTGCAAGATGACTTCTACTTGAATCTGGTTGACTGGTCATCTCAGAATGTGCTTGCGGTCGGATTGGGCACTTGTGTTTACCTATGGAGTGCATCAAACAGCAAAGTAAGTTGCATTTCTAGTCTTAACTGATCTCTGCCACATTTTGATTCTCAATGTCTTGCTGAGAGTTTCCTGTAAAATCGGCAAAGCCCAATGTGAAATTGGTTGTGCTCTTACAATGCTATCATCTTGTTTTCAGGTGACAAAGCTGTGTGATCTGGGACCTAATGATGGTGTCTGTGCAGTACAGTGGACTCGAGAGGGTTCATACATTTCAATTGGTACCAGCCTCGGTCAAGTGCAGGTAATAGAACGTTAACCGGCACACATTGGCACATCATAGGCTCATAAGATTTGAAAGATTACCGAGTGATTTTGTACGACAGATATGGGATGGAACTCAGTGCAAGAGAGTACGGACAATGGGTGGTCATCAGACCAGAACAGGGGTCTTGGCATGGAACTCGCGCACATTAGCTTCTGGTAGCAGAGACCGGGTCATACTTCAGCATGATCTTCGCATTCCAAATGACTTCGTAGGCAAGCTTGTCGGCCACAAATCTGAGGTAGAACTTAAGCAAGAAATTTTTTTGCAGTCTATAAGTTTTGGTAAGGGGGGCTAATTTTAATCCTGAGCAACCTTGATCATCCCTTTTGTTTGAACTACTCAGGTATGTGGATTGAAATGGTCCCATGATGACAGAGAACTCGCATCTGGTGGGAACGACAATCAGGTAATTCTTGTTTTCTGGTAAGTTGTTTTATCTTCCATATTAAACTGAGCATGAAATATTAAACAAGCTTATTATTGGTTGATCAGCTACTGGTATGGAATCAGCACTCTCAGCAACCAGTTCTGAAGCTTACTGAGCATACCGCAGCAGTGAAAGCCATAGCATGGTCTCCCCATCAGAATGGGCTACTTGCATCAGGAGGAGGAACCGCTGACCGATGCATACGCTTCTGGAACACTACCAATGGCCATCAGTCGAGCAGTGTCGACACTGGGAGTCAGGTGCTGAACCTATTTACTACTAATTTTTAGTGCATAACTACATGAAGCCTAGGAGTGTGTGAGATCCAATTACTCCATATGGTATTTATAGTTCTCGAGTGCACATATGGCATTGCAATTCCTTCACACGTATGGGACAGAACTCAGAAGTGGTAATGCGAATAAAAGAAGAGCAATCATTAAGAAAATATAACATATTTGCTGGCAGGTATGTAATCTGGCTTGGAGTAAGAATGTCAATGAGCTGGTGAGCACTCATGGGTATTCACAGAATCAAATAATGGTGTGGAAATATCCATCCATGGCGAAGGTAAGAGAGCCTTTGAGCGAGTGTGAAGAGTCTCCATCGTTTCATTATCACAGCTTTCGAAGGCTAGACTTCATCGAGGAACGGCATAAGCTGATATTGGTCATTTCTTATATTAACAGGTTGCCACTCTAACTGGCCATAGTCTTCGAGTTCTATATCTTGCCATGTCTCCAGATGGCCAGGTAACTTAATTGTTCTTCCGATGGAAGGGGTAATAGTGTTGTCGTGCATTTGCCAAAATCATCAGTCATAATTCTGTTGTTGCTTGCAGACAATAGTGACAGGAGCTGGTGATGAGACCTTGCGGTTTTGGAATGTATTTCCATCGGCTAAGACGCCGGTGAGTAAACTGTGACGATGCCATTCTGCTCTGATTAAGCTTGCTCCTCTTGGTTGGTTCCTCATGAATTTTCTCCTGTCTTTGCGAGTCGCAGGCACCGGTCAAGGATACAGGTCTCTGGTCTTTGGGGCGAACCCATATCAGATAGAGCTGCATGCTTGTTCAAGCTAGCTCGGTCTCTCTTGAAAAGAAACATATTGGATTACATTACGATGTAAAAAGACCTTGCACTGTAAACTGAAATTACACAATTTGTAAATTGTGAGTAGCAGAGAAGAAACTTTTGTACAAGATTAATATGTGTGGTATAATAAGATTTGTAAATGATCCAGATAGAGCCGCATGCTTGTTCAAGCTAGCTCGGTCTCTCTTGAAAAGAAACATATTGGATTACATTACGATGTAAAAAGACCTTGCACTGTAAACTGAAATTACACAATTTGTAAATTGTGAGTAGCAGAGAAGAAACTTTTGTACAAGATTAATATGTAAATTATGTGACGCCCTAGAGGGTTCCTTAAATTCCAGCTGCTGTGAAAACCTCATGCAAACTTTCTGGAAAGGAAAAAGTAAAAACAAAGGATTGGAATTATGTAACCACGAAAAACTAATCCGTGTAGTGATTGTGCCATTGAAGGCTAGGATTGATAACTTCCATACCGTGAACTACCACGAAAAACTAATCCGCGTAGTGATTGTGCCATTGAAGGCTAGGATTGATAACTTCCATACCATGAACTACCATTACTACACTAAAGGACAGCCCTTGTGTAAGTTAGAGAAAAGAAAGTCCGCTGATGATTGGGATCGTGTAGTGGATGGCGGAAAAGAATACAAGCCAGAAAATACGACACGACAGCCAGCCACCGTTGCTCAAGAAAGCTTAACCTCCAGGAAAATTCTCAAACAAGTGAAGCAAAGGTGTTTTCAGGAGAGCAAACTTTGACAGATAAAATAGATCTCTCTTGATGAAGACCTTGTAGCTTTGGGCCTTAACCATGATGTCTTTCTGAAAAGAGGGCTACAAATCCGGCGGAATTCTGTAAATTCAATAAGAAAGAAGGTTAGTACATGACTCAAAATCTCTCCTAGCGACACACATTCAAGAAGCCACAATATGACTTATGACTGAAAATCTCTCCTATTGAAATGCAAGTCTACCTTGTGTATCCTCACTTTCCAGAAGCTTAATGACTAGGTGTCCTCCTGGTCGCAAGACACCCTCGTAATCAGGAGCACAAGCAGAGGGCTTTGACTGTCCATCCATTTGGATATTGCCATTCATATGACCTAAGGCAGACCTGCCAACAGCTACCTCAAGTGCTCGCATCCCTAATTCAGCGGATAAAGCCGCATCTGTAGTCGTGATCCCAGAAACTAAGGGACACATATCGGAGAGTACGACGGAAAATCCCCTTTGCTGAGAAGAGGCAGGCAAATCACATATGCTCATAAATTCAGAAGCAACACTGCATTTAATCCAGTGCTACATACAGAGTACAGAATACTGGAAAAAAAAACTGTCTACTCCATGAATGATATGGTAAGACTGACTGGCATCAGACCCTATGCAAAAAGAGCCTCCTAGTTGAGGGAGTTTAGCTACCTGATGCAAACGCAGTATGTTGATATGGATAAGAAACTGTTGTTAGTAGGATCAAACTTCCCAAGGAATGATGTGTAAAGCAAGATAAGTGCTTTTGCATATTCACACGCTGCAGAGTGTAGATTGGATGTCCAACCTTGACTAGTTCTAATTCCTAATTAGAAAATTGTGAGGCTTGAAGGCAGTAAGCATAATAAATAAGCAAGGCCCGAATAGTTTCCCATTGGTGCCATTTGATGATACCATATCTCAAATTGCTGAAGAATATATAATGAATCTTGCTTCAACCCACAGGATGGACTTAGTCCTTTGAGATATGGACTCGTGGCTTAGGCGCATTTCAATACAAGTCCAACCATTCTCATGTCGAGAGTGCTCACTTAGGCTTCAGGCAGTCTCTTATCTAGTCCATCAGGTTAACAAAGTATTCCATGACCCGGGATTTAGACACCCAAGGTGGAGTTCGTTGACATTAAGACAAAACAAACAAGAATCTTGTGTCCAATTTTTCGGAGGATATCTGGTGACGAATATAATAAATTGTGCCTGTACATGCTTAACCTAGGTATGCATGACATTGTATGATTTTCCGGTGACAAAAGACTTAACCTCGGTTCAGGAGGAAGCAGAAAGTAAGGATCTATACAGTGATTTACAAAACATCTAGAAACTCACGTACATCCCCATTCACAAAAGTAAACATGCATATTTTCGTTTCAAGTCCGTGAGAGTACTTTGCAACGAGCTACCTGAGGAGAAAGGGCCTTAATTTGGTGCTTCGGGAAGTTCCTCACATCGGCACAAACTGTCTGAACTCTAGAATCACAGTGCATTGTAGGAACCTTGACCTTCTGTTCTGCATACCCCCAATTCTCCCATCACCCAACCAGAAAAAACACTCTTTCGAACAACAGAAAACATAATTCAGAGATGATTACTCTCCACTGAGGCACTGAGTCCACTCCACTCCATTCGATCAGAATCTAACAGTGCCACACAAAAACACACAACACGCACACGGAGAGAGCCACAAACCTTGAGATCAATGCCCACGACAGACCCACCATTTTTCAGAGGACCCAAGTTCTGGCAAGCAACCTGGACAAGAACGCGTCGGTTATATTGGATAGTAAACGAAAGATTCACGGAGAGATTTCAAGAAACACGTCGAACGGTCGCTGAGTAGAGAGGACCTGAAGCCAAGCGCCGGGAGCGCAGCCGAGGTCGAGAACAGAGGACCCAGCAGTTATCAGCTTGTACTTATTCTGCATCTGAAGCAGCTGTTCGGAGCACGAAACCGTAGGGAAAAAGGGTAAGAAGTTTCACACGGTTTCGAAGCAGAAAATCCGATATTCAAAGACAGAGCAAGCGAGGGGCGAGAACAGAGGAGGGACCTTGAAGGCAGAGCGAGCGACATAGCCGAGGCGCTGAGCCTCTCTGTAGAAGAAGTCCGGGGCTCCGGCGCCGCTCATCGCCGGCTTCCCTCAACCTCCGGTCGGTCTCCGGCCGGCCGAGGCGGGGCGGGCGAGGAAAGCCTACGCGAGCCGATGCAGGAGTCGGCGTCGCCTCAAGCAGTCGCGCCGCCCCGACGAGCCACACACATACCCCACCTCCTCTTCCTCCTCCGTGGCCCGGAGCGGCTATTGCAATTACGGGTCGGGCCAGAACGGCCCGAGATAGCCCGGCTCGTTCGCAATCAATGGGCGGGCCCGGGTCGGACCGGTTCCCCACGTTGGGTCCAATTTCGGGTCGCCCATTAGATTTATCTGTCATGTATGGATCTTTCGAAGCCGGGCCGGGCTTTTTCCTTGGGCTTTGCTCCATGCTCAATTTTGATTATCGTAGCGGTCAACGGGATTACGATTTGGTTACCAACTAATAAAAAAAGGGGATAATGACACAACTAGTCCCTGAACTTTGACTTAATTTATAATTTGATCCTTGAACTTTAGCTTAATGTTCAATGTGGTCCCTGAAATTTTTATACATGTTTAATTTAGTCCATGAAGTATATGGAAATATATAATATAGTCCTTGAACTTGAATTAATGGAAGGACTACATTGAACATTTTTATAAAGTTCAAGGACTATATTGAATATGTACCAAAAGTTCAGGGACCATACTGAATAAATTGAAATTTTAGGGACCGCATTGAACATTGGGTTAAAGTTTAGGGACTACATTGAACAAATTAAAGTTCAAGGACCAAATTGCACATTGAGTCAAAGTTTAGGGACCGTTTGTATAACTTTCTCACTAAAAAATCAATGTTGTCGTCACAAAATATTCGCAGTCTGGAGCCAACATCACCGTCATTTGCCCCGGGTTGCATTCGGATCACGTTATTTGGAGCCGCATCAGTTAAAAGAAGCCTCTCTAAACTCTACTGATCACATAGACAGCTAATGCCGCGTGCAAGGTGCATTAGTTAGTAGTCATTACTGCTCAACACACGAAGAGCTTAGTGTTCAATTATCTTCTGTCATTTGTTTAACTGTCGTCTTCGTGACATTAGGTGATTGTTCACTGTTCCAGCATCACAAGATCTTTTCGGACAGCAGCATTGCATAGCAATTGCCGAGAAACCGATACCATATGTCTTTAGATAATAGACCCCTCGATGAGATGCAAAGTCAAACTTGGGAATTCGATTCTTGGTGTCGCTTTTCAAGCTTTTTGTCATCTGATAAGACGAAATGGGGATAGGGGCCTTACCTAACGAGTGCGTACAGAGCTTTCTTGATGTATCCCGGCGACATTTCAGGAACTTTCTTTATTCGCTGAGACGTTGACCTTCTCTTCTCATTGGAGATCACTCAGCGTCGCATCAATTTGCTTCCCTCACAATCAATCTCCAAAAGAGAGAGTCAAAAGGGTAGCTCGAGCTCTAACCGCAAGATCACATCTCTGCACATGATGCACGCGTTATAATAAAGCTACTAGATTTCTGTACTTCCCAGTGCTAAGTTGAAGTGTGCGAGCACGAGTGCGACCAACCCAGTTAGCAGAAAATGACTTCTCAGAGATGAATGATCTCCGTCGTTAGAATGACGAGCGACGCCCAATTTTCATCGAGATTTGTATTGCGAAAGTTGAAGACGGCGCTGTCTACGTGACAATGCAATAGAGATTGTAGTGTGATCATACGTATACTTCAGGAGCACAGTTCGATGACCATGTCTGTGTATACATTAGGCATACTGAGCTGCTTTGCCTCTCTGGCAAGGAAGTGACTGCAACTTGTCCCCAACCCAACCTGATGTTTAACTAAGTACCACATATTTATGTGCATATAGTATGTAGGTGTACATTTAATAACCTCAAACATTAACTAAACTCTTGCACATACACATCTGTCGCTCCATTTATTGGAATCGGTGCCCCAATAATGCGGGCCATTGATCATATGGTTCCCACCAAATCCAATATTTCACATGCACAATGCTCACATAAACATCATGCGATAACGAAATAATTACTTAATGGCTTCTTTATTGGGGAGAGAAAAAAGGGACGAGGGACGAGTCGGCATTTTAATCAATCAATGTCCCCTTTCTAACCATACATAGATCAAGGTAAAGGCGTATACATTGCGTTTCCAGCATTCAGATATAGAAATCGCCAACATGAACACAAATGAAAACTTGAATTGCGTATAGAAAGACAACGAACCACTTCTATTAAGCCTAATTCGGACTTCCGATCATTGCCGCCCATTTTAGCAAATATGGATCTCACAAACATCATGAACCTTATCAAGTGAAGCTCAAGAATACGAGCAATGAACAAAGCAGGCCAAAAGCTGACGCTGAAAAGAAAGCATGGATATTTAATCAAAGAATGCTTATCTAATCATTCTATGAATGGTCTGCATTTGTAAAAATTAGAAAATCTTCAGAACTTATTGGAATCAAAATATAACAAAAAGAGAACTATCTAAAAATCGCAGCCATAAATCTGCCAATGCAAGTGCTGCCCAGATATCTTCCAGCGTATATACAGAATCCCATGAGGATCCCTCCTAATGAAGAACATATAAGCAGTACAGTGCACTATTCACCTATTTCTGTTCTTTAGGAGTCTGAGGATTGGCAACTCGCCACGTCGCCTAGCGCTGTCCGAACGTGTCTCTGCCCAAATTCGGCACGACAAAGAGATTTCGGATGAGAACAACATGTAATAACTTAGATAATTAGAAATCCCAAGTTATATAGCATCAAAATCAGACTCACCATGAGAAAAACTTCTTGTTCTATCATCTTCATGCCTTGGGTGAATATGTTTTGGTGGAAGGTCCCCAAGTTGAGAGTGCATGAACAATTCGGCCCTTCCATCCTAGCAGAAGCCACTGACCATCTTCATCAATGACAAAGTCCTTATGGTAGTAAGATTTCACTCTGTCCTTTGCTGTCTCCGTGATCTCCTCATTCAACGCAAGCGGTGTAAACCTTGCCCTCATGATCCGCACCTGCCACTGTTTGTAGGTCTCTGGCCTTTCAATCCTCTCCGAGCCTTCACATGCAATGACATTCATGGCTTCCCATCCGAGTATCTCTTTCTCAAGCAGCATCCTCTCTGGAATGTCACGGGGAACATTTGTCTCAAGCATATCAAAGAGAGTAGAGTAGTGAAAAAGAGCCTCTCGAAACCGGGAGATAAAGAACGGGGCACTAAAGGCCCCATTTAAAACTCCAAAAATAAAGATTGCTGGATTCATCTTCCTCATTAGATTCACAACAATATCCCTTGGACTCTCAGTCACCACCGTCTCATCGAGTAGGTTCCTTAATCTGTACAAACAGTTCACCACGAGAACCTCATCCTTATCAATCCTAAGATCCTCCAGTTGGATAGTGTCCCACCTCTGTGCTATAGCATTGAACTCAAATGGCACGCCGAAAGTCTTCGCATAGTTCTTCAGGCGGCGCCCTGTTTCCTCCACCCTTTCAGCTGGCTTGAATCCTGGCTGCGGAAGGTCGATCCCAGTTATCCGAATTTTAGGAGGTCCACCAGGTCGTGATGAGAGACGTTTTATGAGACAAGGCCATTGGAAACCGTAGAGGATGCCAAAATCAATAATGTGCAGCCCGGTTGCATTTTCAGCTACATTCATTATCGTCTTGTTTGAGAAGAAGTTTGAGATCTTTCTAAATGGACATGCAGCAAGGTATAGGTGATAAGCTTTCAAGACACAGGCAGCTGATGTTGGTTTAGATATGAGGCCAGTGTAAATCCGAGTTCCGGAACCGGCTAAGCGTGCCTCAAGTCCATTAGCAAAGTAGTGCGCCATCCTTTGCATTCCATCACCAGTAGGAGATGAGTGCTGTCTTATCTGTTTGAGCATCTCATTTGCACTTCTCCTGTCATCTACTGCGACAGATTGCGCACAGAGAGTCAGCAGCGTTCTCAGATCAACCACGTCTTTTTTCCGTCCCTGCTTCTTAACTCTGCCCTTTTTCCGGTTCGACCCTTTTGTTTGTGCGTTCCGCTGCACACTTTGCAACTCTTCACGAAGTGGGTCATCTTTTCCACAGCTAAGCAATACCTCATCAAACATATCTGAACTCACAGTTGATTCAGTAGAAAGTGATGAATGCTTGAGACTTCTTGATTCCTCCGACCATACATCCTCAGATTTAGGATTCTTCTTTCCCCTGGATTCATTCGAGTGTTCGTTTTCCATAGTCTTGTCCACCTTTGGGACAGTACTGACGGCATCCTTCTCTGGTATCTTAGAAGACAAGTTATTTTTCTCCAAATTGGCAAACAGAGAACTGTTGTCCGGAAGAAACTTACTAGCCTCCTCAACGCCTTTCTTGAAATGAAAGGCCGATTCTTTTTCACTTAAAACTTCCGGCAACCTAAGGATACTCACAGGAGAATCAGCAAACCCATCCGTGATAGAACTACTGCTACTATATGGGGAGCTAACTGAAGTATAGGAACTCGAAACTGAAGAAGTAACAGAGACCCTGGGCTCACCCAAGTTTACCAAATCATAACCACGCGAATTGCGTTGGTCGCCAAAATTGACGGCAGAAAGATCGGCAGGACTATCATGATTCGCATCAGTACGAGATATCGGGTGGCAATTCAGTGAAGGTGGATACTTTTCACCGATGACCTCGTAGAAGGACTTCTCGGCAGCCTGAAGAGCCGCGGACTCTTGGAACATGCAAGTCTTCTCTTCCACATCTTCTTCCATAAGAATCTCACCGATGTACTTGAGAACTACGTCGCTGAAATCACAGTCCTCAACCGACTCCTTTTCCGGGGCGACGACGCTCAAAGACGGAGCTACTCTAGCTAGATTCAGATCAGACGACAACGGCACAGCACCCACGAAATTCCGCCCATCGTCCCCATCGTCAATTTTGAGCCTCCTCACAAGATTATAATCTGGCGAGACCGTGACTGCCTCATCACTGCAGGCGTTCCCATCGGCCCGACCATCGACATCACCGACTCTTCCATCCATCGGGCGTGACACCATCTACTCTATACCGCTGTTCAGAACAAGCTATATATCTCTCTCTACAGAGGTCCCTTCCTTACCAAGTGACTTCGTCTAGATTCAAGAAACCCAGATACACATAAGCCCCGAACTCGACTAAACGCAAGTCACCTCCTTACCACTTTCCCTGAACAAACAAGCAAACAAACAAACAGAGCAGGAGATCTTTAGGCAGGCAATAAATGCCGCGCGGCTTACTTTTGACACCCAGAAACGGAAATCAACACGACAACAAAATGATGACGAACAGGACACGCCGCGAACTCGGGAAAGAGCATCGCCTAGGCCAAGAGATGTAATCGGGAGCTTTTTCAAGAACAAGCTCAAAACTTGAAAGCTCAAAACTTCTACGCAATTCCTCATCAAAATTGAAACTTTCGAACGAAAACGAAGAAGAAAATGAAGCCGACGGGTACCTGGGTGACGAACCAGGAGAGAGACAGAGAGAGAGAGAGAGAGAGAAGTTGAGTTTTCGATTACGAAGACAAAGAAGAACATGAGAAAGCCCGGCTTAAGCAGGTGATGAGGCCCGACAAGAACGCGTCCGATCTCCACCGTCCGTTTTTGGTGGAAAACATATCCGTCGGCCTGCCAGAGGATATGCATTTGGACCCGAAACACAAAAGGGGAAATTGACGTTCGTACTATTTCCTTCCTGGCCATTCCGATAATGGAAATATCGATCACCGCATCTCTTCATTCGTGGTAAATGGCGCGTAGTAATTTAATGAATTGCCCTCGTCTCATGCATCAAGGTACAAATAAAAGACATTTTTCCGGCCGCCTTGTAAAATCCATGCGCCGGGAAATGCACGGAGAAAGCGGCGAAACTCGGGTCTTTGAGGCTTTTATGGAATTCACACGTTTCGACGGTTCGGGCTTCATTTATGTTCCGCTCGCTTTCGTGCGGCGGCAGCAGCAGCTCGATTCTCTTATTTTCCTACAGGATCATCCCGTAATCCATCTTCGGATCTCGCCCCTCTTAAATGTTGTACTTCCTCAAAACCAGATTCTACTACGGACTTGGGGCTGCGAAAAGGGCAAAAGAAACAAGCAATCTCCATGGACGACACAATAAAGACACGATCCTCGTGTCGTGCATATGCTTGCTTCGATGCACGAAAAACGGGACATCCTTTTCACCATCGTAAATTGCCAAGAGGGGAGGCATCGAGCATGCCACTTCGAGGTTCTTTTTTGCGAGAAACTGATTCAGTAAAATGGTACTCCGTGTACAAAAATGACGCGGACATGAAGCGATATCTATGTCGGAACATATAGTTGTTTTATCTTTTTGTTTACTATGGTTAGTCATGTTGGAGAGAATATTCCGACAGCATCCCACTTAAATTGGCATAGTGGATAAGATGGGGATCGCGAGAGTCCAGTCGTGGGAATAAATATGTATTATCCAGAGTCCAATTACCGAGAGCATATGTTCTGTTTAGGTATAAAGTAGCGTGGACACATGAAAAAGGTTCATTCATCTGCTGGCTACAGCTAGATGTTGAACCCAGCAATCAAACATGATCTTGTCATGTTTAGCAAGTACGTGTGAGGTTTATCTTCGGGAAAAAGTACCCCAAAAAAAATATCCTGAACCTATTACACCTATGTTAATTCGGTCATATACCTCTCAATTGCATCAATTGAGTCTTAAATATTTTGAAATTTTGCCAGTGTAGTCCATCTGGTTGACGTGGACGCCGGATATCCCACGTCCCACGTGGCATGACAAGCGCTGATAAGGATAATTTTTGTATTTTTTTTTATTTCTTTCCTTTCCTTTTCTTTTTTGTCTTTTTTTTTTTCATTCTTTCTCTACCGATCACCGAGCCTCGGAGATGGCCAGCAAGGGTGATCCTCATCGGCCTCGAGCCAGAGGTTGGTGAGGCTGACCCTTGCTGGTCGCTGGCCATTGCCAAGGCCCAACGACCAACAAAAGAGAAAGAAAAAGAAAAAGAAAGAAAAGAAAAGGAAAATAAAAGAAAATAAAAATAATAAAAATTGTTCACGTTAGTGCCAATCGTGCCACGTAGAACGGCCGTCATCCACGTCAGTGAATTTAGGTCAAAATTAATTGGATGGACTATATTGACAAAATGCCACAAGGTTTAGCATCGAATTAGTACAAAATGCAATAAGTGTAAGACCTTTTGAAACTTTTCCCTTTTTATCTTCATCACATTGGCACGCATGATGTGATTTTATTCTAACCCGAATAGCTTCCTTAATTAGGAGCCGTGTTCTCCCTTCTGACTTCCGGTGTATCGTCGCCAGCATTAATGATTCGGATAATGCCACGACACTAATCTAATTTATGTCTTATCCGAATCATAGTACTATATATGATGCGCATGCCTAGCTGTGATGTATATCAATTCATATGCTTTGAATCTTCCACGTTATTCTTCATTTTATCGCCAAATGGAAGCGAAAGCGACCACCCAAATGGATTAACCTTTCTTATGAGTGCACTAACAACACTTTGAGTGGAGTTGGGGGAAGCCATCAACATCTGTCGAGACTTTCTCCGCAATCATATCAGATTTGATCTTGATTCTGAATTTCTTCTTTTACGAGATGACATAATGTCACCTTAAAGTCGGAAACCCTTGCCTCAAGCTTGCATCCTGTGTGCCTGGTCCGAGAAAAGGGTTTACCATCGTCATCTTGTGCATGCATGCAGGTCGCTGTCTACTTCCTGTTTTCCCTCTGGATGTTTCGTGGAAAGTGACTCACCTAACCTCCTGCAGCAGGTGGTGGTCGTCGCTACTGCATTAATCTCAAGAATATCGACCGCGACGTTAATTACTTTGCTTAATTGCCTTCTCTATCTTCAACGCGGAGAAAAAACGGGTGGCTTCCGTGCTTTGAATTGTCGCTTGATCTCGTGGTTAACTTTTGAGCATTGGAAAAAAGCCCTAACTAGGGTTTACAAGAATTCTTGCCCGCGTATGCATCCTTGTCTTCCACGCTTGTTTCCATCACATACATTTCGCTCCTTTTTTTTAACTTGTAATCGCCGCCAGCAATGGCGTGATTTCGTAGCTAATGGAATGTGACATAGACCCACCGGTCAAAAGTCCCATGAAAGTTCTGTGATTTTACTATCCGCTGAAGTTCTCTTTTCCATTTTATGCTGCTTTTTTTTTGTCCAATTTCTTTATGCTAAGCAAGACTTGCAAAGGGATTGCAAGGTATTGGTGTACTTAAAATACGATAGTCGATGTGTTAGATAAAACCAATCATGATGCGGATGATATTTCTGTGCATATGTTTCATTGCGTTAAGGTCCGACGGAGCTTTTCGTCATTTTTTGAAAGGGGGATTTCGGTCGTGGCTTTTTTGTTCATGCTGAATTCTTAAGCGAAAACAAGTCGCTTATCGATATTTTACCCAAACCCGAAAAGGTTAATCCAGCTTTAAGTAATTATGACACTACAAAAAAACTGATTTTTTGCCACGAAAATTTGCGACGAAAAAATTTTCGTTATAAATCTGCGACAAATTTTCCAACGAAAAGCAAAATTCGTTGGAAATTTCCAACGAAAAATTTTCGTCGCAAAATTCGTTGGAAATTTCCAACGAAAAAATTTTCATCGGAAAATTCGTTGGAAATTTCCAACGAAAAAAAATTCGTTGGAAATTTCTAACGAATTTTCCAACGAATTACAAAAAAACCCACATTTTTCATATTCGTTGGAAAATTCGTTGAAAATTTCCAACGAATTTTCCAACGAATTTCAATTTTCCGGGAAATTAATTCAGTGTGTACAATTTTCGTTGGAAATTTCGTTGGAAATTTCCAACGAATTTTCCAACGAATTACAAAAAAACCCACATTTTTCATATTCGTTGGAAAATTCGTTGGAAATTTCCAACGAATTTCAATTTTCCGGGAAATTAATTCAGTGTGTACAATTTTCGTTGGAAATTTCCAACGAATTACAAAAAAACCCGACACTGTTCGGCATTTTTGATATTCGTTGGAAAATTCGTTGGAAATTTCCAACGAATTTTCCAACGAATTTCAATTTTCCGGGAATTTACTTCAGTGTGTACAATTTTCGTTGGAAATTCCCAATTCCGGACAATTATTTTAGTGTGTACAATTTTCGTTGCAAAATTTGTGAGAAATTTCCCACGAATTTTGCAACGAAAACCCTACTTGTTCCTTATTCAATATTTTCGCGCTCCCACAACTCTTAATTTCAACATTCATTCTCTCTCTCTCTCTCTCTCTCTCTCTCTCTCTCTCTCTCTCTCTCTCTCTCTCTCCTTCTCCCTCCGTCTCCCCCTCCGCCTCCTCCCCCGCCGCCCCCCCTCCTCCTCCGGCTCCGGCTCCGGCGCCATGGACACCAAGCCTCCGATGCCCCCGACGCCACCAAGCCTCGTCGCCGGCGAGGCTAGGAGATGATGACGGACTTGACGGGCGGCGACCCCAAAGCCTACTCCCGCACGCCCCTGCTGCTGCTGCTGCTTCTTCTTCATCTTCTTGTTTTGGGAAGAACAAGAAGAGGCGCAACAGCCTCGCCGGCCATGAGGGCAAGCCTCATCGTCGGCGAGGGCCGAGCTCGCCCAGATCTGGGCGAGCTCGGCCCTCGCCGACGACGAGGCTTGCCCTCGCCGGCCATGGCGAGGGCCGAGCTCGCCATGGCCGGCGAGCTCGAGCTCGCCCAGATCTGGGCGAGCTCGGCCCTCGTCGGCCATGCCGAGGGCCGAGCTTGCCATGGCTGGCGAGCTCGGCCCTCGCCGGCGACGAGGCTGGCCCTCGCCGGCGGCGAGGGCTATTTTTCGACCAAAAAAAAAATTCGACCAAAAAAAAATTTTTCGATGGAAAAAAAATTTCCACAATTTTTCGAAAAAAAAAATTTTGTAGTTTCCAACGAAAAAAAATTCGTCAGAAAAAAAAGTTCGTTTCCAACGAATTTAGCCACGAGTTTTCCAATGAATTTTCCAACGAAAAAAAATTCGTCGCAAATTTCCAACGAAAATTGAAATTTTTCGTTGGAAAAATTTGCGACGACTTATTACCAACGAAGTTTTTTTCGTTGGAAAATTCGTTGGAAATTCGTTTTCTAACGAATTTTTTCGAATTTTTCGTTAGAAATTTCGTCGGAAAAAACATGTTTTTTTGTAGTGTGAGATAATTTTGCGTGATGGTTGTATATGTTCCCTCGTGACTTGTTTGAAAGAGCAATTGACCAGACAATGAGTACGATGATTCTAGCTTGAAGATGATTTTGACCTTGAGAATAACATGGGCGACGCCGGAGTCCAAACGAAACTCGCGACGGCGAACTCAATTAGCCTAGCCGCCACCATATTCACAAGCATCATGCGATGCTTCTTCTTTTCGTCACGTGTCCGCGATTATATACTTGGGTCAGCAAGACCATTCGTACATGGACTTAGCACCCACAGCATGATGTTGGCTTAGAAAATCAAGGAGTTTCCTCAATTTTTTTTTTGGATTCGAATCCTATAGGTAATCGCATCGGAAGGTGGACTTGTCGAGGTACACGAAAACCAACACAAATACTATTTGATCGTGAAACTTAAAAATGAAGTCATTGTTTATGCACACGGAAAAGAATAGTAGCCCCTTGGCCATACTAATTCACTAAGCTAAGCACGTCAATAACTAGAAAAAACGCGAGCACATGATCAACTTCAAAATGAATCATGCCGCTGTGGCGTGAAAAAGAAATGCTGAGAGAGCATAATAGCATATCGTAGAGAGTGAATGATTGTCGATTGTAATCTAGTATCATGTTTTCCTCCATCTTTTACTTAGGCATCACCCACATTTTTGAGGAAAAGTGTCGGAAAAGCCATAAACCTATTATATTTATGGCAATTTAGTCATAAACATTTTAATAGTGTCAATTTAGTCATAAACATTTTGACTGAAAGCCAATTCAGTAATTCTAACTAATTTTAGTCGGATATTGTTGACGTGGACGCTAGAATCCTGCCAATCTTGGTCAGTTGCTTGTAGGCAATATCCGGCCAAAATTAATCGGAATTACTGAATTGATTCTAGCTCAAAAAGTTTAGTACTAAATTGACACCATTAAAAGATTTATGACTGACTTGATACCAATACTATAGTTGAGGATTCTTCTGACACTTTTCTCCTCATATTTTTGTATTTAATTAAATTTGTATGTAGGCAACATTCATAACTTATAACCCAGTAATAAAAGATATGGTTGAATAAATTTTATGCAATCGGGCCGGAGAAAATATAGCTGAATGGCTTACCATATTTGAACGAGGTCAAAATTCCGCATGTTGCGCTAAGCCAAAAAAAAAAGTGGCACGACAGCCCGTCACGCACGGTTCCTAGACATTGAAAATCATCAAGTCACATCAAGCAAAGACAATTTTGAATGATGATTGCAGCATTAGATTCTCATGATTTTGAGGACTGACCGAACTATGTTCCTTCCGGTACGTGACTGCGGAATGGCCATATGCAGGGCCCCAGGTGCTCCCCGGTTCCCTCCTGATCAACCCGAAAAAGAAGAGATTCATTCTAACCAGGTTGGCATTTGAACCGACCAGTTTGACCCGATAAGAAGAGATCATTTGAAAGTTGTGTTGATAGGACATGGAGACTCGAAGTACTAACGAGTCCATGATAGGTTAGTAAGAGAATTTGGAACTCGATGCTAATGAAGTGGTGAATCTTGGATGCATGTCGATTATTTGCTTGCCATCGTAGCCTTGCTATACAGAGCCAATTTTTTGGGCATTGTGCAAAATCATAAGTCATAGCTCAGTAGGCTGTCGTGGCACGAGCGTACGCGCATATTAAAACACGACCGGGGCTAATTAAATTATTGGCAAAGAAAAGAGCTCTCGAAAGCGAACCCTTGGACTAACACCCATGGTTAGGTCAATCTTAAAACTTGCTTCTTTACCAATTGCGGGGTTAGGCACACACCTCAGCATGACTTGATGGGAAAAACTTGAAATGGTGGGCCTTGACCTCATTCTTACAACTCTAAGGCTTATCAAGTAGTGAAACATGAACTGTATATTTGGCCCAACTTAATGAAATGAAAGATGGTTCGCCATGTCAAAGCATTTGGGTGCAAATAGGCCACTTATGGCTGTGACTGGTGCCTTCTGCGTGCATGCCAGGTGAAGAAACGTAATAACAGAAGAAATACGGAACACACAAATATATATTATATATAATCGTAGCGTTGTTACAATTTTTATCAGTTATATTTCAATTACAGTTGCTTTATTCATGCCAACGAAGAATAAAAGAAAACAATCATGACGTCGAAGAATCAAACTTACAATTGTGTTTTTAGAGATCACACATGTTGTATCCCTTTGCATTGTAAATTTCTCATGGTGGGTTCTCTTTCAATATCTTTGTAATCATTTATATTTTAATCATATCGTGACGTTGCTACAATTATTATCATTTATCTAATGTTGTTTATATATATATCACGTTGTTTATATTTCGTTTACGCTGTTATTTATTCATTGTTTATATTAGTTTATCTTCGATTGTTGCTTTCATCTCTAAGATATCTCCTTAGAGCATTTTGGTGCAAAAAGGGCACTTATGGCTGTGACTGGTGCCTTGTGCGTGCATGCCCGAAGAAGAAACAGAAAATAACAGGAGATTCATGCATAACACACACCCACACATGTATACTTTCCCATAAATTTTATGAGATCGACTTGAAGTAGTGGGCCTTGACCCCATTCTCGCAGCTGCAAGGCTTCTCAAGTAGTGAAACATGAACTATATATTTAATTAAATAAAGTGTTAATATCATAAAAAATCTCCGACCAATATATTTGTGCCACATTTATCTCAAATTAATTTTTGTGCCATAAAAAATCGCAAACTAAGACACATATGTCACATTTACCTTCCATTAGCTTTCGTCAAGTTTTTCTATCAAGTTACTGGCTTGGAATTATGTGTGACAAACTCAGATGACGTAGATAAGTTCACCTGGAAATTCAACTCTATCTCTCTTTCTCTTTTTCTTTCTCTTTGTTTCTGCTCATTCTTTTGAAAACTTATAAAAATCCCAAATATCTGGTTATCTTCATCCATCTTCTCCGGTAATCTTCTCTTTCTCTTTCACTTTGTTGCTTTAGATTAGGGGTAGGTTTCATTCTTTTAGAAACAATTAGAAAATCCCACGTCGATCTTCACCGTAGTTCTCTTGTGCCTTATGCATGGGTCAATTACCTTAAAAAACATCAACTTTAAGCGAGTCTTGATTCTGGTTCAACTTTTTTTTTCTCATAAAAAATCACAAATTCTCACTCCGTACCCAAATCTGGCCCTTGTTAATATTTTGTTCAATGTGGTCATTAACGGTGGGACATGTCAATTCCAATATACATATCCTTCCACGTGTCTCCATTTTTTTCTTTGTTTTTTCGTTTCCTTTTTTTGAAGTAGTTGATCAAGAGAACTAAGCAGCTTGTCCTCCATGCCATTGCCATGGCTGTGCCTCCTCCGAGTGAACCGAGGCCAATGTCAACGTCTAGGACCTTCTAGCTTCGCCGTCTTCGACATCAACTCCATCTACGAACCATGGCTCCTTGTCAACAAGAACGACAAGGACAAAGAGAAGGACAATGCTCCTCCTCTAGACCACCTCACTCTCGATGGCAAATCCTCCGCACATGTTCTACCCAATTCTCTCTAAGGCTGCGTTTGGTCGTTCGGATAAAAGTCAGGATAGGATATATTTTATCACATCCTGTGTTTGGTGGCTATTTAGGATAGGATGAAGAGGGATATAAAGGGGATATAGCATGGATAAAAATATCATAGGGGGAAGATGGGATAGATCCGAATAGGATTTATCAAGAAGAAACGCTCTTTCACGTATCGACCTCAACATCGTCCTCATCCTCTTCCTCATCACTGTCAACCTAAGGCTCGAGATCGAAGAACTCTGACCCCGATCTCCTCTTCGCAGGCTGCCTCTTCCCCTGTCGCCGCCATTGAAATCATCGTCCTCATCGTCTTCCTCTTCCTCCTCGGTGTCCTCATCCATGACATTGTCTATGAGGTCCGATCTCCTCTGCTTCTTGCCAACAACTGTTTTGCTACTGTCTTCCTCCACTTCGTCATCTTCGATGTCGTCTTCTAGGACTTTCTTGTCCACATAGTCTTCCTCTCTGCGACACACGATGATCGGCGAAGGATTGGATTGGATTTACAATGAGGGAAGTAAGGTATCGATTGAAGCAATCCGAAGGAAAGATTCAATCAATATATAGGCTTTGAATGAGATTGCTGTCACTCAGTGGTTATGTTACGTCTAAGTTTATTGCTTCGATTGCAAACGTCATGTACTGATCTAGATAGATTCAGGTTGCGAATTTGAATTTGAGATAGTCACATAACCTATTCGATGAAATGTTCATGAGAGTTCTCTCTCCCCCAATGCTTCGGTTTACTTTGTTCTCGGTGAATTAAGTACTCATTTGGTTATGTGACTGAATTGTGGTTTAAACCGAGAGCCTCTGGATATATTTTTGAGCTTGAGGTGTTCAAATTGCTCGTATCACAATTGTTTAGGTGTTGGTGTAGAGAAATCTTTTATAATTGCAAATTGTTCACATGTAGAGTTGTCGCTTTTTCTTTTTTTCTGAATACTAATTGCTGCTCTGATTCGGATTGAGAATCCACTTCACATGTGATGAATATGTTCGAGTATCGTTTATATTGTGCTCACAATGTACGTGCAAGTACATGGTTTATTTCATTTATCACTATTAGCTTGCAAAATATTCATTTCAGGATGTGCTACTTGTTCAATTTGTACACCCGCTGCATTGTATGCTCACGGAATATGACTGTATATGGCTCAAATTTACTGGATTTATTGTTGTTCTTGCTGTACATGTTCAGAAATATGTTGATTTCTTGCTATGAGTGTTGCATAAGTCAGAATATGCTGGATTCTTGGCTAAGAATGCTGTGTATGTTTTTAATATGCTGTTTGTGACTTAAATTTGCTGGATTTATGTTCATGCTGTTTTTATATTGATATCCAATTTCTACCAAATAATAAATAGGATATGATATAAAAATATCCGACTTTAAATTTGTAGTTCACCAAACAATAGATAGGATATAAAAAAATCCATAGATTTCTTATCCTATCCTATCCAATCTTATCCTGACTGGAAATCCGAACGACCAAATGCAACGTAAAAGCTTCACAAGCTCGAGTCCACCAAGACTCTCCACTCCTAGGCGAGGTCACCAAGGCCCTCGAGGACCTCAAGACCGTTGCGGAGGAGGCAAGATCGAGTCGATGTGGCGAGAGCAGACGAAGAAGACCGAGTCTTGAGTTGCGGCCGAGCTAAGAGCGCCCGTGATAGTCTGATAGTGGCAGAGATCAAGTGTAGATGCGACGTCGAGCAACGGAGGCTGATCCGTGGAGGTGACAACCAAAGTGAGTGAGAGAGAGAGTGGAGAGAGAGAGAGAGAGAGAGTGAGGTTTCTATCCGACCCTCGCGACCTCCCAAATGAAAATTGGTAACCCAATACTCGGTGATAATGTTAATGTGAGAAAACTTGATGAGTCATAGTAATTCAAGTTAGTTGTTTTTAAATGGAGTTAATAAATGCACGAGTTTGCTAACCAAGACAAAGAAAAATTGGTACGTTAATAGAAAACTTTGTAAATTAAAAAAGATAACTCTAAATGTTGATAAGTAACCAAAATGAAAGTCAATAACCCAAAACTAGCTGGTAACTTAATTTGGAAATTTTTTTTAAATAACTCTAATTTAGGTTGGTAATTTCATATAAAAAGGTAGCATATTTTAATCATTGGTAAATTATGCAAACATAAATGGGTAGTTAGTAATTATAAAAAAGTTAATTAGTGATTTCACAAAAATATTGTTAAATTAATGACGAGAAAATTCTTTTTTTTATTAATAGTTTTTTTATACTTACCAATGCTTATTGAAATTTATTAATATGAAGAAAAGCTTATTTTTTGCACGCGGAACAGTAGAATCCCGTTGAACAAAGAATTGTCGGGAGACTCATTGAATGATGAGCATTAATTTTTTGCGTTCGTCTTGATTCTTTTGGGGTATTGGAGGACTTACAATAATTACGAGCATTGATTAAACGACGCACGGTGCATCTATTGGGTCCCCTCTCCATATTCCGACACCAAGAATTAATTGGCCCGAGTCCAAAAAATCGAATTTGGACATGAAACATAATATAGTCCACTTGATTTCATGATTGGGGTCGGTTCGCCTCTTAACCTTAAAGGCAATTCATAAATTTTTCGGACAGGACCCTCCCCCACAATTATGGAATTAGAGGAAGCTTGAATATCACAATCTCGAAATGGGTCCAAAAGGATCATATCGTACGAGGAAAAAAAGTTTTTTAATAAGAAAAAATATAGCAATAATTATGGGAACGGCGCAAAAATATTGTATTATTGTGTATGATTCTGCGTTTGCTTGCTCGATAAAATTGGAACTTTTTCCTTGTCCCTCCCTTGGGGTTTGCGTAAAGTTGAATAGAGTCTATGGAGACAAAAACACATAGCCATTATATTTTACTTTCTTATATAAAGTGGGAACATCACATGGTAAATGGTCCCTAGGTCCAAATTGGGTGGTCTGGTAAAGATCAGGCAAGTTTTCAATTCGAGCGTGCACGAGGATTTTCGTCGGCATGGTAAGCTTTTTTCCTTTGATTATTGGGTTTCTGAACAGGAAGTTATGATCATTACGTGCTCTAATCGAAGCCATCTAATCACGTCTAATTATGGTGCGGTTTTGCTAATGAACCTTCTCATTAAGTGGGGTTACCATGTCATCGAAAAAGAGAATATTTAACAGTGTACGGACTAGACATTATTTTGTTATTGTCTACTACTTAATTCGGCAGATGATTGCTTATCGGGCAAAAAAGAAGCAAATGTAGAAATATACGTAGTCATCGCTGCTTATCGATTCCCAATTCAAGGATTAAAACGACGTGCATATATTTAGTTCAATCAAGAAAAATAGTAAGTCATAAGAGAATGTATCGATTCATCTACGAGTCTACACGGACCTATAAATTCATATGTATTGTATGTCGCTTGTCCATTGAAGTTGACTTTTGTTGCGTTTTACAATGTATGATACATTAAGATAGTTTCACAACTATATAAACTGACACTAGTGAATAAAACAATGTGCTGCAACTGTCTTATTTGTAGAAATTATAAGATGTACTCAAGATCGGCATGTCTTTGTCTTTGTACTATGGCCCTTACTCAAAATTCCTTATTTTGCAATTCAGTTTACTAGAATTGAATATATCCCTACTAGAAAAAAAAAAAACCACACTAATTTTAGGTACTTCACCAAACTTTACTCTTCGATTTGGCCCGCGATTATAAACTACAGATTTCGATTCCAATTCACATATCAATTTCGTACTGATATTTGTACAAAAAGATACCACCTTTCTTGCCCAAGAAAATTGTGAGAGATAAGCCAAGCAGATATCTCCAAATCTCTCCATATCATCATAGATGAGAAGCTTCATCATCACTTAAAGTGGGAAAGATTTGCTCTGGCTTCTACATCACAAAAAGAGTCTGAGGAACCCCATTTGATATTTCCTTCTCTTTCGAGCATCAGCAACTTTGCTGCCAACTGAAATACCTTCCACCGTTAGAATCACTTTCCATCCAATCAAGCAAACGATGCTTCTTTGTGGGTGCTCCAAGAAAATCTTTTAATATGCGATCTCAGTACTCGTATAGAGATCTACACACCATTGGTTTTTCCCCCACATACTTCTTGTGGAACCAGTCAATATGATTCCATGACTTTTCTCCTAGCAATTCCTAGCCTGAAAATAGATAACTGGGTTCTCGGTTTATTCTTGGCTTTCAAAAAAAAATCGGCTAATCTAAAGCATCTATGTTGCATCAAAAGAAAGTAGGAAGGATTATGTGCTGCTTTAGATATGTTTAAATTAGGGAGCGCATTCATTTCTCTTTTCATCAAGATAGGTATCCGAACTATTAACTCCATTATTCCTCGTGGAACGCACAACCTATTTCATTTATATGCATTGAGCAAGGATCATCCGCATCGTGGCAAGCATTGCTTCAAGGTTACCTTGACAGGGAAATGTTACGAATCGAACGTGGGATCTGCACACTTGGACTAACGGTTGAACATTCAAGTAACCCTTGGAGGTCAAAAACGAGGGCATCAATATCTTGATATGTGGAACATGTGATATTTTGCTCGGCTTCGAAATAGTTAGTTGTGCTCACACAAATTAATTTTGATGATATTTGGACCAATTCTAGCGATCTCTTATCCAGTTCCTTAGCACTAGGTCTCACCATAGTTGTAGCCATCTACGAGTGGGCTCAAGATTACCCGAGCAAAATAGGCTGTGTTGGGTAAGCTTGGACTAGGCTATATACTTAGAAACCCCGACCTGGTCTGGTTGGCCCGCCGAGTTCAATCTGAACCGAAGAATTATGCATAAAATTTCGAGATAGGCAAATTAGTATAACAATTTATGCCTGACCTTTGGGTCCTGTCCGGGCTCGATCTTAGGACTACTATTCTCCATTGTTGCTTCTAGTGTGGCCGTCGGTTTTAAATCACAATACCATCACCACCCACGAGCCGTCTAAGTCCACTATGGCGAGACACGAGTGTCATATTTCAGGGATTTCTACATTTTGTCCTCTAAGACAAAGAAAAAGGCATTGCGTAGCTCAAAAAGCGTACAAAAAAGGAAAAGAAAAAATCCCGGGGAATCCCAAAGAAATAAAAGTCAAAAGGTGGGAATTAGTTTCAAACGCATAAATGAGGGGAGAGGGATTTAAGTTAAAAAGTGGGAAAGATGCTGGGGCTTGGTGGGAGAAATCTTCTTGGTGGCATGCTCACATGCAAAGGCTTAGTGTCTACGTGTGTGTGTGAATTAGGGTTAGTGTGGTGTCGTTGAACTGCACACACTTTCAATTATTTCCGGGTGACGTGGTGGATTTCTTCGATTTGGTTGATGGGGTTGGACCCTTTTTTGGCTGCACAATTTATACTCTTCATCAAAAGGCAGTGAGCATAGCACCTCCCCCTCCGCCCCAAAAGCTCTCTCCTAAGCCTTTCTCTTCGGTCAAGATCCTTATCTTCCCTTGGTAGGATTTGGTAGCTCAATTCGCAATTATTCATCGGCTTGGTTCGAAATGGATAGGCAAGGTTAGGTTTAGAATGGAGAAAAACCTGATGTGCTTGCTCATTTCGTGGCTTGACTCTCTGTGTGTGTGTGTCTCTCTCTCTCTCAGAACTAGAATTGCACCAGAAGCAATGTGTTAGGTTGCTTTGGCCGTTAAGTCCATCTCCACATATAGCCATTGCCGGGAGATCATTGTTATGCGTTAGTTTATTGGGGGTTGACATTATGCTACTCCCTGTATAGCAATGAACTGCAATCACGAAGACGAAAGCTTCTTGCGTTATCTTATTCTAGTCCCGTTGAAAAAGATGTGCTGCTCATTCGTTATTATCCGAGCGGCTACATTATTGAACTAGTGAGAGTTATCGAGTAGGACGTATGAAGACCGGTTTCTCCTTATTCTTCTCGAGGGTTTTTCGGAATAAATTACACCGGACACTTCTTTATAATAACAAGTCGACAGTCCGAACACGGAAACTTCATTGGTCAAGGAGGGAAAATTACATCTAGATAAGCCCTTTGGGATCGGGCATAACCGCACAAGCTAATGTGCTCGTGAGCCCTCTCAATAACGATCACGCCGCTCCGTAACCCGATCCACTAAAGGGGCCTGTTTCGATTAGTTTATCGTGCTCGAGAATCGAAAAATCACCCCCCTTTTTTTTGAAAATTTCAAAAAGAATTTATTTTTTTTCGAAAAGGAAACGTCTATCAATGATTAAAAGAAGAAATGCCTAAAAAAGGAGACTTTGACTTAAAGGAGGTCAAAGAACGTGACCGTGAAGACCAGGAACAGAACCTGGGACACGCACACAGCCATCTCCCACGACATCGTACGGCTAATGCACGGCGCAATACGTGGACCGGTGAATGCGGATCGGTGGGCCCCCAGCTGGTCGTCCGCCTTTTCGGTGAAGTCCATCAATTTGGCGGCAATCGGGCTCTCTCCCCTCTTTTCAATTGTAGTTGAAAAGTGGGAACGACCCAGATTCAGCTACGAACCCAACCACTCCTTCGCTGCTGCCTGCTGGCAACGTGTTAACGAGGATTGCTTAGCACTGGAATGTCTCGAAAAAAAAATGCCGCTTTCGCAGCTCGTTTCGGGCGCTTCGCGGGTTAATCGGAACTGTCGATACCGGTTCTTCTGTCATTGATGACCTTTTAAGAATCATTCGAGTTAATCCCATATCCAATCTGGGGTCCAAAAGCTCAAAGGTAAAAAGAAACGGGTAAAGTAGAAACAGAGAAAGGGCTTGCGGAGAGAATAGAATTTTTAAAGAAAAGAAGAGTCGATGGCACAACTTGCCACTGAAGCAAAGTGCCTCCATGTCAATACTTGCGGCCATTACCATCTCCCCTTTATGCCCCTCGCGGCACTCATTCCACGGCAAACATCCCTAGTCTCCCCACACAGCGTGGGTTAAGCGTCGGGGGCATTTATGCAAAAGCGGTGCAAATGAAACGTCCAACAGCACATTTCTTTAGGGGGCCAGTTCAAGTGGGGTTGCCGCCAGGAAGGGAAACTGAGATGTTGTTTATAGAGTTGATTTTGATTGATTCTGAGCGACAAAACCAGCATTAATCAAGGGAGATAATGTCGTCCCCAAACCAATCACTTTGTTGACAATGTGGGTTGCTCTGCTTGGCCTCCCCCTCCATAAATAGGACGCTCCGCCCGTCTTGCTTCTCCTCACAAGTCACACCCACCCCCACGACTTCTCCAACAGCCCTTCACTTCCTTTCCATTTCTAATACTGACCGTAGGAGAAGTCGAGGCCATGGCTAGGGTCTCCAGTGTGGTTGGCCTCGTCTCTCTAATACTGTTTTCGACACTGGCCGAGGCCAGAATCCCCGGCATCTACAGCGGCGGTGCGTGGGAGACCGCCCATGCCACATTTTATGGTGGCAGCGACGCGTCCGGGACTATGGGTACTGTAATTGGCTCAGTCCTGATTCTTCCAAATCTCGAAGTCTTTCGTTCACGGTTATCATGAGTTCCTTCCCTTTCCATTCTATACACAAACTCTCCGGTTGACCTGAGAGAGTTTTTCAAAATGCTGTCTCTCATCTGCATTTTTTTCCCGCTCAACTATAGCGAACACATGATCTCTCAAGCTGCATTTCCTAGGAAAGTTAGGATCACAACCCTACAATTTCAAGCTACATTTCACGAAACTGCTATGACAGAGTGCGTTTTACCAAGAAGCCGACTTTACCAGTTGGACTTTCATCCAATGTAGCGCAAACACCTAGCAAGCATTGTGTTCTTGGTGATCTGCTCTTCAGATGTCAGACCCGAAATTGAAATAAAGCACATTATTCTGTTGCGGACCAAATCTGGTTTCACTTTCACTCCAGGAAGCATCAAAGAACATCTGCATCAAGAACCTGACTTTTCCATTTCAGAACTTGCTCTTGCACACATTTCATCAAACATTTCGCAGACAACAAACACGTGATTCAAAACAGGGTCGCTCACCTGCCTTTTCCCAACTTCCTCGCAGGTGGCGCGTGCGGGTACGGCAACCTGTACAGCCAGGGCTACGGCGTCAACACCGCCGCGCTCAGCACGGCGCTGTTCAACAACGGGTTCAGCTGCGGCGCGTGCTTCGAGATCAAGTGCGCGAACGAACCCCAGTGGTGCCACTCGGGGAGCCCGTCCATCTTCGTGACGGCGACCAACTTCTGCCCGCCCAACTACGCCCTGCCCAACGACGACGGGGGGTGGTGCAACCCTCCGCGGCCGCACTTCGACCTCGCCATGCCCATGTTCCTTAAGATCGCCGAGTACCGTGCAGGGATCGTCCCCGTGTCTTACCGCCGGTGAGTGAGCAGTGACCAAGCGATTCGGTTTCCCGCATTCCTGGGTTAAAACAGTTAAAGGGCCTTGAGTTCTTCATGGGCTTTTCTTGAACTTCTCAATTAACCAATTTTAAGGTCGTTTTTTCTTGATTCGAGACCTTACGGGCCTCATGCAATTCCATGAACGTGTATAACTCAAGTGGTCGGATTCGATGTGTTGGCAGCGTGCCGTGCCGGAAGCAGGGAGGGATCAGGTTCACCATCAACGGGTTCAGGTACTTCAACCTGGTGCTGGTCACCAACGTGGCCGGCGCGGGGGACATCTCCAAGGTGTGGGTGAAAGGGTCCAAGACCGGGTGGATGAGCATGAGCCGCAACTGGGGCCAGAACTGGCAGTCCAACTCCGTCCTCGTCGGCCAGTCCCTCTCCTTCCGGGTCACCGCCAGCGACCGCCGCACCTCCACCTCCTGGAACGCCGTCCCTTCCAACTGGCAGTTCGGCCAGACCTTCTCCGGCAAGAACTTCAGGGTCTAGTCCGACGCTCCGGAAAAAAAGAGCTTTCCCCCGGCTTCCCTGGCCACCATCTTAAAGTTACCAACTTGATTATACGTTTGTCTCTTTATTTTTATTGACTTTCTTTTGATTTTCCTGGAAAGTGGATGAGCAAGAGAGAGAGAAAGTGGGGGCGTATAATTTGTGTGTCTGTGTTTTGCGTCTTCGGTGGCGGAGAAAGCGCTTTTTTTTGACTCTTGGGGGATAGGAGGGAGAAGGGGAATCCTAGAAAACGTTTGATGTCGGAGCTGAAGTGGCTTCAAAGCTCGTGTAATAGCCCGCAGCTTTTGCGTTACCTTAATGGAAGGTTCACATTTCATTAATACTTATATATGTGATGATCATACCTTTGTGTCCTCAAATCTTGCTCCGCTCTTCTCTTCTCTCACAACCTCTGCTTTCGGCTTTATCTTGCTTCTTGTTCTTTTGCCCCACTTTCGATAAATGTAAATCGGTGAGGGGACATCGAGAAATTATTCTGTCACCTTCGTTTCCTGCTTTTTCTAGATTGCTAGGTTGCTCTGTCCCTTCTCTAGCCAGGGAGAAAAAAGCGCACGGCTGCTGCAACTAGGGCCTTTAAATGGCGTATCCGATGCCAACCCAAAAAAAATAAAAAATAAAAAAGGTGTATCCGATTGGGATGGGGTCAGCCCATTTTATCCGCATTAGAAATCTGGTGGTTCATACCCAATTTGACGAGCACCTAATCCAACTCATATTATAATAACACATTCATATTTAATTTAATCTATAAAAATCTGTACTTTAAAACCCAAGCTGTTTCAAAAATGATTTTGAGTCGAAATTTACGCAGTCAAAGTGAAACTGTTGTATCCAATAATTATGATTATTTTCAAAATATAAAAATATCGTGGTCGTTTGCCATGGAGCCTAACAGGATAGGCCTGCTCTAAAAAGCTCATGCAGGTGTTCACAAGCATGAAGCTTGTCAAAACCAACACCCTAACATTATCGGGATGATAAGATCCTAGTAACCGTTGTTTACTTATTTCCTCAAGGGGGTCGAACAAAAGTTTGGTCAAAATTAGTGGGGAATGCCTGCTCGGTTGAGCATTTTATCAAACAGTTGGGGGGGTGTAACGTAGTTCATCCCTAATGACACAATCCCGGATACAATTAAGGAAACAGAAAACAATTCCTGGAGAACAAATCGCAGTAAGCAAGCATATCAACAGCACTAACCTTAAAAAGCACATTAAACACTATCATCTAATCCAACCAAAACTAACGGTAATTCCTAAAACACTGTATCTAGACCTGTCAAAATGGGTCATAAACCCATTTCTTAATCCATATATTAGTAAATAAGTCATAAATGAGTTAGTTATATTTAGTAAATGGGTCATAAATGGATAGAAGTCTTATATTAGTGTTAAATGGGTCATAAATGGGTCGCAAATGGGTCATAAATGAGTTTACAACTGATTTAAACTCAACGCATTTCTCTCACCCTCACTCAATCTTGCACTCACTCATTCCGCACTCTCATTTCAGCTTGGGTATGAATTTTCCTATATTTAATTAAATATGGAAGTATTTTAGCAATATGGGTCTAATCGGGTATGGGTCGGGTCGGGTATGGGTCAACAAAATTGCATTGCGCATAAATGGATCATAAACGGGTTAATGGGTCAATTTGAGTCGGATTATTTATGACCCAATCCAGACCCGACCTACCCATTTGACAGGCCTAACTGTATCTGATTGAAGAGGACACTAGCCAGCTAACAAATCAATTCGTCTTCACCCTTGAGACTTCGCCAGACATCGAATACATCGCAGAACCCCCAGCAAGATCACACCTCAGCCTCCGAACCCGTACAAAGTCCGGCACTACCTTTTGAGCGTGCACACGATGTCCATTGCCGTCACCATCTTCCTCCACGCGTGCTCGGCGTAGGTCACGGCATCGCGGATCGCATTCTCACATGAGGCGATATTCAGTAGTTCATTTTTTTTTTATTATCTACTCTCAATATAAGATCGACACGTGTCGGCTGAGTTGGAATTTTAAAAAAAAACAAAAAATCCGATCGTTTTTCTCTCCCCAGCTCACTCTCCTCTACAGCTCTACTGATCCGGTTGTTGGCCATGGAGGAAACCGCCTGCTCCTCCATCCAATCACCGTCTGCCTAGCCACATGAGAACCCGGCGCGGCCATCTCCAGTGTGCAATCCGGCCACCGTCCCCGTCGCTGAGGCCTGCTGCCGCGCCTTGTCTGCTACGACTAGCACCAGTTTTCTCCCCCTCTCTCTACCTCTGTTGCACCTCCCTTGGCCTTCGTCCCCTAGACTCGAACTGGTGCCGCATCGCCAGGGCGAAATCGAACGGTCATGGAGTCTCTCTCCCTGACGACCCTTTCCATCGTCCTCCCTTCGAGCTCCCTCCAGCGAGTTCCCTTCCGCGGAGCGCGGCCGCGACAGATCTGGACCCATGGTCGCGCCCAAATCTAGAACCGCGGAGCCATGGTCGCGACAGACCTTGGAGAATGACTGCCGAGTCGGATCTAGTGGCCGTGGCCGAGGCCAGATTTGGAAGAGTAATGACGGAGCTGACTGCAAGCATGACGGAGCCTGGGTCGACCTCGAGCAACGACGGAGCCAACCGCAAGCTCCGCCGAAAGGGGTGGAGATGGTGGTCGGACGGGGTGCTCCTTTGTGACGGAGGAGGAAGGAGAGAAAAAACAAATTTTTTGAGTTTTTATTCCACCTCAGCATACACGTGCCAGCCAGTTATTGAGTATGGATAAAAAAGAGCTGACGTGGCGCTTTGCGATCGCCGAGTATTTTCTCATCGTCTTGAGGAAATCAGGTCGCTGATGCGCTTTGATGCCTCTTTCTGTGAGTTAGCCTCTTGGCGGCGATCGTTAGGGATGATCTGTTCCCGGCCCGATCCGATTTCAAGGTGGAACCGAAAACCAAACCGAGAAAACCGGTTCTCAATTTTGGGAACCGCGGACCGGACCGGTTAGTTCTAGGACCGGGAACCGGACTTGACTACTAGTCCAGTCTGATCCAATGGAACCAGTCATTTAGAGTTTAATTTTTTTTTATTAAACACTTAAGGTTTGGTTCACATTTTATTAATTTTTATCAATTAATTTATGTTAATGAAGTTCACTCATGGTTTAATTCACATTTTATTAATTTTTATCAATGAATTTATGATAATAAAGTTCAATTAGAATTTAGTTCATATTTTATTAATTTTTTAAAATAAAAAAATAACAAAAATATATATTAAATAGTCGATCTGGTCCGGTCCGATTCCCTCTTGGAAACGGGAACCGAACTACCCGGAAACCGGTTCTATTTTTAGGAACCGGGAACCGGACCGATAGTCCTAAAAATCGGACCAACCCATCGGTTCGGTCCGGTCCGATCCCAATTTGAGCTGTCCAAGTTGCTCACCCTTAGCGATCGTGCTGATCTAGGTGTACTTCGTGATGACGGTTATAACTCTTTTTGCGGAGTACAAGAAGGAGAGAGAGAGAGAGAGAGAGAGAGAGAGAGAGAGAGAGAGAGAGAGAGAGAGAGAGAGAGAGAGAGAGAGAGAGAGAGAGAGAGAGAGAGAGCATTTGGCCTCAATCTTCCGATCCAATAAACGACGACGATGATGACGACGACGGTGGCGGTGGCGGTTGTGTCATCGTTTTTCCGTGTTCACATCATAGGTTCACAGCAAAGAGAGGGAGAGGGAGAGGGAGAGGGAAAGCACTGGGCAAGGCCTTGTAGTTGGGTCTGATTTCGGTTGAGTCTAAACCCATTTACACTGCACCAATTTAAGCGGGCTTTGGTTTTTTAATAAGAAACAAATCTACCTATTTTCCAAATTTTACTGACTCATATATCAACTCAGATCATTAAATATTAGGGATGTGCATGATTTAAGGATAGAACCATTCTCGGTTCCATTTTTTTTGGAAACTGTGTTATGCAGTTCAGTTATGGGTTTTTGGGTAGGAACCCAACTAATAACCTATAAACTGATCACCTAGTTCTCATTGCTGTATTACCATATTGTGTTTCAAGGCAATGGAAATTAGCTTGTTTCCCCTAGACAACATACTTTACTATCTCTACATGTGCTTGTAGAAGATTATGATTTGTTCAATCTGTTAATTACTTGTCTCAATTATTTCTTTAATTTTCTCATTTCTTGTTAAAGCAAATAGATGGCTGAGCTCCTTGATATCATGCTATGCTGCTTACTCTTGCATTTCGTCAACCTTTCTGCGTGCACACTGAAACATTGTGTACTGTGTAGGGTCATCAATCTTTCTAACGAGGGGAAGGAGCTACACCCCATCCCCCCCGAGGGAGGTATGGCAGGATATGAAAGAGGTCTAGTCCAAGGGGTCGTTCTGTTGGCGGTGGTAGAGACATGCTTCGCAATATTTGTCTCGGCATTTCCTTCCATCCTGTTTTGCAAAAATCTTAGAGCTCGTAGATCATCATATTTGTTCTTTATGAAATTTAACTCTTTGATTGCCATACTACAGCTATATACCTGTATGCATCTAAAAATGAAACAGAAAAAAAAAAAAGATCGAGTACATGCTGAAACCGTGACAAGTTCTGAGTATGGAGAGTAAATTTCAGGTTTCCCAAAAAGGGGAATCGGTTCCAAGGATACTTACCAGAACTTGGACAGATCTCGGAAACTAAGGTACCGTATGATAACCATTCTGTTCCAGAATGAGTTCCTGAACCAGAAATAGATTTTTCTATTTCTGGTTCCTGGATGAGTTTCTGAGAAAAAAAACTCGTTTGATAATGACAAAAAATTTCTATTTCTAGAACAGAAACCCGTTTGATAACAGTACAAAATTTCTATTTCCTGAAATAAAAACCCGTTTGATAAACAACAGAAAATTCTATTTCCAGGAACAAAAATCCATTTTTTTAGAAATGGAATAAAAACAATAAAAAATCCGAAAAATTCATAAAAATCTTTAAAAAAATTCAGAAAATCCCAAAAAATTGAAAAATTCCAGAAAAAATCATCAAAATGTCGAGAAAATAAAAAAAATTTAGATTTCAGGAAAATAGGAAATTTGTTGAATTTTTTCAAAAAAAATCAAGAAATCAAAAATTTCAAAACTTCACAGAATTACTTAGAATATTTGTGGCCACCCACTTTTAGTGAAATTTAAATTTTTTAGGTGCCCAAAAAAATCAAAAAATAAAAAATTTCAAAACTTCACAGAATAGTTTAGAATACATGTGGCCACCCACTTTGAGTGAAATTTAAATTTTTTAAGGTGCCCAAAAAAATTCAAAAACTAAAAAATTTCAAAACTTTATAGAATGGCTTAGAATACCTATATCCACCCACTTTGAGTGAAATTTTAATTTTTGGAGGTAAAAAAAAAGTAAAAAATCAAAAATTTCAAAACTTCACAGAATGACTTAGAATACATGTGGCCATCCACTTTGAGTGAAATTTAAATTTTTTTAGGTGAAAAAAAACATAAAAAATCAAAAATTTCAAAACTTCACAGAATGACTTACAATACCTCTAGCCACCCACTTTGAGTAAAATTTAATTTTTTTTAGATGCCCAAATGGTATTTTTTTATTTTTTTTATTTTTTTGTTCCTAAAGAAAATTAAATTTCACTAAAAGTGGATGGCCACATGTATTCTAAGCCACTCTGTTAAGTTTTGAAAATTTTTCTTTTTTGCTTATTTTTATTTTTTTTCGACACCCAAAAAAATTAAATTTCACTCAAAGTGAGTGGCTACAGGTATTCTAAGTAATTATGTGAAGTTTTTTATTTTTTATTTATTTTTTATTTTTTTCGACACCTAAAAAAATTTAAATTTCGCTTAAAGTGGATGGCCACAGGTATTCTAAGCCATTTTGTGAAGTTTTGAAATTTTTTATTTTTTATTTTTTTATTTTTTTTGGCACCTAAAAAAATAAAATTTCGCTCAAAGTGGGTAGCCACATGTATTTTAAGCCATTCTGTAAAGTTTTGAAATTTTTACTTTTTTGCTTATTTTTATTTTTTTTGGCATATAAAAAAATTAAAATTTCACTCAAAGTGAGTGGCCACAGGTATTTTAAGTTTTTCTGTGAAGTTTTGAAATTTTTTATTTTTTTAATTTTTTTCGACACCTAAAAAAATTTAAATTTCACTCAAAGTGGGTGGCCACAGGTATTTTAAGCTATTCTGTGAAGTTTTGAAATTTTTTATTTTTTTTATTTTTTTCGGTACCTAAAAAAATTTAAATTTCACTCAAAGTGGATGGCCACAAGTATTCTAAGCCATTCTGTGAAGTTTTGAAATTTTTAATTTTTTGCTTTTTTTTTATTTTTTTCAGCACCTAAATAAATAAAATTTCGCTCAAATTGGGTGGCCACAGGTATTCTAAGATATTCTGTGAAGTTTTTAAATTTTAGAAATTTTTATTATTTTTTATTTTTTTGGCAACTAAAAAAATTAAATTTTGCTCAAAATGGGTGGCCATAGGTTTTCTAAGTCATTTTATGAAATTTTTTATTTTTTATTTTTATTTTTATTTTTTTATTTTTTTCGGTACCTAAAAAAATTTAAATTTCACTGAAAGTGGGTAGCCACAGATTCTAAACCATTCTGTTAAGTTTTGAAATTTTTGATTTTTTGCTTTTTTTCTCACCTCAAAGATCGTGACTTCCATAAGAATATGTGTGTTGAAGAAAATGAATTCCTCAAAAATGGTTCTCACTTTTGTTCCAGAAATGAAAAACCAACTTTTTTTAGTTCTCATTTCTGGTTTCAGAATCAATTTTGGAAGCAAACTTGTCCCGGAAATAGAAAAATAAAATTACGTTACCAAACGGATTTCTGGTCCAAAACTGATTTCGGGAGCAAAAAACCAGTTCTGGACAGAACCAGAATAGTTATCATGCAGTACCTAAATGGATCTAGGACACATTTTAACAGCCCTACCAGCTATAGGACCCATTTTGACAGCATAACAGAGGAAGGGAATGGTTATTATGCATTGCCAAATCCGTGACTCCTGTCGGTTCCTTTCTCAGCTCAATGTAAACACCATAACAATAACATTTTCGTGGCCCTCTCATCTTACAATTACAGCTGTTATAATACGGTGAAATGACAAACTCTCTGCACGGACACAAAAGAAGAAGAAGAAGAAGAAGAAAAAGACGGACAGCCCAAACAAACTAAGTCTGAAATCGACCCCCATTTTCGTTGAGCAAAGGAGAAAAACCAAATAAAAATGACAACTTTGTGAAATGAAACGGGATGTGAGATGGGCTCAGTAGACAAGAACGAGACGAAGAACCCCGCCGTCTGTGGATGCCTCATCCCTACGGTTGTCTGACCGATGCCCAACCAAGTTTCCCTTGCCAACAAGAAGCAGCAGCAGGAAACAGATCGAGCTTTCTCTGTACGCACACGTTTGCTCAACCGAGAAAAAAGCACACAAAAGAAGTAATTTTTCCCGGCGAAACACGAACAGATGCGATTCGGAACGAGGGAACAGAAAGCGAATCCGACGACCCTCGCAGCCGCCACCGGTTTCCATCGATTCGGAAGGGCGAGCACCCACTCGAGCATCTCTCTTTCTAATCACCGCCCTAATCGCCAATGGTCACCGCAAACTACACTCGTTTCTCGATCGATCGAGAGGAGAGAAGAGAAGGACCATGGAGCTGAGCCGCGCTGCTCGCCATGTTCGATTTCCAGGGTTTTAGATTAGGGTTCCCGAGGGGGCTTCACCAGGAAATGCACAGGAAGAAGGAAGAAGGTATATATATATATATGATAGATAGGATAGAAGGTATATATATATATGATGTGGACTGGCCGGGCCGGGTCGGGCCGGGCCACAACGGGGGAGAACGGGCTAGGACATTTTTCTTTCAAATTGTCAGCTTTGCAACTAAGAATGTGGGAAAGTACTTCCCGTTAATTATCGATAATTTTATAAAAGTTAATTACTTTTGCATAAAGAGAAATGTTGAAAATGCATGTAAAACGGAAATCGCGAAACAAGTCCCCCTTAGTACACTTACTTACTTGTTAAGCTTCGTTTTTAAGAATATAAGATCATCCGATTAAAGGAATCGATCTTTGTAAATTGTGTATCTCTTAGATTTCCAAAATGTCTCAGAAAGTATTCTTTTTTGGGTAAGATTAATTAGGCGCATGACAGTGAGGCTACGGTCATGGACTTGTGCATCTAAGGTAGAATGAGTTATTACTCGAAATGAAGGTTATGCGATAAATGCGAGAGCTTTAAGGTGACGTCGAGAGAGGTAGCAGTGCCGATCGGCCTTCTCCACCCTATTGCTTATCAAAAGTAAACGAAATTTAATTTGTACGCTACGAGCACTTGTTAACACAACTTTTATGCAAAAAGACAGATATGTTTAAATATATGGCAATTTTTGATAAATTCAAAATTCATTTCACCTTTGGAAAGTTATTGAGAGGAAGCTTTTCAATTTTTTTTTATCAGTAAAAACTTTTAAATGTCTAGCGAAGAAAATTATAAACTGTGAAAACGATTACCTTATATTATATATTGAGACTTACTTTTAGGATGTGCTTGCTCATTTCGGGGCTTAACTGTCTGTCTCTCTCTTTCTCTCTCAGAACTAGAATTGCACCAGAAGCAATGCGTTAGGTTGCTTTGGCCGTTAAGTCCATCTCCACATATTGCAATTGCCAGGAGATCATTGTTATGCGTTAGTTTATTGGGGGTTGACATTATGCTACTCCCCGTATAGCAATCAATGAACTGCAATCAAGAAGACGAAAGCTTCTTGCGTTATTTTGTTCTTGTCCCGTTGGAAAAGATGTGCAGCTCATTCATTATTATCCGAGCAGCTACATTATTGAACTAGTGAGAGTTATTGAGTAGGACGTCTGAAGATCGGTTTCTCCTTATTCTTCTCGAGGGTTTTTCGGCATAAATTACACCAAATACTTCCTTATAATAACGAGCCGACATTCCAAACACGGAAACTTCATTGGTCAAGGAGGGAAAATTACATCTCGATAAACCCTTTGGGATCGGGCATAATCGCACAAGTTAATATGCTCGTGAGCCCTCTCAATAACGACTACACCACTCCATGACCCGATTCACTAAACGTGACTGTTTCGATTACATTATCATGCTCGAGAATCGAGAAATCACCCCCTTTTTTTTGAAAATTTTATTTTTTTTTTGCCAAAAGGAAACGTCTATCGCAGGATTAAAAGAGGAGATGCCTAAAAAAGGAGACTTTGACTTAAAGGAGGTCAAAGAACGTGACCGTGAAGACCAGGAACCTGGGACACGTACAGCCACTTACCACGACATCGTACGGCCAATGTACGGCGCAATACGTGGACCGGTGAATGCGGATCGGTGGGGCCCGAGCTGGTCGTCTGCCTTTTCGGTGAAGTCCATCAATTTGGCGGCAATCGGGCTCTCTCCCCTCTTTTCAATTAGTTGAAAAAAGGGGACGACCCAGACTTAGCTACGAACCCAACCACTCCTTCGCTGCTGCCTGCTGGCAACGTGTTAACGGGGATTGCTTAGCACTGGAATGTCTCGAAAAAAATGCCATTTTCGCAGCTCGTTTCGGGCGTTTCGCGGGTTAATCGGAACTGTCGATACCGGTTCTTTCTGTAACCGATGACCTTTAAGAATTATTCGAGTTGATCCCATATCCAATTTGGGGTCCAAAAGTTCAAAAGGTAAAAAGAAACGGGTAAAGTAGAAACAGAGGAGAAAATATTAGGTGCGTAAGATACTCCACGTCAGCCATATATTGAACCATTCAACAGCTGACACGTAGCGAGAACGGGCCCATTGTCAGAATTTTTAAACTCACCTTCTCTTTCTCCTCCCTCTCTCTTTCTCTCTAAGTTCTCTCTCCGTTCAGAGCCAAGTTCATGACTTCACACCTCTTCGGCTCCACACATCCGCGACCTGCACCACACCTTCGCGACCTCAGCTCCTTGTTACCATGAGGGTGTCACGGTGGCAGTTGCGACCAAGAATCGAGGTTGCGATGCCATGACCAACTGAGATCCGAGGTCGCCAATGGCGGTCGCGGCCTCAATCAGAGGGTCTCCATGTCCAAGTGGCGACCTCGATGAGGTTGCCTATGGCGTCGGCTGCCTCGATCCCTCATCACAACATAATGGGCGACCTTGGATCAAGGCGCAAGTCGCAGTGGTGTGCTTGCACGCGAGACAAAGATTGAATCGGCAAAGAGACAGAACACAGCGACCACTTCTTCGTCTAATTCCACGTTCACAGTTTGATTTTTGTTTTCCCCTTTGTTAGTCTGTGGAAGATTTCTTCATTTCTTGATTTTTTGTTGAGCACGGAGAATTAAAAAGAAGAACAATGGAGGTTTTGATTAGAGGACTAGAAATTGGTGAAACTTCATCAAATCTTGTGAATAAACGGAGAGCTGTGCTGTCGGGTCGAAGTTGAGAGAGACAACTTGGAGAGAGAGAACAAGCAAAAAGAAGAGCAGAGAGAGAGAGAAAACGGGAAAAAAAGAAAAGAAAAGAAAAGAAGAGAAGATGTAAATTTTTTAAAGTCTAACAATGGGCCCCTTTTTGCCACGTGTCATGCACCGAATGGTTCAATGCATAACTGACGTGGAGTATCTTATGCACCTAATATTTTCTCAGAAATAGAGAAAGGGTTTGCAGAGAGAACAGAATTTTTAAAGAAAAGAAGTAGAGTCGATGGCACGACTTGCCACTGAAGCAAAGTGCCTTCATGTCTGTTGACACCTAAATTTTAACTAGTCATTTAGGAATAATTGCATAGAAAATTAGGGATCGACCCCGACCCCTAAACAAAAAATATAATTAGATGGCATTGCATATAGATATTAGGAGCATTCCATTAATAGTTAATTAGGCCCATATAGTTTGCAATTTTATCGGACCGACGGCAAATGAACCCGAGCGAATGGTTTCGAGCTTAAATGAAATTAATTGAACCAAGCTCATGACCAAAATTCACATGTGTTGCACATGTGACAATTCAATTGAAGATATTCTGTCACAAAGCAATGTCTCGTACATATATTCTCAGCCAAATTTGATATGTTTGATTCTATTCGCTTCTATAAGACAGGACACTTTGCAAAGTGATTGGGGCCATATATTGCGAAGATATCTGCAGTGGGGTGATAAAAGCTTATTCAGAGCCATATTCAAAGCAACGCTATATTCATCTACATTAAAATAAGCAATAAAACATTGCAGGGAAGAGGAGGATTCAGTGGATTGTGCACGAAAAGGGAGGAAAGAATAAGATAGAAATTCCAAAAGTGCACACAATAGGAAATAAGATCTGGCCTCTTTCCTAGATACCCTTCGTCCCCTCACCTATAAAAGGGTGTTTGTGGACAGAAGCGAGGGGGCTTTTCTTCTCTCTTTTGATCAATAGCTTTATACACGACTAGAGAGAGGGTCATCCGTGAGAGAAAGAGAGCAAGCACATTGAGAGCTTCAAAAAGAACACAGGAAGAACATAATTCCCAGAGCAGATTTTCGAGAGAGAGAAGCAGAGGAGCCGTGTGGCCATTAGAGAGAGGAAAGCAGGATAGAGAACACACAAAAAGCTGCTTCAACACACTCGAGGTGAGAGAAAGATTGTCGCAAGTTTACAAGAGACAAAAGTTTGGGGGTTCAGCAAAAGAAAAAACACAAAAGAAAGGTTCCTGGGCTTTATTAAGTGAGCATTGGACTTTCCAGTGACGTCCCAGCGTCATGAGTTGAGGCGGCGACCTGTCGTTTCCGTGCTCGAGCCACGATATCACCACGTGTCTCCGCTCCGAAATAGCTACGACTTTGCTGCCCGGGAATCCACTTCGAGCAATCAGCCGTGCTGTCTTGTGTTCCTAATTGCTTCACCAAAATTCTTTTTTTCACAGGTTCCCCAAGTTGCTGTCCTTGCGGCGTACCGAGCATCGATCCTTGAATCGCTGGTCGTGAACTGAAGTTCCCATTCACTATGATCCGTGAGCATCTTGTCGTTGGTATACTGCGAGTCCATCGTGAGTACTGCCAAACCTTCCCCAGCCGAGTCACACCGCAAACCACCATCCGTTGGCCACCGTACCATTCCGCAATCCCAATCCGTCGGTGATTCAAATTTGGAAAGTAATTTGCAAATCAGGTAAAGATCTCTATCCGACCTATTTTCAAAATATTTAGATTCCTAGTTTGAATATTTTGAATATTTCGTGAATATTGCGTGGATAGCTAGATATCTTAGGATAATTTTGTGGTATCCGCAATATTCGAAAACACCCAAAATTAGGAATCATTCCTAATTTGGCAACGTATCTAGACGACTATCCGACCTTATCCCTAAGGTATGATACGCGGCGATACGGAAAATCATTATCTTACCCATAATCACTTGGGTACGATAACAAATTTTATTTGCTTTCCAAATTTAGACAATCAACTTTCTGTCGATATCTATAACCCTATAGATATGACTGTTAGTTTGATTTCTTTGCGTAATTTGAATATGATAATAAGAATCTTACGGATTGCGTGGATTGTTTGATCGTGGTTGTTATCTTTGTTTAATTGTTCTCCTTTTAAATAAAGAAAATCAAAAAATATGTTAGTTAGGATTTAAATTAGAAATTTTGCATACTTAGGGAATCTTAAATATATCCAAAAGAATAAGATAATTATTTGATTTAAATTGGGATTTAGGGTAGCATATTTCCTAGTTTAAATTAGAAATTGTTTTAATCTTTGTGGATTATTTAGGATATTTAATAATTTCGAATTTTAATAAAAATCCAAAAAAAAAAGAATCACTTTAGGATAGGTCAAATCATTTTCTCTAGGATAGATTGCGTGTTAATTTGAGTAATTTTTAATTTCGAATTTCATTTGAAAATACCAAAAAATAAATCATTTGTCCATCATTAGAATTAGGTCACGTCGTCGCATGACATATAGTTTGTATGTTAGGCTGCATTAATCGCATGTTAATTTTTGCACGTCATTACATATAGATTAGCTTTCATTGAAATAAGTGAAAATCCTAAAAAATATTGAGTGAACTGCTTGTTAATTAGAAATCATGTTAGGATTGTTGATGTGATTTTCTAGCTAATCATGCAGATGCTTATGTTGCTTCGAGGTAAGTAATTCTCCCAATCTTGCAATTTATTTAATATTTTGATTATTGGGTGTTACTTTGGTGGTTTGCGCACCCGCATGATCACCTCACATGCTAGTGACTAAGTTAAAATGGATCAAGACTGCATGTATAAATATTTTTTTTGAAAAGAAAAGGTACCGAAAGGGCGTTAGACAAGATCTAGCGTAACCAAGTCCTCGAGCTTAGAATCTCTGGTTCGTAGGAATAAAACATATCTCCCTATGTTTTATTTAGGTTTCTAATCGACCTACCACAAATAGATTAGTGGCGACTCCAAGCATGAAAACTTTTGCATGTTAAAAACTTAAACCCTAAGTTGCGAATTGGTAGGGCTTGGGAGGGCCCGAGTTAGGTTTAGTCTTAACAATCCATTAGCTTGAAGAATTTTAGGTCGCGACAATGTCAATACTTGCAGCCATTACCATCTCCCCTTTATGCCCCTCGCGGCACTCATTCCACAGCAAACATCCCTAGTCTCCCCACACAGCGTGGGTTAAGCGTCGGGTGCATTTATGCAAAACCGGTGCAAATGAAACGTTGAAGTGGGGTTGCCGCCTGGAAGGGAGACTGAGATGTCGTTTATAAAATTGATTTTGATTGATCATGAGAGACAAAACCAGCATTAATCAAGGGAGATAATGTCGTCCCCAAACCAATCACTTTGTTGACAATGTGGGTTGCTCTGCTTAGCCTCCCCGCCCCCATAAATAGGACGCTTCGCCGGTCTTCCTTCTCCTCACAAGTCACACCCACCCCCACGACTTCTCCAACAGCCCTTCACTTCTTTTCCATTTCTACTACCGACTGTAGGAGAAGTCGAGGCCATGGCTAGGGTCTCCAGTGTGGTTGGCCTCGTCTCTCTAATACTGTTTTCGACGCTGGCCGAGGCCAGAATCCCCGGTGTCTACAGTGGCGGTGCGTGGGAGACCGCCCATGCCACATTTTATGGTGGCAGCGACGCGTCCGGGACTATGGGTACTGTAATTGGCTCAGTCCTGATTCTTCAAAATCTCGAAGTCTTTCATTCACGGTTATCATTAGTTCCTTCCCTTTCCATTCTATTCACAAACTCTCCGGTTGACCTGAGAGAGTTTTTCAAATTGCTGTCTCTCATCTGCATTTTTTTCCCGCTCAACTATAGCGAACACATGATCTCTCAGGCTGCATTTCCTAGGAAAGTTAGGATCACAACCCTACAATTTCAAGCTACATTTCACGAAACTGCTTTGACAGAGTGCGTTTTACCAAGAAGCCGACTTTACCAGTTGGACTTACATCCAATTTTCGCAAACACCTAGCAAGCATTGTGTTCTTGGTGATCTGTTCTTCTGATGTCAGACCCGAAATTGAAATAAAGCACATTATTCTGTTGCGGACCAAATCTGGTTTCACTTTCACTCCAGGAAGCATCAAAGAACATCTGCATCAAGAACCTGACTTTTCCATTTCAGAACTTGCTCTTGCACACATTTCATCAAGCATTTCGCAGACAACAAACACGTGATTCAAAATAGGGTCACTCACCCACCTTTTCCCAACTTCCTCGCAGGTGGCGCGTGCGGGTACGGCAACCTGTACAGCCAAGGCTACGGCGTCAACACCGCCGCGGTCAGCACGGCGCTGTTCAACAACGGGTTCAGCTGCGGCGCGTGCTTCGAGATCAAGTGCGCGAACGAATCCCAGTGGTGCCACTCAGGGAGCCCGTCCATCTTCGTGACGGCGACCAACTTCTGCCCGCCCAACTACGCCCTGCCCAACGACGACGGGGGGTGGTGCAACCCTCCGCGGCCGCACTTTGACCTCGCCATGCCCATGTTCCTTAAGATCGCCGAGTACCGCGCAGGGATCGTCCCAGTGTCTTACCGCCGGTGAGTCAGCAGTGACCAAGCGATTCGGTTTCCCGCATTCCTGGGTTAAAACCGTTAAAGGGCCTTGAATTCTTCTTGGGCTTTTCTTGAACTTCTCAATTAACAATTTTAAGGTCGTTTTTTCCTTGAATCGAGACCTTACGGGCCTCATGCAATCCCATGAACGTGTATAACTCAAGTGTCCGATTCGATCTGTTGGCAGCGTGCCGTGCCGGAAGCAAGGAGGGATCAGGTTCACCATCAACGGGTTCTGGTTCTTCAACCTGGTGCTGGTCACCAACGTGGCCGGCGCGGGGGACATCTCCAAGGTGTGGGTGAAAGGGTCCAAGACCGGGTGGATGAGCATGAGCCGCAACTGGGGCCAGAACTGGCAGTCCAACTCCGTCCTCTTCCGCCAGTCCCTCTCCTTCCGGGTCACCGCCAGCGACCGCCGCACCTCCACCTCCTGGAACGTCGTCCCTTCCAATTGGAAGTTCGGCCAGACCTTCTCCGGCAAGAACTTCAGGGTCTAGTCCAACGCTCCGGAAAAAGAGCATTCCCCCCGGCTTCCCTGGCCACCATCTTAAAGTTACCAACTTGATTATACGTTTGTCTCTTTATTTTTATTTGATGTAGCTAGCAAGGATCACCTAGAGGGGGGGTGAATAGGTGATCTTAAACAATTTTTATCAATTTATACAGAAATGAAAGATCACGGTTGAGTCTGAATAAAATTCAGATTCAAAACAGTTTATATAGAAAGTGCTCTTGAAGTGCAGAATGTAAATAAAGAGGTAATGGATAGAAAAACTGCACACAAGTTTATAGTGGTTCGGCTTATAGCAAGCCTACGTCCACTCTTCCACGCTTACAGCCTACCGGCTGGATTTCACTACGTAATCAAGAGGAATATATAGATTCTGAGTGACAGCACTCTTGTGTATGATAGGACTCTCTATCTCACACAATCACCCTTACAAAGTATCCCTCAAGATCTTAATCTTTGGCTTAGAACGACAAGAGAAATGATTGGAGTATGCTCAGACTTTGGACTTATTGATTCTTGATTCTATATCCTTCTGCTGCTCGTTGATCTCCTTAAATACTCCTCTACATCCACACTAGCCGTTGGACAGTTTTCAGAGGATCATCTTCCAATCTTCACCTTGGACAGATTTGTATAATAAGGATTGAGTAGCCGTTGGATAACAGATTCTGAATCCCGCTGATTCTGGTCGCCCATACAATTAGAATCTTGGTTTCTATAAGTAGAGTTTTATCCGTTGTAATGCATACTTGTCGAAGTATTTGATTGTCAATCAATTATTGCCTTAGATTGAAACAATCAAAACTTTCCTTCTGTGAAATCCATACCGGATCACTAGCTATTTTATTTGGTTCTGAATTCTGCGTCTGAAGAAATTCTGCGTCTGCATCTGAAGAACTTCTGTGTCTGCGTCTGAATAATTTCTTCGTCTGGATCTGACTAATTTTGCGTCTGAATCTCAGAACTTATGTTATGTGGGTCTTCAATAAGGTACTTGACAGCTTGTAAGGTTTGAATAACTTCCTTATGAATTTCTAGAATATGCATACATGGAGAAAATTAGTTTAGAATAAGTATCAGACTTTGTAATTATGTAGAAGGTTTTGTCAACTTCAAAATTAATAGGAGTTTTCCTCAACAATCTCCCCCCTTTTTGATGGTGACAAAACTTTCCTGCAGATTGAATTAATTTGAAATTGATTTGTAAGTAAATAAGTATATTAAGCGCATTGAGGCACAGATTGAAATTGAAAGAGCAAACTCTGATATCTGTGTCTTTCTCTTCCTTTGCATATAACTTGCATTTGATCCTGCATATTAATATGGCAAATCTGCATCTAATTTCTCCCCCTTTTTGTCATCAGCAAAAATAACAGAGAGAATAAATCATAGATACTAAACAATCAACCAGTCTAACAAGAATTGTTAGTTATATTACAGACCGAATGAAAATTTGTGTTGGAGAGAACAGGCTCTTTTTTTGAAGGAGTACGAATCAGTTGAAAATTTTCCAAAATTGAGACAGCCTCCTCAATCTTCGAACTGCATTGTCCTATGGTCTTATCCATGTTGGATGAACACATAGCAATGGCTTTCTCTAGATCTGCCTTGTCTGCTGTTGCTTGAAGTTGTTGAGATTTGTTGTTTTTCTCAACAATTCTTTGTAGATTCTTCATGTCTTGTTTTAGTGTAACTTGCTTGTCTTTAATCTCGAGCAGAATAGAGAGAATGTTCTGATTGTCAGATGGCTGTTCTTGGACATTAGCTTGCTCAGACTGATTGTATCCTGTGGCTGATTCTGGTGGAATCTCCCTCTGAACATGTGCTTGATCTTCAGAAATATGTTCTTCATGAATTGGTTCTGAAACCTTGGAAGCTGGTTCAGGAACATGTTTTGGGCCTCCTGTTTCAAAGTGCTCTGCTTCTGCTTCATCATTTTCATCATGCAGAAGAATTCTTCGTTTCTTGCTGTACACTTTGATTGGGGTAGGAGAATTAGACTGCTTGCCGGTTGAACTAGTTCTTTTCCTTTGCTCTTTTTATTTCTCAATTTTCTTTCCAACAAATTGGGCCTCCGACTGTTGAGCCTCTTTTCCTCTCACTTTCTCCCTTACATCATCAAATTGCTTCATTTTTTAAAGCATTCTTTCTCCAACATACATACAAGGTATAAGGGTTTTGCTCATCTCATCAGGAATGGATATCTTGAGGAACATAAAGATTCGTGAGATAAGAGCACCATATGGAAGTTGTCCCTTGTCTTTCTGTAATGTTCTATACAAATGGAAAATGATGATATGAGGAAGAGAGAAAGATTGACCTTTCAGGATTGCCCAGATAAGCTTAATTTCTGACTTGGATAAGTCAGTCTTGGATGCTGCTTTGGGCTTTAGACAGTTGATAATGCTTTTGTGTAGAATCACTGATCTTCTGGACAAATCAGAATATGAAAGATGCCTTTTAAAGCCCTGAGCAAAGTTTAAATTCTCTGAGGCCACCCTGGAAGCATCTTCGAGGCTTACTTCCAGTGGAGTAAATTTGGAATATTTTGCTCCAATTATTAATGCCAACTCTTCTGCTTTTAAATCAAACTTTTTGTCACCAACAGTGAATTGAATCCAGTTGGGTGACAAAATGGAAAGATTTGAGTAAAAATATGCAGTCAATTCAGCATAGACATTTCCAGATTACAAACAAAACTCATAAATGCCCAATTTCGCAAACAAATGCTTCACTGAAATTTCAGCCTTTTCAAGGTAATCAAAATCGACGGTCCGATGGTTCATGATCCCTCTAGCAAGCAGCAACTTATAGGAGGTATTGTGCTCATTGCTTCTAAATAAGCCTTCAGTTCCTGGCATACCAGATGCAATCCCTACTTTTATTTGAAAATTATCAAAGAATTTACCATCATAATCAGGAATAACATGCTTGGTTGCACTGGTGGTTTTAGGGCTGATTTGAGCAGATTTTTTGTCAGAGGGTGTTGATGTTTCTCCGACTTTTTCTTTGCCCTTTTTGGAAGAGGGCTCATTTGGTGTAGAACTGGCCGGAACATTGTTAGTTTTAATACAAATTGAGAGTAGCTTTTCAGTGAGATGCTCTTCAGAGAGTAAATCATTGTCTTTAAGACAGTCACGCAGAGCCGATACAGAGGCATTGCTTCTCTTTAACCGCTGATAAGCATTCCATACAAGCTTGATACTACGAAACGAAAATCTATTTTACTCTACGATTTTTTAGGCGATGATCTCTGTGGTGGTGTCACTTCAGAGGGATCTTCATGATGATCCGACTCTGTATCTGAAATCTCCATATACTCCGCCGGTGCAGTAGATTTGGAGTCTTGGTTGAGAATGCGTGAAGATCTTCTCTTGAAAGACATTTTGATTACTTCTGAAGCAAAAAATTTCGATCTTTGGAGGAAGAAGAGGAGAGTCTCTGAATATCGGAAGGGTTTGAAGAGTAAAAGATCGTACTGATAGGATTTTGAAAAGAGACTAACAGGTTTATAAACGAGAAGGACGGTTTTTGGAAGGGAAAAGTTACTTTTAGAAAATAAAAAGATATCCCAAACAAGTAGAAAGGAAATATACTCTTTAAAGCACAATCAAACATGATGACATCATAACAATATATGAAGCACAATTGATCAGATAAATTAGAATACATACCTGATTTGCTTCCAAAAGTAACGATTATGAACATATCCTGCCAAAAATGCCAAAAATATACCCGGCAAAATTTGAATAAGGGACATACCGTTCTTTGTGAGTCTGAAAAATGTTCAGACTGAGAACATTTGAGTCTGAAAAATTCTTGTCTATCAAACACTTTAAGAAAATGGATAAGTGATGCACAGTTTGTGTCTTATGAACTCAAATGAAGATTTATCAAGAGGTTTTGTGAATACATCAGCTAATTGATTCTTAGAATTAATGAATTGAATATTCACATCACCATTTTGAACATAATCTCGAATGAAATGATACTTGATTTTAATATGCTTAGCTCGAGAATGAAGAATGAGGTTCTTTGTCAAATTGATTGCACTTGTGTTGTCACATTTGATTGCAACACTTGATTCTTCCATAGCAAAGTCTTATAACTGCTGCTTCATCCATAGAATCTGTGCACAGTAACTTCCCAATGCTACATATTCAGCTTCTGCTGTAGAAAGTACAACTGTATTTTGCTTCTTTGAGTACCAGGATACCAACATATTCCCAAGCAGTTGATATGTACCTGAAGTACTTTTCCTGTCCACTTTACATCCAGCTAAATCAGCATCAGAATATCCAGTAAGAGTAAAATCTAAATCTTTGGAATACCAAAGGCCTAACATTGGATATGTTCCAATATATTTGATTATTCTCTTTACCGTAGAAAAATGAGATTCCCTTAGGTCTAATTGAAATCTCGCGCACATATAGACATTAAAAAGTATGTCAGGTATAGATGCAGTAAGATATAATAATGAACCTATCATGCTTCTGTATACCTTCTGGTCCACCTTTTTACCATGTTCATCCTTATCCAGTTTGGATGTATGGGACATTGGAGTGTCCGTTTTCTTACTATTCTGCAATCCAAACTTCTTGACAATCTCCTTAGCATACTTCTCTTGGCAAATGAATGTACCATCTTTGGTTTGTTTCACTTGTAAGCCAAGAAAGAATGTAAGCTCGCCCATCATACTCATCTCGAATTCATTCTGCATATTCTTTGAAAACTCTTTACAAAGTAGTTCGTTAGAGGAACCAAAAATGATATCATCAACATAAATCTGAACAAGCAGAAAGTCCTTACCTTTTCTCTTGATAAATAGAGTTGTATCAACCTTTCCTTTTGTGAAGTCATTTTGCAGAAGGAAGGTACTTAACATTTTGTACCAAACTCTGGGTGCTTGTTTCAGACCGTAAAGGGTCTTTTTGAGTCTGTAGATATAATCAATCTTCCTTGGTTCTTCGAAACCAGGTGATTGTTCCACATATACTCCTTATTTGATATATCCATTCAGAAAGGCACTTTTCACGTCCATCTGAAACAATTTAAAGTTATGGAAACAAACATAAGCTAATAGTAGCCGAATGGCTTCTGACCTTGCAACGGTGCATATGTTTCATCATAATCTATGCCTTCTTCTTGAGAATAACCTTTTGCAACCAGTCTTGCTTTGTTTCTTGTGACTTTCCTTTTGTCATTTAGTTTGTTTCTGAATACCTATTTTGTTCCAATTATTGGATGATTTTTGGGTCTTGACATAAGCTCCCATACTTTATTGATTCTGAACTGCTGAAGTTCCTCCTGCATAGCATCGATCCGGCTTTCATCTGATAAAGCTTCACCAACTTCTTTTGGTTCAATTTCTGATATCAATGTCAAGTTGTTGATGTTCTTCTTGTGTTTGGATCTAGTCTTGATACCATCTTCTATTTCTCCAATAATGAGGTTCTTCGGATGACTGGATTTATGTTTCCAGTTTTTATCAAATCTTCCCTTCTGAATATCTGCAGACTCTGAAGATTCTGGTTGAGTCTGTATTTTGTCTTCTTTTCCTTCTTCTACAGGTTCTACGATTTTTGGAGATTCTTGATGACCTTCTGATGACTCTTGAATGTTGGGAGATGGTTCATATTCATATTTGTGAGGCTGAATATTTTCTTCAAACCTTACCTTCACTGTTTCTTTCACAGTCTGAGAGATCTTGTTGAAGACTATGTATGCTTTGCTTGTAGTAGAATATCCAAGTAAGAATTCTTCATCTGCTTTCTCATCGAACTTACCATGACGATCATTTGGATTTTTGAGAATAAAGCATTTACATCCAAACACACGAAAATATGAGATACTGGGCTTTCTACCTTTGTAAAGCTCATAGGGGATTTTCTCAAGAATGGATCTAAGAAAAACTCTGTTAATGATATAACATGCTATAAAAACTACATCTGCCCATAAATGAAAAGGAATCCTGCTTTCAATCAATAGAGTTCTTGCCATTTCTTGCAATGAACGATTTTTCCTTTCTACAACACCATTTTGTTCTGGTGTATATGGAGTAGAAAAATTATGTTGAAAGCCATTTTTCTCACAAAAATCTGAAAAACTTTGATTTTTAAATTCTCCCCCATGATCAGTTTTAATGCAGGAAATGGTATAAGCCCTTTTCATTCTGAACTCTTTTTGCAAATTTTGAAAAATATGAAAATGCTTCATTTTTATGAGCAAGAAAGAACACCTATGTAAATCTTGTGAAGTCATCAATAATAACTAGACGATACTTCTTACCACCAATACTTTGTGTTCTGGTTGGTCCAAATAGATCCATATGAAGAAGCTGCAAAGCACGATTAGTGGAAACATGATGTATAGATTTAAAAGAATTTCTTACTTGTTTTCCTAGAGTGCATGCATTACATAACTTTGTTTTCTTGTATTTCAAATCTGGCAGACCTCGAACTAGTTTCTTGTTTGAGATCTTTGAGATTTGTTTCATACTGATATGCCCCAATCTTCTATGCCATAGATCTTCATCTTCTTTGATTGAGATCAAGCAATGAGTGGAGTTTGGATTTACATCTAGAAGATAAATATTGCCATGTCTTCTTCCTGTGAAAGTTTGAGAAGAATCTTTGCTTGTTCCTGAGCATGTATCTTCTTGAAAGTTGATTCTGAAACCTGTATCACATAGCTGGCTTATGCTTATCAAATTGTAGTTGAGTCCTTTTACCAATGAAACATCATTGATTGTAAGTCCTCTAACTTCAACTGTTCCTTTGCCAACGATTTTTCTTTTGGTATTTCCTCCAAAGGAAACTTTTCTACCATTCAGACCGTGTAGATTAACGAATATGCTTGGATCTCCTGTCATATGTCTAGAGCATCCACTGTCTAGGTACCACTTTCTTTTTCTCTTTGTGGTAACCTGCAAAAATTACAACATCTCAAGTTTTCTTTGGTACCCAAATTTGTTTGGGTCCTTGAGCATTAGTATAGGCTGTCTTAACAAAATCTCTTCAAACAGGTCTCCAGACCTTAGGACATTCATTCTCAAAATGTTGTGGATCTCCACATTTTGAGTACCTGAGTGCACTTCGGCCAACAGGCTTTACAAAATTCCTTTTGAAATGGTTTTTATAAACTTGTCGATGAGGTCTTTGTCTTAATCTCTCCTTCACCTTTGGAAAATCAATCAAGCTATCACTTTCCTTTACAAATCCGAAACCAGATTTTTTATAGTAAGGAATTTGGATAGAAAGGATATGCTTCAATGTTTCTGAACCTTTTGAAAACTTGGAAGTAATTTCTGAAACTTCCTTTTTCAAAATAGCATTTTCTTTGGAAAGAAAATCTCGACTTTCCTTGATTTGATGAAATTCTTTGTGAAGGAAATCGATCTTTTCTTTTTGAGAAACATCCTGTTGCCTCAGTGAAGAATTTTCCTTTTTCAAAGAAGATATTCTTTTAAGAGCAGTCTTAAATTCAAAGCATAATTCATCAATGTAATTTGATACTTCAATAGGCATATCAGAATGCTTTACCTCAATTTCCACTTTAGGATCAGAATCAGAATCTGAATCTGAGTCTGACTTAGCCATTAGACAGAAATTTGAGATATCTTCATCACTGTCTTCGCACTCTGTATCACTCTAGGTTTCTGCTTTTAAAGCCTTCTTTGCTTTTTCAAACTTGGTCTTCTTTTTTAGAAGTGGACAATTTGGCTTGATATGTCCATGTTTCTTACAGTGAAAGCATATAACATCCTTTGATCTCTCTGTTTCATCGAAAGACTTCTTCTTCTCAAAAGGCTTCTTACCTTTGAGATTTCTTCCTTTGATCTTCATTTTCTTATACTTCTTTATAAAAAGAGCTAGTTCTTCATCGTCAACATCTTCATCTTCAGAATCTGCATCAGAATCAATGTTAGTTTTTAATGCAATTGACTTATTACCTCTGGATTCATTCTCCTCATTCCGTTTCTCAGTCTCATATGATTGAAAAGTTCCAATTAACTCATTCACTGATAGAGGCTTGATCCTTTGTGTCTCTCGAAGAGATATTTTGATGTTATCCCACTGATTTGTCAGTCCTCTCAGAAGTTTGTTGACTTTCAATGCATTTGAAACTGGTTGTCCTTGATAAGCAAGACTGTTTACTATGTTAGTAAACCTGTCATACAAATCAGCAATTAATTCTCCATGCTTCATTTTGAAGGATTCATATTGACCAAGCAAAAGATTGATTTGAGTTTCCTTGGCTCGATCTATTCCTTCATAAGTAACATGAAGAGTATCCCAAATTTCTTTAGTTGATTCACAAGCAGTAATTTTTTTATATTCAATAGGAGATAAAGCACAATAGAGAGAGTAAATTGCTTTGGAATCTAAAGTTTCTCTTTTAGATATCTCAGTTTGAGATAATGGAGGATCTGCTGCTTTGCTTGCATATGCCTTTTCTTTTGAATCAGAAGATTTTGGATTGACTCCTTTGATGATGACATCCCATTGCATGTGATTAATTAACTTTATGAATGCCTTCATCTTATTCTTCTAGACACTATATTCCTTGCCATCGAAATATGGTGGTCTGTTGTTGTTCTGTCCTTCAATGAGCCCTGGAGCACCATAACTAGCCATGTAGATCGTTAGCTCAGAAGTAAAACACTTCAATAAATGAGCAACCTCGCTCTGATACCAATTAATGTAGCTAGCAAGGATCACCTAGAGGGGGAGTGAATAGGTGATCTTAAACAATTTTTATCAATTTATGCGTAAATGAAAGATCACGGTTGAGTCTGAATAAAATTCAGACTCAAAACAGTTTATATAGAAAGTGCTCTTGAAGTGCAGAATGTAAATAAAGAGATAAGGGATAGAAAAACTGCACACAAGTTTATAGTGGTTCGGCTTATAGTAAGCCTACGTCTACTTTCCCACGCTTACAACCTGCCGGCTGGATTTCACTACGTAATCAAGAGGAATATATAGATTCTGAGTGACAGCACTTTTGTGTATGATAGGACTCTCTATCTCACACAATCACCCTTACAAAGTATCCCTCAAGATCTTAATCTTTGGCTCAGAACGACAAGAGAAATGATTGGAGTATGCTCATACTTTGGATCTGTTGATTCTTGATTCTATACCCTTCTGCTGCTCGTTGATCTCCTTAAATACTCCTCTACATCCACACTAGCCGTTTGACAACTTTCAGAAAATTATCTTCCAATCTTCACTTTAGATAGATTTGTATAATAAGGATTAAGTAGCCGTTGGATAACAGATTCTGAATCCCGCCGATTCTGGTCGCCCATACAATCAGAATCTTGGTTTCCATAAGTAAAGTTTTATCCGTTGTAATGCATACTTGTCGAAGTATTTGATTGTCAATCAATTATTGCCTTAGATTGAAATAATCAAATGTAACAGTCCGAATGTCGATGTAATTTCCGGGATCAATGAAACTGATATTATTTCGCATTCCATTTTAGTGAGTCTCACCCAGAGCTGATCACTCTCGGGATACTAACCAATAGGGTATGGCTAACTAGAAAATGGTACGTGGACTGGGGACCCTATCGCGAAAGGGATACCGATCACGAGAGACGCTGAGGAAATATTTTGGGCCAACGTGGGCCGATCTTAGGAAGGAGTAATGGATTGAGTTTGGCCAAGGCCAACGATGTACGATTGGGACGCAGGTGATTCTGCAAGACCAAAAGTGCACGTGGTCAACCAGTCCGGAACTTGAACCTAATGATTGTGACCTCTGAAACTAATGATAATTTCTCATTCTCTCAATGATCGAGATCATCACGATACGGATAACCCTAGGTCGATACGCGTAACCTCTAAACAGCCGCCCGTTAGTGAGAGACCCTGAAATTGAGAGTTGAGCGAGTATTATTCACGGAATTGGACCCGGACTTCGATGTCGATTTTCGAAGGGTTAAGAGACTATTTTTGGGAATCTGACGTCATATTACGCTGGCCACACATGTTTGGAGTTAGCACGAGTAAAAAATTGGAAATTCGGTCCGGGGGTGAAAAATTACGGTTTTGCCCCTGTGGGTATCGGCGCTGGATTTTTGGGCCGTTTGAGGTTATTTTTCGAGGCCGACACCATTTTTGGGTGGCCACGCATACCGGGAGTCGTTACGGACAAAAATTGGAATTTCGACAAAAATTGGAAAAATAATATTATTTTATTTCCGGGACTTTGACGTGGATTTTCGAGGGCTTAAAAAGTGAATTTCGTGATTCCGACGCCATATTATGTTGGCCACGCACATATGGAACGCGTATGTGCAAAAATTGGAATTTTGACCCGGGACCGAAAAATTACGAAAATGCCCCTAGGCCATTTTTGAGCAATTCCGAATTTAGAAAATTTTTGGGGCATTAACCAAGGTGAGTTAGGCTTAACTCAGGTCTGGTCAACCATGGTTAAGAGCAATTGACCATTTTAGCCCTAAATTATTGGATATGGACAAATCTTAGCCCTTGGATCAAGGGCAAAATTGTCCAATAGCCCAAGATTTTGACACTTGGATTCCACTAATCTACTTTTGACCCATTTGACCAGACCCCTCTCTCTCTCCAGCAGACCATTCGGCCAATTTTTTTCCCAGAATTTCCTTCTTCTCTCCTGTTTTCTGTTCTGCACGTTCCGTTTCTGCATTTTCTGGTACTGTTCACGCCGGAACAGTACCAGCCGGAGCTGCTGGCAGCCCACCAGCCGTCGCCACAGCATCCTTGGACCTCCCTCTCACCTGTTCAGCCACCACAGCCCCAGTTTTAGTCCAAAACAGCCTTGTTTTTCTTTGTTTTCTCTTTCCCGGTCTGTAAACAGTAACGCCGGAGCTTCGCCGGAGCTCCGATCGCCGTTCCGCCGCCACCCAGCCGTCCAGCACCGCCGTACGTCGCCATCGCCACCTGTTCCGTACAGTGTCCGTACGGGGTGGTACTGTTCACCGTCCGTACGGAATCACTGTTCATCGCGTCGGACCGCCGCGGCCGTCACCGGCCCTTCGCCGGCCACCCGTTTCAGCCTGTCCCGTACAGTGTCCGTACGGATCACTGTTCACCGAGTCCGTACGGGGGCTACTGTTCATCCGTCCGTACGCGTCGCCGGGATTTTCGCCGCCGGTTTTACTGTTCACCAGTAATCGGCCGCCATTTCCCCGTCGTCGTGACATTGGATTGGGTGAGTAAAATTTCTAAACCCGGATTAGGACTGATATTGCATTTTTCTGGACTGGTTTAGGTATTTAGCGGTACAATTTGGACTGGCTTAGATAGTATCAGTGTGTAATTTAGACTGGGTTGTGGATTGACTGGTAGAATTTATTATCGGAAATTTGTGGTAAACAATTGAGGATTTATTGGGGAGAGAAATTGGATTAATTGATCAATGTAGAAGCCCATTAGAAAATTACCGGGTATGTCCGGGTTAATTGGTTGTACGTAATTTGTGCTTGATTGTGATTGAATTTTATTGGCGCTCATGGTGCATTGCATTGCATAACATGGACACGCATTGTGTATGCCGAGGGTGAGGCATGTGATGAACTTGTGCGAGAATGCGTGTCTGCCATGAGTTGTGTGATCACCTAAAATACCCCGAAGCGTCATACGCTGGGTCAAGATAATAATGAGTTGCGTGATCACCTAAGGACCTTCGGGTCGTGACCTTCGGGTCGATACCGTCCTCATGCACTTTGAAGCAGGACGATGCCCGGTATGTCCGGAAGGCGACCATCCTCATGCACTTTGAAGCAGGCTCTGGTTCGCAAGGAGAACAGTGTTGCGCCTCATGCACTTTGAAGCAGGCTAGAGACACTGGGCCAAATCGGTTGCTGCGCCTCATGCACTTTGGAGCAGGCTAGACGCACCGGGCCGTGAAAAATTAATGACTCGAGTCGTAATAGTAATGAATTGGGCAAGTGTGCCAGTATGGGCCAGTGGGCCGGAGAAATGCGCATGACATGTCGACGACATTTGCATGCATGAACATACATAGACTGGCATACGAAGGTGTGAGAATCAGTGCACGAGCATGTGATTGGCATACGAGTGATCATGCGTGCCACGTATGTGCCGTGATTATTATATGTTGATCTGTCTAACCTGCAGGGTCTGAGAATGGTTTGATTATTGTCATGTTGTGATTATAAATATTTGTTTCCGATCAGGAGATTGCATGTTAGCCTAGCCTAGGTTTAGGGGTTGAACTCACTGAGATTCGTCTCACGGTTGTGTAAACCGAAACATTTCAGACCCCCAGCCATAGGATGCCGAGGAGAGCGCCTCTTTTTGGTGTACCACAGTTCATCCAGCGGTCCTCTAGTGTGCACCCTTGTGGGGACGGACCTGCAGCCATGGTCGTGGAAGCTGAGGAACCGAAGTGCTATATGCTGACCCCCTTTTGACTGAGTGGCTACTGATTGTGTGTTTTCTTTGTTGTTGTATAAATGAATAGTGTGAAAAGTTTTCTTTGGTAATACTAGTATACATACTTTCAGAGGTGTGGTTTGCTGGTTGTGCTACCTTGGCCTCATGTATTTTATTGTCTGGGTGTATATATATATTTATATACGTGCTTCCGCCTGTGTTTGATCTCTGTTTGGGATTTGGGTCGGCGACGCTTCCTGGGAGCATTGCACCATAATCGACCGTCGACGGGATGATGCACTCCGGTAGGGTACGGGGCGTGACATCAAAACTTTCCTTCTATGAAATTCATACCGGATCACTAGTTGTTTTGTTTGGTTCTGAATTTTGCGTCTGAAGAAATTTTGCGTCTGAATCTGAAGAACTTCTGCGTCTGCGTTTGAATAATTTCTTCGTTTGTATCTGACTAATTCTGCGTCTGAATCTCAAAACTTATGTTATGTGGGTTTTTAATAAGGTACTTGACAGCTTGTAAGGTCTGAATAACTTCCTTCTGAATTTCCAGAATATACATATCTAGAGAAAATTAGTTCAGAATAAGTATCAGACTTTGTAATTATATAGAAGGTTTTGTCAACTTCAAAATTAATAGGAATTTTCCTTAATATTATTGACTTTCTTTTGATTTTCCTGGAAAGTGGATGAGCAAGAGAGAGAGAGAGAGAGAAAGTGGGGGCGTATAATTTTTGTGTCTGTGTTTTGCGTCTTCGGTGGCGGAGAAAACGCTTTTTTTTGGCTCTTGGGGGATAGGAGGGAGAAGGGGAATCCTAGAAAACGTTTGATGTCGGAGCTGAAGTGGCTTCAAAGCTCGTGTAATAGCCCGCAGCTTTTGCTTTACCTTAATGGAAGGTTCACATTTCATTAATACTTATATATGTGGTGATCATAACTTTGTGTCCTCAAATCTGGCTCTGCTCTTCTCTTCTCTTCTCTTACGACCTCTGCTTTCGGCTTTATCTTGCTTCTTGTTCTTTTGCCCCACTTTCGATAAACGTCAATCGGTGATGGGACATCGAGAAATTATTCTGTCTCCTTCGTTTCCTGCTTTTTCTAGATTGCTAGGTTGCTCTGTCCCTTCTCTAGCCAGGGAGGAAAAAGCGCACGGCTGCTGCAACTAGGGCCTTTAAATGGTGTATCCGATGCCAATCCAAAAAAAAATAAAAAATAAAAAAGGTGTATCCGATTGGGATGGGGTGAGCCCATTTTATACGCATTAGAAATATGATGATTCATACCCAATTTTACGAGCACCTAATCCAACTCATATTATAATAACACATTCATATTTAATTTAATCTATAAAAATCTATACTTTAAAATCCAAGTTGTTTCAAAAATGATTTTGAGTCGAAATTTACACAATCAAAAGGAAACTGTTGTATCCAATGATTATGATTATTTTCAAAATATAAAAATGTCGTGGTCGTTTGCCATGGAGCCTACCAAGATAGGCCTGCTCTAAAAAGCTCATGCAGGTGTTCACAAGCATGAAGCTTGTCAAAACCAACACCCTAACGTTATCGGGACGATAAAATCCTAGTAACCGTCATTTACTTATTTCCTCAAGGGGGACGAACAAAAGTTTGGTCAAAATTAGTGGGGAATGCCTGCTCGGTTGAGCATTTTATCAAACAGTTGGGGGGGGGGGGGGGGGGGTGTAACGTAGTTCATCCCTAATGACACAATCCCGGATACAATTAAGGAAACAGAAAACAATTCCTGGAGAACAAATCGCAGTAAGCAAGCATATCAACAGCACTAACATTAAAAAGCACATTAAACACTATCATCTAATCCAACCAAAACGAACGGTAATTCCTAAAACACTGTATCTGATTGAAGAGGACACTAGCCGGCTAACAAATCAATTCGTCTTCACCCTTGAGACTTCGCCAGACATCGAATACGTCACAGAACCCCCAGCAAGATCACACCTCAGCCTCCGAACCCGTACAAAGTCCGGCACTACCTTTTGAGTGTGTACACGATGTCCATTGCCGTCACCATCTTCCTCCACGCGTGCTCGGTGTAGGTCACGGCATCGCGGATCGCATTCTCACGTGAGGCGGTATTCAGTAGTTGTAAAGCGCTATGCTACGACGATAGCTGAAGCGGCTTGCGTGTTTTTTTTTTATCTATTCTCAATATAAGATTGACAAGTGTCGGCTGAGTTGGAATAAAAAAAATGAAAAACCCGATCGTTTTTCTCTCCCCAGCTCACTCTCCTCTACTGATCCGGTTGTTGGCCATGGAGGAAACTGCCTGCTCCTCCATCCAATCACCGTCTGCCTAGCCACATGAGAACCCGGCGCGGCCATCTCCAGTGTGCAATCCGGCCACCGTCCCCGTCGCTGAGGCCCGCCGCCGCGCCTTGTCTGCTATGACTAGCACCAGTTTTCTCCCCCTCTCTCTACCTGACGTCCCTTTCCATCGTCCTCCCTTCGAGCTCCCTCCAGCGAGTTCCCTTCTGCGGAGCGCGACCGCGACAGATCTGGACCCATGGTTGCGCCCAAATCTAGAATCGCGGAGCCATGGTCGCGACAGACCTTGGAGAATGACTGCCGAGTCGGATCTAGTGGCCGAGGCCGAGGCCAGATTTGGACGAGTAATGACGGAGCTGACTGCAAGCATGACGGAGCCTGGGTCGACCTCGAGCAACGACGGAGCCGACCGCAGGCTCCGCGGAAAGGGGTGGAGATGGTGGTCGGACGGGGTGCTCCCTTGTGACGGAGGAGGAAGGAGAGAAAAATCTAAGGCTCCGTTTGTTTGCCGGAAAATATTCTCCTTTTGGAAAATATTTTCCTAGAAGTCATTTTCCTGAAAAATATTTTCCTGAGACACAATTTTCTGGTGTTCGGCTAAAATTTGAAAAAGTTTTGAAAAATATTTTCTGGTGTTCGGCAACCGTCGATCCGGCGGTGTTTAGCAACCGGTGGCGTCCGGCGACCAACGGCGGCGGCGGCGGCAGACGGCGGTCGATGGCGGTGACCGGCAATCAACTTTCTCTCCTATGGAAAACATTTTCCCTCCCATGGGCAATTTTGCCTTCACTTTGAGAAAAAATGATTTCCTCTTTGTGAAAAGAGGAAATCATTTTCCTAAAAATAATGAAGAATTTGGAAGTGGGGATTCCGCCCCCGAACACCTGAAAACGCGGAAAATGTTTTCCGGAAACGAACGGAGCCTAAGTTTTTAAAGTTTTTATTCCACCTTACCATACACGTGCCAACCAGTTATTGAGTATGGATAAAAAAACGCGCTGACGTGGCGCTTTGTGATCACCGAGTATTTTCTCATTGTCTCGAGGACTCCACAGGTCTCCTCGTAAATCAGGTCGCTGATGCGCTTTGATGCCTCTTTATGTGAGTGAGCCTCTTGATGGCGATTGTTAGGGGTGATTGGTTCCCGGCCCGATTTGATTCCAAGGTGGAACCGGAAATCGGACAGAGAGAATGGGTTTTCAATTTTGGAAACCGTGGACCGGACCGGTTGGTTCTAGGACCGGGAAGCGGACTAGACTGCCGGTCCAATTCGGTTCCGGTCCGATCCAATGGAACCGGTCACTTAGAGTTTAATTTTTTTTTTATTAAACACTTAAGGTTTGGTTCACATTTTATTAATTTTTGTCAATTAATTTATGTTAATGAAGTTCACTTAGGGTTTAATTCACATTTTATTAATTTTTATCAATGAATTTATGATAATAATGTTCACTTAGAATTTAGATCACATTTTATTAATTTTTTGAAAGAAAAAAATAAAAAATATATATATTAAATAATCGGTCTGGTCCGGTCCGGTTCTCCCTTGGAACCGGAAACCGAACTGCCCGAAAATCGGTTTCGCTTTTAGGAATCGGGAATCGGACCGATAGTCCCGAAAATCGGACCTAACCCATTGGTTCGGTCCGGTCCGGTCCCAATTTGAGCGGTCCAAGTTGCTCGCCCTTAGCGATCGTGCTGATCTAGGTGTACTTTGTGAAGACAGTGATAACTCTTTTTGCGAAGTACAAGAAGGGGAGAGAGAGAGAGAGAGAGAGAGAGAGAGAGAGAGAGAGAGAGAGAGAGAGAGAGAGAGAGAGAGAGAGAGAGAGAGAGAGAGAGAGCATTTGGCCTCAATCTTCCGATCCGATAAATGACGACGGCGACGACGACGATGACGGTGGCGATGGTAGTTGTGTCATCGTTTTTCCGTGTTCACATCAAAGGTTCACAGCAAAGAGAGAGAGAGAGAGGGAGAGGGAGAGCGAGAGCACTGGGCAAGGCCTTGTAGTTGGGTCTGATTTCGGTTGAGTCTAAACCCATTTACACTACACCCATTTAAGTGGGCTTTGGTTTTTTTTTATAAGAAACAAATCTACCCATTTTTCAAATTTTACTGACTCATATATCAACTCAGCTCATTAAATATTAGGGATGTGCATGATTTAAGGATAGAACCGTTCTCGGTTTCACTTTTTCTGGAAACTGTGTTATGCGGTTCAGTTATCGGTTTTTGGGTAGGAACCCAACCAGTAACCTATAAACTGATCACCTAGTTCTCATTGCTGTATTACCATATTGTGTTTCAAGGCAATGGAAATTAGTTTGTTTCCCCTAGACAACATACTTTACTATCTCTACATGTGCTTGTAGAAGATTATGATTTGTTCAATCTGTTAATTACTTGTCTCAATTATTTCTTTAATTTTCTCATTTCTTGTTAAAGCAAATAGATGGCTGAGCTCCTTGATATCATGCTATGCTGCTTACTCTTGCATTTCGTCAACCTTTCTGCGTGCACACTGAAACATTGTGTACTGTGTAGGGTCATCAATCTTTCTAACGAGGGGAAGGAGCTACACCCCATCCCCCCCGAGGGAGGTATGGCAGGATATGAAAGAGGTCTAGTCCAAGGGGTCGTTCTGTTGGCGGTGGTAGAGACATGCTTCGCAATATTTGTCTCGGCATTTCCTTCCATCCTGTTTTGCAAAAATCTTAGAGCTCGTAGATCATCATATTTGTTCTTTATGAAATTTAACTCTTTGATTGCCATACTACAGCTATATACCTGTATGCATCTAAAAATGAAACAGAAAAAAAAAAAAGATCGAGTACATGCTGAAACCGTGACAAGTTCTGAGTATGGAGAGTAAATTTCAGGTTTCCCAAAAAGGGGAATCGGTTCCGAGGATACTTACCAGAACTTGGACAGATCTCGGAAACTAAATGGATCTAGGACACATTTTAACAGCCCTACCAGCTATAGGACCCATTTTGACAGCATAACAGAGGAAGGGAATGGTTATTATGCATTGCCAAATCCGTGACTCCTGTCGGTTCCTTTCTCAGCTCAATGTAAACACCATAACAAGAACATTTTCGTGGCCCTCTCATCTTACAATTACAGCTGTTATAATAAGGCGAAATGACAAACTCTCTGCATGGACACAAAAGAAGAAGAAAGAAGAAGAAGAAGAAGACGGACATCCCAAAAAAACTAAATCCGAAATCGACCCCCATTTTCGTTAAGCAAAGGAGAAAAACCAAATAAAAATGACAACTTTGTGAAATGAAACGGGATGTGGGATGGGCTCAGTAGACAAGAACGAGACGAAGAACCCCGCCGTCTGTGGATGCCTCATCCCTACGGTTGTCTGACCGATGCCCAACCAAGTTTCCCTTGCCAACAAGAAGCAGCAGGAGGAAACAGATCGAGCTTTTCTCTGTACGCACACGTTTGCTCAACCGAGAAAAAAGCACACAAAAGAAGTAATTTTTCCCGGCGAAACACGAACAGATGCGATTCGGAACGAGGGAACAGAAAGCGAACACGGATTCGCGACCCATGGGGTGGGGCTCATATCAAGTGTAAAAGGATTGAAGAAGTCCGTCATCGCGGGGCCAAAAGAAAAGAAACCCCCCTAATCGGTTCCGCCGGCGGCGCCGGCGAGGACGCGGCGGATCCGGCCAGATACCAGAGCCCCACCCGCACCGGCGAGGGGCGGCACCCTGATCGGCCGACCCTCGCAGCCGCCACCGGTTTCCATCGATTCGGAAGGGCGAGCACCCACTCGAGCCTCTCTCTTTCTAATCACCGCCCTAATCGCCAATGGTCACCGCAAACTACACTCGTTTCTCAATCGATCGAGAGGAGAGAAGAGAAGAGAAGAGAAGAGAAGGACCATGGAGCCGATCCGGGCATCTCGCCAGGTTCGATTTCTAGGGTTTTGCATTAGGGTTTCTGGGGGGGGGCGGGGGGGGCGGGGTGTGGGGGGTTTGCTGGGGATGGTTTCACCTTGAGACAGGCAAGAGGAAGGAATATATATATACATGCTTACGTGGGAAAATTTCAAATAAGGATTTAAAGAGCTACCATTTTCTCAAATAAAGATTTGAAATAAATTTTATTTTAAATATGGACATGAACTTAATTTATGTTCTCAAATAAAAATCTAAAGTGACTATAATAGTCTCACATAGATGCCTCACCCTTTCGGCTCACCGACCGGCCAAATTTTCTAGGCGACCAAGGACATTTTCGTCCAAAAATAATTTTAACTTAAATTTTAGTTAAATTAAATTAAAAATTAAAAAAAAGCTAAAAAAAAAGAAAAATAGGGGGTAGGGCTGGCAGCTAGCCCTCCTCGTCGGTGGAGCAGCGGCCACGGGAGGCGATGGCCTCTCCCTCTTTTTTTTTTTTTGGTTAACTTTAGCTTCTTCTTTGTCATTTTTTAGTTTTGTTTTTTATGGAAAAAAACTGAAAGGGAAAAAAAGAAAAAAATTTAAAAGACGAAAATGCTCTTGACTCCGGTGAGGTGAGACCCTTTTTTGAGATTGGGATGGCCACTTCAGACCCTTATTTGATAAAAGGGAAAAAATCACAAAAAACCCTAAACTTTCCCACCTGTGACATATTTACCCCGAACTTTTTTTTGTGACATCAAAAACCCCAAACTTTATTATTTGTGACACATTTACCCCAATATACATTGTCCATGGGTATTTTCGTCTTTTTAGCTTTTTCTTTTTCTTTTTTCTTTTTTTTTTCTTTTCAGCGAGGGGGGCCCTCGCCGGCGTCGGGCGAGGGCCGCCCTCGCCCTCGCCTGGGCGAGCGAGGGCGAGGCTCGCCCGACGCCGGCAAGGCTCGTCCTCGCCGGATCTGGCGAGGGCGACCCTCGCCCGACACCGGCGAGGCTCCCCCTCACCTGGGCGAGCGAGGGCGAGCCTCGCCCAACGCCGGCGAGGGCCCCCCTCGTCGGAAAGAAAAAAAAAGAAAAAAGAAAAAAGAAAAAGAAAAAGCTAAAAAGACGAAAATACCCATGGACAATGTATACTGGGGTAAATGTGTCACAAATAACAAAGTTTGGGGTTTTTGGTGTTACAAAAAAAAGTTCGGCGTAAATGTGTCACAGGTGGGAAAGTTTGGGATTTTTGGTGATTTTTTCCCTTGATAAAATGATGGCACTTCGGGTACTTATTTGATATATGATTCACTTCATGCTCCAATTTGAGAAAACGAGAGCATTTCGAGTCCTTATTTGAAATTTTTCCTAATTATGATGTGGATTGGCCGGGGCGGGCCTAGTCGGGTCGGACCACAACGGAGGGAACAGGTTAGGACATTTTCTTTCAAATTTTTTTCAGCTTTGCAACTAAGAATGTGGGAAAGTACTTCCCGTTAATTATCGATAATTTTGTGAAAGTTAATTACTTTTGTGTAAAAAGAAATGTTGAAAATGCGTGTAAAAAGGAAATCCCGAAACAATTCCCCCCTTGAGTACTTACTTACTTGTTAAGATTTCGCTTTTAAGAATGTAAGATCATCCGCTTAAAGGAATCAATCTTCGTAAATCGCATATCTCTTCGATTTCCAAAGTGTCTCTGAAAGTATTCTTTTTTTGGGTAGGATTTAATTAGTGCGCACGATGGTGAGGCTATGGTTATGGACTTGTGCATCTAAGGTGGAATGAGTTATTACTCGAAATGAAGGTTCTGCGATAAATGTGAGAGCTTTAAGGTGACATCGACTGTCGAGAAAGGTAGCACCGCCGATCGCCCCTCTCCACCCTATCAACTTATCAATGGTAAACAAAATTTAATTAGTACGCTACGGACACTTGTTAACATAACTTTTACGCAAAAAAGACAGACGCGTTTAATATATGCCAATTTCTGATAAATTCAAAATTCATTTCACCTTTGGAAAGTTACTGGGAGGAAACTTTTCAATTTTTTTGGATGGGTAAAAACTTTTAAATGTCTAGCGAAGAAAATTACAAACTTTGGAAACGAGTACCTTATATTATATATTGAGACTTACTTTTAGGATATGTTTGTTTCGAGGAAAACTTCGCGATAAAGAAAAATGCTTTCAGAGTAATCATTTTCCAGAAAAAATATTTCCCCCTTTTCAGTTAAGAAATCACTTTGTAACTTTGAAAATCTAAAAACTAATACGCGCAAAATTCTTTACTCAAACAAACACACCCTTAATCTTGAAAGGTTTGCTGGGCAAAGTGATTTACGAGCATAAAATGAGGCTCCAACCCTTTCCCTTGACATGTATTTGTAGTTCTGTCAGGGCATCCAAAAACGGTGGAAAAATGACATTTTTGGGCCGCCCACACCAGCCCAAAAAACTACACATTTGAGCCACTCGCTCGGGTTTCAACTCTCTTTTACCTGATCGATGAGGTTAGCGAAGTATTTCATGGGCCGAAGTTCTCTTCTTATGGGTCGAGGAGTTCATATACCCGGGTGACTTCGTGATATAACCAGAATCCATCGGCACCATAGTTCATGACAACATCATGGAGTGATCATCTGAGCTTATGTCGGAGCAAATTCACGGCAATATTAGGAAAAGAGATCAGTTAGACAATTAAGTACAACACTGAATCCTCGTACATACACAGTTAGTTAAGCCTCCCGGTACAAATCAGTCACTTAGCTTCAGTGCTTGATAAAGCTTATTCGGAACATGCATTGCCAGTCACCCGTTATGGAAAAATCAATCCTCTGGCGAGACATTGCGGCTTCACAGGAATTGCCTCGTTTCGCCACCCTCTTATTTTGCAGTCCTGTAGATGAATGCGCGAGAAACTGCAGGTTAATTCGTTTCTGGACCATCATGAACACACAGTTTGCGAGAGGCCGTCAAACCGGCAAGATCCAGAGAAGTACCAGAAAAAGAAATATAGTTTTCAGTACTAAATGATTTTTTGTCTTGGCTTGGCATCAGCATTACTAGTACAAAGAAACACCAGTTTTTCTGGCCCAACAAAGAACGCTATTGACAGAGAGTTGTGTAACCGAAAGCCCTGACTGAACATCCAAACTAACTCAGGATGCAATCCTCGCTCGTCTATTACTTCTTATTTGTATAAAATAGGCAAAGACACAATTCACACATGAAAAACTAACCTTCAAGACATTCCCCTCTTGGGTTTAGGTGCGTTCCACTGCGTCAGAAGGAAATCAATTCCTTCTTTGAGCGAAGCTTTTCTCCGCTCTTTATAGTTCCATAGCTCCGAAATTATGTATCTTCCGCTAGGATTGTACTCATTCACCTCCATGAGCGCTGCCGTGACTGCCCGGTACACTTTATCACCCATTTCTCTCTTCAGAGTATTCAACTTCTCATCTCGATCATCAATTATTTCCTGCAAAAATGTCGATTTAGAAACGAAACTGTCCCTCACATGCAAAATAAAAAGCAAAGCAGGAAGTATCGCGAAATATAGGAGGCTTGAAAACAAGAGAACTGATAGCAGTGTGAGATGTTGTACGCTACCGAAGTTTTATGAGAGCTATCGACTTGATGAAAAAAAACACTGCTTGCAGACCTGGTTGATGGCAAATAGGAGAAATCTACAAAAGTCATACCTGATGCTTCCCCTCAACCTCGATAACTCTGAAGGGATGCCAGTCTGGATCTCTCAAATATTCCTCCCACAGAGAGCAGAGCTCTGACGATTTTTCCTCTGCTTCTTCTTCATTATACTTCAACTTCATCGCTTCGAGGAATGGTTCATTGTCAAGTTCTCCCATTCTCTTCACGCCAATGTGTGCCTTGGAACCACTAAACATGTCTTTTAGCACCTGCAAAGTAAAGTCGATTGGCACCTTATGTAAGTCAAATCTGCGTTATACAGTTGCAAGAGCAACTTGTGTTGAGTGAAGTAACAGAAGAAAAAGATGACAAATGATACAACAGAACACAATTACTTGCCAACAATTTAAAAAAATTTCGCTATAAAAGAGGAAGAGAAAAGCAAACTTGCGTTGATCAATTCTTTGCGAGCATCTTGAACCTCATCATTGCTGTTACGTTCCTTTACTATGAGAGTTTGATTCAGTGCCTCTAGATCCTCAAGATTCCCTTCCTTTTCCCTCAGATCCGACAGCAAAACATCTACTTTTTTCAATATTTCAGCATCATCCTCGTCTTCCATGTGCTTCATGACATTTACTGACCCTCTCAATTGTTCAATTTCCAATTCCAGGGCTTGTTTTGCATCAAGCTGCTTTTCTAGTTGAATTATTCGATTATGAAGTTCCTCTTTTTGCCTCTGCAAAATAATATAATCGCTATCATCATAGTCTCAAAAAGGAAAAAAAATGAAAAGTTAAGCATTCTCTCGACATGAGAAAAAAATATGATGAGAGCACCTTCTGATCTTCAGCCAGTTTTAGGACTTTTTCATCGACTTTCTGTTGCTCCAAAGCAGCCAATTCCAGTGAACTGTTTTTCTGGGCATTCTGATGTAAAAGAAGTTAGAAGTTAGCCTCACCAAATAATTATACTCTAAGATGCGCAAAGGATCACACAACACCGAACATTAATTAGTAACGGCAAATAGAGTCTATCAGTAGGTGTCAATTTGCGAGCAGTTTAACGAATTCAGAGATAATAATGTCGCATTGTTATTTCGTGTCACAGATACGCGTATGTATTATCATATTAAACATCTCTACAACAAATCTATTTTTACAAAAATAAATAAGCAAAGGCGGATGCTTCAAAAATGAAAACTAGGGCCAGGAAAATCTTGGAGCACGCATTTGCATAAAAGTGATACAAGGGCCAGGAATTCTGAGAAACCAATTTCTCTATATATGAGAACATCGAGCCTACTAGGCATATTTTCCAAAAACTTCCTGCAGTACAACTTTCAAAAGGCTGGCCCTACATGATCTAGTGGAAAGAAAAAGTAGCTGCGGCGTAATTGACAAAAGTAGAGCCTGGCAACACAAAGCTAGACAATTAAGTCTCGTCTACTATATGAATCCTTCATCGTATATTATATCCAGAGTAACGTTTCTGAAAATCAGCTGCTGTTGAAAAGTTAATGAGTCTAATTATACAGTCAACACCGAGGCTACCATATAGTTCTTCCATGAGTCTAGTTATACGACCAACACTGCCCTTCTGGAGCTATACTTCATCAAGGCTAACTTTGTTTCTTCGGACTCTTTTCTCTATGGAAAAAAAGAGTTTGTGTTTCAAAATACTGTCTTTAGTTCTCATAGGATGCGTATGAATCCAATATCGTGTCTCACTCATGAATCTGGATGAATGTATCACACAAGTAGAACAATGTTTTCCTAAAATGCTATTTCTTTGATACTAAATGTGATTTTTTCATGCATGCATAATGCATCTCATGGTATTTTCATCGGTCCCACTAATTTCAGACTGCAAGCCAATGCATTCAAGATATTCATTTATTATCTGCCACAAAGAAGCCTACTCTAAATACTGAATATAACAACAATTTGGTCGTCTCCAATTAAATAATCACCGAAATAACCATTCCATTCTCCTAATCATAAATGCAGCATTCAATTCGCTCACAAAAATAAAATTTGATTAAACGATCGGTCCATTGCCACCAGGCTTATTGATAGTCAAAATAAAAAATGGCACAAACGTAATACTAGCACATCGATGAGGATATTCTATATTAAATATGCAGTAATAAAGCACCAAATACCTCTGCAATCTCTTCCAATAGCTTCTTTCTCTCAATCTCATTGTGCGCTTCACGCTTCTCCAAGTCCTGTCCTCGCACTTCTAGGTCCTTTTTGAGGGATTCTAGTTGGAACTTAAGCTTCTCATGATCACTAAAAATTCTCCGGTAGTGATCATGTGCACTTGTCTGTATCTTTCTCAATTCTGCAATTGCTCCATAAAAAGAAAATGTGTTGTTTGAGGTCAGTCAAACATATCGGCTCCATAAAAAATGCTGAATCGAGACATAAATTAAAAGTTCAAGGCTGTTCAAAGATCAAAGTTTCATATTTTAATCGTTTGAAAATCTAGAAAAGATCAAAATTTCCCTAACTTCTTAAGAACTTAGGGCTGATAGGAAATAATTTTCCAACTTTAGAGTATAATACTATTCAGAAAGTGGGGGTTGAATCTTGTATGTTAAAATTCTTAAGAAAATAATCCTAAGCTTCATAGCAGAAACATGTGAGCGACCTTCGTCATAGGATTGATGAAGCTTATCATTCTCTGTCATTATGACGTTCAGAGACTTTGATGTCTCATTACACCTCTCTTCAATCTCCTGCATGTACTTATTCTTCACCTCTATTATGTTTGTCAAATCAGAGACAAGCCTATCCTGCTTTCGAGCCTCTTCCTCCATAATCTCTGGAATGGTTTTCAGGTCACCAATCTTGCGCAAATGCTCCCCGACAATACTATTTGAATTATAATCGTCAGCACGGGCAACCCATGCATAAAGCCCAATTTTTTGGGTACCCTCCGCATACCAATCCTTGCGGCCATGACGGTCTGCTTCGTAAGCCTTCTCGAATGACATGGCATTGTGCAAGCCAGGCCAACCTTTGTTGAATTCCACCACTGCACTTCCGGAGTGACCCCGATAATTCCAAAGCGGGTGAACCCTCATAGGATTGAAGCCTCTTCTGGTCAGCTCATCCCTCAACTTGGACCCACTCTCGCCAACAAACCGCCCATCTTCCACCCGTCTAGTAGGAATGTTCATGACAACTCCTTTCCATGGCCAGACAAATTTATCATCATGGCTACAGCCAACTGGAGCTTCACCCTCATCAACAAGTTTCGAAGGACCGGCCACGTCCGATAGATCTTTTTCCAGATACTTTGCCAAAGCTAGGTGATTGGCCTTCTCTTTTGCACTTCTCTTATCCGAGGAACTCTTGCCCACTCCGGAAGCATGCTGCAGCAGTTCATTATATTGGAAATCTCGCTTTCTCTTTTTGGGACAGTAGGGGCATGCAAATGCCACATCTGAAACTTTGACCTGGTGATTGCCACTCTTCAGCTCTTCATATGATTTATCTTCATAATCAGCCATGTCAGAATCACTAATGTCTGTATCGTCATCGGAATGGTGATCCGATAAGCTTCCCATTGTTTTCGTACCCAAAAACCAGAACCTGGACAGATGAAAAATAATACTTAAGAAGCATAGTGTTAGTTGCTAATAAGTAATGTTCGGTATAGATTTACATTGTCCAAATAAATGATGTCATGCTAATTTAATTAAATCATTTCACCATACATTTGCCACATTAAATTAATCATTTTAGCTATTGCAAATATTCACGAGATTCATAGAATGAAAAAAAAAAAAGGAAACTATGGATCTAACGATCTTCACTTCCACGGATTACTCGATATAAGCAGGAAGTAAATGTGAAAGTAAATGCATGTTTTGCTTATTCTTTTTTCGTATACGATATTTGGGAACTGCCTTGAAACTTCTCCTCCAAAAGCCTGACACTGGAAAGGCCATGTCTTCAGGCTTAGTCGATGTCAAGTTTTCTTCAATCTGGTGCCCTCTCTGGGCCTCCATTGATAACAGTCATGGAGGGAGGGAGGGAGGGAGGGAGAGAGAGAGAGAGAGAGAGAGAGAGGTGGGGATGCTCAACACTAGGTAAGAGCGAGGTCTAATCTCTACTGTGACAGCGCATCTACCAATGCCAGTGTTTTTCAATCGAACCAAAAACAACTAAACGACTGTTTTCCCCCGCGAGCTTGAACTCGAAAACTATTCTTCCGTGTTTTCAAAAGATAACACTTTCAAAACAGAACAAACAAGTTTCCTGCAGTTTCAAAAGAAAATGAAGCTGGAAAACCGACAAGTTGTACCCACAAATTCCTGAGAATTGCAAAAAGAAATTCCGACAGAAAGTCCGGCACAATGAAACCGACAATGCAAATCCAATTGGAACCAGCCTTCCACTCCATTCACAACAGAACAACGATCATGCAGCTTAATCGCCACCACACGACGGACTAGGAGTGAAAGGTGAGAACACGACAGAGCTTCCGTTTTCATCAGATCAACCGTAGACGAGGCACGAAGGCCACCAGAAACTCAAATTCGACAAGTCCACACCCGTTCTGAACCTCAACGCACAAAAACAAGAAAAGACGCAAAATCCCAAAACTCCAAACGGAACCCAGAACCGGGCATGCATGCACGGACGGAGACGCCGACACACCGAGGAAGGAACCCAAAATTCAACTCGGGAAATCGAATCCTGCCAAGAACGCGCATTACCTCGAAGAGGTCGGAGCCTCCGGAGATTCTTGGGCAACCTTCGAATTGAGGGTTTTTGGTGGGGTGGGTGTCGCCGAGGACTGGCCCCAACGTCCGGGACCGTCAAAAGGGTATCAACGATTCCATTACACGACAAAGGCGAACGGGTACACCCCTCGCTCCACAGTCCCGCAGTGTGCCATCGAAAGTGTCGGAGAGAGAGACAAGACAAGACAAGACAAGACAGCGGGCGCGTGAGGGAGCGTGGGGGCCTCGGGCTCGGGCTTCTGCGCGCGAATTTCGTCGCGGCAGGGAGAGAGAGAGAGGCTTTCAAGAAAGCGCGACGAAAACGAGGAAGGGGCCGACACGGACGAACGGACGAGCGAGCGAGAAATCTTGAAAGAGGAGGTTGGAAAAGCGGTCCCTCAAACTGATGGAGAAAAGGCAGGAATCCCTTTTCTTTCCCCGGCGCGGCCGACCGGTCAACGGAATGGCGCGTGGACGCATCGGAGGGCCTCCGCGCGGGGGGAATCTGGGATCGCGGCCGTCCACGTGTAAAGGCTCCGGGCAGTGCGCACCCAGAGGCGCAGTAATGGTAGCCCCACGGAGGTTTTTTACTTCTTCACCTAACTGTCTATCATTTCACGAATTAGTCACCTACTTTTCTTTTTTGAATTCTTATCATTTTTTTTCTTCCGGCAAATTGACATAAACCGTTTTTTAATTTTGATTTACCGTGTAATATGATCCATGAATTTTTAATTTATTCAATATAGTATCTAAATTTTGGCTAAATATGCAATGTGATTCTCGAACTTTTAATCTGTTTAATGTCGTCCCTGAACTTTTAGCACATATTTATAAAATTGTTCATTGTAATTTCAGATACTACAATGAACATGCATCAAAAGTTTCGGGATCACGTTGAACATTACGTTAAAGTTCAGGAATTATATTAAACAAATTAAAAATTTAGGGACCACATTAGGTCAAGGTTCAGAGACCGTTTGTTTCATTATCTTCTTTTTTTCCCGAACAAACTTGGTATGATTGGTTTGGCCGAAAAAGAAAAAGAACGTGCTACAATTAGTTTATGATTAGACTTGTTAAATGATGCTGATTATAAAGAGGGGTGCGTCCCACTTTAAATGGATATTCAGCTTCAGTATATTCGACATTATTACGCTCTAAGTGGCTATGATCGTCCAATCTAAGCCATTAATGCTGCCTCGATATTGCATTGAAGCATATGTCAAATTAAAACATAAGTTGTTCCGTACGTATCTTCCGTCGTTGATATGTTTTCCCATCTGCTTAAATGCGTAGCAGCCACTTTCTTCGGTAGGAAGATATGAAATCACTGAATTCATGGTACAGAAGCAAAGGGGAATCTGAAACATTTATGCAGAAAGAATGCTAATTGCGTAACTCCAGGTGCACCCTAATTAATTGCTCTCCGAGCCGATTATGCTCCTGCTAATTGCTTGATCAGCTCTGATAATCTGTGTTATGCACTCTTGAATCTCCAATCGGACAGAAAAACAAGCGTAAATTGCGTCGCGCTGCATCCTAGCACGGCCTAGAAACTTGGTGGTCGAGGCCAACTAGTACCAGAGTCTTAACACTGCCTGGCCGTCGTTTTCTCTTCCTGATGAGCTGAATCTGTCAAGATGTTTAGTGCATTTTTCCCGTTGATTGGGATGTGTCTCGCTTGTTCCGGTTACAAGGCCAACAAGTACCGGAACTCGGATTGGTAAGGCTGGATTTCGACCATCTTGGAGGCGTGGGACTTGGTGTCGTAGTTCAAGCATTCCATCATCAATCTCTTGAGAGTCCCGGAACGCGGCAGATGGCTGTAGATCCACTCGAGGAGCGACTCCATGTCGTCTGCAAAGTCCCTCATGTGCCACTGCAAAAGCTTGGGCACGACGATCTTTCTCTTGCTCGTGACCCCCACCGACGCTTCCAGATACTCGACCTTTGCTCTCCCTAATTCGTTCACTACCTCTTCTGGAGTATAGACCCTTAACTGTGTATCAACAGAATTAGCAAAAAGAGTAAAGATCAGACGACCAAGAGTTTTGGTTGAATCAATGAGACGAGACACCTAGGAGACTTAGACTTACTGCAGGGGAAGACCAGCTGCCCCGGCAAAGGGCAAAGGTCACATTTGGCTCAGGATAGCCGAGGCCGTAGGCATGGCGCAGCAGCATTTCTTTCTCGTCAATAGAACCCTTTTGCAGAGATAAGTTTGTGGTGTTAGACGATTCTTCGGATAATACGAGAAGAGAACACAGAAAAGACAACTATACAAAAAACCGGTGCTAGTCAACTAGAGTATAAGAACCATTAATCTGTCCAGAAGATGAGCAAAACATGAACAAGCAAGAGAACCACGTGAACTATTTGGTCCTTGCACTCGATAGCAATCTCACCAACCTTAGGTTGATGAATTTGTTTCAAGAGCCTGACTTAAATATCCTGCCCTCTTTGTACTTACATTTGTGCTTTCACATGGATGTCTGAGAATGAAATGCTCGATTGCCAGAGCGTTTAGTACTATGCCGCCCACGTTCAATGCAGCCTGCCTCAAAATCTCATCATAGTCAATTGAAAACAAGTTCCTGTCGTACTAAAGATGAAATCTTACTTCATGTAAATAAAAACCACTTTTGCACAATACTTACTCATTAGTTCAGGAAATATCGGCATACCTTATTCATTAGCGCCAGAAGTTTCTCCTGAGAGGAGGGCAGACCGTGTTCCAGAAAAGCCTGGATCGGAAAATTTGGCAGAAATGAGATTTTGGGTCAGATAGTGACTGATTTCGGCTGTTGTTGTTCATGGATGTTTGAGATGTCTTACAGTACATTCATTAAACAGGCATTGTAGATGTTGATCCAGAACGCTAACTTCTGCTTATATGTCAAAAAGCTCAGGTCTACACTGCTCAATTTGTGCACCAAGACCCTGAAAAGAATCGGCGGTATTGCATAGGCTTCTCTCGAAGAGATTTTGTGTCAAATCAATTGTCGGTTCTCTCAATGATTGTGGGACTCACCTTAATTTCCGAATTGCTGGCAAACACTCCTGAAGATGCATGATGTCTAATGAGCTTCTCGTGATTGGGATAAAGCTTTTGTACTGACCAATATCTCTGAAAGTACCATCTCCATCTAGCAACACGCCGTAAGGGTCGAGACTCGAGATGTAACCATCGACAAATGTTGGAGAGATTTTGCAGCCAAACGAGCTCTTTCCAGAGGACTTGGAATTCTTGCAAGCGAGGGTGAGCTTCGGAACATGATTTGGTCCTTCTCTATCCTGTGACACGTGGTTCGATTTGAGGAATATGCTTATGAGGCACTTGATCAGCTGCTCAGAGAGCTCATTAGGCTTCTCTATAATGTATCCATTTTCCTGGTCCATACCGCCCTGGTATCTACTTCTCCCGATATGCTTGATTGATTTGTCGACAGATTCTTCTGGCCAATCATATTCCCATACAGCAAAGGAAAGTCGTGAACACGGACCAAAAGTTCATATTTAGGTACAGAATCGAAAATGATTCAGAGATGATTAGAGATTATTTCATTAGTTGGCAACAAATATGTGCCGATGATCACATACCGCTGGACCTTGCGGAACTGATGCTCAGCACGTCTGAAGCAGAACCAACCGAAGCTCTTCTTTGTCTGATGATTTTCTGCTTCCTTGCTTCTTCTAAATAGTGCATTTTCAAAGGCTGCTCGTGTTCTCTCATCTCTGCTTGGTAGTCGATACAACGATTCGGTTGCCGCCGTCGCCGGGGTTGCTGCAGCATCTGCCATTCCTGGGTGTCTTTCTTTTCTTGGTACAGCCTCCATTTCATATCTTTGATTTTCTGCTCTAGCCAAACGATCTCTTCTTCCGCCATAGCTAATTCAGACAGAAGCGCCTGAACCTGTACATGTAAACAACGTTGGGAAATTATCGTATCAATTAGGTGAGAGATGCGAAGATACTTCCCAGCTCTTCACCACATACACCAACCATGTCAATCACGCCAGTCTCATACTTTTGCTCAAATTACTCAAGCTTCCAGGGCGTCAATGCGTGTTCGACAAGTCCTAGGGAGCCTCATGAAATCTCTTAAGCAAAAATGGTGCTGCACCTATATCTAGACCCATCATTGTAATCTATCTGGCTCGGCACTAATATGATAAAATCGTTATACATAACTTTTTCCAAGACGTTTTTTTTAACCAAGACAACGGATGACGCAACACAAGGACACCGCCATCAAATGCAACACGACCATGATGCACTCGCAAATGTTATGCATCAATGGATGCCTAGATTGTGGAGCTCATGACCTGAGGTGGAATCAGAGAGGGAAGACCCGGGTGGGAAGAAGCAGGGCAGTCGAGTGCACTGTGCAAGACCCCATTGAGCACTTGCTGTCCCTCCAATTCCGCTTGCAACTTGGTCACCTGCCAAATATTTTGTTATCACCCTTTTCATTTCATCAATAAAAGAACCCAGAGAGAGAGAGAGAGAGAGAGAGAGAGAGAGAGAGAGAGAGAGAGAGAGAGAGAGAGAGAGAGAGGGGCCAGGCCATACCTCCTCCTCAAGGTCCTGTCTTTTCTGCTTCTCCTCGCTTCTCTCCATCAGCAAGTCCTCGAATTTCATTGTATTCGCAACGCGAAGAAGGTCGAAAGAAGAAGGAAAAGAAAGGCCAGGTTTATATGAACTAGAGAACGAAGGGAGGGGAAGAAGAAGAAGACATTGAGAGGGAATACGAGAGGCAAAAGGGGAGAGAGAGAGAGGAGTTAAAAGCGTGCGAATGCATCAGAACATTGCGGTGGGAGAAGAATCTGGTTTGGAGGGGAGAAGAATCTGGTTTGGAGGGGAGACGGTGGTGGCGGTGGTGGTGGGCAATGGCATTAGTGGAGTGCATGGTGGTCACGTGAATCTTGGTCTTGGAGGTCAACCGAAACACATTTGAATTTAATACAAACGTTTTTGGCAAATTGGGCAATTGACGTGAACCCCATGAACAGTTTTCGTTTTTGTCACAGGTCACCTCCCCCCCTGGAATACAGAAAAAAAAATTTGAAGAGAGAGAGAAAGAGAACTGAATTTGGAGGCAAGTTGAAGTCGTTGAGTGCCACCAACATTACAAGTTGGGAAAAAGATAACAAAAATAGTTAAAATTACACAGATCGCCGTCTGTGGGAATCGAACCCACGACCACATGGTTAAAAGCCATGCGCTCTACCGGCTGAGCTAAGACGGCTGCGTTTTTCAAATGGTAATTATTAATATATCAACTTTTCCAGTTTGATGACCCTTCTGATTTAACCCAGGTGACTGTTTTGCCGATTCCAGGTCATGCCTACAGATTAATCGTTCGTTTCTCTTAATTTAAACCCCCTTTGGATTCTAAAAATTTCGAAAGGAGTTTGCTTCTTTTAACACAAGTTTTCCTCCCCTTTTCCATACAAGTATGTCGTTTTTGTTAGCGTGGAAAGATTGAAATCGCAAACGGATGCACGAGTATGTTGCACACAAAGGTACACCGTTCTCGTGCCTCCTCGGAAAAGCACACAATTTTGTGAACAAAGATGATCTTTCTCTGCTCTGCTCTTGGTGATCTTTTCTTTGTCCATGATGACCTGCTCCTCATTTTCATATGGTCCCATTTTGAGAATATTTACTCTCTTTTCCGTATCATTTGCTTCAGGAATAGCATATATTCTCAAGAAAGCTATCAGACTGCTTCTCTATAGCGCCCACAAAGCAAAGGATGCTTCGTTTTGTAAGCCCTTTGGGAACTGCTGATCAAAGCTTCCTTTCTTTAAGGACAAAGGGGAAGGGAAAGGAAAGATCTCATACGGAGCGCGTAAAAGGTATCCAAATCCTCTATGGATGTGCCGAATCAGCTCGAGCTTTGCATCAGCAAGGCCAGAGTCGGTATTCATTACTAGTGAGGAACAACAAACATGTATATACACAGCAAGTGGATGATAGTATCAGCTATGCAGGAATAACATACAACCAGATATAATATTCTCTCCAGGATTCGGCAGCGAGGCACTGAGAACAATGGGACCGACAACGATCCGGGGATAATAATTCTCTATGCTCTTCAGCTTCCAAACTGAAGGCTTGTTCGGTGAGTGTAGCTATGGCGAGTTCAAAAACCGCCTCCCAGTGTAGCGTAACTCTACAAAACATGTCATTCATTGAAGCACGTCGTGTTCTTTACTATTGTCATTGGTGCTTCTAGGATGTTTGGAGTCGTCGCTTGAACTTGGAGGGTGTTGCACTTCTGATGAAGTTTCATTAGCCTTCGCCTCTTCGGAGGCCTGAAGTTGCTCCAATGCTCTGACCACCTCGTTCATAGTCGGCCTGCACTTAGGTTCAGTTGCGAGGCAACAGATTGCGAGCTTCGCTAATTTCAGGGCCCCGCCCAATGAGTACTGCCCTTGAATACGAGGATCCATCACTTGGAGAATCTTCCGTTTGCTCGTCAGGTGAGGTCTGGCCCATTCAACTAAGTTGTGCTCTCCCGCTGGCCTGTTTTTGTCCACCGCTCGCCGGCCACATAGCATTTCGAGGAGGACAACCCCGAAGCTGTAGACGTCACTCTTTTGACTGAGATGCCCTGTACAGGAGAACGAGTTAAACGTTAGAATCTAGATGGGAGAGACTTTTTTCGGATCATGACCATCATGATGATTCGATATGCCATTTAATGACATCCTGCTAAGGATTTCGTTAAAAAAATTAACTCCATTACTTTTTGGTCCATCAGATGAATTCTTCGTATGCAAGCTGAAATGAACAAACATGACCACAAGACCAGTTTATGATATTTTTCCATAAATGATCAGACTTAGTCCTCACAAATTCACCAGAGTCGAGTATTAACTTAGAAAATGCTGCATCAAGTAGTAGGCTTTCCAGCCTACAGGAAAATTTTGGGATGATATGGATGAAATTGCAGGCAGTAACATTTGCTTAAAAATCACGATATCAGAATGTCAAAATGAACTGCACAATTGACAGATACCTGTGGACATATATTCTGGAGCAGCATATCCAAAGGTACCCATTATTCTTGTAGAGACATGGCTTTTGTCACCTGTCGGCCCATCCTTGGCCAATCCAAAATCGGAAAGTTTTGCATCGTAATCCTGTACACGTAATGCAAAATTCAGGAGCGAGGAGCGCAAGACTAGGCAAGACAAAAGCTTCCAAGTCCTATCTGCTATATATCACGACAGAACTTCTCTATTTACATACCGAATCCAACAAGATGTTGGATGGCTTAATGTCTCGATATATCACTTTGGCCTCATCACTATGAAGAAATGCGACACCTTTGGCAGCACCAAGCGCAATCTTTATGCGGTGTTTCCAAGATAGTGGCTGATAGTAGGAATTCCCTGTTCATGAAGATTGGACTTTTAAGGTACATGTTTACAAGAAAAAGTTCTGATAAAAACAGAGAAGAGCACGCTTTTATTACAGGAAACTACTCACTCCTGAACAGATGATTTTCCAAGCTGCCTCGGGGCATGAATTCGTAAACCAGAAGCCGGTGCTCATCTTCCAAGCAAAAACCAATCAGTTTCACTAGATTAGGGTGATACAGCTGCCCCAAGTAATTTATTTCGGTCTGCATTTTAAAAGTCATGTCAAGAAAAGAACAGAACTGACATCCGTAGCTGAAATCAAATTGTTTAAGAACATGGCCAGCTATAAATTGCATGTCGCGTGTATTCAAAAGCAAACAAAACGAGAGAAGCTGTGAATGTATAAACTATTTGAGATGCATAGTACTAAAAATGACACTCACCAACCACTCCTTGTGACCTTGGAAACCTTCTTGGTTAAGCCGCTTGACCGCAATGACAATGCCACTTCCAGGCTTGGTTGCAGCGAAGGTTTGTTCATCGACCCATCCCTTGTAAACACTCCCGAAACCTCCTTCACCCAACACACTGTCGGGCCGGAAGTTCCTGGTCGCCACCCTGAGTTCATTATAGCTGAAGCTCTTCAAGTTGGATGACTCCAATATCTCATCCTCTGTCCGAGAAGTTTGAGGCCCCGAATAGGATGAGACCTTGCGGCTCGAACCCCCCGAGACATTCCCTTGTTTTCCCCCTAGACAAAAGTGAAAAAGCCATTTATCTCATCACATACGAAAGAACCGTAATCTTGATTGCTTACTTCCGATCATCAATTTCAGCTACTCCAGCCTGTCTCAACATTCTACATTAATATTTTCTGCGTCGGTTGATGTAATTATTTGTAGTCAAAACATATAATAGCCACCGAGAGTATGAGGAAATTGATAGATTTCAGTGAAGAACCTTTTGTAGTGATCTCAGACCCTACAAAAAACAGGACTAAAATATACTCGAAGCCAAGCATTCAAGATCCAGACAACCAGAGCAGCTTTAGAAATGACTCAACATTCTGGCGCTCAAGAGAAGCTTGAGTACAAACTTTTACTCGAAATAACCCAAAAACAACCGTATCAGCCAAAAAGACAACTCATCACTATAAATAAAGCTTTCCCCTGATCAAAGAAAATGAAACTGGCTAAAACAAGTGGAGGGTCAATAGCCAACACAGCTAGCTTATTTATCCATGGCATGTCCTTAATTCTGGCAATAACACCCAATGCGATCCTCGCACACGAGCTAAGGCCATCAGTATAGCTCGAACTTTCATCTGAAAACGAGTGAGGACCGGTTCATACCTGTGGGAAATAGATTGTCAGCTTTGATTCTTGCACTCAAGCAACACCCCATGTAGGAGAAGCCAAGAAAAGACGAACAATTTGCACCTCTCCTCTCCTCTCCTCCTAAAGAACCACCAGTTTCCAGGGAGAGAGAGAGAAGAGAGAGAGAGAGAGAGAGAGAGAGAGAAGGGCAGCAATTGAAGCTTCAAAGAAGGAAAATGAGGGAGGGTGTGAAAACAAGACCCGAGCAAAGTGGAAAGAAGGAGCAGGTGCTCAAGGTGTGAAAGCAAGCCATTCCCACTGGAAGAAACGAGCCGTCACCCAAGAATACGCTACGGTCTTTTTGCTGAATTATTAGACGGACCGATAAAGAAATCGACAACTGACAACGGTAGATCAGAGTTGGTTCGTTCTCTTTTGGGTTCTTGGAAAGTTCTGATCGAAAAGACCACCGGTAGCGGGCTTGACAGAAAGGTGTTGACTTGGCCTTCGCTTTGAGTATACGGAATTTTCTAACTGTCTATGATTTTGGCGGCAATCGCACTTGCATGTACGTAGAAATATACCATCAAATCAATCTGCTCCGAATCTGGGTTTTTCTCAAGAAAAAATATATCAAATTCGACGTGCGATTTCAAAACGAAGATGTTATGATTCGTATGGAATTTACTCGACATGATACATTTACTCATGTAAACCTAAACGTTCTTCCAAATTATCATTAAAGAATGCGATAATTATATATATCGCGTTAAAAAGTCGAAGGAAAAATGAATTCTTTTTTGGTTAGATGGCGGTGGTGCCGAGATTTACATAAATTGTTGACTTCAATAGCTTATCATCACATGCAATGACTTCGAAATTGGAATATAAAAAGCAAAAACGCTCCAATCCCTTCAATTTAAAATAAGATGATGGCATCACGAGGTCGTCATATAGGTGGTAAAGAAGCAAAATGAAATAGAATAATCACACGGTGACGTCATCACGTAGGTGTAAACGGGACCCTAAAAAAAAGTAAAATACAAAAAAATAAATAAAGTTGGTGAGAAACCGGCAAGAAGGTCCTGTGGAAACTCTGACTTCGGATGCCGTGCGATTAGGTTTGACATTGGAAGCTATAATTATACTCGAGGGTCGTTATTTCTCCATCAAATTATTTTACAATTTCCTTCTGATATTTTGGCACTATAATGATTATTTTGTCTCTTTTTGTTCGGTGCATTTGGTTGAAAACATTGCGCCCCATCTAGAACGAGGCAGACTTTTCTATCAGCAAGATCCGCACGACATTTGAGGTTTTTCTTGCGTTGGAGACTTCCTGTTCTAGCATATGTTTCGTGTTTTCCTTGTTTCTGTGTGGGTCTTTCCCCTCTAGATGCCTAGGGCTTGAAAAGGTTATATCGTAAAGCGATTTCGCTTACTGCTCCAATGTTGATTCAGACTCTTCGAATAGAAGAGGAACGCGACGTCGAACTCGATTTCGATTCGCCAGGTTGCTGGAATTCCGATCGGGCAAACGCCGGTCCCGAACATCTTGTGCTGGTCGATTGATTGTACGAGTCTTATTATGGTAAAATCCCTTTTTCGAATGGCCTGAATGTAATGGGTTACTGTATTTTGCATGTATTAGGTTATTGCATCCATCCTCGTTGCCATTGATCGTGCTTACCAAGGTCGACATACATGTTTTGCAAAAAAAAACATGACGTTTTGACAGAAAGGGGCTTTAAAGTTTCTAAAGATGCGTCGGATTTGTCGGGCAGAACGAGACTTGCCAATGGTTTGCATGTACTTATGAGTCTCGAGGTTGGTCTATTTCCACTCTAAGAAAAGTAGTGATATGTGCTTTATCTCTAAAATTTAGAAAACAAGAGAAAGAAGTCCTATGTCCACATTGCATGCTTTTGAAATGTTTCAAACGTTTGTCACGAAAGAAACCATCTTTCAAACACACCAATATTAAGCAAAATCATTGCACGCACCGTCGATCCTCGCCCTTGGCTTAAAACTCCGACTTTCAAGTGTTAGCCAATCCCAAAAGCTGCTCGAATTACCGCACTTGCGAGTTCACCAACAGTTACCCGATCGTGTGTGGGATGAGGGGACTGCCACACCGAGTCCGTGCGTCGGACATCCCATTGATATAAACCAAAAAGGACTTTCGGTTCCAAGTCGTGTGACTGAGGACCTTGTAAGTCTACTCGGTTTGTCCTGAACTCGCTAGTTAATGGCATTTCCTTACTCTATTAATTTACTTGTTTGGTCTTGGAGAAGGTGTTGTGGAACAAAGGCTACAAATTCAAAAGTAATTTGGATTTAAAGATATAGAATGGAAAAAATCAAACCAAAAGAAAACAACAACGAAAATACTAATTTTAAGATGCAATGCCTCTTATAAGAATACAACGACGAACTTCAAAGCTTTCTTCAATTATACATTCAAACACTGCAAAAAATTTCATCAATCGTTTTCAGCTGTTTTTGAGCCTATTTAAAGATCCAAAAACTAATTAATGAAAGGATGCGCCTCATTCAAGAGTTGTATCTCTTCAATTTAAAGATCGAACATCGTATCTCCTCGAGAAAATATTTAGTGGTTTCAAATCACCATATTATCAGTATACGTGGCATACATAATTCTATTCAGATTCATTAATAAAGTGATATGTGTTTAAGTGACGTGGAAATTAAAAGATGAAAAATTGAAAAGCTTATAGGCTTGTCAGCTGCACAATAACTATCCTCTCTCACCTCGTTAATTACTCTCTCTCTCTCTTCTTAGTGCATCTCCCCCGCTCTCTCTTTCTCTTGATTTTGTGCATCCTTCTTAATAGAGAGAGAGAGTACCGGTTGAGAAAAAAAAAACGAACATTCGAGTCTCGGATCCTTTTTCCTCACCACCGTCGAACATGGCTCAACTTCGCCAGTTGCCATTAGCCATCAGGTCTCGGGAATGTACAAAACTACACCTGTTCTTCTTTGTTTTGTGTCCGCAAACCTTGAAAAGGCAACACCGTGCTTGATTGTTATTCATTGTTTGGATTAAAAAACTGAATCGATTTCAAATCTACGATTTATGTTGAAAGTGCACACAGCCCATTCAAAAAATTGTTCATGAGATGTATTTGCGAAATAATACTTTCTAACGTCAAATCCAAAGATTAGTCAATGTAGTTTGCAAGCTAAACTGATATCCCAGCAAACGAAAAATGTTTTCTTGCTGGTGTAGACGGATCCCGTTGGATCATAATAGAACTGAACCCAAATGCTTAGTAGGACATATCAGTGCAGAAGCAAACTATCCCTTCCAGAAATGGAAAACCAGAAAATCACTCATAGACTTGCCCTAGAGGACATATTTGGGTACCATGGTACCCCGATTTCTTGACACGATTCTATTCAAGATCGTGATCAGGTTTATTTTTCCATACATAGTTTCGGTTCTTTTAGAATTTTCGATGATATTTCGGCATCTTATTCAGTAAGATCAAAGATTATTTTTCTCATTCCCTTTCCTAGTTTAAAGATTTGACTATCCTAGGGTTTCACGCGTATAAATACATGCTTACTCAGTTCATTTACATGACAAAAAGGGCATATATTTATACGCTTGCAGCCAATCCTAACTATTCAAAAGTTTAAACTAATAAACTGAATAAAAAGATAAAACCTAATCTACCTATATTCAATCAAATCAATAACCAGCAAAACTATACAAAATCACGTAAGATATCAAAACATGATCCAAGATTCTAAGAATATCAACCGTGAATAGTATCAATCTTCCTAGGACATCTTTGCACGTATGGTGGATTTTAGCCATCATACTCCACAGATGTGGAGATATCCTTCCTAATCAATCTATCGACCAGCCAACTTTGTGCTCATTACCAATCTCAAGCCATTAAACTACGCGGGGGAAAATCAATATCCTTATCATTTCACGGCGAAGTTCTCCTTCAAGTTCACTAGAAGGGAAGCAGCAGATTGGCGAGGGAAAACCAGAAAGACTCGAATCGCAGCGAGTAACATGACTTAAGAGGCTCAATACGAAAAACTAGATGAATCGAATCACCTTGTAGACCGGTCCGGACGCGACGGTTCGCTCCTTGGCTAGCCAACCGATCATCAGCCAGTTGTAGGGAGCTGTGTTCTTGTCGAACATGAAGCTCTTGGTACGAGGCGCGTAGTGCTTGGTCCAGAAGTTCTTCCTCACGCGGTCGTACGTCTGCATCGAAGACCATAACAAGTTACGAGCTTCCGGATCGTTGTCGTACGCCATTGGGGACTTAGCTGCACCACGACTGCTGGCCATCGAAGACTTAGCTGCGCCACGACTGCTGGCCATTGGAGACTTAGTTTTGCAACAGTGTCTCCAGTTGAGGCCTCTTTAAAGAGTTGTCTAAATAGGGTTCGCATGGAATGGATATCAGCCTATCCTAAAATAAGGTTTACCTTGTCAGTGATATAATATTTTTATTAGCCTAGAGTGTTCTTCGATGAAAGATGAAAGATTTCAAATTTCCAAATCTTTTTTAGAATTTCAGTCTATTTCTTATTTAACATAATTTGGGAATGATGTCGAAAAAGTCTTAAACCTTTGACATTGGTGTCAATTTAGTCCTAAATCTTTTTTTGGTGTCAATTCAGTACTAAACCTTTTGCTGACGTGGACAACTTTAATAATATTTTAATATTTTTTGGAATATTTATTTATTCTTTTCTTTTCTATTTTTTTCCCTCCTTCCTCCAGTCGGTCGTCGAATCAGCGACAGACTAGAGGCTAGAGGTCGGCGAGGCTCGACCTCGCCAAATTCGGCAAGGTCGGGCCTTGCCCAGCCATGGCGAGGCTCGCCCTCATTTGGCAAGGCCTGACCTTGTCGGATCTGGCAAAGTCGGGCCTTGCCCAGCCACTGGCGAGGCTTGAGCCCTCGCCAGAGGCCTTTGACCTCGCGGCCTACGATGAGGTCGGGCTTTGCCCAGCCATGGCAAGGCTGGACCTTGCCAGCATCGCCGGCCTCTGGCCTCTAGTCGGTCGCCAGTCCAGCAACTGGCTGGATGAAGGAGGGAGGGGACGGGAAAATAAATAAATAAAAAAATTCAAAAAAAAATTAAAATATTATTAAAGTTGTCCACGTCAGCGCCGGTGACCGACTGCTGGCCGACCGGCGTCCACGTCAACAAAATTCGGCCAAAATTGGCTGAAAGGACTAAATTGACAAAAAGACAAAAGGTTTAGGACTTAATTGACACTAATACAAAAAGATTTATGATTGAATTGGCACCAAAAAAAGGTTTAGACTAAGTTGGCACAAATGTAAAAGGTTTATCACTGAATTGGCACCAAAAAAGGTTTTAAGACTAAATTAGTATCAATGCAAAAGATTTAGAACTTTTTTGACACTTTTCCCAACGTAATTCTATTGATGTCAAAATCTTATTTTCATAACATTTGAATATATGGGTTGGATACCTTAACCAAAAATATATATATATGGGTCGGATAGTTTTGCTAAGTTAAATAAAATATAAAACGTATTTAAACTATACGATATATTTTAACCTTTCTTAGATGGATATATTTCACCGAACTTGGATAAACAAAATCAGGGATATAATATTTTGTTAACCTAGCAACCCGCTCGTGTGCCATCTCAAGGCATTCTTTTTATGTAAGCGAGTACGACACTATTTATCATCGATTAAACTTGAGCAAACGAACTCGTTCAATTGAGATTATGTTGCGTAATGCAATTATTTGAAAATTGTTTGTTTGTCAAATATGCCACGTTGATTCCATGCCTTGGGAAATGAGATTAAAAGCGGAATGCGTGAAGCCGGATGGAAATACCAACGAGGTAAAACTGAAAAGTGTGACTCCATCGGTAAATTTCCAACAAAGAAGGCGGTGAAATATGCAATAAGGGAATTGTGAGGGGTCCAAAAAAAAAAATAAAAGTAGAATGAAATTAATGCCATGTCATGTAAATTAGATACCAACAATTAATCTCAAAGATTATGTTAAAAAGTATAGTTGATCATTGAATAAACAATTAAATAAGGAAAAGACTACAATTTTCAATGCACCAATTATTCTCGTAATATTTACGATAAATATTTTGAGAATCGAATACTTCCTCATCAAGTATGCTTGACCAATGCCTCGAAAATAGTTGTTAGCAAGATCTTAATTCAATATTTGAACGCAAGATTGAATTTGATTCTCCAAAGAACAAAGAAACGATGGATTTGGAATGTTTAGATTTTCGAAAAGCACAGCATATTTGCACAGATCTTTATAACCTAGACACACTGCCCAAGTGACCAGAATCACCACAACGTGGGACAGCAGCAACGTGGGAGAGCAGGAGGAGATAAAAAGCGTATCCTCGAAATAGTACGGTGTATCTTAGCAATGTGGGGTTTGTAATTTTGCCCTTTTCCACCACAACTTTCCTGTTTGTTTTCATTATCGTCCCTGACAATATACTGTCCATAGTGGTTCACATGGACCGAATGTTTCCACCTTATTCTATAAGATACGGCCATAATGTGGGGTTGGAGAAATTGTGTAGCCTCAAGTATCACTTGAACATCATTTCTATTTCATTTGTCGAACATTGTACACGGTTTGTGTAAAAATAGTTTGGTTTGTATACGTCTCGCCATTAGTGCTTTACCGAGTATGGGGATCTTGACGATTGATTGACCGGACCGAGTGGCCGGAAAAGGGGTTAAGAGTGCTTGGAGACAGGGAGTTTTGAAGATCTCTAGAGACCCCGACACATGTCATCTCGATAGATTGTCCTCAGGAGAACATGAATAGCATGCTGGAATCACTTATTAAACTCGAACAGACAAAGCAATAAAATCACAAATACATGGGAGATCACAATCATTAGAAGATCTTGCTTTGTTAAGTATGCAACATCGGCTCTATGCCTTGGAGGACAAGATCAAAAAGGGAACACATAATGAGTAGGATAAAATTACAGCCGAGTAAAAACTAGAAATCGCAAAGTCATCGGGTAAATTCACGATAGAAGGCGGTGAAGTATGTATTAAGTTCATAGTTAGGGGCCCTAAAAAAATAATATAGAGAGAAATTAATAAAGACTAAGGTTTTTTGCTAATTTAATCAAGAATGTTAGGCTAATTAATGACCCACCAAGACCCACAATAGGAAACCATCTAGTTTGAGCAATCGCAATCTGGCGTTATGCCGGGCTCAATTACAAACCACGGGCCATGGATTGACCCGCATATCTTGGCCCAACATCGCCCACCAAATCAGTGAATATTCATTGGTATAATAGGCACGAAAGTTAAGATTAAATTGATCGGGCATTGGTTTAATTGAAATTGAACCCGACCCACTTTCCATGGGCTTAGGAAACGGATCGATCGCAACCAAATTATTAGTAAGAAACATTTGGATGGCAGCCAAAATACAGGCTACGAAATATGCTCAAACCTCATGACCTCTAATCTGCCTACGTTGCCATCCGCCGCTCCCTTCAACGGCAGCGCTACGCGCTGAAGTTGTACAATCCCGTCTTTGGTAAAGGGGCCAACCCTTGGTTCGAGCACCGAATATCGGTTTTTTTTTTTCATTTAATAACTATTCATGACCAAAATCTTCTCCAATTATGATGTATTCAGGGCCCGTTTGGTTCGACTTTGAGAGAATGCAAATACCTTTGGGCTAAAGGGATTTTCCGAAATACAAGTAGTGTTTGGTAAGTGTTTTTTAAAATCAACTTGGGCTAAATGACTTTTGTTAATTTTTTTTTAAAAAAAAAGCTCCAGTGGAGCTAAACCGCTAGCCACTGCCGCAGGCCAGATCTAGTCGCCGGCCAACCGCCGACGGCCAGATTTGGTCGCCGCCCACCACCGCTTGGGGTCGTGTGACCTCGGCGACCGCCGCCTGGGGTCGTCGGACCTTAGGCGTCGCCGGGGTCACGCGACCCAGGCAGCAATCGCCGGGGTCGCGCGACCCCCAAGCGGCGGTCGTCGGGGTCGAGCTAGCCCTTAGGCGGTGGTCGCCGGCCGCCGGACCTCGGTCTGGGGAAGATGAACAGTGTCGATGAACAGTGCAAGTTGCATTCCGAAAATGCAACTTTCCAAAAGCACCTCCGGTAGAGCAATGGCCAAAGGTCCCTTGAGAAACATTTCAAATGCAATTGCATCTCCCCAAAGTGAGTAAAAAAAATTACCAAACACCATTTGTATTTGGTCAAGGGACTTTAGAGTCCAAATGAGCATTCCAAATGTTGAACCAAACGGGGAGTTTCATTGCAACTGCTAAACAGCATCTTCTTGCCTTGCTTGTCTTAGAGAATACAATGAACGAAACCGAAAAAAAATACAAATTAGTTGAGACAGATCATCTAATATAACGGGTAGATGTCCGGTCCATTGAAGTTTTCTAATCTACGCTTATTCGGTTGGTACATTCGTACAATGGAGCTCAACCATAATGTTCCCCGACAATGAGATTAACAATTAGCACGAATTTCTCAGTGCATCTCCAACATATATGTACTTTTTTTATTTAAAAAAACACTATAATTTCGACGATAATCATAAGGAGAACATAATTACGTAAATTTGGAATTGAAAAAGTATCATACCATTCAATTTTTTGGTTTTCTTTTTTTCCCCCATTCACTCTTATTTCCTCCGTTTGATAAGAGGTTCCAAGGTCATTGAACAGAGTCCAAACATCATGTGCATCTTGAAGAGACTCCTTAACATATTTCCAAGAATGTACCGATTCTGTCTTCTACGTCCGAATATACTTTGGCTTATATGTATCTCCAGAGCCCGCAATCGGTGGAAGGGCTGGTGAGTTCGAAAATGACAAGGCGTACGTGTTCTAACACGGCATCAATCCAAGGACATGATTGTAAAAGATGATTCTGACGACGATTCGGAACGTTTCACGGTTCATCGTGATGGTCAATTCTTAGAGTAAGTTACTGCTAGGGATTTGGCCATGATATAGGAACGGGAAGGATTATCGGAAAAGTCTTACACTTATTATATTTATGTCAATTCAATTCTAAACCTTATAATTGTGCCAATTAAGTCATAAATATTTTCACATTTTATCAATTTTGACCGGAAATTATTGACATGAACAATGGTTGTTCTACTTGATGCGGCCGGCGCCGACGTAGACATTTTTAAATAATGTTTTAATTTTTTATTGGATTTTATTCTTTTTTCCTCTCCTCTCCTTTTCTTTACTTTTTCTTTTTTTCTTGCACTTAGGGTTGGCGAGGGCCGCAACACGCCACGTCAGCAATGATCGTGCCACGTAAGACGCCCGATATCCACGTCAGCAATTTCTGGTCAAAATTGGCCGAATAGACTTAATTAGCAATACTTGAAAATGTTTATAATTTAATTGATACAATTGAAAGGTTTAGGACTGAACGGGTACGGATGTAATAAGTTTAGAATTTTTTTTTTGTAATTTCCCCTATAGAACCTTGTGGAGTTCTCTCTTTTAGGTCCCATGAGTTGGAAGAAGAAAGCTTGCAGAGAGGACTCCTTGGGTTGTCAAGTGAGGTGAGGCCTACCCTATCTCTCTCCCCAACTCATGCAATCAAATATTTCAATAAGAACCAAAAAATCACTTGTGAATTATTTAAAGCTTCTCTTTTTTCTCTCTGACCTGCAAATTGCACCAACCTGTGAATGGTGGGGTCTATAGTGACTGATGAACTGTTGCTTGTGTCTCCCAATTGATCTATACTTCCCTCCCTCTGTATTTGATCATTTCCAAGCGTCGGTGAGCCATGAATTCTTTCACATTTTTGTTGTGCGGAAGAGCACCCTAACTAGATGAGATGAAACAAGAATATCCGAACATAGAGATTTACGTGGTTCGGCGAAAAAATTCCACCTACGTCCACAGGAGAGAGACACGATTCTTATTTCTGGGCATATCTGATACAAGGTACGATGTTGAATAGATAGATCCTTAGATCCCTACTTTCTTAATCCCAAGAAGTTTCACCCTAAAGATCTTATCAGTTTAGGAAACTAACTAATAAATTTTTAGTGATTATCCCCTAAATATTAGAAATATCACGACACATCCCAATTACCTTGAATTAGGACTATTTCCCATGAAATCCCATATAGATAGGAAATATATTTGAAATGCGTAGAGTGCAAGCTCCAAGCCTTCTTAGATTTCCCGATCGATTTTTTCGAATCTCTAATAGATCGAAACTTCATGGAATTCAAGACAACATCAACAATTTTTTGTCACTTTCTTTTCTTTGTTCATTACAGTTATATTGTTTTGAAAGAGGAAACGATGACCTCAAGATACATCCATTCAATCAGACTATATATCAATCTAATCATGTAATGGTTTGGTCAAACTTGGTCTGAATGAGTCGAGTCTTTTATATCAGAAGAGATCGGTGAATGGGTTTAGTTTCAACGCATGGGCACAGAATACAAATCCAGTTTCTTGGTCAGCACAATTTCCTGAATGAGTTCACCACCAATTGTGGTCCCAGGCCTCTATAGATGCGAATGTACGCCAAATTTGGAGCTGTAATTATCACTTCCATCCCCAAGATCATGCATTGGCACATGTTATGCTCCATTGCTTCTGATCTATATGGGATCAAGGGCAAGTAAAAAGATCTTTTTGACTTTGGTATCTTGCTCATCCAGTCAGTTTCTCAGTTCCTTTTTGTGGGTCGGGATGGATGACCTCAATTAAGGGCTGAAGTTTCTGGTCATGGCAGATCAAGTAGAAGTGGCATTGTTGTAATATGTCGTCAAGAATGAGGGTATCCAAGAGCCAGTACGTGCATCTGACGAGCATACTTTATATTGTAGAATGACGCAGATCACTTGACAATCCAACATTTAATTTCATGCCATACGCTGACGGTGAATGGGGGATATACATGTTGAATAGCTTGCCTTCTATAGATCTTTTTCCTTTCTTGACTATTTATTTCTGATGCAGAGGAGGCTTGTGAAAGCTTGAACATGCCCGGACATCACCAGAACCTCTGAAAATCCTCCGTTTATCTATCCCCCACAGAAAATCCAAGGGCATCATAACCAATTCACTCAAACACCAAAAGGTCCAAGAACAACCATAGGCCATGGGCGAGAGAGAGAAGGAGAAGAACAAGAAGCACAAGAAGCAGAAGCACCAGCACCCCAATGACCAAACTCAGTCCACACCGACAAAAACATCAGATTTCTCATTCAAGCCCAGTTCCGAAGTAAAGGGTCTTCGGTTCGGCAGCCAATTCATCGTGAAGTCGTTCACAATCCGAAGAGCGAGGCCTCTTGAGCTCCTGAAAGTCCTGTCCTTTCCACCGACTAGTAAGGCTAACGACAGCAAATTGCCTTTCCCTTCGACAACAGCCTATCTGCCTACGAATTTCACCATACTCGCGCACCACGCGTGGCACACGCTGACACTCGGCCTCGGCACGAAAAAGTCGAAGGTGCTGGTGTTCGTGTTCGAATCCGAGAGCTTGAAGTCCGCCGTGGACCGGATGTGGCCGCCGGAGATTCCTCTAGGGGAAGTTAACAAGAAGCTCATCCGGGGCCTAAACGGGTGTGAGATGGCCCGGTTCAAGTTCAGAAAAGGGTGCATTACGTTCTATGTTTATGCAGCTCGTCGCGTGGGAAGCGTAGGATTCGGTTGCGCTGATGATCTTAGGATAATTTTGCAGTCCGTGGTCGAGCTCAAGGACTTCTTGGATCACACTGCTATGTTGGCCATGCCTAATCAGAGGAGCATCAGCTTTTGCCCTCCAGTCGCCATGGCTCACTAGCGGCTCTTGCTCATCTGTGACCAAAAACCGCGATTGCCTGATATTTTCATCATTCCGGGTGATCAATCTGTTCTCGTTCCCTAGAATGTTTGAGCTGACTGTTTTTCTGAGGATAGTGGTGTTGTAATTTTGGGGGGAATTGGTTTATTCGTTTGGACATCATGCATGCTTTTTGTTCTGCTCTTCTAGATTTCGCATAGTTGTGAATTTAATATGACGATTTTTGTTGTTGTTTGGGCATACTGATTTCTGACCCTTCTCTAGATTTTCAATGTTCTGTTTGGCACATCATATGTTTCTGGCAAATTCTTGAGGGAGTTGAAAGATTCTTCTCAGCTGAAGAAAGACGAAGTCTTCTGCTACACATTTTCCTACATTTTCGGATAAAAGAGGGTGATTAGACAAATTTCTGAGCTTTTCAATGAATCTATGCTTAGCTTACCCCTAGTCTTTGATAAAACAGTAACATTAGAATGCTTTTTAGACTTTTAAGCTTCCTTACAGCTTCTTTAGCTTTATAAATGAACTGTAGTGAAAAAAAGCAAAAATTAACCTTGGACTTGTGCTGCTTCCTCAATCATTATCGGCATGGAGCTTGAAGAGAACTGCTAGTCTCATTACCATCACTGTTGTTGTAATTATTGTCATAATTGTGATCACTAATCCTCCCGCCCCAAGTAACATTATCGTTGTTGTCTGTCGTTGAATCACCAGCTGGTAAAACAGTCCCCATTTGGTTTTCCTCATTAAGTGAAAAGCACAGGCTAACACATTCTGATGCTTGACAAAAGATTTCCACCGTTTCCCTGTTTTTCTCGAGAAAAAGAAAAGCGAGAATTTGGTGCTCGAACACTGTTTTCTAGTGATTTGTGCGCTCAGATCTATCTAACCCGTGAACCCAAAAGTTTCACAAACTGTGAATAAACAACCTGCCAACTTTTTCCAGCAACTAATTAAATTTAGCACTATCTCACCGCAAGAGTCACAGACTTGTGGTTTACCGTTGTAACATGGAACTTCTTGAAAGGTAGAGACTTGTCCTCCCCATTCTCTTTTTTATTCATCCTCCCTCTTATTTTATTGAAGCTTAGGGGTAAAAGGGTGCGTTGAGAGAAGCAGAGCTGCTAGTTTTCTGCAGATTCTGTTTCCCTGGGATTTGTATTCTTTGTGCAACAGTTAAAGACCCTGTACACTGAATTGAATATGGAATCAATCTCTCGGACAGAGCCAAATTGATTGTTTCTTCTCTAGGCTTTTTTATCAGGCCTTGTCATCATCAGTTTAACAAAATATTCGTTTTCTCGGTCACTAGGGAGTATATGATTATAAGAGTCAGAGCAGTAGTGCGGGTCGCTCAATCGCGGCGAATCTTCGTACAAGCGACTAGCGAAAAGAGATCGAGTCCATACGACATTCATTATCGCAAGCAACTGGATTGGAGGGATCATTTGGGAAAGATGTTACGTATGTTTCAGTCTACATAAACTCAAGTTTAGGTGACAAACTTCTCCATTAGTTGACAACGTTCATGGGATTCATGGGGCTGCATCGATGCCACTGATGGTGCCATGATCTATGGGGATGGAGATGGCGATGGCGATGGAATCATGGGATGTGAGTGGTGAGAGAGGGAGAGAGAGAGAGAGTTGATGATGAAGGATATGATAAAGCAAGGAGGTTTGGGGTGTTGGGTTGGAGACGGGCCAACTTCTTTACCTTCTGAGCTTAGCTTTAAGGGTCTACCAGAAAAGTGAAAGTGGGGAGAGACATTGAAAGAACACCCTTTTCCTGATTCCAGCCTTTGGTGGCTTTAATCATAGCAAGGCTCGGTCCCATCTCCGACCAACTTGTTTCCCATGAATCATCACCCTCTCTCTCTCTTGCCCACACACACACACACAGATATATATCAACCTAATTGAATGGGCTTAACCCAATTAAACAAGAGCTTTTGCCAGATTATCAGCGTGGGGGTAATGAGTGGGAAGGACTAAGGGAGGGGCACGTGAATACATGAAAGTTCTCGGATTAGATCAGGCACACACGACTCCAAGAACTTAGTTAGGATGCCAATTTCCTAGTTGTAGGTAGCTTATAGAGTGCGCGGCTTAAAAGTATATTTGTTAACCCGATAAATATGTCGTGCCGACACCTGAAGCAGCGATACATTTGATAGCTGCATTAGTGTGTTGCGTTCGCGACAAGGCAGTTCGCCGTGTTTCTTGGAAGCTGCAGTGTTCGGATTAGTCATGTTCTGCTGCACCTCTATTTCGACACGACGCGATTAACATGACACGACATAGCACGTCATAGAGCTACTTTATCGATGGCTGTCGGGCCTTTGGATTTTCCGTTGAATGAGAAAGGCCGTTGTGTTGAAGCTGGGCACGATGGGCCTTCTTCTTGGCCAGACAAAGCCCACTGGATTCGACATGCTACGTGCTTAAATCCATTTAGGTTCGGGACATGAACAGACAACGTTCTTTCATTGCAATTTGACAATCATAGCAGATTTCTTAAACATACGTTATGGATAAAGATTTACGGTTTATGGTGCGAAAAAAGAGCTTTCGGATGCTTCGGGAGGACCATCGTTGCCCTCTCTCCTAATCAAGATAGAGCGCGACTGTTTCCGTTGCAGCGTCTTCCACTCGTAGAATTTTACACACCACTCGTGGCACTTTTTTCCGTACTCCGTGATCATTTTCGTATATGAATCACGTCGCCATTCCGAAGTAAAATCTTCTCTCGAGGACATGGACGAATTCTCTAGTTACGTAGGAGGACATCATGAACAGTGGGTTGTATATCTACAGAATCGAAAATTGCGACTCCTATCAAGATTATGACAAGTAGCCAAATTCCGAACCTTAATAGTGGACACATCAGAGATTCGATCTATTCACGAAACAGATGCATTTGATTTGAAAACGGTTGAGGGGAAAAAAAGGGAAAATGGATAAGACGAATGAGAGGTATGGTCATAAATCTCACTCTCAATGAGCCAATTCGGTTGTTATGTTGGTTGTCCAAGCGTGAAAGTTACTTGGACCCACTGAATCGAATTATAAGGAAATAAGTATATATTTTAATAATTTCGGAGCAAAAACATAAAACAAAATTAAAAAAATGAAGCTATGTGGAAAGGAAATCGCCCACCGTGGGGCTCGAACCCACGACCACAAGGTTAAGAGCCTTGCGCTCTACCGACTGAGCTAGACGGGCTACTTGGTAACTTTTACTCTTAGTATAAATATATAAAGATTAACAAAAAAGACCTACTCGACCGCAAAGAGAAAGACCCACCATCTACGAAGCTACACGGAGATCAGAAAGAGAGAGGGATGAAGTAATGTTAAACTCGCCAAAACTCTGACCAAAACTGCATTGAATCATCATCGTCGTCAACCTTCATCCTCCAGTACCACCCAGAAGCGGAGCTCAAGGCGTACCGACGAAAGATGGGATTTTTATTCACGGCGGCCGAAATCTTGATCTCGTTGCTCTGCATTTTGCTCCTGGGTTTGCTCTCGGCGGTCGCCCTTGAAGCTTACCGGAGGAGGCACAATCACGCGTACGTTCGATCCCGGAAAAGCCCCTCGCTTTTTTTGATTAATTCTCGAATTTTTCAGGATATATATATGGTTCCTGATTTGGTCGGGAGCCGCGCTTTGTTTTCTGCTCATGAATCTCGTTCTGCTTTTGTCTAGACATCTGGAAGCTCCTCCCGTGTTCGAGGATCCGAATTCGTTGAAGAAGGTATCGCTTTGGATTTTTAGGCGTGTTCATCGTACATGGGGGGGGGGGGGGGGGGGGGGGGGATCGGTTTCTCCTTGCGTAAAAAAAGATTGATGCTTGGGCAATGGTTCGCTTGTGGGTAATGCATGCCGAGGTTGTGCACGTGTTTGTGGATTGAGTCGGCCTTAGCAGGAATCAAAGAGATTTTCGATAGGTCAACCGATTGGTGCGGCGCGGGCCGAACGGTGAATGGAATGTTCTCGTATTTGAGCTGTGCCACCTATCAGTTTCATCGAAAATGACTTTTGAACTTCACAGAACCGATAAGGGCTTTGCATTTCCAAAGTCCTTTCTGAGATTTTTTTGCTGTTGCAATCATCTGCTCAATAGAATTGATAATGCCTGCTTACTTTGGGATCTTGGCTGATTTTACGTTGAGGTTTTTACTACCTTCAGAAGGCAATTCATAAAGCCTCGCTTAGAATTAGGATTTAATTGCACATTCTGACACGTAATTCAGATCACATTAGTTCAGGCTCCCTCATTTTATCACTGATCAGTAGTTGTTGCCTTGATTATTGCAATCCATGTTCCACAAAGGAAGCTTCACCATGTGGTTAATTTGCTGCCATACTGGAAAAGCTTTGTAATAATGCTAGATTATGGTGCCAGAACATGATAACTACCAGTTATAAGCCGTGAGGAAAAGGCAAAGTCTGAAACATGAATACCATCCTTTAAGGAATTAAATCTTGGGAAATTGGTCGGTGAATCATCGGCCAAGATAAAGTTAAATGATTAACCTGTGAATTCTTGGCAGATGCTGACTTCACTTAAAATGCGTTTCCAGGTTCAATGTCCCTCTATATTCGATCCTGCAGAAAAATATATCTCTCTTATAGTTCCTGCATACAACGAAGAGCATCGACTCCCTTCAGCTATTGATGAGACCATGAAGTAAGTTAAACCGACAACTCTATGCTAATCTCCTTACTTATGATAGTAGATGCAAGCTGGGGAACCCTTTCCTGCATTCGCCAAATATGAAGTTCTTTTAAATAGTTTTTTCTCAACCGGATAAACTTTTTGCAGTTTTGATATTTTAAATTTTGATGTCGCATCATGCATTCGCCTCATAATGGGAAAGGCTCCTTTGACTGCGGAGGATACTAAAATCCTTTTCGGGGTAGCAAAGGGATCTGAATGTGTATAATTATGTTCATGTGTATGATTGTGAGACACTACAGCAAAATAGAACTGTAAGAAGGGAATTACGCTAATTGTTGATGGAAAACCAAAATTGTTCTTTTTTCTACTGAGCCTCTCAATTAGGAATCTATGTTTGGTTTGGAAGCTGATAGCACATTATTGTACATGGACATTTCTTCAAATTGATTAGTGATTGTTTTCTAATGTCCAAGTAGGAGTTCTAGTCTTTGTTCAGGCAAATGCCCCAAATCTAGATCGGCGGAATGGTATTACAAGAACTTGCAACTCCTTTCAAATCCTTTTCCCCTACATGTTTTCTTTTCCTCTTTGTAATCATAATTGTTTTGGGGTGCCACATCTCAATATTTGCTTTACACTTTATGAATTTCCTAGTAGGACTGCTCATATTGTCTATGGGCTCAGTCAAGCAATATAATTCTTACCTTCTTCTGTATTCAGTTATCTTCAGCAACGTGCGGCAAAGGACAAGTCATTTTCATATGAGGTACTTCTCCTGCGTAGGTTAACCTTCTATAATCTAACATCAATCAGATATTCTTGGCCGAATATCAAGCAGAAAATTGCCTACTTTAGTGGCACACCATTGTTCTCAGTATGATTCTTTTGGTATGTATGAGCAGTCTTGATGATCAAGCATGGTGTAGATTAGTTGGATGAGTATTTGTACATGTCAAGGACAATCTAGATTATATTGTATCTCGCTTTGGATACACTTTTGGACCATTTTGTGCTGCATATTGAATATCCAGTTATTTGAAAAAAAAAAAGGGACCTTGTTTTACATCAGTTATACTCCATCTCTGAATAGGTCATAATTGTTGACGACGGGAGTAAGGATGAAACCACAAGAGTAGCATTCAACTTTGTGAAAAAGCATACGGTGGACAATGTCAGAGTCATCCTCCTTGGTAGAAATCATGGAAAGGGAGAGGCAATTAGAAAAGTGAGTTATATCTATCACATGCACTTACGTGGCTAATATAGCTCGAGGCATTATCAGGTTACTGATCTTGTTTGTAACCGCAATTGATCGAAGTTCTTTACATCTGTGAAAGCATTGTAAAACAGGGAATGCTTCATGCCCGTGGTGAATTGCTTTTAATGCTAGATGCTGATGGGGCAACCAAGGTTAACGACCTTGAGAAACTAGAAAATCAGGTCTGTATAAGCTATGATTAACCAGACTGAGATCTTTCTAGGTATTTTGTGAAAGATAACCGAAATAATTTAGAGATTGTGCTTCTCTTGCCTGTCAGATTCATGTTGTTGCCAGACAGGACTTCCATTATGGAGATTCAGCGAGTAATGATTCAAGTTTCAGAATATCTGATATTCCTATTGCTGCATTTGGTTCTCGTGCACATCTGGAGGAGAAGGCTCTGGCTACAGTTAAGTCAGTCTTGAGTTTTCTTCCTCCTCTTTCAGACTCTTCTTTTTGAGTTTGTAGTTAATTTTAAAGATTTTGATAATGTTTCAGAGGAAGTGGTACCGCAACTTTTTAATGAAGGGTTTTCATCTCGTGGTGTTATTAACTGCCGGTTCCGGAATTCGTGACACACAGGTACTAGTTCATGATAACAGTTCTCTCCTCCCCCTCCAGTTTGTCTCACTGACGGTGCCTTTATTGTTAAACTCTTTATGGGGTTTCGCTGAATGGCCATACCTCATCACTACATGAAATTTTACTTGTCACAGTGTGGTTTCAAGATGTTCACAAGGGCTGCAGCACGGAAGCTTTTTGCTAACGTCCGTTTGAAACGGTACTTTTCCTTTTAATTTCTCATCTCTTAATGTGTTTCAAGCCACTTCCTTGGCCACGCTCTTACAGGGTGGTGAGATCCTTAACATTATTCTCGACACTCTTTACTGCGTTAGCCAATTCGAAAGTACATTCATTTGATTCCTCTACCTAATAGAGGTCAATACTCTTTTTGCAAGTCTTAGTCTATTACTTATAACTGAATCTAGTCAAACTTCCGGGGACAGATCTTAAGTGCTATATGGAAGTTCAATACCATGTTTTAATAGTCAAATTACATCAAAATAGAGAGGTTTGACCCGTGAGATTGAATGGCATTTTCATATGTAGATGATGTGTCATAACGGCTTGCATAATCAAAATTTTCATTCTAGGTTAGAACAAATAGCGATAGTAATGTACAAGACATGGCACACCTGCAGGTCTTGATGAGAACTTCAACATTGCATTGCTTCGGTTTCCTCAATTCCCCTTTGAAATTACATTTACATAGCATAAGATTTTTTATGTTCTACCTTTCATTTTTTGACTGTTTTGAAGCTTCTTTCCTTAACTCTTAGATAATTCTCTAAGCACACATCCACAAACAAAGCATCCAGTCATTCTATGTATAATGCCTGTTTAACAGCCTGTTAGTTCTATAATTAATTGCGCGCCCTTAAACATGTGAGTGACCACTCTGAAAGAGAAGCTGAAAAAGGAATAACTTTGGGTGGGATTTATGCAGGTGGTGCTTCGATGTGGAGTTGGTTTTCCTGAGCAAATGGTTTGGCATCCCGATGGTCGAGATATCTGTCAATTGGTCTGAAATTCCTGGGTCAAAGGTGAACTTGTTAAGCATTCCAAACATGCTTTGGGAGCTCGCTCTCATGTCGGTGGGATACAGGACCAGAATGTGGAAAATCCATAGTTGAGCCTTTCTTTTGTCGACCGACCTTCGCTCTAGCACCAAACCACTCGAGCAGGTTGTTGCAAAGGCTGTTGAGAACCTTATAGAGCCATTTTGACGTTACACGCCTTAGGAAGATTCATCTGAACTTGAAAAGATGCTAGTATATTTTGATCTCTTTCCATGTACCCGATCCAATAGGCTAACACTAATGGTTCAAGTTCGACAAAATGATTGGGGGCGTTGGCTATGTTTTCAGATTATTTACCCTTTTGCAGGAAACTGGATTGTTTACCATCTTAGATAATGAATACTTACTGTCCTCAGAGACCGTAGGGATGTGTCCTTTGAAAAATTCCTTTTGATCTCTAGAGACTTTTCTATTTTGCACCTGTTTTAGGTTAATTCAATGTCTCGAGTGCTGGCAGAAACCGCAGGAACAGGATTTGTACGATTGCCATCATGAGCACATGAGGTCGATCAGGTATCACATGCCCGCATCATTCTAGTGCAATATTGTCTCCTAGAAACTCCTTGAAGAGAAGGATTTGGACTTGGCTTCAATATCTCTGAACTTCCACGGATGCGAAAGCTTATAATCACTTCACTTGCATCTTCAGACCTCAACGTATTGACTTCGATGTGTCCCCAATCAACTCTATTTCAAGCGAATGTCGAGATGCGTGCCCCGATTCTCTGTTTTTGCCAAAATCTTTCGGCTCATAATCCATTCTTTGCAAGTTTTTTCAAGCTAAAAAGTCAGTTTGATGAACTCACTGGAATTGGGCATTCAGTTCAGTCAAATACAGATAAGGAATGACACCAAAATGTCCATCCGCTACGAACTGATAAATATAGGTGAATTGAACCTCCCTTCAAACACGAAGACCTAATGTATAAGCACCTTTCACTCCCAATACTAGATGACCCATTTCATCATTTGAAACTCTTCGCTCCTTATGTTTAGTTTATACTCCGAAGAAACAAGCATACACCAAGAGGGAAAAAGGGGATGTTGGGCTTACAGAAGCCGCGCACAGCAATATAGAGAGATCCCCAAATATTAATAATCAAAGAATTCGACCATCCTGGCAATCAAAGTCCTCACCTCCTCAAAAGTCATCACTCCAACATAAGAATAACAAGAAAGAAGCATAAATGAAAGCTAGAAAGAAAGAAATGCAAGTCGCAGTTCTTCCTAAAGTGATACTTCTTTGATCCACAACCCTATTCTCTCAAAATATTTAGAAGCATTTTCTGTGGACTATTGATGGCCCAGATTCATCGTACTCTGCCTTCGCAATCCACATCTGCACTCAAAAACAAAGCAAGATCCCAGTTATCTATTCTGACATATTAAAAAGTATCCATGTAAGAGATCAAGGCATGAAAAGCGACAAACCTGCTGGAAAGTGCTGAGAGAGGCCAAGATGGAACCACCAATCCAGACACTGTACTTCCTCTCAGGAGGCGCAACCACCTTGATCTTCATGCTGCTTGGTGCTAGCGCAGAAATTTCCTTGCTCATCCTATCAGCAATTCCAGGGAACATGGTAGAACCACCACTGAGGACAATGTTGCCATAAAGATCCTTCCTGATATCCACATCACACTTCATGATGGAGTTATATGTGGTCTCGTGAATGCCCGCAGCTTCCATTCCAATCATGGATGGTTGGAACAGGACCTCTGGGCACCGGAAACGCTCGGCACCAATTGTAATCACCTGTCCATCTGGAAGCTCATAGGTCTTCTCGACTGCAGAGCTAGATTTGGCGGTCTCCAGCTCCTGCTCATAGTCAAGGGCAATGTAAGCCAGCTTTTCCTTCATGTCCCTCACAATTTCACGCTCAGCCGTGGTGGTAAACGAGTAGCCACGCTCAGTGAGGATCTTCATCAAACTATCGGTGAGATCACGCCCAGCCAGGTCAAGACGAAGAATAGCATGAGGGAGAGCATACCCCTCGTATATGGGCACAGTGTGACTCACACCATCACCAGAATCCAGCACAATACCTGCGATAGTCATTTCAAAGAATGAGTTCCTTTTATTAAGGAAAAGAAAAGAACTTACACACAGCAGGAATTGGGACAGAAGACAACAAACCAGTAAACTAATTACTGAAGATCAGCAAGCAATTACTTCACAAAAGATTCAAACAATTTACAACTCAGAATCAGAATCCCCTCCAATCCTATTTTCATTAGAGAGAAGGGGTAGGGGGTGACGGAAGGAAAGGGGAGGCGGGGGGGGGAGGGGGGGTGTGTTGTATACTGTTCAAGTAAGAGAGCAACTTATAGTTGCAAGATACTCTTCCAGGAACCTTTTGGCAGTTAAATTTACTGAAAAAGAAAATTCAATAAGATACAAGTTAAATCAATATCTAGTAGTCTTAAGTAGCAAAAATTGCTTACCTGTGGTACGACCACTTGCATACAAGGAAAGGACAGCCTGAATGGCAACATACATTGCAGGTGTGTTGAAGGTCTCAAACATAATTTGGGTCATCTTCTCACGATTGGCTTTAGGATTCAAAGGAGCTTCTGTTAAGAGAACAGGGTGCTCTTCTGGCGCTACACGAAGCTCATTGTAGAAAGTATGATGCCAAATCTTCTCCATATCATCCCAGTTGCTGACAATACCATGCTCGATTGGGTATTTCAATGTTAAGATACCTCTCTTGGATTGAGCTTCATCACCAACATATGCATCTTTCTGGCCCATGCCAACCATCACACCAGTGTGACGAGGGCGACCCACAATACTGGGAAACACAGCACGTGGAGCATCATCGCCGGCAAATCCAGCCTAAAAAGGAGATTAGGATCAATCAGTACAGCCTCATCTTTGGAAACATTTGCATGCACATAAGTTCTCTATATTCGATTATGATAGCTCCAAAACAATAATTCATATCTACCTTAACCATCCCGGTCCCATTGTCACAGACGAGTGGCTGGATATCCTCAGCTTCTGCCATATTCTTCTACCTGATGAGTAAGCAGTACTTATGCTTTTGTCAGCAGAAAGATAAGCGCTCAACTGCGCTTCAAAAGATAAAGACCCATAAAAGTGCCACCCATTTGATCGAGCTACCAAGGGCAAACGCTAATATGAAACACACATCAGTGCGCATCAATGCATCCGCTCAAAACATTCAGACAGGTCAAATAAATTCCTTCCATCGGCAGATTATTAGCAAGCCGAAACATCATCAGCCAGCTATAATTAATTCTCCCGAATGAAACAGCACGACATTGTTTTCTATTCAAACAAAACTCAAGCTTTGTGCGGCAATTGACACAGCGAGAATATGTCCAATGGTTCGGTGATCAAACATACGATCAACGAAATCACGGATCTGTGACAATGCAGAGCATTTAGCATAAGGCAACGACATAAACCAAATGAGCTGAGTATCGGACAAATCATCCCCGAGAAAATGCCACAGCCAAAAGTTTGATTGAAAATTAGAAAATTCAAGCGCTCGTTAAAGTTACCGATTGGGAAAAAAGAGAGAGGTGAGGCGACCTAGATAAAGACGATCTCGACTGCAAATTTTTCACACCCCCATAAATACGATCACCAAAAGTAGCAACAAAAAGAGCAAATCTCGAAGGCCCTTAAGATACGATCGCAATTGACAATTAACCAATCGGTTAACTCCCCCCCCCCCCCTCCCTTCCCTCTCCTCACATTCAATCGGGGACAGATCCACCGCATTTTCCCCTCGAAGCATCTGACTTCTCAGCCGCTCCGCCCCCCCCGGAAACGACCCTCAAGGAGCCAGAGATCAGCTCAAACACCACAATGCAACCGAAAGAAAAACCCGGGAAAACAACCGAAACCGCAGCGGCGACCTCGCGCGATCCTTATCCAGATCCACCAGCTCGGCTACTCCAACCCCGACGACCATCGAACACACACACACACACACACAAAATGAAAAAAAAGAAAGAAGAAAAACCATCTCGGAAAACGCCGGGCACCCCCGAAATGAAAGCAATCGCTCGTCCAAATCAACCAGATCATCCGCGGCACCCAGAGACCCCCCCGAAGCGACTGAAGCACCGTAATCGGACAAACAAGAAATCCCCAAAAAAAGCGACGGCCGCAAACATCCCCGCGCGCGTCGCAGGCCCACGGGAGAGCGCAGATCTAAGCAATCGAAAGCAGATCCACCACCGGAGAAGAAGGTAGCGAGATAGAGAGATAGATAGAGAGAGATTGAACCTGCTGTTGAGAGATGCGAAGATTGCAGGCGAGCGAGAGCGATGACGAGGGGAGTGTTTGAAGAGGGAGGAGCAGCAGAGGGGTGGTCCGTTGATATATATATATGGAGACGGGAGAGAGCGAAGGAGGGCCGTTGGATTGTACAGCCTGGACTGACGCCGCTCCGTGAACGAATGAGTGGCTCCCCCACCCCTACCCCTGTTTTGTCTAGTCCCCCACCTTTTTCTCACCCCCCGCTTTTTTCCCATTTAAAAAAATTGCAATCGCTTTTTTTCTCCCCTATTTCCTTGGGGGGGGCTGTCCTGACCATTTTAGGCATTGGCATCTCTTCAATTCCTTCTCCTCCTCTTCTTATTGCCTCCGTTCTCCATGAAGCCTCGGGTTTTCAGGGGGGCTTTTTGGTAGTTTTTTTCTTCTTTTCACTTCAACATGAACTTTGCATTTTCGGGGCACGGCGTATTGAGAAATTGAGTTATTTAGGCAGCCAGGGATTCTCGACGGATCGGTTTTCGAGCTTCGAACGGGCGCGGTCGCGGCCTTCGTCTTCTCTCGCCGGCGAGCTTTAAATTGGGCAGCTTTAAATGACGACGCGCATCGTATCTTGATCGGACATTTCTCTCCCTTTTTCTGGTCACTCTTGAGATGGACGAACTAGATTCTCTTCCGATATCTTGACAGGGCGATAAAACTTAGGATAGGATCGCGATTTTCAATTTGGTCCGTAAAAGTGTTTGGCATATACCCTCTTTTCTTCCTCCAATCTCCACACAAGGGATTGGATCGCTTCGATTGCGACATTGCTTTATAAGTCATAAGCACAAACGGAGATTTTGTACACGCCCATTTCATTCCATGCATTTCGCTAATGATTTAGTTGTCTTCATAGTCATAAGACAAGGGATTGAATTTACCCTAACATCATAATAACTGTCAATGAAGACGGCAGCAGCAAGAAAGCAAGTCTCTGAATCAATTTATAAGCGCACCGCCTGTACGATGATCAGTTGGGCCCAAAGTGGGTAATTACACCGGAATAATCAGAGGCAATGTGGAGAGTCTCCGGAAGGTGGTCATAATGATGTGTCGACCACGTACGTTAGGACAGATAGGAGGAAAGTAAACAATTCGGCTTCAGCGCTTTTAAGCCTTTAGACAGAAGCAGAGCACCCTGTGTTGACAATAAATGGGGACATCGACATGTTTGTATGATCTGTCCGAATGTGGGTTTCGACTGATTACGATCGCAGTTGCGTCATGCACGTGTGCTGAGCTCTCGTGATGCTTTATTATCCCATGGTTAAGTGTTTGCAAAAGGGGCAAAAGAAGGATGGCTTTTTGATCAGTGAATGTGGTTCAATGATGATGATGAATATGGCTTGCTTCGAAAGGTGTCTTGGATCTGGCATTGCCAGCAGTACCGAACGTCATCAGTCCCTAGTTTTGTCCATCTTCAGCTTTTGGAATGCGATGGACATGACTCGACAGATACGTTGAAATGATTAATGTACTGAAGTCTGAATTGAGCATAAGGCTCAAAATTTTTAGTGAACAGCTTCCTCAACATGTGCAAATCCTAAAGATTGAAACTTGGCGAGGAACTAGGGATGAGATGTGGAAGCATGAGTCAGTTTAGTTGATCAAGTCTTTTCTATATGCTGTTGACGGTTTTGTTAGTTAAAGTAAAACTTTACCTTATCTTGAATGCACCTATGAACCGGAGTCGACCCTTTATCAGCTTATCAAGTAATCCTCAGAAAGTAATCACGAATAATATCTAACAAATCATGGCCGCTATCACAGTCCACGCTACAAATGATTAATAATGCAAGTTCATCCTAAGGGGCATCATTCTGTGGGAAAAGATGGATAGATGAATAAACATAGGAAAAGGCGGTAACATATGAAGATCAATCCAGAACCTTGCCAATGGACAATTGAACACATAAGGTTCGTGCCATTATCCATGTAATCAAAATGAAAGGAGAAGTAGAGCAATAGCTAGACAAAACTAACTCAGTTGGATTACAAAGATTGTCTAGGACTGCTGACTAAATAGTGAACTGATCCGGAATCGAACCACAACTAAATGGAGATGCTGACATAGCGTTGAATTTCCTACAGGAAGGGAGGTAGGATCACCCAACGCCGTGGATATCTCGGTCTTCCTTCCTTTCCATCAAACAGCTGTTCAACAGGAAATTGTCAAATGCAATGCCAGAAGTACAAAAAATTTAGAGATCACGAATTAGTGATATTCCTAGACTCAACAAACCTCGCAGCATATACTGATGTCATATAGGATGCTTATGCATAGACATAACAACATTCATGGAAACTTAGAGCAATCTTAACAAGAACAAAATCAGGCCATGTTCAGCACTTGGACAAAGCACTAGGTATCTACTTTAAGGTAATTTAGTTTGTCCTTTAATAAGTGATTATTGTTGATGTGTGCCCAGCAGCTCTATATCCCAGCATGATTTCATTAGAACACTTAGAGCACACTTTACTGATACATCACGCTTGGACTCAGTAAGTTGAGCTCAAGCAATTCCACGCTAAATGAACAGAAAATGGTCTACCTAATGAGAATTGAGGAGCCTGAGTAGAAGATTAATGTCTAACTTTTCTGTTAATCATGATGTCTCTGGCAAACATGTAGACATGAAGTGACTTAGGAACGTCAGAAAAACATACCTTCTTCAAGCGGCGATGCTTCGCAAGGGCCCAATTGGTCATGATAAGAGCGGCGACCACAAGGAAGACATACCCAGCAATGGTTTGCGTCGCAATATTGAAACCCAACCACTGATAAATCTCCGTAGTGTAATTTGCACAAGTAACAATGTTGAACAAGAAGCCGCGAGGAATTTGATATCCTCCATTCCCATCTGGGCTCCGAAGATTCCTCAGCAAGATATGACAATAAAAGTTCGAAACTTGACAAAGCAACGCAAATCCGAAGCCAATCTTCATTTGGAGGTCACTAGCAGGAGTGTAAAGCGGATGGTTGACATAATAAGCAATGTATGTACCAAAGCTCCAATAATAGGCACAGTTCCGGAAAACATTAGAAAGGGGCGAGGTTGCATGGCTGAAACGGTGCACGAAAAATGTTTCCATAATTCGTTTGAAGTAGTGGAAACACCAGCAGTACAGAGCATGAGTCTGTACAGGGTGGATGACGCGCTCCCCTTCGTAGCCAAAGTAACGGTACACAGGAAAGAAGTAAAAGACCGGATAGAGGATCAAGGGACCAAGGTACTCCCAGAAGAAAAGAGTACGGTAAGAAACCTGTGGTCCAAGGTCCTTGAATACAACAGTTAAATTGGCTGAGTTTCCTTCAGTGTAACTTTCAAGGCTCTTTTTGTAGTTAAGAACGACAGGCTTCTCCTTTGATCCAGGCTGGAGAGGGAGTGTTAGCCGCTGTCTCGAAGGATAGAATTTCTTGGCTGTTGATGGAAGGCACAGGCGCGTGTTAATATAGTGATCTCAATTCCAAAACAATCATAGGCAAGTGAACATGAGGGTCCAGGCTAACTGGTTTCCACCAAAATGTGAAGCCAATGTACACATGAGAGAATAAAAGGTTCATTATCCCAATGTTAAGTCAATATATATAAGAGAGAATCAAAAAGGTTCATTATATATACTCATACATATTGGAAAATAGAAGGTTCATGATCACAGTGAGCAGCCATAATTTGAGTAATCACTAAAGGAGACCTGTGGTGATCAAAAGCACCAGAAATAATGACTTTTCAACTTGGGGTCATGCAAAAGATCTTTATAGGGAGCGATAACTCCAAAAAGAGGTTTGCTGAAAATTGAAAAGAGTAGAAAAAACTTTCATAAGTCCAGTTATGTCTCACAAACAAGCTATTAGTTATCGTCTTCAAAGAGACTCAAGTACTATTTCCCGAGTGCCTTCGGCAATACAATTAGAGAAGGTGCAGAATAGTAAAATGAGTTTCCTTAAGCAAAAGATTTCATCCTCTACTTATCCTAAACATGCAGATCTCCATGTCACAAGTGGTCTTCCTGGCTTAAAAATCATACGCGCGCAAATTAAAGGCACATAGATAATTGCAGTTTCTGGTAATTCACCTAATTCATTTCTTATTTGGACATAGATAATTTAGCTAATTCAGGATACCATGATTAACTTTCTGGACAAACGAATTCCACAGGATGAAGACTGTCGCATATCAAAGTTAACAAACCAATAAAAAATGAATTTAACCCAGATTTCATAAGTCCAGAGTGGGGAAGTTTTCTTATCTAAGGCATTCCTATAGCAACCGCGTAAAGTTGCCTAGCCTTCCACTAAGAAGGCCAGTCCTTCTAACCCAAACCGCAAGCTAAAATCACGTGCACGTAGAAGCGCACACAATTCATCAGCCAGTGGAGCAAATAGATACGGCTTAAACAGTGAGAGTAATTCGGATGTTCGACGAGAGAAGTGCGCGAGAGAGCTCACTCCTGCGATGTATCTCCTCCTGCAGATCAGCCACAGTGGCCTGCACCGCAAAATCAAACACATAGCAAATTCAATACTCTAACCGCAAATTCATTCGAATAGACCAATTAGATCGAACGACACTAAAACTTGCAACCGAAATCGAATCTAGCGAATCATTGAGAGATATAGAGAGACAGAGAGTCGGTGCGTACGTAGTCACCGAGCTCGACGCCGCCCTTCACCACTTCCCTGCCACTGCGCGCAACGACGGAGACCTTCATTTTGGGGACAGACCCACTTCACCAAACGGAGAAAAACGACGACCCTTTTGATCCCCTCGGCGATTCGGCTCCAGATCCGCCCCCAACGAGCTCCAGAACCCGAGGCTCAAAGCGGCAAGAAACGGGTGAGGGAAGGGGTCTCGCTAATGGCTCGTAGCAGGAAGGTAGGGCGGGCTAGACGAGGGTGGTGATTTATACCAAAACAGAGAGGGCGATAATAATAAAGGCGGATGGTTGGGGAGGTGGGAGAGCTAACTACTCCCAACTTGCAAACTGGTACTGACCTCGCCGCCTCCTCCTCCTCGTCTGGCTGATGAACCGCACGCCATTATCACTGACTTCTTGACGAGGGAAAATGACACGATTAGCCTCTAAATTTTGAGTTAACGTGCAATATAACCGTTTAAATTTTAATTTATTTAATGTGATCTCTGAATATTAATTTGATGTGTAATATAGTTCATAAATTTTTAATTGATTCAACGTGATCCCTGAACATGTTCAATTTAGTCTCTGCACTATTCTTTTAATTCAAAATCAGGAAATGCATTGAACATTTTCATTTAATTTAATAATTACATTGAATATTAAGTTAAAATTCACATTTTAATTCAAGATCCCGAACTACATTGAATATTTTCATTTAGTTTAAAAACTGCAGTGAGCATGTTCAGAGATCACATTAAACATTGAGTTAAAGTTCATGGATCATATCGAACAAATTAAAAATTAACGGGTCACGTTAGGTCAAAGTTTGGAAACTATTTATGTATGTCATTATCTCTTATTTTGATTTTCCTTTTTTTTAAATAATATTTCTTACTTGCATGACGAGAGAAACAATTTTCACGAAAATGCGGATGTTGAGATCCATTCTTGAGTGAACGTCTAATCATTTCAAGAACCGGTCGTCAATTTAGGTTTATGCTATTTAGTACACTTATAAAATACATTTTTATGGCCAAAAAAAATAGCTTGATGTTATGGCTAGGCGGCCCACTCACTACAACAGTTGACCCAATTATTAATTGTTTTCCTCTCAGATCTGGACACTTTAACATGGGGGAGCATCGGGTATGGACATGTTTGATGTAATTAAGATAGATAATGGTTTTTTTTCCTATGATAATTTTGGTTTGCAAGGAGGGATTGTTGTACTCATGATGTCTACGTTGCCTTCTCGCACGAAACACGAAATCAAGATGGTCCGTTTGAATGAGTTTAAGACCGCGTGCGAAAGGGATGGCATACTCATCTAATAACTTCTCAAGAAAATAAGGCAAGGAGATCAGATTTTTCCGATCAGAATTGATTAGAGCTTTGCACGAGTTGTCCGCATGGATTTATGATGATTTTTCATGAATAAGATTTTTGTACACTCACCCCGTAGAATTTCTTTACGTGAGCAGGTTTTAAAGAACGACACATATATACTCTTTTATCTCTATATGATTTCACTTGTTCGTTTTTTAAGTTAAATTGCACTACAACGTTACAGTAACGTGCAAATTAGGGCTAAATGGGATATTAAAAGCGAGACAAAAGTTGTATTTGCTTATATATATGTAAGTATTGATAGGCGTACTTGGAAAATCTTAGTGATAAGCAAGCGCACGTGCAAAAATAGAATAGATATGTGAAAAAATATATAGGGAGTTTTTAGTGCGAGAGTAATGTACTTTTTAGCAAAAGTGTGTATAAGTGATGGATGGAGTTTATTTATAAATTTTGATTATTATTTTTCGTTTGTCATAGATTGTTATTACTTTTTGAAGGGTATAATTTAGAATAAGCAGCCGGACAAAGTGATTTTTCGGTTATATTTTTAAATGGGTAGATGGAGTAGATATATAAAGATATTTTGTGAGTTTTACGCTAGTAATTTTCGTTTAGGCAAACCACCTTAGGAAATTGGAAATCGGCAGTGAGCACAGCCCAACTTAATTTTCAGTCTAAAAGAGAAGGCCCACTCGATAAGTGCATATCGCATTTAACCAAAACCGAACACCCACCCAGGTTCGCCCCACCACCTCTTAAATTTCTAGCTTTTTATTAGAGCTTCGGTTTTTTTATTTTGATATCGTGTATTTAACGGGAGAATTATTAATAAAGTCCTAAATATATTACACTAGTACTAATTCAGTCCTACACATTTTAATTTGATCCACTGAGTCCTAAGTCTTTTGACGATTTATTAATGCAGTTCATTCAATAATTATGATTAGAAATTGCTGATGTGAATTCGACTGTCTTACGTAACAATTTTTTTACTAATTATTTATTTTTATTTTTTTCTTTATTTTTCCCTTTTCTTTTTGCTAGTGGTTGGTCACTGACCATCATGGTTGATGAGGGCGAGGGCCGAACCTCACCTAGGACTAGGCAACCTCACGAGGCCTCACCCTTGCTGGCCATCATTTGTGGGAGGTAGCCAACGATCGGCCAGTGGCGAAAAGAAAAGGGAAAAAATAAGAAAGAAAAGAAAAAATCATTAAAACATCGTAAATAGTTGTCCACGGTCATATCGTCAATTTACAAAGAGGATAAATGCTAACACCTCACACGAGCGTGTACCCTTATTTGTGCATACTTGGGAGAATAGATAAATTTGACCATTTTCTCTCTAAATAAAAAAAACATGAATTTCAAATTGCGGATCGATCGATCAATGAAGAATTTAATAACCAATTAACCATGAAAAAAAGCACAATTAGGACAGCAAATATTTAATTCACTGATTAAAAGTGTGAAGAGATGAAAAAAATACTATTATCTCTATAGACCGCTTCAATGTTTTATTTTTAAAGCTTTTGATAAACAGAATTTATTAATACAGTTGGAGTGGAGGTCTAAGTTAGTTCCGTCAACTCGAAGTGCAATTTTTTACGCAATTAATCAACATATCAATATTTTTTGGTAAGAGTCAAAATATAAATTAATTAATATAATTGAGGTGTCGCCCGCATGAAGTTACCTTCTTAACCCTCCTCTCTCTCTCGCTCAACGGTCACAAAGATTTTGAATCCTCACGCCTTAACAGACTCACGTCACTTCTTCATCTCCCTGAGACCCAAACCACCTCCTCCTGTCCTCTCGTCTTCTTCATCTTCGTCCGTGCTTCCATCTTCCTCTTCTCTCTGTGTCTCTGTCTCTGTCTCTCTGTCTCTCTCTCTCTCTCTCTCTCTCTCTCTCTCTCTCTCGAGAGTTCCGGCACGGTCGAACGAGAGGCCACGGAGCCAGATTCGGCTCTGCGGGCGGCTGGTCATCTTTGACGGTACACCCAGAGAGAGAGGAAGGCAACTGCGGTCGGCGGGCTCGAGGGCGCGGCTGAGCGACGACAGCTCATGGGCCGGAAGATTCCAGGGTATTGCTAGATGGATGTCGAGGCGTGCTTCATTCTGTGAGTACCTGGAAATTCAGTCTCTCCCTGGATGCTTCTCGTTTCCGTGGATGATGATGACGTGTTCTTGAAATTGTTTGACCTGTCGTTTCTCCTGCTCCGGTTTTGTTGGGTGTCCTGCAGTTTCAATCCTCTCGTAAATTTCTTGAATCTTCTTTTGCTAGGATTGTGTGAACGGGTGTCGTTGCTTGACGATGATGCCGTGGGCTTCGTATGTTTCAAATCTTCGTACTATTTCCGGCGTTTGCTGTGAACTTTGCACTTGTGCTTTGTTTAGTAGTTTTCTTGCCCAAAAAGATTGCGCTACAATTAGACACAGATGTGCTTACGGCAAATCGTCATTTTCTAAATCGGGTTGCTGGCAAACCTTTCACGATATTTCTGCTTCGACATTTTAGCTGATACTGTACCCAGAGATGCACTTGCTGTACTGATTAAAGAGAACCTCAGTCTAATTTTAAACAATGGCGATGCCCTTTTTTTATCCATGATGTCTGACTTTTTTTGTTATCGTACCGGTTTACGGAGTACCATCTTCCAAATGTTTGAACTTATTGTACCAAAAATCAGAACATTTCATGCTTTTCTTAAATATTTTCGTTCATCTTGTGGATCAATGTCTGCAATAAACTGTTTCTCTTGATACCTTGGGCTTTTGACAAGCCTATATGAGGATTTTTCTTCGAGAATGTTATCCTTAGTGTACTTTTACTCAACGGCACTTTGCAAGATATCCTTTTCCATCGAATAATATTTGGCTTTTCTTGAATTTTCTCAGTCCTCTTGGATAAATTTTCCGAAATGACCTGTTTCTCTTAAAACCTAGGGTTTCTAACAATACTTTATGATAATTTTTTATCCGAGATGTTACACTTATTGCCCTTTTCCCAAAAACACTTTGCAAAATATCCTTTTCTATTAAATAACAGCTAACATTTTTTGTTCTCATATTAGTTTTCAAAGTGTTCATTTTGAAATGTCTGGCTTGTTTGAAAAACGGATGTTTCATACTTCAACGCTATTTGTATGATTATAAACAAACTTTGTAGCTCGTGGAGGATGAAATTTTCTAGATCATTATCCTCGCCTTTTACTCGTAGTGCATAGGCATTTTTGTCCTTGCCTCGGGGGTTTTTGAAGATTATAATTTTTTTTGGCAACTGTGCTAGGAAGCTCCATTTCGCTTCCTAAACAACATTTGGGTTCAGATTTTCCTACTAAATTTTGAAAGCCAGTAAGTATTATGGTGTGCCCTCTTTTGCCCAAGTCGATTCCCAATTTTGCAATGATGAAACTTTTCTTTCACCGTAGTTATTACATTTAAACATTTTAGGGACCTAAATTTGGTCCTAAACAACGTCAGACGTATCATATATGAATTATCCCACAAATTTGTTCAATCTATCTTAGAATCTCTTTTAAAACAATGAGATTTCAGAATCTCTTTTTTTCAAGGAAAGGAAAATTACCAGAATGTGAACTATTCTTTTCTTCTGGACTGTACCTTTTGAATATTAAGTTTTGTTTTGATGTTTCTTAGAAAAGTACCTTTTCCTGTCTTGTGACTTAATATACTATTTTCCAAAGGCTTTTTGCAAAATATCAACTGTCTAGCTTTTTTGTTCTTTCCAAAATGCCATCTTCCAAAATGTCTCAGTTGTTGTTTGAAAACGGGATGTGTCATTCTCCTAACACTTGACTATTTAAAACAAAATTGGCAGTTGGTCGAGTATTATAAACTTTTTTTCGCAATAGTGTTGGCAAATTCCATTTTGTTTCTAAAACAACATTTTGGTTTAGATTTTTCTACTGAATTTAAAAGCAAGTATGACGTGGCCCTTCTTTTATTTTCAAGTTGATTCCAAATTTTGTAAATGATGGAACTTTTCTTCTTTGCTTGGATATTTATTACATATAAACATCTTTGGGACTTAAGTTGCTTTTAAAGAACATCATACATGTCATGTGCATAATTTCCCGAATTTGTTCAACCTAATTGGGATTTCAGAATCCTTCTTTTTTCAAGGATAGGAAAATTGTTAGAATGCTAATCTTTCTTTTTTTTTTTTTTGGAATGTCCTTTTTGAGTACTAAGTTCTGTTGTAAAGTTTTCTGGGAAAGTACCTTTTCTTATCTTGTTAACTTATTATACTATTTTTCGAAGGCTTTTTGCATAATTTTGCTGTCTATCCACACAATTTAACTTTTTTTGTTCTTTCCATCCCAGAGTATCCTTTTCAAAATGTCGGACTTGTTGTTTGAAATCCATAATGTTTGATGATTTAAAACAAACTTGGCATATCGTTGTGGATTTATAAACTTTTTTCGCAACAGTGTTGGGAAGTTCCATTTTGCTTCTAAAATATCTTGGGTCATACTTTTCTACTGAATTTTGAAAGCAATTATTCTTTTATCCAAGTCGATTCCAAATTTTGTAAATGATGAAACTTTTCTTCCTTATACCAATATTGTTTACTTGTAAATATCTTCGGGACATAAATGTGTTTTAAAGAACTTTATGCATATCACGAGCATAATTTGATGAGTTTGTTTAACCTATTTGGTAATTTCTTTTAAATCAGTGGGATTTCACAATCTCTGTTTTTTCAAAGAAAGATGTTTGAATGTTAATTTTTTTTTTGAAGAATGTCTTATTTGAATATTAAGTTCTGTCGTAAAGATTTTTGGGACACTATTTTTGAAAGGCTCTTTGCAAAATCTTGTTTTCTGTCCATACCGTCTAACTTTTTTTCTTGTTCTTTCCAAAGTACCCTTTTCAAAATGTCTTGACTTGTTTGAAAAATCAATCAAGTCCCTATGGCTTGATGCAATGCTTTCTGTGGTGCTTCTGATATCTTGTCTATAAATGATTTTGATCCAGCTGAGTGGTTTTTACAAACTATTAATTTTATCAGTTGTCAAAAATTTACAAACCACAAAGCACTGGCAAAATAGGACATAATTCAGCTGAAATGCCTTACTAAAGTGTCCGAGTGTTCTTCAACTACGAGAGCGTGCCAGTCGAAATACTAGTACCTGTTGAGACCTATTGCTTTGCTGCTTTTCCAAAGATATTCATATGTTGGTTAGAGGGTTTGGGTCTTCGGAGATGGGAGATCTGTTCGTGTTCTCATAAGCTTTAACGTCGTGTCAATTTCCCTTCAGGAATTTTCATGTTGATGTTTTGCAAGTTAGAGAACAACTTCATTTAAGGGGGCAAACGTGATATAGCGGGAATCGAGAGTATTGTGATTTTTGGAGAGATATCAAGAGCATTGATTTTTATAATTCTTGAAGGCGAGTTGATTGTGGAATGATCTCCATAATTTTTGGTGATTAAAAGTGTAAAGAGATGAAAATACTATTATCTCGATAGACTGCTTCAATGTTTTTCTTCTTCAAGCTCTCGATAAACAGAATTTATGAATACATCGGAGGTCTAAGTTAGTTGCGTAAACTCGAAGTGCATTTTTTTACGCAATTAATCGATATATCAACTTTTTTTTGGGTAAGAGTCAATATATAAATTAATTAATATAATTGAGGTGGCGTTCGCATGAAGTTACCTTCTTGACCCTCCTCTCTCTCTCTCACCCAACGGTCACAAAGATTTTGAATCCTCACGCCTTAACAGACTCACGTCACTTCTTCATCTCCCTGAGACCCAAACCACCTCCTCCTGTCCTCTCGTCTTCTTCATCTTCGTCCGTGCTTTCTTCTTCCTCTTCTCGCTTCCCCCACCCCCCTCTCTCTCTCTTGAGTTCTGACACGGTCGAACGAGCGGCCCACGGAGCCAGATTTGGCTCTGCATGCGGCCGATCATCTTTGACGGTACACCCAGAGAGAGAGGAAGGCGACTGCGGTCAGCGGGATCGAGGGCGCGGCTGAGCGACGGCTTGTGGGCTGAAGATTCCAGGGTATTGCTAGATGGATGTCGAGGGGCGCTTCATTCTGTGAGTACCTGGAAATTCAGTCTCTCCCTGGATGTTTCTTGTTTTCGTGGATGACGATGACGTGCTCTTGAAGTTTTTTGACTCGTCGTTTCTCCTGTTCTGGTTTTGTTGGGTGTTCTGCAGTTGCAATCTTCTCGCAAATTTCTTGAATCTTTTTTTTTAGGATTGTGTGAACGGGTGTCGTTGCTTGACGATGATGCCGTGAGTTTCATATGCTTTCAAATCTTCGTGCTATTTCTGGCTTTTGGTGAGGACTTTGCGCTTGTGCTTTGTTCATTAATTTTCTTGCCCAAAAAGATTGCCCTATAACTAGACACAGTGCTTCCGGCAAATCGTCGTTTTCTAAATTGGGTTGCTGGCAAATCTTTCACAACATTCCTGCTTCGAGATCTGTTATACTTATATAGCTGATACTGTACCCAGAGATGCACTTGCTGAAATGATTAAAGAGAAACAGAGTCTAATTTTAAACAACGGGGATGGCTTTTTTTATCCATGATGTCTGACTTTTTTTTTGTTATCGTACCGGTTTACGGAATACCATCTTCCAAATGTTTGAACTTATTGTCCCAAAATCAGAACTTTTCATACTTTTCTTAAATATTTTCAGTCATCTTGGATAGATTGTCTGCAATAAACCGTTTCTCTTGAAACCTCTATGATGATTTTTCTTCGTGAGTGTTATCCTTACTGTGCTTTTCTCAGCAGCACTTTACAAGATATCCTTTTCCATCCAATAATATTTCGCTTTCTTGAATTTTCTCAGTCGATTACGATAAATATATGCGAAAACCCGTTTCTCTTAAAACCTGGGGTTTCTAACAAGACTTTATGATATTTTTATTCAAGATGTTGTACTTTTGCAATTTTCCCAAAAACACTTCGCAAAATATTTTTTTTCTATCGATATAATCTAACATTTTTTGTTCTCATAGTAATTTTCAAAGTAATGATTTTGAAATGTCTGGCTTGTTTGGAAAACGAATGTTTCGTACTTGAACACTATTTGTATGATTATAAACAAACTTTGTAGTTGGCCGAGGATGGAATTTTCTAGACCGTTCCTTACCAAAAAAAAGAATTTTCTAGACCGTTTATCCTTGCCTTTTACTCGTGGTGCATCGGCATTTTATCCTTGCCTGGGGGTTTTGAAGATTATAATTCTTTTGGCTACAGTGCTAGGAAGTTCTATTTCGCTTCATAGACAATATTTTGGTTCAGATTTTCCTACTAAATTTTGAAAGCAAGTTCTATTTCTTTTTGCCAAAGTCGATTCCCAATTTTGCAATGATGAAACTTTTCTTTCACCGTACTGACTACATTTTAAACATTTTTGGGACCTAAATTTGGTCCTAAACAACGTCATACATATCATAAATACATTATCCCACTAATTTGTTCAATCTATCTTAGAATCTCTTTTAAAGCAGTGGGATTTCAGAATTTCTCTTTTTTCAAGGAAAGGAAAATTATTAGAATTTGAACTATTCTTTTCTTTTGGAGAGTCCCTCTTGAATATTAAGTTTTGTTTTGATGTTTTTTGGGAAAGCACCCTTTTTCTTGTCTTGTGACTTATTATACTATTTTGCGAAGTCTTTTTGCAAAATATCAACTGTCTAGCCTTTTTGTTCTTAACAAAATATCCTTTTGAAAATGTCTGACATGTTGTTTGAAAACCAGGATGTTTCATTCTCCTAACACTTGACGATTTAAACGAAATTGGTAGTTGGTCGAGTATTATAAACTTTTTTCGCAGTAGTGTCGGGAAATTCCATTTTGTTTCTAAAAGAACATTTTGGTTCAGTTTTTTCTACTGAATTTTAAAAGCAAGTATGATGGTAGGCCTTCTTTTATTTTCAAGCCCATTCCAAATTTTGCAAAATGATGGAACTTTTCTTCTATACTTCGAGATTTATTACATACAGACATCTTTGGGACCTGACCTAAATTGCTTCTGAAGAACGTCATGCATATCATGTGCATTATTTCATGAATATGTTCAACCTATCTGAAATTTCAGAATCCCTCTTTTTTCAAGGATAGGAAAATTATTAGAACGCTAATCTTTTTTGTTTTTTTTGTTTTTGGAATGTCCGTTTTGAGTACTAAGATCTGTTGTAAAGTTTTCCGGGAAAGTACATTTTCTTATCTTGTTAACTTCTTAAACTATCTTTCGAAGGCTTTTTGCATAATCACTTTCTATCCACACTGTGTAACTTTTTTTGTTCTTTCCAGAGTATGCTTTTAAAATGTCGGACCCGTTGTTTGAAATCTGGGTTGTTTCATTCTTTTAACATTGAATGATTTAAAACAAACTTGGCATATCGTTGAGGATTTATAAACTTTTTTCGCAACAGCGTTGGGAAGTTCCAGTTTGCTTCTAAAACATCTTGGTTCGGATTTTCCTACTGAATTTTGAAAGCAAGTATTACAGTGGGTCTTCTTTTGCCCAAGTCGATTTCAAATTTTGTACATGATGAACTTTTCTTCCTTATACCGATACTGATTACTTTTAAAAATCTTTGAGACGTAAATGAGTTTAAAGAACTTTATGCATATCACGTGCATTATTTCACGAATTTGTTTAACCTATTTGGTAATCTCTTCTCTCTATTTTCAAAGAAAGATATCAGAATGTTCATTTTTTGGAGAATGTCTTTATTGAATATTAAGTTCTGTCGTTAAGTTTTTTGGGACCTTTTCTTATCTTGTTAACTTACTAACACTATTTTTGGAAGGCTCTTTGCAAAATATTGTTTTCTATCCATACTGTCAAACTTTGTTTTTTGTTCTTTCCAAAGTATCCTTTTCAAAATGTCTTGACTTGTTTGAAAAATCCATCAAGTTCTTATGACTTGATGCAATGCTTTCTGAGGTGCTTCGGATATCTTGTCTAGAAATGATTTTGATCCAGCTGAATGGCTTTCACAGACTATTAAGTTCAGTTGTAAAAAATTTACAAATAACAAAGCACTGGAAAAATAAGGCATAAGCCAGCTGAAATGCCTTACTAAAGTGTCTTAAGTGTTTCTGAACTATGAGAGCGTGCCAGTCAAAATATTAGTACTCGTTGAGACCTAGCTTTGTTGCATTTCAAAAGATATTCACAGACTAGCGCTTTGGATCTTTGGAGATGGGATATCGTGTTCTCATAAGCTTTAACACCGAGTCAAGTTCCCTTCGGGAATTTTCAGGTGGATTCATCTAAGGGGTCAAACGTGATATAGCGGGATTAGAGGGCATAGTGATTTTTGGAGAGATATCGAGAGTAATGATTTTTATAACTTTTGAAGGCGAGTTGATCGCCGAATGATTTTCATAATTTTTGGTGATTATTGAGGCTGACACAGGACTGAATTTTATAAATATGGGGGTGATTATTTGAGGTTGAAGTATGGCAGATTTCATGAATGCTTATTTTAGGTGAGTAGATCCTAGGCTTTTGATTTTATAAACAAATATAGAGCAGAACGATTTTGGAATGGTCACTGTAACTTTGGGATGTCTATCGATTGAAACACTATATTAGATTGAAAAAGCGGTGTGACAGATCGATCTTGGAGCTGATTCCAGTGTAGGCCTGAAGGAGACAGGTATTTTAAGGTCTTCCCTGGGATTGAGTACGAAGTTTGCAAGAAAAAAAGTGGAAGGAGTGTCGAGTGTTTTTCGTGATTTTTAAGAGCTTGTGAAATGGTAATTTGGTGGATGTTTATGGTGGATTTTTAAGAGCTTGTTTTGTATCTAAATTTCAAACTTGTTTGGGGAGTAAGGTAGATGAATAAACGAAATGACTCCTTTGATTTGAGCGATTATTGAGATTGATGATTGGCAAATTTTAGCATGAAGTTTGATTTAGGAGGAGGTGGTGAGCTATAACATCCAGACTTTGAAAAGAAATATAGAAATGAACAATTTTCAGAGCAACGATGTCCATAATTGTTTTAAGATGGGGGTTGCATATAAAATGATTCTTTATCATTTCGGGTGATTATTTCGAGTCGATGTTTGTGATTCATGGCATAACCTAGTTTTTTTGTCTTTCCGATACATTTCATTTTCGATAGACATGAATATATAAGTTCAAAACAAAACTTCACCCCGTTGGTTTACGAGACCGTTTGGCAGAAGCTAAGGGAAAGGCTTCCTTCTTGTCTATTTTGACAAGGTTCTCTATCAATTGTTATCTCGTAGATGATCAGAGTGTTCTTTGGGAATATGGTGCGGACTTACGACATAGAAGGCTCTACTATCCTCTTTTCTTCCATATTTTACTCATTTGTTTATTCCCTTATTATCAGGTTTTCTTGCTCAACTTTTCGGCTAAATATAGAATAAAAAAACGGATCTATTTAAGCCGGAAACAAGATAACCTTGGCTAGATTATCTTGTGATTAAGGCTCCGTTCGTTTGGCTGAAAATATTCTTCTTTCGGAAAATATTTTTCCGGAAGTCATTTTCCTGAAAAATGTTTCCTGGAACACAATTTTCTGGTGTTTGGCTAAAATTTGAAAAAGTTTCGGAAAATATTTTTTGGTGTTCGACAACCGCCGATCCGGCGTCATTCGGCGTTTGGCGTTCGGCGACCAGCGATCAACTTCCTCTCCCACGGAAAACATTTTCCCTCCTATAGGCAATTTTGCCTTCATTTTGGAGAAAATAATTTTCTCTTTGTGAAAAGAGGAAATCATTTTTCTTAAAACAATGAAGGATTTGGGGGTGGGGAAGGAAAATGTTTTCTCACGAAAAACATTTTCCGCCCCCGAATACCAGAAAATGCGGAAAATGTTTTCCGGAATAATATTTTTCCGGAAACGATCGGAGCCTGGCGAAAAATATTCTTCTTTTGGAAAATATTTTCCCGGAAGTCATTTTCCTGGAACACAATTTTCTGGTGTTCGGCAACCGCCGATTCAGCGGTGTTCGGTGGGTGTTCGGTGGCGGCGACCGGCGATCAACTTCCTCTCCATGGGCAATTGGGGGAAAATGATTTCCTACAAAGAGGAAATCATTTTCCTCAAAACAATGAAGAATTTGGGGGTGGGGAAGGAAAATGTTTTCTGTGGGAAAACATTTTCCGCCCCCGAACACCGGAAAATGCGAAAAATGTTTTCCGGAATAATATTTTTCCGGAAACGAACGGAGCCTAATATTATGGTCATTCTCTTTTCACGTTTTCTGGATCTTTCAATAAATGCGACATTCGGCGGCTATGTTAATCTTGTGAGTTTATTGCACAAGTATTTCTATAATTTTGGGTGATTATTGGAATTTGATGTTTAGGCTAATTTGGAGGGCGAATCATCATTTTGAGGTGAGTAGATGCCAGTGTCGGCAATATCAGAATTATATGTGTATACGTAGATCTTTTAGTATAGTTTTGGAATATTCTTTTAATTTCCGGATGCCTATGGACTGAAATACTTCTTTAGGGTTGAGAAAAGTTATGGGATACATATGAATCTTTAGAACATATCGAGATGTAGGGCTTGAAGGAGACGGGTATTAAGGTCTTCACCGTGACTGAGTATGTGAAAGGGCTATTGAGAATTCTTGGTGGTTGAGAGCCTCATATAAAATTAATTTGGTGATTAATTCGAAAGTATGTCACATATATTCATATTTCATACTTGTTTTGGTGAGAAATAGGACAAATGAAATTTCTATAGTACGAGAAAATTACCAAAGAAGTCATAAACCTCTTGTATCGGCATTATTCGGTCTTAAAATTTTTAATTGGACAAATTTAATCCTAAAGCTTTTGCATTGGTACTAATTAAGTCTATTCGGTCGACCAAATTTGCAAGGAAAAGTTTGATGTGGATTATTCCAAGTCAGCGCTGGAGCGCCAACCGCGCACATAGACGCTGGAGAGGAAAATGGCTTTAAAAAAAAATTGGTCAAATTTCTTTTTACCAAAATAGCTCCCTTCCGCCAATACATTCGCTCCTTTCGCACCCAAATCGATTGCTCCCTCAGCTTCTTTTCATCCAAATTGATCTTTCACTAAATCAATCTTTGCTTAAACCTTAGTTTGATCTTCGCCCAAATCGTTAGTCACCTTCCTCTGGCACTTGACGACTTCATCTTTGTCCAGTTGCAAGACGCCCAAATTATTAATGGAGCCCCCTTTCGCTCGACGCCATCGCCTTCGTCCGGTCGCCCTTGTCTGGCTTCAGTTTCCTCTAAGAAATGTCAGTTCGTTCTGTCTATCTCTCTCTAACCTTGGCAAATTTGAGGATGCCCAGTCTGCTGAATTTGTTGGTGATGTTAGAAGGAAAGGTCAGTTCATGTAAGAATATCTGGTCTTCTGAATTTGTTGGTGATGTTGGAAGAAAGTAGGAAATGGGTTCAGTGTGACTGCGATGAATAGATAGACTATTTATGCAGTCGTAGTTGTCTTGTTTTGGCCATTTGGTGGTTACATTGGAGGGAAGTCACCATACACTGATTGGAGTAGTTCAGTTTGAAGACAATTAAGTGATCTGGCCCTTTGCTATAGAATTTGATTATGTGTGTAAGACGCCCCAGAACGTCACGTGTAGCACATGTCTTTTCCATTTTTACTTATAATTATAATTGCGCATGCGGAAGCACAACAAACATTATACAACATCCTTGACAAGAAAATTGCATGAGTTTCATAATATACACATCTTTAACTTTATACATTCATCAGTAGTTATTAACACAACATAATACATAGTCCTAGGAAGAATGTTGGATCTACTAGCACCACTATTCCCACAATAACCCAAAAGTGAGCCACCATCAACTCAGGGATTGATCGCCTCTAATAGCATTCGCCCCATCCATCGTCATGTCCAGGAGGACCATCCTACAAACTGAAAAATAAAAGGTGAGCCGAAACTTAGTAAATAAAATTTCTAAGTCTAAAGTAGGAGTTCACCTTCGTACCTGCCCTGGCATAACCATCACAAACATTTGAAGCAACATAATCAATGCATGAGCACACACCTTATCTTCTTTGCAAGTGCCTCACACGAATGTATGGTATCATCCATTCAATGCACATGTATGTCGTATAATTTCTTGATGCATTAGTATCATTTAATGCCTTATTAACACGCATAAATGTATATTCATGAGCATGTATCATATTCATTGTTTCATCATATTCCGATTCACAGGTCTTCCCAATTTACGCGGCATCTCAACTTTGAGGCATTCGATACATCTGATGGGGCATCCCGATTTGCGGAGCATCTAAACTCCGAGGCATCCCGCAACATTCGCCGAGGGGCATCTCGCCATACTCATACATAATCTTAAAGGCAAGGCATCTCGACTCCTGAGGCATCCCGAAACACTCCCCGGGCATCCCAATTCTGGGGCAACATCGCCACCTTCTCGTAAACGGCAACACTTTTCTTTTTCAATATACAATGTTATCACGCAGCACTAATGCACATGTGTTTAACGTCAACATTCAATACACCACATCATTTCCACAATCAACGTCCAACATACAACATCCTTTCATGCATAGCTATTCTCACAATCAACATTTGGTACATACATTGTGACATTCCGAAATTCCACCAATTGGAATTTATTGAATAATTGAGTTTTATGAAATGTGCTCGCAGTAAGTTCTCGTCCGGAACTGATCATTCCTGGGAATGCTAACCATTAGGGAAAAGCTATTAGGGGGAATTAAATTCGCGCAGCTAAAGGAAATTCGATCGTGAATGGATTTCGACCATTAAATCGCGTAAGTGATATTTTGAGCCACTGTTGGCCGATCCAAGGATAGTTAGGGGTCAGTTCGCCACTGTCCTAGTAGTGGATCGCGGGTGATTCCGTTGGACCACGAAACGACTTGACGAATGATTCCGAAATTATACCGAACGATCGTACCCCTCAGATCAAGTGATTGATCTTCGCGATTTTAATGACAACCGAGGTCGTCACGCACTGAACGAACTTGCACGTGACTCGATTTAGTATCGGTCATGAGTCGATTTCGCGAATTTCCCCAGCAAGCCGCCCGTTAGCTCGAGAAACGCTCGGGTTGCGTTTAATAGAATTTAATTATGGAATTTTGCCCAAATTGGACACCGGAAAATTAGGAAGTCACGCCGGAACGTTAGAACGACGTTGTACGTGACACGTGTGAATTTTTGGTGTGCTCAAATTCTTCGGAAAAATTCAATTTGGACGAGAAACGAAGAAGTTGACTGTTTTGCCCTTAAGGATTAAGAAAGGACATGCTTATGGAAGAAGGGGTGTTTTAGTCATTTTTGCTTTAGATATTTTTTTTGGGTCAAAGTTTCTAGATAAGACTCTCTTCTCTCTCTCCCTCTCCTTCGTGGACTCCCCCCCTTTTTCTTTTTTATGGCCGTGAGTTCTTCCTTGGCCATTCTCTCCACCGCCAGCGCCGCCGCTCGCCGCCACCACACTGGACCACCCTCAAGCCACCGTCCACGCCGCCGTATGCCACCATCACCCCCCTCCCGCCGTCCCTCTCTCTCTCTATTTCCCTCCCTCTCTCTCTTGGCCGTGAGGCCCTCGGCCACGCGCAAGCCACGCCATCGCCGCCACCCGGAAGTTGTACGTCATCGCCGTTGTCCCCGATTAAGGGCCGCCGCTTTCCGTTCTAGCCGTTTTAGCCTAGAACGCGGTAAGTCATACTCTAATCCCGATTTAGGATTTCGGGTATCGCCGAACAATTTGATTTTGGGTGAAATTGGACTTGTGCGGGTGCGAAATGTTGGGGCTTTAGATCGGGAATGTATGGCGGGCCTTAAGGAATTAATTTGGAATTTTTGGAGGACGATTTGAGGGAATTTTAAGCTAAGAGTCACTGTTCACGAGCTGTGATTCACTGTTCATGAGGCTATGATGCTCAGTTCGGGACGCAAGTTGGATTTCTAGTACCGAGATTTAATGGTGAGAAAGTTCCGTGAAGGACCGGAATCAATTTGGCATCGTTTGGTGGGAGAAAAATAGAAATTTATGTATTTTACATGTGTTTTAATTATAATTGAGTTGTGGTGGTAGAATTGTGTGTGCATTTGTGCAATGGGCTGGTGTAAATATGTTTGATTCGTGCACGTTTGAGTTCAATTGAAATGATTGTTCAATTGACCAGGTGATATGCTGAGTTAGCCAACGCGGGTAAATCGCGCCTAAACCTAATTTAGGATTTCGGGTATCGACGGGTGATTTTGGACAAAATTAGTATGGAATTAGGTGCGGAATTACATGAATAGGGGATGGAAATTTTATGGCGGGCCTTAGGAATTAATTCGGGTAATATTTATTTGAAATTCAGAAAATGGGGGCTACGAATTTCCTGTTCATATGCTGCGAAACACTGTTCATTAGCTGTGGATTACTGTTCACGGGGCTGTGATGGTCCGATTGGGACGCAAGTTGAATTTTTAGAACCTAGAAATTATGGCGAGAAAGTCCCGTGAAGGATCGGAATTAATCCGACGCCGTTTGGTGGGAGAAAAATGAGAATTTACGTGTTGGACGTATATTTAAATTATTAGTAAATTGTGGTGATTAAATTGAGTATGTTGCTATGCAATTAAGTGACCGAATATGCTTGTTTGGTGCACACATGAGCTAGATTGAATTATTTATTGACATTGATCGTGTGAATTGCTGAGTGAGCATGTTTTATGTGTGAAACGATATGTGCACGGATCCCGTGTGTTGGGCCAGTTGCGTGTGGTAAACGCGTGTTGAGTATGGACTTGAGTAGAAGGGAAATTGCGGTGTGGCAAGTAATTATGAAAAGTATGTGAAAGGGTGAAAGTGCGAGGTTGGGATCGGGCCGAGTATCATAAACTCGGGCAGCGATCACGTAGGTATGTTGCATTTGGCACAGGCTGAGGCTCGAAAGAGCATGATTGAGTTCGGTCCGAAGCACGATAAGCTCGGGTGAGACCGGGATTGGACCGAGGCATTATAAGCTCGGGTTTTGATCATGTAGGCCTGTCGCATTTGGCGCGGGCTGAGGAAAGTGTGAATGTGGGATCGGACCGAGGCGTGTGATGCTCGGGGCGCGATCGAGTGTGAATGTGGGATCGGACCGAGGCGTGTGATGCTCGGAGCGCTATCGAGTGTGAATGTGGGATCGAACCGAGGCGTGTGATGCTCGGGGCGCGATCGAGTGTGAATGTGGGATCGGACCGAGGCGTGTGATGCTCGGGGCGCGATCAAGGGGCCTGAGGCGTGAATGAGTACGCGGGCCAGATGTGGTGAGTGGTTGCAATGTACCTGAGGCGTGTACGTTTACGCGGGTCACTGGCGAGTGATGTGGGAAAGAGGATTTGAGAACGGAAAGAATGTGTGCAAGATGAGAATGGTACATGCGCGTGTTTGCATATGATGTAATTGTGATTGAGTGCGGGTGTGCGCATCATTGAGCCTGACCATATTAATTGATGTGCCTGCTTTGTGATTTCTTGATGTACGTGAATGTGTGTGATTGCGTAATTGTCTGGAGGTACGTGATAGCCTAGGTTGGGTTTAGGGGTGAACTTACTGAGAAGTGTTCTCACGGTTGTTTTCAACCAAATATTTCAGAACCCCGACAGGACCCATGAATCTTCCGCCACCGCCACTAGAACGTTTTGGAGTCCTCAGTGGATGGGACGGTATAAGGGGACTCAGACTCAGAGGACAAGGAATCAGACTCATAATGGATTTTTGGCGAGCACCATTTTTGGAGTAGTAGTAAACCCAGGTCTTCATCCTTGGAGTATCGGTTTTTGAGAAAGGCGGTGTGCATGTACATGTATGGGACAGTTTATAAATGTAAATATTATGGTATGAGAAGGAAATGAAAAAAAGATATGCATATTCTCCCTTATTGTTCTCCCCAGTTTTTAATTGTCCGGGTATAATTGTTGTTATCCGCTGTGGTAGTAAACTTCTGATGGCGTTTTGAGGTCAGCGACATTCCTGGGACGTCGCTTAAATCGACCAGAGGCGGATGTCGCGTGCCCGTTAGAGTTCGGGGCGTGACATACATCATCTTATGTAAATCCTTACCGATATACAATCGCCGTGTCTTTTCCATGTATCACTTATATAAGTAATAATAATACACTTACCTCTTTTCATTTAGAAGTAGTAACGTGAGCATCGACAACCCAATTAATCGACAATGTGAATATCGACAACTCAAAGATCGATCACGTGATTAATTGACAATGCCTAGCTAGTAATTCAATAACTTAATCAAATTACAAAAATATCACTTTCACCATTTCCACGTCTTTCACACTAAAAATTGTCATCATATCGTAGAGAAAATCAAACACCCCTTTGGAAAACTATCAAACACTTCCTACACAATCCATCAAATACCTCCTAAGCTTAACGATCCAATTCAAATGAACACAAAGATTTCACATATTATCATTAAAATTTACCTACACTTGACAATGATGCCAAACAAAATATAACGACCAGCAACTAATCAAGTCAAGTACTCATTAGAACAACCTAGCTTAGCGCCTAGAGTTTTCACTTACCTTGAAAAAATTGAGCGATTTAAAACTTTAGTCACTTTCAATCAAAATAGGTGAAACCGAAAATCAATGACACTTGATTTAAAAGAGATAAAACCGTTGATGGAAAGTAATGAAAGTCGACGGTACCTTGTCCAACTCGAAAGATCGAAACAAGAACTTTAGAAATACGAGCGGGGTCTTCGCCTTTACTCGGGTTATTGAAGACAAAGGAAACAAGAAGAAATGTCTCTATGGAAGTTGAAATCGAAAGTTGAAGGGAAGTGGAAAGTTGATCGGCGAGGTGAGTGAAGAGAGTTCTCTTCCAATTTATACACATGGCTACACAAGAAATGAAGGGATGAAATTGTTGAACCATGGTTAAGGTAATAATTACTTATAGAGTAAAATCACGAAGCCTAAAAGTAGATAGGCAAGTTGTTCCAATGAAATGAGTTCATGTGGCCTCTATGCTAATAACCAAGATGAAATTGGCTTGATGATATTGGTAGCAAGAGGAGATATTTGAAGGAACCTCTTCTGCATTGGCCAAGCCAATGCATTAATGAACTATAGGCATGATTCACCAAGACATTAATGACTACGGGCATGAGTCACCAAAATGTTAATGACTATAGGCATGAGTCACTTAAAGCATTAATGAACTTTCGGCATGAGTTATCCAAAGCACTAATGAACTATAGGCATAAGTCACACATGTATTGATGGACCATGGTTAAAATTTAGGATGTCATGCATGATGTCAAAGCTACCAAGTTCAATGTCTCAAAACAAATCATGGATTTAAAATTTTGGGTTGAGAAAAAGAAATGGGCGTGTCAATTGAAGAGAAATAGAGAATTAGGAAACCAATATTTGTTTTGAAAATTGATTCTAATCCTTGGTGAGTCTGAAAATATTTTGAATCCACTAAAATTATCAATGAAAGATATAAAAAAATAGAAGAATATCAATTCAATAAATGTAAAATTTTAATATCATCAAATATTATCGCGACCGACCTCCCGAGCCTTTTTTTTTAACAACATGCAAAAAAGAAGGGGGGCTCGCCTGGTACGTGCTAAGTCTAGGTTCAGGACTTAACTCGGGCTCTCCCAAGCCCATAACATATCGCGACTTAGGGTTTAAGTATTTAACATGCAAATGGTTTATATCAAGAAGTCGCCACTAATCGATTTGGGGTGGATTGATTAGAAATCCAAATAAGGTGATGGGAGAATCACCATGTTCTTGCGAACCACAGATTAACTGAATTCGGGGACTTGGTTACACTAGTTGAATAATTAATGCCCTTTCGGTACCTTTTTATCCTGTTCATTTTTTTGAAAATATTTATCAGGCAATTTGGATTGATTTTAGGACTTTTCTCCTAACATGTGAGGTGATCAAACGAGTACATAATTATAAATGATCAGCAGTCAAGATAGATATGCAGCCTAAGGTTTTAATCCTAGTTAAGTCAGATGACATTCAAAAACACAACAGTTCATGCAATTGTATTAAAAACATGCATAATAATACAACGGTGATAACATGCAGAGTACTATCACGTAACCTATGGCTTGTCTAATTTAATCAAGACAATAACATGTATAATAGTACAATAAATGAAAACATTCACATATAATATATAAAAAAATCTTCTTCTTTTAAAAAAAATTGAATTTTTTTGGGAAAAAAATACAGGAAAAAAAATTAAAAATTTTTAAATTTTTTTTTAATTTCCTCTTTTTTTTGAAAAAAAACAGAAATTTTTTTTAAAATTTTTTAAATTTTCTTTTTTTAAAAAATATTAATATAATATTAAAAATCGGGTCGGAACCGACCCGGGTCAACGGATTCGACCTGGGGCGTTGACCCGGGTCGAGTCAGTTGAACCGGGTCGGCCGGACAGATAGGCGCGGACGCCAGAGAAGCCGAAAATCGGCCTCTCGCCGGTCGACCTAGATCAACACCGACCCAAAATTGGACCCTGGAGATCATCCCCGAGCTTCGCTGCTCACATGGGTCGTCGTCCGACCGCCGCTCGCCGGCTAGCAATTGAATTAAAAAACGGTATCACTTAGGAATTTTATCGAACGGGTGGGTAGTACAACAAAAAACAGGGAATCTTGACCTCTTCCGGCGACTCGATCGGCCCTAACAACCATGGCTCACCTCCGGCGACGAGTGAGGATCTAGATCAAGGACGGTATGGGCCGGGATTCACGTGAAACGGCCGACGTGAATCCCAGCCACACCGGACACCGAAACAGGGAAAAATAGAGGCGGTGACTCGGCCGGGAGAGCTCACTGGTCGACGGCGTGTCTGGGTGGATTCCGGCTGCTCCATGGGTGACGACGACACTGCTAGTTCTCCTTCTTGCTCGGGCGAACTCCTGGTTTGCTCCTTCTCTCTCTCTATTTCTCTCTTAGTCTCTCTCGGTCTGCTCTCTTTGTTTCTCTCTCTATCTGGCCGACCGGGGCTTTCTCTCTCTCTGCTTTTATATTGGCCGAGAGCCACTGCTTCTGCTCCTCCACGTCGACTGACGACGGCTTGCACCGGCCTACTCTGGCCCGCGACTTTCGCAGCCATTTAGGCCGGTGCAGAGGGGGGGCCGGTTCTGAAGAGCGGCAGAGGAAGAAGGAGAGAGAGAGAGATGGCCCGGGAAATGGGAGAAGACCCCGTTGGCATGCTCCCCCGGCCCTGCTCTGGCCGGATAAGGACGGCGCGGGGCTGCGCCGCCGTGCGTCACCCTGAGGCCAGAACAGGGGCGAACAGGGGAAGAGAAAGCGACCCCAGCGGGGGAGAAGGAAGGAGAAGGGAAGCTGGGCCAGGCTGGACCCAGCCGCACGGAGGAGAAGGAAGAAGAAAAAAAAGGCGGGTTGGGCCCGCGTGGGGGGAGAAAGAAAAAAGAAAAAGAGGGTAGGGCTAGGCCGGCCGATCCGATTTTTTTTTATTTTTTTGAAAATTAATTTTTTTGAAAGTTCTAATAGACTCTATTAATGCAAAATGTGCCTAAATTATATATGCAATGCATTTAAATAGAAATAAAAAATAGGTATCAACAGCTACCCATCTTTGAAGGTGAGCTCGCAGAGTTTGAGGTCACAGAGTTTACGTCCAAAAATAAAATGACACCTAAATTTGGCCCATGTATACTCAATGAATGTTATTTTTAGCGAGACCGTGAGTCTCATTTTTATAATGCAATAAGATGATGCATGCTAAAGCAAATAAAAACATACCTGGGGCTACTTACCTTGCCGAAGGGTAGAGTAATTCCAGATAGTTGATATTGTGTGTCGAGGACCCAAACCTGTCTTCGGTCGCCTTGACGGGAGAAATGGTTTGTCTAGGACCTGAACCTTTCTTCGGTCGCCTTAACGGGGGTTGCTTTTATCTAGGACCCGAACCTTTCTTCGGTCGCATTGACTGGATTTTATTTGTCTAGGACCCAAACCTTTCTTCGGTCGCCTTGACTGGGGATTGTTTTGTCAAAGTACTTGGGCGTTCTCGTCCAATGATTTGACAGTTTGCCTGGTGAATCCTCGCTAGCAGGTCTTGAAAAGACTCAAACAATGAGCACTTAGGGGGTCCTCGCCCGAGGATTTGATGGTTTGCCTGGTGGGTCCTCGCCAGCAGGTCTTGAAAGAACTCAAACGATGAGCACCTAGGGGTCCTCACCCGAGGATTTGATGGTTTGCCTGGTGGATCCTCGCCAGTAGGTCTTGAAAAAAACTTAAACAATGAGCACCTGGGGTCCTCGCCCGAGGATTTGATGGTTTACCTGGTGGGTCCTCGCCAGCAGGTCTTGAAGAGACTTAAACAATGAGTACCTGGGGGTCCTTGCTCGAGGATTTGTTGGTTTGTCTGGTGGGTTCTCGCCAGCAGGTCTTGAAAAAAATTCAAACAATAAGCACCTGGGGGTCCTCGCCCGATGATTTGATGGTTTGCCTGGTGGGTCCTTGCTAGCAGGTCTTGAAAAGACTCAAATAATGAGCACTTGGGGGTCCTCGCCCGAGGATTTATTGGTTTGCCTGGTGGGTCCTTGCGAGTAGGTCTTGGAGAGACTCAAACGATGAGCACCTGGGGGTCCTTGCCCGATGATTTGTTGGTTTGCCTGGTAGGTCCTTGCCAGCAGGTCTTGAAAAAAACTCAAACAATGAGCACCTAGGGGTCCTCGCCCGAGGATTTGATGGTTTGCCCGGTGGGTCCTCGCCAGCAGGTCTTGAAAAAAACTCAAACAATGAGCATCTGGGGGTCATCGCAAGAGGATTTGATGGTTTGCCTGGTGGGTCCTCGCCAGCAGGTCTTGAAAAAACTCAAACGATGAGCACCTGGTCACGTTCTTGCCTCTTAAGGACATGTCTCCCGGAGGTTTGATGCATCATCTACTAAATACCCGACATTTTTCGAGGCATTTCTCTTGGGATGATTATGAGGGCTTCTCCAGCGTCTGAATTTTCCTATGCTATCACTGGGGATTAAAACTTTGAGTTGCAAAAGCAATTAGCACAAACATGCATGCCTTCATCAAGGATAGACAAGCTAGGCTGCCCCAGAATGCACATTTAAAGGTTTATGCATGATGATTTTGCCATATTTGCATCACCAAATATCCACCGAGAGTCATTCAAGACAATTTTTGCTCGGGAGGTGGACTTCTCGAGATGCTGAACGAGGGACCTTCAGTCAGAAAGGACTTTCTACTCACTCTCATTACAAAAGGGTTGTTTGTTCCGACCATTAAGGCGGGAATATCGAAAGCACTCAATCTGACCGCTATCACATCATCAAGGGTCTGAGTTTTCTCGCAAGCGGTACGATACTGCCAATCTGGGAGATCTTATTCAGGGTCGTAATGTAGGCTTGGTCAATAGTTTAACAAAGGTGACTGTCTAAGTCAAGGCCATGAAAGAAAATATTCTACAATTATCTCCAGGTTTATAAGTCAAGAACCCTGCAAAACGAGATAGAAACAGTTTTGCTCGCACTTCCTCGAGCGTTGTTTGTAAACATTTAAAATTTCACGTTAAATCAATTGCCCCAGTCAGAAGAGACTTCATGAGGGATGTAATGTGGGCTTGGTTTATAGGTTGAAGAACGAAATGATCGTTGAGCTAAAAATATGTGTGAGGGTGAGGATTGATGATCATCTTAGCATTGTCACCAGTCTTCTTCTCCACTGTCAGGATCCTTTTGGAAAACTCCTTGGGTAATCCTGTGTTTTAGCTTCTTTGACAACTTTTTTCTTGAGGAGTTTCTGCGTCAAGCATTTTCCTGGATACTATTTTATCTCTGTCCCAATTGCTTTCTCAAGAATAGGTTCGTCTTCATCTATCATGTAGCAGATTTTTGCCAAGACAGAGTTCTTAAAGTAGGAATTTGCATCGAAGAAGAACTCAAGTTTAAACCCTTTGGGATTGTCTATTCTACACCACTTAATAACTTTGAAATATTTGAGAGTATCTTCATCATTCTCAGAAACCTCCTTAGCTAAAACTTCATTGTTTTTCATAGCAACTACTCAGAAATTAGGGACTCCTTTCTCTTCATTTTTTTCATCATTTTTCTTCTTCTCCTTTTTCTTTTTCTTTGCTTTTTTATTCATGGGCATTAGCCTTACTTTTACCAGGCATACTGTTTTTTCATGCCCCTAACTTTCAATTTTTTTGCTGTTCTTTTGGTGTTGTCAGGACTAGCCTAAACAAAGTTAAACAGAATAATGTTATTAGGCTCTTGGAGTCTTCATCTTGATTTGGTACTTTGGACCCTGATACTCAAACTGTGGTGACTTTTACCCTGCCCAGATGTGGGGGATGATCACTAACTGGGTTCGTACGAAATGAAATCGCTAGCTCAATTGGGCTAGCAAGGGATATAAATGTATGGGATAGAAAAAGAATTGCTCTTCGTCATCCTGAGGCACTTAAATTATCGTAAGAGTTCATTTGCAATAATAACACTCAAAGATTAATGCAAGTGAGAGCAAGAAAATTTCTATTCATCTTTTTCACCTTGTGCGAGCTGTTGCGACAGATGATCATAGAAAATTTTAGATATTACAAACTCCTAATCCTTCTTGTCTTGCTCAGTTCCTAGGTGAAAATATCACTGTTATCAATGACATGTTGGCATTTTAGACAGGTTTTAGTTTGCTGCTCCTCTCTTGACAAAACCCTCTTAGCCTCGACCGTCCTGTCGTCGATGGTATGCTTGTCTTGGAGGACTCTGTCGAGGACCGCCGGACCCATGAAGACGACGAGACCGAAACCACGGGGGCAGTGATCGAAAGGGAGGGATGCTCTTCTTGCTCCCTCTGAATTTGAATTCTCCCTGTGATGCTGATTTACCTCACCTCAAGCTGCCCTAATGTGGGGAGGTTCTTGACAAGGATGATTTAAAAAGAATCTCTAAGTGTACGGGCTCAAAAATGATCAAGCAAAGGATTAATGATAGTATGTGGGGTAAAGAAATGAACTGTCTCTCGTCATTTTGGCTACCGTATCTTGTACAAGAAATCCCTTTACCTTGTAGAAATGGAATATTTTCGCTCATCTTACAAGGGTTTGGTATTTGAGAATGTGTATAGACTAAGGATTGCCTCTCATCATCCCGACACACCTCGTTCGATATATCGGAGCAGTTCGACACCATTTGTCGAGTTGTCAAAATTTTCACAGAGAATTGATGAATTAAACAGGTAAAATTACCATGCAAAATTCTTTTCACGTAATGCACTTGAGGAAGAAAGTAGTATTCATTTTCTTTAATTATTTCTTCTTTCTTGTTTCTTTCTACTCTTATGAGTAGAGTTTTTAGGGAAAGAGATACTTACTTATGCTGTAATAGTAGAATATACCTACAAGGTAACAAGGAAGATAGTGTTAATGAACGGTTCATTGAGAGACAGGAATTGGAAACGATACAACATTACCCTTCGTGACTCCGTTCATTTGAGATTAAACTGACAACTCCTTGGGTTTTCTCGGATGTTGATAATTCCCTTTTGACAAAGACAGGAGCTTATGTTAAAAACGAGAGAATTGAGGGTGAATTGAGAACGATACAAATTATCCTTCTTCCATTTTGCTTTCAAAACTAGTAGAGTCTTTTCTCCTCTTTACTTTGTTTAACCTTCTCTGTCTCAGTCTGTTCCTCCATACTCTTAATCTTGAAGCTCGAATGAAATCCTCTATTATTAGGGATGCTTCCAAATAGAGGATTTTATTGTTAGCGCATACTGTGTCAATACGGCTCCGGTACGTCGGGGAGTTTCTCGGGAATCATATGATTCCTGACATGCACAGGACATGTGCAATTGCTTGGATGGGGATCTTCACAGCAAAACTAATCTCTATTTTAAAGGTCTTTGACGAACATGGGCATGACTACTATCGAGACTTTCGTGGTTGCCAGGATCGGCCTTGACGCAAGTTTGTCATGTGCGAAACTCTTTTCGGTTAGACTTGCTACCATGAGTGTTCTTTACTCAAATTTGTCATATGTAAAAAGAAAAGATATGTCATTTCCATGCTAAAGTGGATGAACTTTAAAAACGAAATACACCCTTTTTTATGGACTGAGAGATTACATGCCCCCTAGTCTACTCTTCCAATTAAGCATTTCTTTGCATGTTTCATTCAAGAGATCCCAACATTGGTGCTCTATCCGACTCGCTAGCACGTCAGAGTCTAGCGTGTTTTCCATTTTATTATCTGCAAAAGAAAAGGGGTGGAATGTTATTGCCAAAATTTATTAGGGAATAGGACATACCTTTTCTTTCAAAAGGAGTAATTTTTTCTTGATCTGCCCCCGACTTTTGTACGAAATGATATTTAGCTCATCATGGAGTCAAAGAATGCTCACCGGTTTAAAGGGCCGGCGCGAATCCCGGCCACACTAGACACCGAAACAGGGGAAAACAGAGGCGGTGACTCGGCCGGGAGAGCTCACCGGTTGACGACGCGTCTGGGTGGATTCCGGTTGCTCCATGGGCGACGGCGACACTGCTAGTTCTCCTTCTTACTCCGGCGAACTCCCGGTTTGCTCCTTCTCTCTCTCTATTTCTCTCTTAGTCTCTCTCGGTCTGCTCTCTCTGTTTCTCTCTCTATCTGGCTCTCTCTCTCTCTCTCTCTCTCTCTCTCTCTCTGCTTTTATAATGGCCGAGAGCCATTGCTTCTGCTCCCCCACGTCGGCTGACGACGGCCTGCACCGGCCTACTCTGGCCCGCGACTTTCGCGGCCATTTAGGCCGGTGCAGAGGGGGGACCGGTTCTGAAGAGCGGCAGAGGAAGAAGGAGAGAGAGAGATGGCCCGGGAAATGGGGGAAGACGGGATTGGCAATTAATGCCAGTCCCGTTGGCGTGCTCCCCGGACCCTGCTCTGGCCAGATAGGGACGGTGCGGGGTTGCGTCGCCGTGCATCACCCTGCGGCCAAAACAGGGGCGAACAGGGGAAGAGAAAGCGACGCCAGTGGGGGGAGAAGGAAGGAGAAGGGAAGCTGGGCCAGGCTGGGCCCAGCCGCGCGGAGGAGAAGGAAGAAGAAAAAAAAAGGCGGGCTGGGCCCGCGTGGGGGGAGAAAGAAAAAAGAAAAAGAGGGTCGGGCTGGGCCGGCCCGATCCGATTTTTTTTTAAATTTTTTTGAAAGTTCTAATAGACCCTATTAATGCAAAATGTGCCTAAATTATATATGCAATGCATTTAAATAATTTTTTTTTATTTTAGGAATTAAAGAAAATTAATTCTTAAATTTTGTGTAATTAATTTTGGGCAAATCAAAAATAGGTGTCAACAAATATGAAATTCGAAGCATACTAGGCCTATTCTACAAATAATTCAGCATAGTAAGTATCGTCGTCCTACACTATGAACGTGCACATTGAAATCTATTAACTGAACTTTAACGCTTCATACTCCTGGCAATTCGGTCATTGAAATTAGTCCTAAATACTATTATCAAATATGGAAATTTTCAGATGTCACAGTGTGTACATCTTAATTTAAACATTTATGTGGGAAAGAAAAGTATGGACCGGATTGGTTACTGCATCTATCTTAATCGAACCATTCTTGCATATCATAAAACTATGAAATAGTGTCATGTACCTTATATTATACATTGAATGAGCGCAATTATACAATGAACCTTACGGTTCCTCTGTGGGTGTGGAGTGCCTTTTCCATGGTGGAAATTTTTCTTGTCGTCCAATGTACGAATTTGTTGAGGGTATTCCGATTTAGTAAAGGTTTATATCAATTCTTTGAACTATGAAAGTTTCATCAGAGATATCAAGAATTGGGTAACCAGTTAGTTCGAAATCTTTATTTTAAAGTTCCTGGAAAATCTTTAGAAGATGGATTAACCTACATATGGATTGAGAGTAGTGTTATCGATTTAGCTTTCAATTATTCACATTATGGATTAATTGAGATATATGGAGAAAATTTTGTAATCGATGAGGTAGGTGAGGGTGATGGTTAGGGTGCCTGTGTGGGTTTGAGTGAGGGTGCTCGTAATGAGACATTGGTTGAGCATGGGGGTGATTAAGATCTTGATGACTTAGTTAATAAAGCTGACTATATTTTAGATGATGATGATGATGAGACGGACTTCGTTGTCAACGTAAGATTCATGACTGGTGTTGATCATCGTGATAATGAGAAGCTTTTAGAAACAAGAAAGAAGATGAAGGAGTTCCGTGGGAGGGATCTGATTATAGGGGAGCCATCTGCAGGATTGGAACCATCTTAACGGTTGGATGTGGATAATGTAATTGATACTGGAGCTAGTTACGAGATAAAGTACTATGAAACCAATAGATATGAGAGTTTGGGATCTGATGAAAGGGGAGAGGATGATGATTTTACTAGAAGGATAAATAGGTTTCCAAGACACAATCGCATTGTGCCTCTGTTTACCATAACCCTTACATTAGTGCAAGCAAAACACACATTACACAAATTCGAAAAGGCGGGAAGAAAAGAGAATCATCAAAACTTTCTGAGGGAGAGAAGTGCGGAGCAGACGAAGGTGAAGAGGAGGAGGCTTGCACCCGCATCAGCCTTGTTGAAGAATTTGTCAACGACTAATCCCGTGGCTAATCCTATTGCCAATACATATGAGGCAATTTGAGAAATATCGAAACAAAACTGTAGGTCATTGTTGCGGTTCTTCTTTGAGTTAATTGATTCACCTAATGTGTCGATGGTCCAAATCTGATTCATATTAAAGCTATCATATGTTAACCAGTAGATTTCGTTAGGTTAATGAATTTTAAATTTCTAAATACCTTGTCGTCGAAGCAATCAAAGAGAGTGTTGTCGTCACTGTTTGTTAGTTGATTACCCCTGCATGTAAGTGCAAAATTCGGGAAAAGTACCATAAAAGTCTTAAACCTATTGTAGTAGTACTAATTCAATCCTAAATTTTTCAATTGGACATATTTAATCTTAAACATTTTCACATGAGTATCAATTTAGTCCATTCGGCTGATTTTAAAAACCGCTGATGTGGACACCGGCCGTCCTATATGACACGGCCGGACGGCCGGTGCTAACGTAAACATTTTCTATAAAAATTTAAAAAAATTATGATTTTTTTTCTTTTTTTCCTTTCTCTATTCCTTTTGCCCGTAAGGGCTAGTCTCGCCTGGACAAGGATTACTCTTGTCAACCTTAGGTGAGGGGGGCCTCGCCAGCACTCGCCCTCACCCAGGCGTGGCTTGGCAAGGCTGACCCTTGTCTGTGGCTGGTGACTGACAAAAAGAAAAGGGAAAGGAAAAAAGAGAAAAAAATTCAAAAAATTATTAAAAAATTATAAAAATATCTACATCAGTGCCGACCGTGCCAGCATCAATCGTGTTACATAGGACGGCCGACGTCCACATTAGTGCTTTCTAGCCTAAATTGATTGAATGGACTAAATTGGTATCAATGTGAAAATATTTATAACTAAATTGGTCTAATAAAAAGGTTTATGACTGAATTGGTACCAATGCAATAAGTTTATGACTTTTTTTGTACTTTTCGCATGAAAATTCTCATTAGCTTAACAATTTTTTTAAGAGCTGACATAATCATATTATGTTCTATCTCTAATTCAAGTAAAGGGAAACTGTAATTGTCACTAAAATTACTAGTTGAAAATTGTGAATCCCAATTTTAAGCTAAGCCGTTACATCAAGCACGTTCAATTTATATCGCTAGTATACATTAGATCGGTGTGCTCGATTTATAAATATAGTATTTGAACTTTCCAAATAGCATTTCTATTGACTCAAAGAGAGAGAGAGAGAGAGAGAGAGAGAGAGAGAGAGAGAGAGAGAGAGAGAGAGAGAGAGAGAGAGAGAGGGGTCAGCGCTCCTATCATGTTCGACTTTTTTTGCTTACATCGACCTTTTTTTTTGGGCGGGACAGAGCTTACATCTACTTGACAAAGGCAATAATTGAGTCGTTGAGCATAATGTGATCAAATACATCGCAGAATTTATTTATACTTTTCGCCGATGTGATGAACTATCTCTATTGTACATTGGTTAATTCTGTGGATTGTACATATGTACTTCTTTTAATACCGTGTCTTAAGAATTAAAATGGAGCCGGTAGAATCAAACATCGATTCCCGGCTATCTCGAAAGGGAAGCCGCATATTAGGTAGTCATCGTAATCCTCTATAAGATATTTGATAGAGAAATATAGTAACATTTTAAAAGTGCACAGGGAATAATTCTGACGAATTGTGAATAGGTAATCATTATATTCCTTATCGGAAACATACTTGTTATCGTCATTTTGTTAGCCGCATTGTATTATAAACTTTTTATTCTACAAGAGAACAAGAATCCGATGAACGCGAATCACTGCGTTCTCCCGCCATCTCCATCATGACCAGATGGTCATAACAACCGGCACAAACGAGCCTTTGTACCCCTAACAGGAATCGATGAACTTGAGCAAGCACTCGGATGAACTGGTCGTTCCCTAGCACAGGTTGCAGAGCGACACTAAGAGCATTTTCAAATCCTAAACTTGGACCTTTCAAAATAGATTATAGACCCATTTCTAAACCCTAAACTTACAAGCTATTGTACAAAATTCCTGATGTTGAGATACAATGTAAAGTACCTTCTTGGTGGTCCTACTAGATTCCTAATGTGTGGAGAAGTATCCTCATAAAGTAAGTCAGATTTCAAGTGTAACATTGTAAAATTTATACGCAGTACCGTGTCACTGACACTCTAGATTTCATTCTTGATAATGTAAGAAATTCACAGTATAGAAGGTGTGGAGAATTAACTTGGGCTAGAATGTTTAGTAGCATCGCAAGAATATTTATAAATTTTACTTGAAAGTGAATGGATAAATCATGGAATAAGGTGACCTAAATTATGCCTTAATGCATCTAATTAGTTCAGGTCTTAATGTATAATTAGCACACCTAACATTTATATCACCGGTTTGCATTAGCTTGTTCTGCTTGATTTATGAATATAGAGTGCGACGAACCATTAAATAGTATTTTCATTGACTTAGATACACGCATATATTCTAAATTATGTGTTCAATCGTTTAATCGTCTCAATAAATTATGAGCACACTCAACATCATACCACCGGTTTGCATTAGCTTGTTCGTCTCAATGTTACGGGTGACTTTGAACTTTTCAAAGTCTTCATTGACTTAGAGAGAGAGAGAGAGAGAGAGAGAGAGAGAAAGATTATGGTCCGTTTTCTTGTCATATTCGGTTATTTTCTTATTGGCTTACATCGACATGTCAAAAGCAACAAATCAGTGGTTCGACAAATTTAATCGTAACAGAAGAAAATTCTATGGTCACATATAGGAAAATACAAAATCCTCATCCAATCATATTCGTTATATTAAGAGAGAATAATTTTCGACCATTGGAATCCTCAGCCCACACTTGAACGCGAATGGAGAAATCACAAAATACAAGTGACATAAATTATGCCTGATGTACATAATTAGTTACGTCAAGTCTTAATAAATAATTAGAAAGCTTAACATTATCTTGCGGGTTTGAATTTGCTTGTTTTGCTCAATTTATAAATATAGTGCATGTTGAAATTCTTAAATAGCACCTCCATTGGCTCTTTTATATGTGTGTCTTGAGTCGTTACATCAAGTCTTCATAAATAATTAGCATGCTTAACATTATATCCCGGTTCGCATTAGCTTGTTCTACTTGATTTATAAATATAGTACGTGTGACTTTGAACTTTTCAATAGCATTTTCATTGATTTGAGAGAGAGAGAGAGAGAGAGAGAGAGAGAGCAGTCCATGTTCCTATCGTGTTCGATTTTTTTTTTCGGGGGGGGGGGGTGGCTTAGATCGACATAACATAAGCAATAATTCAATAGTTGAGCATAATTAAATCACAATAGAAGGAAATTCTATGGTCACTTATAGAAAAATGAAAATCCAGTCAGGTCTAATTGGCGCCGTTAGATTAAGAGAGAATAAAATTGAATATGCACAAGGAGGGAACATGCACGAATATTGCAGTGATCGTGCTATATAAAGCATATGCTTCAACCCCCATCTTTGCCTTATTAGTTTGAGTACAACTTCAGTTAAGTTTTTTGATCAGCAATCAGTCTTGTTTTGTGTGTGATCTGCATCTGGGTTTCATCACTATAATGATTATGATTTCTTGTATTTATGATGATATTGCAGGATTCATGGGGAGGGAACGAAAGGAGAAGAAACTATCTGGCGTAGTCTGAGTCTTAACAAACTTCCCTTCCAGGTTTGGCCTTTTATCTTATCATCTCATCCAACCTGCAATTATCTCTACGTTGCACAGTACATAATTTGACTGGGTTCCTTTCTGAGTTCTGAGTAAGCCCTAGCCCGGCACCAGTGCCACACCGTCCCCGCCCTCCCTCTCTCCTCTCCCCCATCAAGTATCTCCACCACGAGTACGAAACTTAAGCCCATAACTTGAGCCAACCATCATTCCCGTTTACAGACCCGACGGTGGGAAGAACAGGTGCAAATTGTTTATCCCATTACATCAAGCACACTCAACATTATGTCGTTGGTATACATTAGATTGGCAGGCTCGATTTATAAATATAGTGTGTGTGCTGAACTTTTCTAAATAACTTTTTTATCGACTCAGAGAGAGAGGTTTGTGTTCCTATCATGTTCCACTTTTTTTGCTTACATCGACTTGACAAAGGCAATAATTGAGTAGTTGAGCATGATTTAATCAAATAAATTGCAGCATTTATTTATACTTTTCACCGATGTGATGAACTATCTGTATTGTACATTGGTTAATTTTGTGGATTGTACATATGTACTACTTTTAATACCGAGTCTTTAAGAATTATAACATTGATCCCCGGCTATCTTGAAAGGGAAGCCGTCTCGCTAAGAATTTGGTATAAATTATTTTAGGTAGTCATTGTAATCCTCTATAAGAAATTTGATAGAGAATTATAATAAAATTTTAAAGTGCGAATTTGATGTGAGCGAATCACTTCCATTCTAGGAAATTAAATGTGTTCTCCCACCAACCATCATAACCAGATGGTCATAACAACCAGTTAGTAGTTCGATAGTTGTCTTCGATTATCTGAAAAATTCAAAGTCTACACTCACGGGCTGTCGTCCAAAATTCCTGATATTGGAATACACTATACAGTACCTTCTTGGTGATCCTATCTTAGGTTCCTAATGTGTTGAGAGTATCATCCTAAAGTAAGTTAGAGTTCAAGTGTAACATTGTGAAATTTCCACACAGCAACACGTGACTGACACTCTAGATTTGATTTCTGATAATGGAAGAAATTTACATGATAGAATAGGTGTGGAGAATTAACTTGGGCTAGAATGTTTAACAGCAAAGGAAGAATATTTATAGATGTTACTTGTATGCGAATGGATAAATCACGGAATAAGATGACGTGCATTATGCCTTAATGTATATAATTAGTTCAAGTCTTAATGTATAATTAGCACTCTTCATTGAGTTTGAGAGAGAGAGAGAGAGAGAGAGAGATTATGTCAAAAGCAATAAATCAGTAGTTGAGCAAATTTAATCGTAACAGAAGGAAATTCTACAGTCACGTATAGGAAAATACGGAATCGATCTCGTTTGATCAGTCGTTATATTAAGAGAGAATAAATTTTGACTGTTGGAAGATTTTAGAATAATAGAAACTTACAAACATTTAAGGGAAATTACTGACTATAAAATTCTCAATGTTACTATTGATTCTAGAAAATTAAGAATTACTCACAATAGAGCCCTTAAGTTTATGAACTGTAGAAGGAATGGTGTGGCGATTGAGGTAAGACACTAAGCATAGAGAAAATAATTTGCAACGAGTTCAGGTGGTTTAAGATATTTCATGGAACTTCCGAACTCTAGGAAATTTAGCCTTATGAGATTTTAAGGTAAGTTACTGCGTTTGAATAATGGTTACTATTACTAAAGTGTCATTCACAAGGGATCGTAGGAAATTTACAATTATTGAGGAAAACTATTTAGAAGAGGTACCATCCCCTGTAACAATATATGGTATTTTACTATGTTATGTTAAATTATCAAGTGTTAGCATTTTCAGATTACGAACTCTATAATCAAATTACGTCCATAAAGGTAAATTATTTGTTATATGTCAGAAACGAGTTAAAACGCGACCATAGATGGAATTATGACTCATAAAGTTAAATTACTATACAGAGCATGACCAACCTTGAGATGATTTCAGATGAATTACTACAAATTTCAAGATCATTACAGTCTTATAGGGGACTTGTCCCATTTTTTTTGTCTGTGAGATCGACCCACATTTTAAACAAACTCTACCCACACTTGAACACGAATGGAGAAATCACAGATAAGGGTGACATAAATTATGCCTTGTTGTACATAATTAGTTACATCAAGTTTTAATAAATAATTAGGAAAGCTTAACATTATATCGCTGAATTTAATTAGCTTGTTTTGCTCGATTTTTAAATATAGTGCATGTCGAAATTTTTAAATAGCACCTCCATTGGCTCTTATATAAATATGTGTGTGTGTTGAGTCGTTACATCAAGTCTTCATAAATAATTAGTATGCTTAACATTATACCGCCAGTTCGCATTAGCTTGTTCTACTCGGCTAATAAATATATGTGTGAACTTTTCTAATAGCATCCTCATTGACTTCGGGGTCTTACATTCTATAATGATTAAGAATCACTCTATGACCAACACGCCTTCAAAAAAAATTTATGGAAATCACTGCTTTGATATTGTCCTGTTTTATGTTTCCTTTTCATTATAATGAGCCATATTGTGAAGATAGTATGAGCGACTTTGATCTTTTCAAATAGAAACTTCCTTGACTTAGATTGAGACACCGTCTCGGTCCGTGCTCCTCCCGTGTCGATGCAAGAAAGACGCGAATCGATTGGTCGAGCATAATTCAATCATGACAGTAGGAAACTCTATGGTGATGTATAGGAAAACACGGGATCGCTTCCGTTCAATCTGAGCTGTTAGACAAGAAAGAATATAGTTGATTCTCGGAAGATTTTAAATAGATAGCAACTTATGCACGTTTAAGGGAGATGATTGATTATAAAGAAAATTGTCAATGTTCCTATTGATTTTTAGAAATTACGAATTATTCACAGTGGGGCCTGCAAATTTACAAACAGTACTTGGATATCATGATTATTGTGTTAAGTTACTAATAATAGAGGAAATAATTTACCACGAACTCGGGTTGTTTATGATATTTTACGGAAGTTACCTACTCTAGGAAATTCAGCCTTTATGATGCTTTGAGGTAAATTACTACATTTGAATAATGATTACTAATCGGTCGATCGGAAGTGGTCATAGGGAAATTATGATTACTATTCAGTGTAGGTTTTTGTACGACCTGTATAACACGTCAAAAGAAAGATTCAACTAGAATCTAGTTGCACAAGTGTGGTTTATGTAGTAGGTTTACCTCCGCGAAATTTCCAACAAAAAGGCAAGCAAATGCAGTGATCGGAGTATTTATAGCAAATGTTTTCATCACTGTAATGAGTACGATTTCTCGTGTACACGAGGATAGTGCAGGATTGATGAGGAGGGAACGAGAGGAGAAGAAGCTATCTGGCCTGGTCTGAGTCTCCCTGCAACAAGCTTTCCTTCTAGGTTTGGCCTTTTCTCTTATCATCGCATCTAACCTGCAAATACCTCAGCGTTGCACAGTATATAATTTGATTGATGCGCAGGTGTTTGGTTTTTGACAGAGATAAGGTGTTCCTGCAATTTCAAGCTCAGCACGAAGATGTCGTCTTTTTTCATGAACTGTCTTTGTTTATGCAAGACAAATTCCCACGGAGAACAGGAGGGTGAGATAATTATTGGCGGCCACCCCCACCCATTTTCTTATCATGAGCAGAAAAGAAGGGGCAGCACGTACCAGTGCAATGGGTGCCAACAAACCGGGTTCGGGCCCTATTACTCGTGCAACGGTGAGGGCTGCAATTTCCATTACCACAAGCTCTGCGGCGACATTTTAAGGCTTCACTCACCTCCCGTCAGCAACCACCATCCCTACCCGGTTGGGCGTTATGTTTTCACGGAGAGGGCACCAAGCAGAGTGGGGTACTGCATCGCATGTGGCGACCAAGTCCGGGGGCTCAGGTACAAAGTGAGGCGCGGGCTCCTCTACCGGCACCTAAACAACCGTGCCTTCCACCCGCTCTGCACGTTACTCCCTCCACGGATCCAAGATCCCGGTGGAGGGAACTTCATGCTGGTGCTCGAGGAATCAATCTGTGGCGAGTGCACCATATGCAAGGGCCAGGCCAATGGATGGGCTTACAATAGTACCTGGGGGAACTACTGTTACCATGTCGGGTGTGTGAAGAACAAGATCATACAGAGTTGGCAGAATGGAGGGAATAATAGAGAAGTGACTATCCACTTGGAGATACAGTTGCCACAGATTCGGGAATTAGCAGCAGCAGCGATTCGGCTCATCATCGGAGCCCTCTTCGGGCTCCCGAACGTTGCAGACATCTTCACAGTGCTTTTCAGTTAATCCCCGTTCCCCGCTGTTCCCGGTAGCAGATGTTTCTGTTCTCGATGTCATGCTAAATCCCAACCATTAAATGGTATTTTCCATGAAATAAGGGTTGAAGTTCATCAAGATAGCAAGAAGAGCACCCTGTAAATAAATGTAGATTGATCAAATGAGAAACTATGAAATTAACAGCATGTTTTGGACCACAGAAATCTAGTATGCAAATGATAAATCGGCAACCATCCTTCATATATAGCAATCTACCTAAAAGTCTCGTAAGGCTGGATATCACAATAGCATCCAAGCCCAGTGATAGAGTTCATTGACAATGTTTTCAATTTCATCAAGAATCATTTTTCCGGTGATACTGTTAAGTGAATGAAGCGAAGTTTTTTTAGCAATCCTTGATTATATAATCAGATTTGGTATACAACATCGATTTACTAAGTGATTTGGCAGTATGTCGTGTCAGGATTTTCTAAATCAGTCTCAATAAACTTAGCATTTCTTATTGTTATTTCTGCTGTCTTTTGAATCACTGTATGACTATGGAGGGATTCTTGCACTGCTAGTTGTTTTTTTTATTTCAATATTGTGTATTTAACAGGAGGATTACTAAGAAAGTCCTAAACTTATTGCATTTGTACTAATTCAATTCTACAACTTTTAATTTGATCAATTGATTTGCCAATGAAGTCCATTCAGTCTTATGCGGCACAACCAGCATTGGAGTAAACAATTTTTTGATTTTTTAAAAATTTTCCTTTTTCTTTTTGCCAATGGCTGGTCGTTGACCATCGTGGCCAATAAGCATGAGCGCCAGGGAGAGCCCCCCTCGCCCAGTGCCAGATAGAGTCATCGGGCTTCATCCTCGTCAGATTTAGGGAGGGGGCCCTCGTCGACGCTCGCCCTCGTCGGTCGTCGCCTGTGGTCGATTGTCGGCAACCGGCTAGTGGCGAAAAGAAAAGGGAAAAACAAAGAAAAAATTATTAAAAATTCGTAAATAATTGTAACAGTCTGAATTTTCGATCCTTTTCTCGGGATTTAAGAAATGAATTTGACCAATGCACTATAATGAGATCTCACTCGGATCAGCGCATTCACGGGATGCTAACCTTAGGGGTAGGGCTATTACGGGATTGAGTTCGCACGACCAAAGAACTCGACCTAGGTTCGATCTTCGACCATATGAACTGACGAGGAAATGTTTTGAGCCAACCGAAATCGGTCTATTTGATTGATCGTGTCCGAAGGGAACTAGCGATAGACCCTCGCAATTATATGACAACCGAGGTCGTCCCGAGTAGAGTAAACTTAAACGTGATTTGACTTAGTGTATGTCATGGATCGAGAGCGCGTAATCCCAATAAGCCACCCGTTAGCCAGAGATAAGCTAAAGTCGTGATTGTTCAATTTTAGTCATTTTTTGGAATTCGGGCCCGGGAATCGAGAATTTTGGAAGTGACAATTTTGGACAGACAATGACGTTTTTGGCTTGGCCAACCTTGGGGCCACCCATTTTTGCAAAAAAATGGATTTCGGTTCATGACCGAAAAAATTAAGATTTTGCCCCTCTGGACACCAACGTTGATTCTGAGGCCGTATGAGATTATTTTTCAAGGCCGATGTCATTTTGGGGTGGCCACGCACATTTAGAGTTGTTACGGTCAAAAATTGAAATTTTAGTTCGGAAGTGAAAATATTATTATTTTATTCCCTAAGACTTTACAATCGATTTTCGAGGGCTTAAGAAGCTATTTTCACGATTCCGATGCCATATTATGTTGGCCACAAACATTTGGGGTTGGTACGGGCGAAAAATGGAATTTCGACCTGGGACCGGAAAAATGACCATTTTGCCCCTAGGCCATTTTCAGTTTCGAATTTTGGGAAAATATTTGGGATAATTAAAGTAAGTTTATCAGCTGAATTATTGGACCCAATTACCTTTTTGCCCATGAATTATTTGGCGGGAATGAATATGGACCGTTGGATTAGGGGTATTTTCATCAAAACTCCCGGATCGGCGACACGTGGCGCAATTGGGCTGCTATTTTTTACCAACTTGGACCAGACTCTCTCTCCTCTCCCCCTCATTCGGCTAGAACCCCACCCATCAGCCCCTCCTCCACATTTCCTCCTTCTTCGTCGGCTTCTCCCCCTCGGTCGCTTGGAGTTTGCCGTCGTCGGAGCACCGCCGGCCACCGTCGCTGTTGCTGCCGTGTCTCGCCACCACCCACCAGCATCACCGCCCCACCCCGTCTCTCTCTTTCTCTCTCTTTCTTTTCTGTTCTGCCCAAGGAACCGCTGTGTACCGCCGCTTGGAGACCGACCGCCGCTGCGTCGGAGCTCGAACAGCCGAGCCGCTGCCGCCGTGACGCTTCAACCGTCCATACGTCACCATACGTCGCCGTCCGTACGGTGTCCGTACGGCATCCGTACGTCGACGTCCATATGTCGCCGGCGACGCCACCGCTGTTGCTACTGTTGCTGTTCCGGCCATCCCAGCCCCCATCCAGCCAGCTTGCCCTGTTTTTTTAGGTAAGTGACTTCCCCAATCGATACCTAGGACCTCGGGTATTGCTAGACGCGGTTAGAACTCGGTTTAGGGGGTTTATGTGGTTGTTTTAGGGATTAGATTAAGGCTGGTTGTTCAGAGAATATGGACTGATTTGGGCGATGAATTTCGAGGTTTGGGAGGTTCGATGATGGCTGTGATATTGTGGATTGATCGGGGATTAATTGTGTGGTTGATTGGAATTGTTATGGTTTGATTGGGCTTATTGAGTTAAGCGTACTGTTTGGTGGTTGTGGGCTGATTGGGCGATGAAATTCGAGGTTTAGGAATGCTGAGTTAGGATTGTGATGTTGAGGATTGATCGGAGATTAATTGTGTGGTTGATTGGAATTATTATGGTTTGATTGGGCTTATTGAGTTAAGCGTACTGTTTGGTGGTTGTGGGCTGATTGGGCGATGAAATTCGAGGTTTAGGAATGTAGAGTTAGGGCTGTGATGTTGAGGATTGATCGGGAATTAAATGGGTGATTGATTGGAATTGTATTGGCTTGATTGGGTTTATTGGATTAATTGCATTGTTTGCTGTGGTTGGCTGGTTCTAGTTTGTGTATCGGTTTAGGGTGAATTATGTGGCTGTTTTGGGTTTTAGATAGAGGCTGGACAATTGGTGGTTGTGGACTAATTTAGTGGCTGGAAATTTGTGGTTTGATAGGCTCGGATAGGGCTGAGATGGTGTGGAATGATTGCGGCTGAATTGTGCAATTGATTGGTGAGGTATTGCCTTGAATCGAATTGTATATGTGGTTGTGCGAATTATGGTCGTTGGCTAGTTTGAAATGTGCTTTGGACTGAGTGTGATTGGCCGTGTGCCACATGTGTGACCATGAGGTGTGTGGGTGTGATTGTGTATTCAGTTCGCGTGCCAAGCATGTGTATGGTCGTGTGGTGTTCATGTGACGAGAACGTGTGTTTGTGAAGTGTACGTGAGATGTGAATTGGTGCGTAGCTATGTATGTGTGTGAGGTGTGAATATTTGGTCGTGCGATTGTTGGCCGTGTGTATGTGTGGTTTGAGTGGAACGAGGGTACGGAAAGGTAGGATTGGTTGGAAAAAGGGATCCGTCCTGAGGCGTGTACATTTACGAGGGACGATGCCGTCCCTGACGAGGTGACGATGCCCGGCCCGACGGGGTGTCGATGTTTAACGAGGTCAGAAGACCGTTGGCTTGATGCGTTTTACGCGGGCACGGTAATTAAGGAAAGGGAGAGGTAGGATTCCGTCCTGAGGCGTGTTCGTTTACGCGGGACGATGCCGTCCCTGACGAGGTGACGATGCCGGCCCGACGGGGTGACGATACCTGACAAGGTCAGAAAGACCGTTGGCCTGATGCATTTTGCGTGAGCGCAATAGTGGTGGAAGAGTTGAGAATGAGCGAGAATTGGCTTGAGGTGCGAGGTTTGAGAAAGTGACGTGTGGTGTGAGTTGGTGTGTGAGTGTGTTTGTATCGTGTGGCGTGATGTTCGATTATGGGGTAAAAACTACTAGGCATGGTATGGGACGTGCCCAAGTGGGTTTTGCTCTATAATCGAGGCACGCGCACGGCTGTGATGTATTTCTGTGACATACTGGCTGTGTGGTTGACTAACGTGCAGGGACGTGCATGATAAATTCCAGGTAGGGTCGTCTGTGATTGTTAGTTTGGTTGATAGGTTGTGTGTTACGTGTGGTTTCGTCTGGCGGTACGTGAGTGCCTACGTGGGGTTTGGGATTGTACACTTATTGAGATTCGTCTCATAGTTGTATAATCCACAATTTCAGACCCCCAGCCTTAGACCCGGAAAGACCGCCTCCTCTTTTTGAAGTGCGAAGAGTCGCTCTTGGTGCCCAGTGGAACTGCAGGTGAGTTTCCGAAGACTCAAATCCGAAGAATCAGGAGCAGAATGGAAAGGAGGATGACCAGTAGGCTTTCCCTAGGGTATTTTAGGGGTTATTTAACTTGGGTTATCCGATAGTGAAGTTAAGATAACCAAACCCCTAAACTTTTGTTAAAACAGTGGCGGAGGATATTCGTCTGTATTTATGTCTGTAATACGATATTTGTATATTTGGTGCTGTATGAAGATGTTGTTGTTTGATTCTTATGGTGTTCTACCCCGTCGTCGTCATTTTTCTGTTCGGGGTTTTTATATTCGCTTCCGCATGTGGCTTTGATGTTTGGGTTGGGTCGGCGACGTTCCTGGGACGTTGCGACAAATTCGATCTGTAGCGGAATGTCGCAAGCTCGATGGGGTTTGGGGCGTGACAACAATTGTCCAAGGTCATACCGTCAATTTACAAAGAGGATATTCGCAAACTAAAGATCGATGAACAAACAATAACACGACGTAAAACCACACAACCGCTAATACCTCACACGAGCGTGAACCAATTTTTGTGCATACTTGGGAGAATAGATAAATTTGACCATCTTCTCTCTGCACAAATAAACATGAATTTCAAAATTGCGGATCGATCAATGAAGAATTTAATAACCAATTAACCAGGAAAAAACACACACAATTAGGACAACAAATATTTAATGCACGGATTAAAAGTGTAAAGAGATGAAAATACTATTATCTCTATAGGCTGCTTCAATGTTTTTTTTTTGTTTAAAGCTTTTGATAAACATAATTTATGAATACAGTGGAGTGGAGGTCTGAGTTTGTTGCGCAAACTTGAAGTGCAATTTTTTACGCAATTAATCAATGTATTAATTACCCCTAAAAAAATCAATGTATTAATTATTTTTTGGGCAGATTCAATATATAAATTAATTAATATAATTGAGGTGGCGTTCACATGAAATTACCTTCTTAACCCTCCTCTCTCTCTTTCTCACTCAACGGTCACAAAGATTTTGAATCCTCACGCATTAAACAAACTCACGTCACTTCATCTCCCTCAGACCACCACCACCACCACCTCTCGTCTTCTTCATCTTCCTCTTCTGGCTCCTCTCTCTCTCTCTCTCTCTCTCTCTCTCTCTCTCTCTCAAGCAGCCGCGGTGCCAGATTTTGGCTCTGCGTGCAGCCGGTCGTCTTGGACGGTGCACCCAGAGAGAGAGGAAGGCGACTGCGGTCGGGCTCGAGGGCTCGGCTCAGCAACGGCTGATGGGCGGAAGATTCCAGGGTGTTGCTAGATGGATGTCGAGGCGCACTTTGTTCTGTGAGTACCTGCAAATCCAGTCTCTCCCTGGATGCTTCTCGTTTCCGTGGATGATGATGACGTGTTCTTGAAATTGTTTGACCTGTCGTTTCTCCTGTTCTGGTTTTGTTGGGTGTTCTGCAGTTTCAATCCTCTCGTAAATTTCCTGAATCTTTTTTTGTTAGGATTGCGTGAACGGGTGTCGTCGCATGACGACGATGTCGCGGGTTTCGTATGTTTCAAATCTTCATATTCCGGCGTTTGCTGAGAACTTTGCGCTTGTGCTTGTTTAGTAGTTTTCTTGCCCAAAAATATTGCGCTACAATTAGACACAGATGTGCTTACAGCAAATCGTCATTTTCTAAATTGGGTTGCTAGCAAACCTTTCACGATATTTCTGCTTCGAGATTTTAGCTGATACTGTACCCAGAGATGCCCTTGCTGAACTGATTAAAGAGAACCTCAGTCTAGCAATGCCTTTTTTCACCCGTGATGTCTGACTGTCTGACTGTCATGTGTCATTTAACTAAGCAATTTGACAGTAAAATTTAACGGTAACTAATGGAGAGTAAATTAGTTTAAGTTGGAACCGAGAAAAAAACAGAGCAAAAGGAAAAAAAGAAAACGAAAAAATCATAAATTATTAAAATATTATTTTACAATGTCCACGTGGCCGTCCGGCGTCCACGTCAGATATTTCTGGCCAAAATTGGCCGGATTGACTCAATTTGCAAGAAATTAAAAGGTTTATAACTTAACTAGCAAGAAATGAAAATATTTAGGACTTAATTGGCAAAATTGAAATGTTTATGACTGAATTGACAAAAGTGCAATATGTTTATGACTTTTTTGATAATTTTCCAATGGAGAAGTATCCTCCTAAAGTAAGTCAGAGTTCAAGTGTAACATTGTAAAATTTATACACAACAAGGCGTCACTGACGCACTAGATTTCATTCTTGATAATGGAAGAAATTCACGTGACAGAAGGTGTGGAGTATTAACTTAGGCTAGAATGTTCAACGACATCGCAAGAATATTTATAGATTTTACTTGAAAGCGAATGGATAAATCGCGCAATAAGGTGACCTAAATTATGCCTTAATGCATATAATTAGTTCAGGTCTTAATGTATAATTAGCACACCTAACATTATATCGCTGGTTTGCATTAGCGTGTTCTGCTTGATTTATGAATATAGTGTGCAACGAACTTTTAAGTAGCATTTTCATTGACTTATCTACACAAACGTATATATTCTAAATTATGTGTTAAATCGTTTAATGGTCACGGTAAATAATTAGCGCACTTAACATCATATCCCCGGTTTGCATTAGCTTGTTTTTCTCGATTTATAAATGTATGGGCGATCGAACTTTTCAAGTCTTCATTGACTTAGAAAGAGAGAGAGATTATGGTCCGCGTTCTTGTCATATTCGGTTATTTTCTCATCGGCTTACATCGACATGTCAAAAGCAACAAATCAGTAGTTCAGCAAATTTAGTCAAAGGAGGAAATTCTATGGTCACGGATAGGAAAATACAGAATCCTCATCCAATCATAGTCGTTATATTAAGTGAGAATAAATTTCGGCCGTTGGAATCCTCTACCCACATTTGAACACGAGTGGAAAAATCACAGAATATCGGATGACATAAATTATGCCTGATGTACATAACTAGTTACATCAAGTCTTAAAAAATAATTAGAAAGCTTAACATTATATTGCTGGTTTGAATTAGCTTGTTTTGCTCAATTTATAAATATAGTGCATGTTGAAATTCTTAAATAGCACCTCCATTGGCTTATATATATGTGTGTGTGTGTGTGTGTTGAGTCGTTACATCAAGTCATAATTAATTAGCATGCTTAACATTATTGTCGCGACCTACACTGTCCCGATCGGGTTAGGCTAAGAGATATTTGTCGAAAGATGTGAACATTAATTGATTCGTTTGAAGAACAAACCAAATAGTTTATTAATCCAAAGACCGAGATACTCCCAAGCCTCATACCTCACGTGGCGAGAGTTATCTAATTTACTCATTCGATTGGAGTCGCCACTAGCCATAATCAAGGATCAGCTAGAAACCCTGATTAAGACGCGGGAGTGTCGTTTTAATATGCACAAAAATCAGAGATTTTAAAGTTCGGGAACTTGATTACACTAACGACCTAACTAGTGCCCTTTCGGTACTTAAACTTGAATGTTCACAAACTAACATACCGGATAGCTTATCCAAAAAGCTAAGATCGTCCTAACCATGCTAAAAGTGGAAAATAACAATTAATGTATTTAAAGCGCGCAACCAGATAATCATGAAGAAAATAAACAATAAATGAACTAGCATCGTCTTTAGAAAGGAAAAGACAATCAACAATCCTAAAATAAAGCTCTAACGGTCTATCCGATTTTTTGGGGAATTTTTTAAAGAGTTTTTCTTATTTTTCACAAGTTTTAAACTAAGTCTAGAACGAACTTAAACACTAATATCTAGTGAAATTAAATCAAAAACTGATTTCTGAACAATTCCTAATTTTCTGGATTTTTTGGAATTTTCTGAATGTTTTAATGTTTTTTTAATGTTTTTCAGACTTTTAAATATTTTTCGGACTTTTAAACATTTTCGAATTTTTTTGGAATTTTTTAAATAAATTTTAATTTTTTTTATGAATTTTTGAATTTTTTATTAATAAAATAAAAGATTCCAGACTTGGTCCCTATCCGATCCACCCGACTTTCCGACCCGCCCCGGGATTCCCCCTTTTTTTTTTTTAATTTCCTTTCTATTTCTTTTTCTTTTCTTTTGATTTTCCCTTTTTTTCTTTTTCTTTTTCTTTTGTTTCTTTTGTTTTGTTTTTTTTACTGATCTTCTTGGGATGGCCGGACTGAGCGTGAGCAGCGACGAGGCGGCGATGGAGGTGGCCGACGACGTCGGTCGGCCGTGGCTGCCAGGTCTGCGCCCGCCGCTTCAATAGCGATCGTGTCCAAAAGAAAGAGAGACCTCCCCCTCCTTTCTTCAAAAACCGGCCTCCAAAACTGTCTTCAAGCTTCCTTAGTCGGCTTCTCCGGACTCAAACGCACGAACGACGGAGAGGGAGAGGGGGATGAGATTCACCCGGCCACCGCCTCGTTGATCAAGGGGGCCGGAACACTCTCATCCAATCCCTCAATCCTCCATTTTCTCTCTTCAAGCTTTCTCCATCTCTCTCGGTTCTTCCCTTCCCCTGTTCCTTCTCTGTTTCTTGCTCCTTCTCCGTCTCTCCTCACCAGAGAGAGAAGATGGCCTTTTGCTTTTTTGGACCGCCGCTGTACGTACCTGACCTCTTCCCCTCGACACGGCGCGACGCTCTCTCTGCTGCGACTTCCGTTGCTCCCCGTACGAGCGTCCCTTTCTCTTTTTTCCCCTTTTGTCTTCTTCCGCCTTTCGTCATTCTTGTGGGACGTGGAGGGGCTTCATGGCCGAGAACAGGGCCTAATGGCAGGGAGACTGGGCCGAACGACCAGGCCAAAACAGGCCATGCGCCGGTCACAGGCGGGCCAAAAGTGGGCGTGGGGCCAAGTCTTCCAGGCCAAAATCAGGCACAACCGGGCCAAAATGGGCACACGCGAGCTCAAGTGGGGAAAATGAAGAAACCAAGAAAAAGGAGGGGTTGGATTGATATAAAAATAAAAGGGAAATAAAATGGGGGAGTCCACGGCCTTTCTCTATTTTTTTATTTTTTATTTTTAATAATTTTATCTCTTCCTTGTACTTATTTGGCCCATTTACCATTTAAGGGTTAATTTAACGAGGTGGGCAAAATTATATGTCAACAATTATATCCCTAGTTCGCATTAGCTTGTTCTACTCGGTTTATAAATATAGTACATGTGATTTTGAACTTTTCAATAGCATCTTCATTAACTTGAGAGAGAGAGAGAGAGAGAGAGAGAGAGAGAGAGAGAGAGAGAGAGAGAGAGAGAGAGAGAGAGAGAGAGAGAGAGAGAGAGAGAGAGAGAGAGAGAGAGAGAGAGAGAGATAGAGAGAGAGAGAGAGAGAGAGTGGATCGTGTTCAGTTTTTTTTTTTGGGGTGGCTTGCATCGACATAACATAAGCAATAATTCAATAGCTGAGCATAATTAAATCACAATAGAAGGAAATTCTATGGTCACATATAAGAAAATGCACATCTGGTCTGGTATAATCTGTGACATTAGATTAGGAGAAAATAAAATTGAATATGCACGAGGAGGGAACATGCATGTTTATTAATTAGTGTTAATGCACGAATATTGTGGTGATCGTGCTATATAAAGCTTATGCTTCAACCCCCATCTTCGCCTTTTTAGTTTGAGTACAACTTCAGTTAAGAGAGAGAGAGAGGAGGCCGAGTTTCTATCGTGTTTAGTTTTTTTTTTTGGGGTGGCTTGCATCGACATAACATAAGCAATAATTCAATAGCTGAGCATAATTAAATCACAATAGAAGGAAATTCTATGGTCACATATAAGAAAATGCACATCTGGTCTGGTATAATCTGTGACATTAGATTAGGAGAGAATAAAATTGAATATGCACGAGGAGGGAACATGCATGTTTATTAATTAGTGTTAATGCACGAATATTGTGGTGATCGTGCTATATAAAGCTTATGCTTCAACCCCCATCTTCGCCTTTTTAGTTTGAGTACAACTTCAGTTAAGGTTTTTGATCTGCAATCAGTCTTGTTTTGTATGTAATCTGCATCTGGGTTTCATCATTATAATGATTATGATTTCTTGTATTTATCAGGATATTGCAGGATTCATGAGGAGGGAACGAAAGGAGAAGAAACTATCTGGCGCAGTCTGAGTCTACCCGCAACAAACTTCCCTTCTAGGTTTGGCCTTTTCGCTTATCATCTGATCCAACCTGCAATTGTCTCTACGTTGCACAGTACATAATTTGACTGGGTTCCTTTTTGAGTTCGAGTAAGCCCTAGCCCGGCACCAGTGCCACACCATCACTACCTTCCCGCTCTCCTCTCCTTCATCAAGCATCTACACCACGAGCACGAAACTTGAGCCCATAACTTGAGCCAATCATCATTCCTGTTTACAGACCCGACAGTGGGAAGATGCCATGAACGGTGGATTACATTGTGCTTGGGACTGTGTTGAATCTACAAAAGCAGCTACGGCGGCTGCTGAGGCTCGCTCGAGTTGAGATCTGAGAAAGCGGCCAGCATCTCTGATGGGCATGTTGCTTTTAGCCACTGGGCTCCGCCGGCAGGAGTCAGAGCTTTAATCAGCAGCCTTCATTTCCCGCTCTACATTTCTTTAGGGTTTTTCTTCCTGCTTCAAAATGCAAAGCCCTCACTACTTAAAACTTGGATGGCCCTGGCTGAGCCTTTCTCGCGATGATCACTGTTACTGGCAGTGCGGTTGGTTGGCAACGCCAGTGGAGACTGAACGCTTCGTGAGGATGAGAGAGAGAGAGAGAGAGAGAGAGAGAGAGAGAGAGAGAGAGAGAGAGAGTTAGGGTTTTCATTGGAATTTTTTAGGGATTTGGCCCGATTCCGGCTTCATAGACCCTTCAGTTATCTCCAATATACACACTGCTGGATGAATGCCAAGTGCACCATTCATTTGCTTTTTTCAAAAATTGCGTTTCTGCTAATTCAGTTATGGCAATTAATATTTTTTAAAAAAAATTGATTGATTGATTGATTTATTCGTTTTCCTCCTTCTTTTCTTTTTTTTTTTTTTACCCACTGTGGTAGACGAGGCCCGCTGGCTATGGGTGAAATTGTCCTTGCCCACAGCCATGGTTGGTGAGGCCATGGCCGCCTTTGCTTACGTTGCCAGGGCCTCGACGGTAGCGAGCTAAGGCAGCCATGGCCTCGCCCAGATTCGGGCGAGCCAGGTGAGGGCTACAAGCCTCGCCAACCACTGGAGGAAAAAAATAAAATAAAAAATTGACAAAAATTCAAAAAAGTAAAAATAAAATTGCCACATCAGCGTTGGTCAAACGGCTAGCACCGATTAGCATCCACGTTAGTGCCGACCGGCCAAAATGCCTAAATGGACTGAATTAGCACATATACAAAAAGTTTATGACTGAATTAACACAAAAAAAAAGTTCAAGACTGAATTGGCGTAATTGCAATAGGTTTAGAACTTTTTTGGTAATTTCCCCCCTAACATTATGCCATCTACGTCCTCATCTTTGTATTCTATGCTTAAGAGCTGTGGACCCGTTGCTCACTGACACAGTTCACCTCCTAGGATCATCTCCTCTCGTTCCTCCTCCTTATCAATCCTGCATTATCCCCGTGTACACGAGAAATCGTATTCATTACACTGATGATAACATTTGCCATAGCCTATGACTACCGCAATCACCGCATCTGCTTGCCTTTTCTTGGAAATTTCGTTGAGGTAAACCTATCGTTCACACGTCGGACCAAAACCTAGAAATTAAAATCACGTGATGATGACTCCTGAGTGACATCACTTAGTGACATATCCTCTCTCGTCAAGTGATGATGACTTATAATTAAAGTCCACTGTGTGAACGATAGGTTTGATGTGCGAACGATAGGTTTACCTCGACGAAATTTCCAAGAAAAGGCAAGCAAACACGGTGATTGCATTTGTCCTTGGCCTGTATGTTGAGACTTGAAAGGTCGTGCCTGTGCCTGTAGTTGACTGTACAAATCAATGGCGAATCAACAATTGAGATGGCCGTCTCCCCGTGACGATAGCACGAGCGACTTTGGACTTTTCATTTTTCTCCTGAGCGAAGGCACGATATTGTCCATTTTAAGAAAATGGGCGGCCACCCCCACCCATTTTCTTATCACGTGAGCAGAAAAGAAGTGGCAGCACGTACCAGTGCAATGGGTGCCAACGAACCGGGTTCGGGCCCCGTTACTTGTGCAACAGTGACGGCTGCAATTTCCATTACCACAAGCTCTGCGGCGACATTTTAAGGCTTCACTCACTTCCCGTCAGCAACCACCATCCGTACCCAGTTGGGCGTTATGTTTTCAGAGAGAGGGCACCAAGCAAAGTGCGGTACTGCGTCGCAGGTGGCGACCAAGTCCGGGGGCTCAGGTACAAAGTGAGGTGCGGGCTCCTCTACCGACACCTAAACAACCGTGCCTTCCACCCGCTCTGCACGTTACTCCCTCCACGGATCCAAGATCCCGGTGGAGGGAACTTCATGATGGTGCTCGAGGAATCGATCTGTGGCGAGTGCACCATATGCAGGGGCCAAGCCAATGGATGGGCTTACAATAGTACCTGGGGGAACTACCGTTACCATGTCGGGTGTGTGAACTTGTGAAGAACAAGATCATACAGAGTTGGCAGAATGGAGGGAATAACAGAGAAGTGACTATCCGCTTGGAGATACAGTTGCCACTGATTCAGGAATTAGCAGCAGCAACGATTCAGCTCATCATCGGAGACCTCTTGGGGCTCCCGAACATTCCAGACATCTTCACAGTGCTTCTCAGTTAATCCCCGTTCCCTGCCGTTCCCGTTAGCAGACGTTACTGTTCTCGATGTCATGCTAAATCCCAACCATTAAATATAGTATTTTCCATGAAATAAGGGTTGAAGTTCATCAAGATAGCAATAAGGCTTGCGGCCGCATAAGCCTTGTCAAAAAATTTGTCGACGGCTAATCTTGCAGTTTTTGTAGTCGGTACATATGATCCAATCTGCGAAATATCAAAACAAACTTTAGATCATTGTCAGGGTTCTTCTTTGAGATTAATTGATTCTCCCAATGTGCCAATGGTCCAAATCTGATTCATACAAAAGCTATTATATATTAACCGACATATTTCCTTAGGTTAATGAATTTTGAATTTTGAAATGCCTTCTCGTCGACAAAATCAAAGAGAGTGTTACTGTCGCGGTTTGTTAGTTGATTCCCCCAGTATAAACATACTGTACGGCGATCAATTCAATCCTAAACATTTCAATTGTGTTAATTTAATTCTAAACCATTCAATTATGTCAATTTAATCCATAACCTTTTGCAATTTTACCATTTTAGTCCGAAACCTATTATTTGGATAATTGGCCAAAAGGACTACAATGACAAATCGTCAAAATGTTTAAGACTAAATTGGCAAATTATCAAAATGTTTAGGATTAAATGGATATAATTGAAAATTTTATGACTGAATTGATTGCCGTATAATATGTTTAGGATTTTTTGGATAATTTTTCCAAGAAATTGTCCATGCCCCTAAAATTATTAGTTGAAAATTGCGAATCGCGAATATTAATTGAGCCATTACATCAATCGCATTTAACATTATATCGCGGGTATGCATCCGATTGGTCTGCTCGATTTTAATATAATACGCCGCTTTGAACTTTCTAAATAGCATTTTCATTGACTTGGGTTGGGGGCGTGCCATCATGTACGATTTTTCCTTTTATCTTACATCGACTGGACAAAAGTTGAGCATGAATTTTCAATGAAGTACTTGCATGAAAAGAGAAAAAAGGAATTGAGTTATGGTCTAGCAAACGCAGTACTATAGTAAATTTTACGAATATTTACCAAGGTGTTACAAGAACATTATGTGGTAAAAATTATGTCACGTAATCATTGTAATCGTCTGCAAAATATTTTACATAGAATTGTAATAACATTTGAAAGTGCACATGGAATAAAACTGAAGAATCGTGAATAGGTAAACATTATATTCTTTATCTGAAACATACTTGTTATCATTATTTTATTAGCCGCATTGTAATATCAAATTTTTATCATCATTCGTTCTAGTTAATTAAATGCGTTATCCTCCCAACCATCCGAACCAGAAGGAGACTGAACCTTTGTGAAGATAGTATGAGCAATTTTGAACTTTTCAAATAGAATCTTCCTCGACTTATCCGAACCATAAGGAAACTGAGCCTTTATGAAGATAGCATGAGCAATTTTGAACTTTTCAAATAGAATCTTCCTTGACTTAGACCGAGACACCGTGATGGTCCGTGCTCTTATGCCGTGTTCGATGGCTAACATTGACACTACAAAGGCCCAAATTGAGTGGTCAAGCATTATTCAATCATAACAGGAGGAAATTCTAACGTTGCGTATAGGAAACTACGAGATCGGTCCCGTTCAATTTGAGCTGTTAGATTAAGAGATAATACATTTCGATCCTTTGAAAAATTTTAGATCGATAGCAACCTATGCACATTTAAGGAAATTACTGATTATAAATAAAATTGTCATTGTCACTATTGATTTCTAGAAATTACGAATTACTCATAGTGGGGGCCTTAAATTTACGAACAGTGCGAGGATATTGTAATCGTTGTGTTAAGTTACTAATAGTAGAGGAAATAATTTTCGACGAACTCAGGTTGTTTACAATATTTTACGGAAGTTACGAACTCTAGGAAATTCAGCTTTTATGATGATTTGAGGTAAGTTACTACGTTTGAATGATTATTAATCGATCGTTCGGAAGGAATGGCTCGTAAGGGAATTACGATTCCTATTCAGTATTGGTAACTAGACATGAATGAAGTGACAAATGCTCTATCGTCACGTAATAATGACTCCAGATTAAAGTCCGCTGTGTACTTTCTAGGTTCTGGTCCGACGTGCGATCGAGTCTAATTGAACCTGCTTGCACAAGCAGGGTTTACGCGGTAGGTTTACCTGGACGAAATTTCCAAGAAAAGGCAAGCAGACGCGGGAACGAGAGGAGAAGAAGCTATCTGGCTTGGTCTGAGTCTCCCTCCGATAAGCTTTCCTTCTAAATTTTGGCCTTTTGTCTTATCATCTCATCTAACCTGCGCCTACTTCTGTTTAGCACGGTACATAATTTGATTTGATGCGCAGGAGTTTTGGAATTGGACAGAGATAAAGGAGTTCCTGCAATTTCAAGCTCAAACCCCCTTCCTTAACAAGAACGGATCAACGCCGGACACAACCCGCTAAATCTCCGCTTTTCATCAGCACGAAGATGTCATCTATCTTCAGGAAGAAGAAGCCCATAATCATTCGAAGCCAGCACCACCATCAACTTTTTTATCATGAGCAGAAGAAAAAGGGCAGCACCTACGAGTGCAGTGGTGCCAACAACCAGGGTTCGGGCCCTATTACTCGTGCAACGACGGCTGTAATCTCTATTATCACCCGTGCTGCAGCAACCTTTTATGTTCCGACTCCTCCTCGGCCGCTTCTGTCGGCAATTACCCTCCCTACCCGACTGGGGATCTCGTGTTAAAGGAGACAGCGCCGCGCAAAGTGCGGTGCTGCGTTGCGTGCGGCGACAGAGTCCGGATGCTCAGGTACAAATGGCGGCACAAGAAGGCGCACGGCTCGCGCAATCCTTACTGGCGCCTCTACCAGCTCCTAGTCAACCGTGCCTTCCACCCGCTCTGCGCGTCACTCCCCGCGCAGATCCAAGAGAGTCGCAAACATGGGATCGTGCTACAGCTCATGAAAAGGATCCAAGGCGAGTGCCTCATATGCAACGGCAATTCCAAGGGATGGGCTTACAACAGTACCATGGGGAACTACTGTTGCCACGTCGGGTGTATGAAGAAGAAGATTATACAGAGTCTGCAGCAGAACGAAGCTTCACGAAAGAGAAAAGTGACTATCTACGTGAAAAAAGCGTTGCGGCTGATTCTGGATATAGCAAGAGTGGCTTTTCAGCTCATCATCGGAGCCCTCTTCGGTTTCCCGTCAGCAAACTTGGCAGACATCGTCATGCAGGTTTTCGAATTCACCTATGAATGATTTACCTTACCCGCGCCTAAGTTCAGAAGGATGCACATCTTTTATTTTGCACGGTGCTTTTCTCTATGTTTCGCTAAAGCTCAACCATTAATAAAATCGTTATTTTCACCGGACAATGAATGAAGTTTACTGAGGTACCTGCAAATAAAGGGAAAATTATCCGGAAAATCTTAAACCTGATATACTTTTACCAATTATGTCATAAATATTTTAACTTTGCCAATTAAATCTTGAATATTTTCATGATTTACCAATTGAGTCCATCCGACTAATTTTAATACGTGAATGCCGGCTGTCTTACATGGTGCAGCCGGCGCTGACGTGGATAATTTTTAATAATATTTTAATATTTTTTCAAATTTTTTATTTTTTTTCTTTCTTTTTTTTTCTTTCCTTCTTCTTCCTCTGGCTGATCGCCGAGCTTGGCAACCGGCCAGAGGCGAGGTCCAGCCTTGCCCTGCAATGGCGAGGTCGGGCACATATATTATATATATAGGAAATTCCAGCGCTGATATTAAAATGATTTTGTACTATAAGGCGATTTCTTTATGAGCTGCTTTATCACCCTACTATGTTTCAAAATTGTTTTGCTCCCACTTGGCTGTTAGCGGTGAATTTAGCGTAATGTGCCCGTTGGTTTTAAGGTAATGTTGGGATCGGCCAATACATAAGGAATAAAGTCTATTTTTAGAGAAAAACAGAGTGATGATTTGACGCCGTTCACCATCTAGTTTTGATGGAGTGCTTTTGGGGTCCCGTAGTAACTTATCTTTATGGGTAGTAATTAACATATAATGGTTCTAACTTATTTGCACTTATAGAAAGTTATAACTAGTAATTTATCTTTATAAACTATAATGTGACTACAGGGTTCGTAACATTAAAATGCTAACACTTAGTAGTTAACCACTAGTACTGTAAAATACGTCGAAATGCCGTAAGTAATGGTACATGTACTTAGTAATTATCCTTAATAATTTTAATTTTATTCTAAATCCTTTCAAATGATGAATCAGTAACCATCATTCACATGTATTAATTTACTCAAAGTTTCGTAAGATTAAATGCCATAGCTGCATCCAGGCCTGGTAACGGAGTTCATCGACAATGTTTTCAATTTCATCGAAAATCATATTTCCGGCATTATTGTTAAGTGAAGGAAGCCATGTTTTTTTTAGCAATCCTTGATCATTTAATTGGTATATTAAGTTGGTTTACTAAGTGATTTGCCAATATGCAAGGGCAGGATTCAACATCTAAAAAAAATCTGACACTTCACTCAATAAAAGGATCTACTAAAAAAGTCACGGTAAACTTAGCTTTTCTTATTGTTGTTTTTGCCATCATTATAATCATTGTACGTGTTGTAATATTAACCAACTCGGAAGCTAATCTGGATCTTGCAAATTAAGTCAATGTAAAAATCATCAGCAAAATAACAAGGAACGATAAGGACATCAAAGATTTACGTGGTTCAATCTGACATATCGGTACCTACTTTCATGGGAAGAGCCAGCAGCAAATAATCTACTAATAATCGGAGAATCTAAGTTTATAATTGCTTACTCACACGCTCGAATGTTTCCCGTACCAAGATTAAATCTCAACCCCAAATATTTACAAATAAACAACACATTTAGATGTAATAATCATCACACAAATCACCGGTGTTCAAGTCTTGCCCATGACCAAATGGGAGTGCTCCTTAAACCAGCCGAAAATCAAGAACACCTCGTGAGGGGAAAAATTACCAAAATAATCCTAAACCTATTACAATTGTGCCAATTCAGTCCTAAATCCTTTTTTTTGCCAATTCAGTTATAAACCTTTTGCATTTGTGCCAATTCAGTTTATCCGGCTAATTTTGACGGCAAACCGACTGGCGCTAATGTGGACGCCGGCCATCCAGCTGACGCTGACGTGGACGCGGGCCGTCCAGCTGACGCTGACGTGGCAATTTTTAAATTTTTATAAAGATTTTTTTTGTAATTTCTTTTTGCTTTTTTCCCTTTTTTTTTTTTTGCTTTCTTTCTTCCCCTAACCGGTCGCCGGATTGGCCAAGTCTCGCTGGCCACTGGTCTGGCGAGGGCGACGACCTCGCCGGCTAGGGGAAGAAGGAAAGCAAAAAAAAAAAGGAAAAAAAGGGGAAAAAACAAAAAAAAATTGTCACGTCAACGCCGATCGGCTAAAATTGATCGGATGGACTGAATTAGCACAAATGCAAAAGGTGTATGACTGAATTGATTAAAAAAAGTTTAGGACTGAATTTACGTAATTATAATAAATTTAGGGCTGTTTTAGTAATTTTCTTCCTCATGAGGTGTTGATTTTTCTTTCTTCACGGCACAACCCTCCAGAAGCTCCCTGTGCAGCCATCACGTCCTCCATCTGGCGTGAAGGCCCTCTCACACTCATCGTATGGACTATGGAGGCAATCCTTTTTGGGGGTCTCGAAAGGAATTGAAGATGTCCTTTCGATGTCAATTTACTTTGAATGAAAAGTTGTTAGGAAATTATCCTCGCCTAAATTATATCAACCTATCATAAAGCGTTAAAGACAAAAAGAATAAAGTAATACATAGTGGCATTAGATTTGTTAAAATATTTAAATAATAAACAACGCAATCGTCTAATAGCTTAAACTTTTAAAACAATTAACAGTGATCTCACTAAATTTCAAATAATATCATAATAGAAGGTCTTGAGTTTGAATTTTTTCAGACCCTATTTGCTTTCCTAATTAAATATTTTCATGCTTAGTACTAGGCACAAAAAAGAAGAAGATTAAACTAAGCGTAAGGGGGAGTGTTAGAATATTTAAATAATAAATTATGCATTCATTTAACAACTTAAGCTTAAACTGGTTCACGGTTGATAATGCGGCTGAAAAATTGACCTTTTCCATTCGGAAGAGTGAAATCAAGCTTTCTTATGGTGGGCAGATGAGGAGGAAACTGATAGAATTGCAGCGAGTGCAAAGGCAAAGAGCAGGAGGCGAGAAGCTGCCTAACTGCATTTCATGCATTAACAGCTACGTTCCATAACAACGGTCATGGATCTTCGTACCGCACGACGAGGGCATAAATTTTTTGGAAACTCACCTAAAGTTGTAAACATCCTCGAACCGGACTTTGACTTAAGTGGTGAGATCGACTTTCGAGTGGCTAGGCGAGCGTTCGTCGTCAGAGCCACCGCGGGACACGGCAGCAAAGCCATGACTAGTAGCTTCAACACGTGGTTCCGAACCCTCACATGGCTCACCCACTTATGGTGTCTCCATCTCCGGTTCAATTTTGAGCTCTGTTTGCTTTGCGGAAAAGTAATGATTTGGAAAATATTTTTCTAAAAATGATCATTTATATCGCTTTCAAATATGAATAAACGAAACAAATTTTCATTATCCACGAAAACGTTCATACATAAATTGTTATCGATAATGAAAACATTTTCCTTTTCCATTGACTTATTAATCTAAACAATACAAACGATTATTTTATAAAAAATATTTTTTAAGATTATATATTTTTTAAAATTATTTATTTTCCGCATTGCCCTTCTCCTTACCTATGTTTTGGAATCACTGTATGACTATGGAGGGATTACTATGTGATTTGGCAGTTTGCCGGGTTAGGATTTTCTAAATCAATCTCGATAAACCTAGCATTTCTTATTGTTATTTTTGCTGTCTTTTGATTCACCGTATGACTATGGAGGGATTCTTGCACTGCTCGTTGTTTGCAAGTTCGCATGGAAGGTGCTCCTTTCTCGGAGGTATGATAAGGAATTGAAGATGTCAATTTATTGTAAATAAAAAGGGTCTTAATCCTTATTTATCAACTTGGATTTTCTAATCCATTTCTCCTTAATTGATTGTTAGAAAGTTAGCGTTGCCTTGGGGTTGATGTTGACAGAAATATATCAACCTTAATAGATATTTCTGCATTAAGTATCACAGTAATCTTACTAACTTAAATTATGTTAGATTAGCAATTTATTTATTTGGTACTTTTCTTTAACAATTTCTTCACAAATAGCTTATAATCAAAGTGCCGAGTCCATGTTCGGTAATCTTTGGTCTTGAATGAGGTATTAACTCTCTACACAATAAGCTGCGAATTTTAGGTTTTTTTTGGTGTGGCTTTTTTATTATTGGAGTTTGGAAGTACTTTTGTGATTAGATTATCATTCTTTAAAAACATTCTAATTAGATTATGAGGAATTTGGTGAGGAAAAAAAATTAAATTTTATGCCTTGTTGCACAGCCGAAATCTTCTAAATAGTATTACATTTCGCCGTGGAAAATTGACTTTGAATATTACCCTTGAAAGATGCGTAATTATATACTTTCTCTTGCAATTTCACCTAAGCATATTTTATAGTGACTGACCTACATGAAAAATCGCAATTTTTTTTATATAATTTTGTAGTAACTATGCCCATAACCATGCCATTTATATAATCAAATTTATAATTAAATTACATGCACAGTTACTAAACGGGTATTGACAGGTAAAATGTTACCTTTCTTCTTAAAAAGATACTAGTCATGTGGCAAACAAACCAGTCAATGGAAAGCCTACATTTACTTTTCAACATGAAAATTTATTAGTTTTTTTTTCCGGATAATGATAGCTAATACATGGAAAAATCATTAACTATTAGAGTTGGCAAACGGGCGGGCCGATCCGGGAGCAGCACAATGGCCATGCAAGGAAATTAGGTGGCTGACGACAACCGTTAATGAGGGTCAATGACCGATGACCCCACCCCAAACCATGCCGGCCCGGCCCGGCCCTATCAATTGTTTATAAACTTTGTAGTTTTGCTAATTACACGAGGAGTTCGAGTCAGTATGGGCCAAGCCTATAGAGACCGAAACCGACCCGGTTAATATGCGGGTTGAAATAGGGCAAATTGCTACACTATGGTTGGTTGCTCTTTGCACCCATGGGGACTAATTTTGAGCTTTTGCCTGAATTGATGAGGTTATGCTTCATGTGAAGCTAAGTTCTAACATCATTCCAAATCCCACGTTACATGAAAGAGGAGTTCATTATTTCGAGCATTCACTTTCCGAGCTTGACTCACGTTGGTTAGAATGTCTATTTGTCCTTTGTTGGTATGTCGAGACATGAAAGGTCATGCCTATAGTTGACTTTTCAAGTCAATGGGGAATCGACAGCTGAGATGGCCGCCAACCGTGAAGGACTTGCATTCATTGACCCGAATAACGTCGTAGTTGGCCGTTGCAATTGAGAGTCACCCCATTTTTCCATGTTCATTTTCACTTGTGATTTAATACGAATCATTCTTCTCAAAGTTTAAACCAATAGAAAATGGTAACGATGAGATATGAACAAACTACTCTACTCTCATCTTTTCACATGCATGTAATCGGGCCTTAGATGCGAAACGTGGGGTGCGCACATCGAGTTCGTTGTATGCTATATATCAATGCGTTAATCTGTGTTACTTGAATTTGAGTGAGGATAGAAAATGCAATACACGGAAAGTGTCAATTGTATGTAACCCTCACGTTGGCGCAAGCAAAACGCACATTACGCAAAATTTGGAAAAGTGAAAAGAAAAGAGAATCATCAAACCTTTTTAGGGAGGACAAATGAAGAGAGAAGTGAGAAAAGTGTCGCGCAGATGAAGGCAAAGAGGAGGAGGCTTGTCGCCACATAATCAAAGAATTTGTCGATGGTTAATCTTGCGGTTCCTATCGCCAGTACATATGATCCATTCTGTGAAATATCAAAACAAAACTTTAGATCATTGTCGAGGTTCTTCTTTGAGATTAATTGATTCTCCCTATGTGTCAATGGTCCAAATCCGATTCATACTAAAGCTATTATATATTAACCAACATATTTCCTTAGGTTAATGAATTTTAAATTTCGAAATGCCTTGTCCCCTACGAAATCAAAGAGAGTGCTGCTGTCGCCGTTTATTAGTTGATTCCCCCAACATTATCTTGCAAAATTCTCATTAGCTTAGAAATTTTCTTTTTTGAAGAGCTAACATAATCACATTATGTCCTACCTCTAATTCAAGTAAAGGGAAACTATGGGAAAATTGTCCAAAAAATCATAACATATTGTATGGCGGTCAATTCAATCCTAAACTTTTTAATTGTGCTAATTCAATCCCAAACCATTCAATTGTGTCAATTTAATCATTAACTTTTTGAAGTTTTACCATTTTAGTCTGAAACCTATTATTTGGATAATTGATTGAAAAGATTATATTGACAAATCGTCAAAAAGATTAGAACTAAATTGATAAATTGTCAAAAGGTTTAGGACTAAATTAGTACAATTGAAAGGTTTATGATTGAATTGACCGCCGTACAATAGGTTTAAGACTTTTTGGATAATTTTTATGGAAAACTGTACATGGCCCTAAAATTAGTAGTTGAAAATTGTGAATCCCGATTATAAGTTAAGCCATTACATCAAACACGTTCAACAGTATATTGTTGATTTTTGTTTTTTGCTTACATCGACCGGACAAAAGCAATAATTGAGTAGTTGAACATGAATTTTCAATCAAGTACTTTTATGGAAAGAGAAAAAGGAATTGAGTTATGGTCAAGCACATGCAGTACTATAGTAACTTTAACGAATATTTACCTAGGTGTGACAAGAACATTATATGGTAAAAAGTATATCACGTAATCATTGTAATCCTCTGTAAAATATTTTATATAGAATTGTAATAACATTTTAAAGTGTACATGGAATAAAACTGAAGAACCGTGAATCGGTAAACATTATATTCTTTATCTAAAACATACTTATTATCGCTATCTTATTAGCTGCATTGTAATAAAAACTTTTTATAATTATTCGTTCTAGTTAATTAAATGCGTTCTCCTACAAAACCATCCAAACCAGATGGGCATGACAACTAGCAACGAGACTGAGCCTTTGTGAAGATAGCATGAGCGATTTGAAACTTTCCCAATAGGATCGTACTTGACTTAGACTGAGACACCATGATTGTCCGTATGTTTTATGCCCTGTTCGATGGCTAACATTGACACCACAAAAAGGCCCAAATTGAGTGGTCGAGCACAATTCAATCATAATAGAAAGAAATTCTACTGTCATGTATAGGAAAATATAGGATCATTCCCGTTTAATCTAAGCCGTTAGATTAAAAGATAATACATTTCGATTCTCGAAAGATTTTAGATAGATGATAATTTATGCATATTTAAGGAAAGTTACTGATGATTCAAAAGAAAAATGTCAATATCACTGGTGATTTCCGGAAATTATGAATTACTCGTGGTGGGGCCCTTAAATTTTTGAACAGTACAAGGATATCATGCTCATTGTGTTAAGTTACTAATAATAGAGGTAATAATTCAGCTTTGAGGTAAATAAGTACATTTGAATGGTGATTACTAATTGATCATTCAGAAGGGTTCATAGGGAAATCACGATTGCCATTTAGTATCGGTAACCGGACATGTATAAAGTGATAAATGCTCTCTCGTGACGTAATGATTACTGTTAATTAAAGTCTACCGTGCACTTTCTACGTACTCGTGCGACGGGTGTGACACGCCAGAAGAATGATTCTCTTAGAATCTAGTTGCACAAGTGGGGTTTATGCAGCAGGTTTTCTCCACGAAATTTCCTAGAAAAGGCAAGTAAACGCGGTGATCGGAGGCATTTATAGCAAATGTTTTCATCACCGTAATGAATACGATTTCTTGTGTGTACGAGGATATTGCAGGATTGACAAGGAGGGAACGAGAGGAGAAGAAGCTATCTGGCCTAGTCTGAGTCTCCCGGCGACGACAAGCTTTCCCTCTAGGTTTGGCCTTTTCTCTTATCATCGCATGTAACCTGCAAGTATCTCTTCTTTGCACAGTATGTAAGTTGATTGATGCGCAGGAGTTTGGAATTTGACAGAGATAGGGTGTTCCTGCAATTTCAAACTCAAACCCGCTTCGTTAACAAGAACGAATTTCATCAGCACGAAGATGTCGTCTTTTTTCATGAACTGTCTTTGTTTATGCAAGACAAATTCCCATGGAGAACAGGAGGGTGAGATAGTCATTGGCGGCCACCCCCACCCATTTTCTTATCATGAGCAGAAAAGAAGGGGCAGCACGTACCAGTGCGATGGGTGCCAACAAACCGGGTTCGGGCCCTATTACTCGTGCAACGGTGATGGCTGCAATTTCCATTACCACAGGCTCTGCGGCGACATTCTAAGGCTTCACTCACCTCCCGTCGGCAACCACCGTCCCTACCCGGTTGGACGTTATGTTTTCATGGAGAGGGCACCAAGCAAAGTGCGGTACTGCGTCGCATGTGGCGACCAAGTCCGGGGGCTCAGGTACAAAGTGAGGCGTGGGCTCCTCTACTGGCACCTAAACAACCGTGCCTTCCACCCGCTCTGTACGTTACTCCCTCCAAAGATCCAAGATACCGGTAGAGGGAACTTCATGCTGGTGCTCGAGGAATCAATCCGTGGCGAGTGCACCATATGCAAGGGCAAGGCCAAGGGATGGGCTTACAATAGTACCTGTGGGAACTACTGTTACCATGTCGGGTGTGTGAAGAACAAGATCACACAGAGTTGGCAGAATGGAGGGAATAACAGAGAAGTGACTATCCGCTTGGAGATACAGTCGCCACAGATTCGGGAATTAGCAGCTATAGCTATTCAGCTCATCAGCAAAGCCCTCTTCGGGCTCTGGAACGTTGCAGACATCTTCACAGTGCTTTTCAATTAATCCCCGTTCTCCGCCGTTCCCGTTAGCAGACGTTACTGTTCTCGATGTCATGCTAAATCCTAACCATTAAATGGTATTTTCCATGAAGGGTTGAAGTTCATCAAGATAGCAATAAGGCTTGCGGCCGCATAAGCCTTGTCAAAGAATTTGTCGACGGCTAATCTTGCAGTTTTTGTAGTCGGTACATATGATCCAATCTGCGAAATATCAAAACAAACTTTAGATCATTGTCGAGGTTCTTCTTTGAGATTAATTGATTCACCCAATGTGTCGATGGTCCAAATCTGATTCATACAAAAGCTATTATATATTAACCGACATATTTCCTTAGGTTAATGAATTTTGAATTTTGAAATGCCTTCTCGCCGACAAAATCAAAGAGAGTGCTACCGTCGCGGTTTGTTAGTTGATTCTCCCAGCATAAACATATTGTACGGCAACCAATTCAATCCTAAACATTTCAATTGTGTCAATTTAATTCTAAACCATTCAATTGTGTCAATTTAATTCTTAACCTTTCGCAATTTTACCATTTTAGTCCGAAACCTATTATTTGGATAATTGGCCAAAAGGACTATAATGACAAATCGTCAAAATGTTTAAGACTAAATTGGTAAATTGTCAAAATGTTTAGGATTAAATGGATACAATTGAAAAATTTATTGCTGAATTGATTGCCATATAATATGTTTATGACTTTTTGAATAAATTTTCCAAGAAATTGTCCATGTCCCTAAAATTATTAGTTGAAAATTGCGAATCTAGAATATTAGTTGAGCCATTACATCAATCGCATTTAACATTATATCGCGGGTATACATCCGATTGGTGTGCTCGATTTTAATATAATACGCGCTTTGAACTTTCTAAATAGCATTTTCATTGACTCGGGGTGGGGGCGTGCCATCTTGTACGATTTTTCCTTTTTGCTTACATCGACTGGACAAAAGTTGAGCATGAATTTTCAATGAAGTACTTGCATGAAAAGAGAAAAAAGGAATTGAGTTATGGTCTAGCAAACGCAGTACTATAGTAAATTTTACGAATATTTACGAAGGTGTTACAAGAACATTATGTGGTAAAAATTATGTCACGTAATCATTGTAATCCTCTGCAAAATATTTTACATAGAATTGCAATAACATTTGAAAGTGCACATGGAATAAAACTGAAGAATCGTGAATAGGTAAACATTATATTCTTTATCTGAAACATACTTGTTATCATTATTTTATTAGCCGCATTGTAATATAAAACTTTTATCATCATTCGTTCTAGTTAATTAAATGCGTTATCCTCCCAACCATCCGAACCAGAAGGAGACTGAGCCTTTATGAAGATAGTATGAGCAATTTTGAACTTTTCAAATAGAATCTTCCTCGACTTAGACTGAGACACCGTGATGGTCCGTGTTCTTATGCCGTGTTCGATGGCTAACATCGACACGACAAAGGCCCAAATTGAGTGGTCAAGCATAATTCAATCATAACATAAGGAAATTCTAACGTTGCGTATAGGAAATACGAGATCGATCCCGTTCAATCTGAGCTATTAGATTAAGAGATAATACATTTTGATCCTTTGAAAAATTTTAGATCGATAGCAATTTTTATGCACATTTAAGGAAAATTATTGATTATAAAGAAAATTGTCATTGTCACTATTGATTTCTAGAAATTACGAATTATTCATAGTGGGGCCCTTAAATTTACGAACAGTGCGAGGATATTGTAATCGTTGTGTTAAGTTACTAATAGTAGAGGAAATAATTTACGATGAACTCAGGTTGTTTACAATATTTTATGGAAGTTACGAACTCTAAGAAATTCAGGTTTTATGATGATTTGAGGTAAGTTATTACGTTTGAATGATGATTATTAATCGATCGTTCGGAAGGAATGGCTCGTAAGGGAATTACGATTCCTACTCAGTATTGGTAACTAGACATGAATGAAGTGACAAATGCACTCTCGTCACGTAATAATGACTCCCGATTAAAGTCGGCCGTGTACTTTCTAGGTTCCGGTCCGACGTGCGATCGAGTCTAATAGAATCTGCTTGCACAAGCAGGGTTTACGCGGTAGGTTTACCTCGACGAAATTTCCAAGGAAAGGCAAGCAGACGCGGGAACGAGAGGAGAAGAAGCTATCTGGCTTGGTCTGAGTCTCCCTCCAACAAGCTTTCCTTCTAATTTTCTAAATTTTGGCCTTTTGTCTTATCATCTCATCTAACCTGCGACTACTTCTGTTTAGCACGTACGGTACATAATTTGATTTGATGTGCAGGAGTCTTGGAATTGGACAGAGATAAAGGAGTTCCTGCAATTTCAAGCTCAAACCCCCTTCCTTAACAAGAACGGATCAACGCCGGACACGACCCGCTAAATCTCCGCTTTTCATCAGCACGAAGATGTCGTCTTTCTTCAGGAAGAAGAAGCCCATAATCATTCGAAGCCAGCACCACCATCAACTTATTTATCATGAGCAGAAGAAAAAGGGCAGCACCTACGAGTGCAGTGGGTGCCAACAACCAGGGTTCGGGCCCTATTACTGTAATAGGCATCAACTTTTCCTTCTGCGCATGATAAAAAAGTTGATGGTGGTGCTGGCTTCGAATGATTATGGGCTTCTTCTTCCTGAATAAAGACGACATCTTCGTGCTGATGAAAAGCGGAGATTTAGCGGGTCGTGTCGGGCGTTGATTCGTTCTTGTTAAGGAAGGGGGTTTGAGCTTGAAATTGCAGGAACTCGTTTTTTTTTTTTTTTGGTAAGAAATATCTCTGTCCAATTCCAAAACTCCTGCGCATCAAATCAAATTATGGACTGTGCAAAACAGAGGTAGTTGCAGGCTAGATGAGATGACAGGACAAAAGGCCAAACCTAGAAGGAAAGCTTGTCGCAGGGAGACTCAGACCAAGCCAGATAGCTTCTTCTCCTCTCGTTCCCTCCTCCTTACCAATCCTGCGCTATCCTCTGTTTTTTTTTTTTTTGGAAATTTCGCGGAGCTAAACCAACTCCATAAACCCCGCTTGCGCAAGCAGATTCTATTTGAATCATTCTTTTGACGTGTTATCCCGGTCGTGCAAAAACCTGCACTGAATACTAATCATAATTTCGCTATGACCATTTCCGAACCACCGATTAGTGATCATTATTCAAATGTAGCAATTTACCTCAAAGCATCTTATAAGGGCTGAATTTCCTAGAGTCCATAACTTCCATAAAATATCATGAACAATCCGAGTTCTTCATAAATTATTTCCTCTATTATTAGTAACTTAACACAATAATCATAATATCCAAGTACTGTTCGTAAATTTAAAGGCCCACTGTGAATAATTCGTAATTTCAAAAAATAAATAGGAACATTGACAATTTTCTTTATAATCACTCATCTTCCTTAAATGTGCGTAAGTTACTATCTATTTAAAATCTTTCGAGGATCGGACTATATTTTCTCTTATCTAACAGCTCAGATTGAATCGGAACGATCCTGTATTTTTCTATATGTGACGATCGAGTTTCCTTTTGTCATGATTGGATTATGCTCATCCACTCGATTCGTGCCTTTGTCATGTGGACACGGTAGGAACACGGACCAAGACGGTGTCTCAGTCTCAGTCAACGAAGTTTCTATTTGAAAAGATCAAAGTCGCTCCTACTATCTTCACAAAGGCTCATTATAATGAAAAGGAAACATAAAACGGGACAATATCAAAGCAGTGATTTCCATAATATTGTTTTGAAGGCGTGTTGGTTACAGAATGATTCTTAATCATTATAGAAGGTAAGCCCCACAAGTCAACGAGGATACCATTCGAAAATTTGAAAGTCACACGTATCTTTATCAACCGAGTAGAATAAGCTAATGCGAACTGGGGATATAATGTTAAGGTTGCTAATTATTTACGAAGACTTGATGTAACGACTCAACACATTTATATATATATAAGAGCCAATGGAGGTGCTATTCTAGAATTTCGACATGCACTATATTTAAAACTTGAGCAAAACAAGCTAATTAAAATCGGCAATATAATGTTAAGCTTTCTAATTATTTATTAAGGCTTGATGTAACTAATTATGTACAACAAGGCATAATTTATGTCACCCTTATCTGTGATTTCTCCATTCGTGTTCAAGTGTGGGTAGAGTTTGTTTAAAATGTAGGTACATCTCGCAGATAAAAAAAAATGGGACAAGTCCCCTGTAAGACTGTAATGATCTTCAAATTCGTTGTAATTCATCTTAAATCATCTCAAGGTTGGTCATGCTTTATATAATAATTTAACTTTATGTGTCGTAATTCCATCTATAGTTGCGTTTTAACTCGTTTTTGACATATATCTAATAATTTACCTTTATGGACGTAATTTCATTATAGAGTTCGTAATCTGAAAATGCTAACACTTAATAATTTAACATAACATAGTAAAATACCATATATTGTTACAAGGGATGGTACCTCTTCTAAATAGTTTTCCTCAATAATTGTAAATTTCCTACGATCCCTTGTGAATGACAACTTAGTAATAGTAACCATTGTTCAAATGCAGTAACTTACCTTAAAGTCTCATAAGGGTAAATTTCCTAGAGTTCGCAAGTTGCATGAAATATCGTAAACCACCTGAATTCGTTGCAAATTATTTTCTCTATGCTTAATATCTTACCTCAATCGTCACACCATTCCTTTTACAGTTCACAAACTTAAGGGCTCTATTGTGAGTAATTCTTAATTTTCTAGAATCAATAGTAACATTGAGAATTTTATAGTCAGTAATTTCCCTTAAATGTTTGTAAGTTACTATTATTCTAAAATCTTCCAACAGTCGAAATTTATTCTCTCTTAATATAATGACTATGATCAAACGAGATCGATCCTGTATTTTCCTATACATGACCGTAGAATTTCCTTCTGTTACGATTAAATTTGCTCAACTACTGATTTGTTGCTTTTGACATAATCTCTCTCTCTCTCTCAAACTCAATGAAGAGTGCTAATTATACATTAAGACTTGAACTAATTATATACATTAAGGCATAATGTACGTCATCTTATTCCGTGATTTATCTGTTCTCGTACAAGTAACATCTATAAATATTCTTGCTTTGCTGCTAAACATTCTAGCCCAAGTTAATTCTCCGCACCTTCTATTCTATCATGTAAATTTCTTCCATTATCAGAAATCAAATCTAGAGTGTCAGTCACGTGTTGCTGTGTGGAAATTTCACAATGTTACACTTGAACTTTGTCACGCCCCGAACCCCTCGAGCACGCGACATTCCTCTTGAGTCGAATTAGTGCGACGTCCCAGGAAACGTCGTCGACTCAAAACGAACCCATCAGAGTTTAATCGCGGCGGAAACACCAAACACCCAAATAATAATTTACCTGGGGTGCTAGGGAGAATAATTTGCCAAACCACCAAATCATATACTATACTTCGATTTAAGCACAATATCCATTTAGTACATAAAACTTATGCCACAACTGCAAATTTCCAAATCACAAAGCAAAATATACCCATTGAACTACTAAACTGTAAACCACCAATATCACAAAAGATTAGTAGCCTGGGTAACACTACACCAAAATGGGACATTTCTAGACTCTTCCTCATCTCCAAAACTAATCCCTACGCCCTCTAGATGGCGTCCGCTCTGACTCACCCTCTTCGGAATCCTCATCCGAATTCTCATTATGCACAGCTTCATCCGACGACTCCAAATCGGCCTCAATCTCGATCGGGAATTCTACCACGTTATGATAAATATGCATAACAATCCCAAGTACGCTGCAGCGGCGGCGGGAGAAGGTTTATGGCTCGAGCGGGTGATCTGAAATGGTTTGGTTGAAATAACCATGAGACCCTTCTCAATAAGTTCACAATCTAAACCTTACATAGGTTACCACGTATTCCAGACAAGTCCAGACACCGAAACAAGTAACACACAAACAACGTCCACACAATCGTACTCACTTGATTCTCAATACACGCAACTTGCACATTAGTCTTATAATAGCACTATTCCACTCACATGCATGTTCTAATGACATTTCATGCATTTGTTCCCATTTCATCACATTTTTTTCCACAACTCTCGCCAGTAACCATCGTTACAGTACACGCCTTAGGTCCACTGCGACCAACTCATCACAACACTCCAGGGCCCGCGTTACAGTACACGCCTCAAGCCATGTCTCTTGCCCGTGTTACCGTACACGCCTCAAGCTCAACATCTACCACTTACGGTATAAACAACCGTCTCATTTTCACAACACTCCTTAGCCCGCGTTACCGTACACGCCTCAGGCCATGTCTCTTGCCCACGTTATAGTACATGCCTCAGGCTCAACATCTACCACCTACTGCGCAACCCGCGTTGAAGTACACGCCTTAAGCTGGCAATCTTCCGGTAATACCGGGCATCGTCCCGCGTTGAAGTACACACCTCAGGATGGCACAATTCCCACAATCGCACATGTCACACCACATTCACTCTCTTATTTATGCACATGCTCAACAATCATTTGCCACATTCAATTAGCCAATCACACGTGGCTCGTGCACGCATCAATTCACACACAAATCATGCTCACTAAGCATTTAACATGGCCAATTTAATAACTAATTCAGTCCGGCCCACGCGTGCACTTAATCAAGCACATTTCAATCCATCAAATCACGGTTCAATAAACACACAAGGCCATTCATGGGCACACAAACATAGCCACGTTCATAGGCATAAATTCGACATTTCCAAGCATATTAAACACCACAATCTAGCCATACTACCACACACCAAACCGACACCATTTGTCCTTAAATCAAGCCCTAAGCTCGCCAATTCCATCCCACAACATCTGACACTCTATTCAGTCTCACTCCAGCCTCGAAACATCCTCATTTCATCCTCAAATCAACTTATATAACACACATTCAAGCATAAATTCTGGTCACGAGGCAGCAACTATTCAACCCCAACACCCCCACCATTCTGCTCATAAAAACAAACATCCAAAGAATCGGGGTAAAATTGGGCAGTTTACACAGTGACCGAAATCCCATCAAAATAAATAGTAAACGAACTCCAAAAATTCTAAATTTTGGATATAACATAAAAAACTTCTTGACAAATATTTCTTACGAAAAATACGAAATCCGGTTCAATCTACAACCATGCCTTTTTGTCCCTCGAAGTCAGACCAAAATCAGTTCGCTCTAACAGACCGTTTTGTCCTCAAAATATATTTCTTTCATTACCCAAATCACCTTGAAAAGTCTTGAAATTTTTATATGTCATAGAAATGAAAGTTTTCAACAAATTTTGTGAAGAAAGTTTATAAAAAATAGATCTGGAAAATTTTATAAAAATTCCGCAAGACAAGAAGGTCAGGATGAACAGTGTTCCGGGCAGTTTCAATACGGTCTGAAAATGGGTTTTCGTGCGACCCAAATGGACTCAAAAAATTCCAAATTTAAAGTATGTTATACTTCAAGATGTTAGGAGCAACTTTTATGAAGAAAACTTCATCAAATTTGGCCCACAAAATTCTCTACAAAAATAGCAAGCTGGAAGGGTACAGTAACAGTGAATCCGAGAATCACACCAAACCTCACGGATTCAAACCCGAATTGATTTTTACCGAATTTCAACCGCCAAAACTCATTCTCAGACGTCTAATCCAACACGCAACAGCCACTAACAACCATGATCAGCCACCAACAATCATAATCAGCACCCTAATCAACCCTAAACTACCCTAAACCGCGTCTAAACGAGTCCGATAATACCCGATGTCCTAAGCAAGGATTAGATTGTGACTTACCGGACTCTAGACTAACTCGGCTAAAGTGGAACGAGGCGGCGATCGGTGCGGCGGCGCGGCTCAGCGGTGGTGACGACAAGCGGCGATGGCGAGTGGTGGCGATCTGATCGGGTAGTGACCTTCCTGCGGCGGCTCGGCTAGGGGAGGGGGCTGGTTCGGTGGGTGAGGGAGAGGGAGAGAGATGCCGTGAGATGAGAGAGAGAGAGAGAAATGGGTCTTAACTTAATTACCAAGTTTTGACCCAATTTGCAAAATGACCAAAATGCGCCTCTCTAATCTTTTCATCCGACGGTCCAGATTCGATCTTATCTTGAAATCAACGGTCCATATCGAATCTCATCCAAAATATCCGAGGGCAAACTTGAAATTTCTTAAAAAGTCCAAGGGCAAAAATGTCTTTTCCAAATTTTAGGGCAAAATTACCAAAATGCCCTTGCTCCATAAAACTAGCCCTTTAGAAATCCTTAGGGGTAAAATGGTCACTTTCCCATTTCTCATCGAAATCGAATTTTTCTGAAGGAATCGGGACAATCCAAAATTACACGTTCCAACCGCAACATCGTCCTAACGTCCCATTGTGACTTCCTAATTTTCCGATGTTCAATTTGGGCTCAATTAAATAATTAAATTTTATTAAACGCAACTCGAGCGTTTCTCAAACTAATGGGTGGCTCGTTGGGGAAATTCGCATATTCCACCCGTGGCTAATAACAAATCGAGTCACGTGCAAGTTCGTTCGGTTCGTGACGATTTCGGTTGTCATTTAAATCTCGAGGATCAATCACTAGATCCGAGGGGTATGATCGTTTGGTATAAGTTCAGGACCGTTCGTCAATTCATTTTGTGGTCCAGCGGAATCACCCGCGATCCACTGCTATGATAGTGGCGAGCTGACCCCTAGTTATTCTCAGATCGGCCAATAGTGGCTCCAAATATCACTTCGGCGATTTTATGGTCGAAAATCAATTCACGATCGAATTTTCTCTTGGTCGCACGAATTTAAGTCCCCCATTAGGCTTTCCCCAGTGGTTAGTATTTCAGAAATGATCAGTTCCGGGCGAGAACTAACTACGAGTACATTCATAAAATCCAGTATTTCATAAATCCCAAATGGACCCATTTTCAGGATGTCACAAACTCTAACTTACTTTAGGAGGATACTCTCAACACATTAGGATCTAAGATAGGATCACCAAGAAGGTACTGTACAGTGTATTCCAACATCAGGAATTTTGGACGACAGCCCGTGAGTTTAGACTTTGAAGTTTTCAGACAATCGAAGACAACTATCGAACTACTAACTGGTTGTTCTGACCATCTGGTTATGATGGTTGGTGGGAGAACACATTTGGTTTCCTAGAATGGAAGTGATTTGCTCACATCAAATTCGCACTTTAAAATTTTATTATAATTCTCTATCAAATTTCTTATAGAGGATTACAATGACTACCTAATATAATTTGTACCAAATTCTTAGCGAGACGGCTTCCCTTTCAAGATAGCCAGGGATCAATGTTATAATTCTTAAAGACTCGGTATTAAAAGTAGTACATATGTACAATCCACAAAATTAACCAATGTACAATACAGATAGTTCATCACATCGGTGAAAAGTATAAATAAATGCTGCAATGTATTTGATGAAATCATGCTCAACTACTCAATTATTGCCTTTGTCAAGTCGATGTAAGCAAAAAAAGTGGAACATGATAGGAACACAAACCTCTCTCTCTGAGTCGATAAAAATGTTATTTAGAGAAGTTCAGCACACACACTATATTTATAAATCGAGCTGACCAATCTAATGTATACCAACGACATAATGTTGAATGTGCTTGATGTAATGGGATTCACAATTTGTACCGCTTCTTCCCACTGTCGGGTCTGTAAACGGGAATGATGGTTGGCTCAAGTTATGGGCTCAAGTTTCGTACTCGTTGTGGAGATACTTGATGGGGGAGACGAGAGAGGGAGGGCCGCGACGGTGTGGCACTGGTAGACTCAGACTGCGCCAGATAGTTTCTTCTCCTTTCGTTCCCTCCTCATGAATCCTGCAATGTCCTCATAAATACAAGCAATCATAATCACTATAGTGATGAAACCCATATTACATACAAAACAAGAATGATTGCTGATCGAAAAACTTAACTGAAGTTGTACTCTGTTAAATATGTCTCGAATTTTATGTACTCGGTCCGGTTCATGACCCGACCCGACATATATTTTTGTGCGACCCGAAAGTGGAGAGAAAATTGAGATTTGATTCGCGACGCGAAGGGTTGGGCCGATAGTTTTTATACTGCGGAAAATTTTTTGGAAGCGCTATTTATACTGCGGCTAGGTTTTCTCATTGATGTACAGAGAGAATTTTGTTTTCGAGAGTTTTGTGAGCCGTGAGCTTTTATCGTTGTTTCGACTTTCGAAAACTGTACTCTCTTTAATTATAGTGGAACATTGTCTTGCCTCGCCCGTGGACGTAAATCACGTTGTGATCGAACCATGTAAATCTCTATGTTCTGTCTATTGTTTTTCCGCATCTGTTTTTCAACATACTCAAACTAAAAGGCCAAGATGGGGGTTGAAGCATATGCTTTATATAGCACGATCACCGCAATATTCGTGCATTAACACTAATTAATAAACATGCATGTTCCCTCCTCGTGCATATTCAATTTTATTCTCTCTTAATCTAATGGCACAAATTATACCAGACCGGATTTGCATTTTTTTATACATGACCTTAGAATTTCCTTATGTTGTGATTTAATTATGCTCAACTATTGAATTATTGCTTATGTTATGTCGATCTAAGCCACCCAAAAAAAAAAAACTGAACACGATAGGAGCATGGACTGCTCTCTCTCTCTCAAGTCAATGAAAATGCTATTGAAAAGTTCAAAGTCACACGTACTATATTTATAAATCAAGTAGAACAAGCTAATGCGAACTGGCGATATAATATGAAGCATGCTAATTATTTATGAAGACTTGATATAACGACTCAGGACACACATATAAGAGCCAATGGAGGTGCTATTTAAGAATTTCAACATGCACTATATTTATAAATTGAGCAAAACAAGCTAATTCAAACCCGCGATATAATGTTAAGCTTTCTAATTATTTATTAAGACTTGACGTAACTAATTATGTACATCGTGCATAATTTATGTCACTCGTATCCTGTGATTTCTCCATTCGCGTTCAAGTGTGGGTTGAGGATTCCATTGGTCGAAAACTATTCTCTCTTAAGATAACGAATATAATTGGACGAGGATTTTGTATTTTCATATACCTGACCATAGAATTTCCTTCTGTTACGATTAAATTTGTAAAACTACTGATTTGTTGCTTTTGACATGTCGATGTAAGCCAATAAGAAAATAACCGAATATGACAAGAACACGGACCATAATCTCTCTCTCTCTGAGTCAATGAAGACTTTGAAAAGTTCAAAGTCACCCGCACTACATTTATAAATCGAGAAAAACAAGCTACTGCAAACACTACAAAAAAACATGGATTTTGCCACGGAAATTTGCGACGGGAATTTTTCGTCGCTAATTTGCGACGAAATTTGCGACGGAACTTTTTTTCCGTCGCAAATTAGCGACGAAAATTAATTGTCGCTAATTTGCGACGGAATTTGCCACGAAATAAAAATTCGTTGCAAATTTGCGACGGAAAAAAAATCCGTCGGAAATTTGCTACGGAAAAAAAATCCGTCGCAAATTTGCGACGGATATATTTTCCGTCGCAAATTTGCGACGGATTCCAAAAATGGTATTGCATTTTCCAAAAATTTGCGACAGTTGCGACGGAAAAAAAAATCCGTAGCAAAAATTTGCGACGGAAACAAAGTCCGTCGCAAATTTGCGACGGAAAATTTGCGACGGAAAAATAAATCCGTCGCAAAAATTTGCGACGGAAACAAAGTCCGTCGCAAATTTGCGACGGAAAAAATCAATCCGTCGCAAATTTGCGATGGACTTCTTTGCCCTCCGTCGCAAATTTCGAGTTCCCGCCCTAATTCGCAATTAGCCCGCCCTCACCCCCCCTCCATTCTCTCTCTCTCTCTGCTTCCACTTCTCATTCTCTTTCTCCTTCTCCTTCTTCCCTCTCCCCCACACCCCCAAACCTCTCGCACTCGCGCTTCCTCCCGCGACTCCTCCTCGCCCATGGCCTCCGGAGCCCCAGAGGAAATCAAGCCAGAGAAGAGCAATCTCCGATTCGGTCCCTCTCGGAGCTCACCGTCCATGGCGATCATCTCCAACTTCGAGGAGGAAGAGGAGAAGCAACCTGAGGCCAAGCCCTCGGCCTCCTCCTCTGCCGCGGCAGAGTTCAGCACGAGGTTCGATCCGTCCAGCCCGCTGGGGTTCATCGAGGAGGCCTTCGAGTTTGTGGCCGAGCGGAGCGATTTCCTTGCGCATGAGGCGGCGGAGAGGGACGTCGCGGCGGTGTTGAGGGCGGTGAGGAAAAATCAATCCGTCGCAAATTCGCCCTGCTCCGCCACCGGATCGTAGGGCCGCTGCGACATTGCTGGGGGCCGCCGGTGAGAGCTCCTCTCCCCGGAGCCGTCCCCTTTGATCTTGATCCCCCCTGTCTTTGTCCGTGATCTTTTTTTCTTTTTTTTTTGCTGGTGTTTGGAATTATGTCTCTGTTTCGGGTTTCCATTTTGCTGTGGTGGGACAGTAACGTGCGTCGCGGTCGTGAGTGGTTCCTGCGGTCTTCTTTAGTTGCTCGGAGAGTGAGAAGACTTGTTTCGTTTTGAAGTTATTGGAGAGCATGAGAATGGAAATGAAATGACTTTTTTGAGCTTGGTGGTCGTGAATGATCAATCTGAAGATTGAAAGTTTGCTTATTTCGCTGGGCAAAGTAATTGAAGATGTTAATGCTTGTAAAATTGGTGGTCTGAGCGCTGTATTGTTGTCTGTGCTAGGGCCGGGTCAGCACCCAAGAGGTCTTTTCCTTGTCAAATTCGGACTTGGTGCCCGGGAAATATGAAGGTGCGTAAAACGTGCAATTCTTCACTTTTGTCTTTGCAGATGAAAGATCAAATTCTGTTATTCACGCACATTCTAGTTCCTGTGCTCTGTTGACTGGAGTGTTGCACGTAAACATGACTAGTGGATTTGGTGTGTAGGAGGACTGAAGCTATGGGAAGGCTCGATAGATTTGATTAAAGCCCTTCAGTCAGAAATCCAAGCTGGGCATCTATCATTTAGTGGAAAGAGAGTGCTAGAGGTGGGCTTATAATTTCAGGTGATTCACTTTGTAGCCATTGTGGAACGTGGATGGAAAGGCTAGTAGTAAGAGTAATAATAGCTTGCTTCTTGCTGATATATCCCCCATATTTGGAATTTTTAGCTGCATTTATTTTTTTATTTTTTATGTGAACAATGACGGATGAAGAAAAGTCTTGTTTGTTCTTTTCACGAACAGTAGTGTGTGGCATGGCCAATTAGGAGGCCAACTAAATCTGGTGCTTGGACTGGAGGCTTGTATGTTGTTAATTTTAGGTGCTAGGGGATAGAAGGAAATGCTACTAGTGCTGATAAATTTCATTGTTCTTAAGAGTGTTGCGTGTCAGAGTTTGAGTGTTATATTTAGGACGTACACAATGCTGCTTTGTCATTGCATGATGGGCATTTGTGTTCCTCTGTAGGAAAGAGATCACTGGAGTATAGCACAAGTTTGCGTTTTCTCGCGGCCATGGGATATCCAGCTTTTGAACTTTCTTGTTTAGGAAACTGTTATGGTTGCTGATTTTACAGAGTGTTGAATGAAAAATTTCTGCACATTAAAATTCTGCTTTGCCAGTGGGGAAGTGTGCTGCGCTTTTGGTCTAGAGGTGCTAGGACTACATAACTCTAAGCACACTCAATGATCCAATATTTACTCTGTATTAAGCAATGTTGAAGCTTGGAATTTAGACACGAGGTTAATACTTTTTTAACCTTCAAGTTTCGCATCAGTTGTGATTTTTATGCATCGTGTGATTAGCTTCTTAGGTACCCATATATAGGTATTGTCTCTCTGCATAATACCCTGGGTATTTTTACCATCTTTGACACTTCCATGACTTTTCCTAGCGGTTTGGACTTTGGAGTAACCATTTCTTGCTTTTTCCTCTGTAAATATATTTCGATCTATCTAAAGCTCAAAAGTTTGTAGTCCCTAAGAATTGTTCAAATCTGTTCTTTGAGCCCTTTGTGCTTTAACTGGGAATAGAAATGATGTAGATGAACGTTGTTGCAGAGTATGTTGATCAAAGGTTGTTTGCCTACTTTATACAAGCAGTTTGCTCACTGACTTGCAATGCAGGATTTGTGACAGCTCTAACTTCAAGTCTTCAACCACTTTCCCCTGAAAGATTAGCCTCCAAATGTAATCTTAATTGCTTCAAATGGAATGCCTTCCTATGCTAAGATGATGATCTTATTCCAACTGACCGTTTTGGTGGCTATTGGCTAGCGATGCTTTAAGATGATCTTAATCAAGTTCCTCTGTTTTGCATGTTTATGTTTGTTCATTCATGAATCGACTAATTTTAGTCTTTTTACAAGGAGGCTGCATGAAACGTAGGTGCGCAATGTTGAGTGGTTTATTTTGCGTTTGTCTGCACTGATTTCTATAGGATGCCATGACCTTCTGGTGGTTGCTTTTTGGTTGTCACGAGGGTAAGGATATTAAGTTGCATACTGGGTTAAGTTCCAAAACAGCTAGTTGCACGGTGATCTGATTTTATGTCAAGTTCTCTTCGAGGGTTGGTGGTGTTTTGGGTGGGGAAGGATGAGGGGCGGTTTGAGATCAGGCAAGCTGCGGGCGAAACCGGAGAAAGATGAGCCTATGTCTGGTTGACGTGATGCCGAAAGGTGCTGACTTGGGTGGTTGCAGACTGTATTTTCATCAAAGCTGTTTAGATATACAAGTGTGTTTGCAGACTGTATTTTCTCAAATTTCTTTTTCCTTGGCTAGTTGCATTCTTGTGCCTGACCTCAGTGATCTTTTGGGTACTTCCCTATCTGTATTTTTTCCTCTCTGTATGTAACGCATGCTTCCATTTCATGAAAAGAACTTTTCCACCTTCATGCTTATTAGTTTAATCACACATAGGTTTGGTTGATGACTGATGACCTAATCGCGCTGTCGGATATATATGGAGTTTGTTATAATGAACTGAGCTTTATGCCTTAGATTTGCGGCGCTTAGTTTGGTTGATGTTGGTTGCTTTTCTTATTGATGAGCGTTCTTGTATCTGTAGATCAACGTTGCTAATTTCTTTCTGGCGACCTCTCTTGCAGCATCCAGAGATGGACTTCTCAAGAGCAAAGATTGCATGAGGGGGGATGTTCGACTGCTTATTCTCTAGCTTGATCATACTATGATAAATCCGGAAATCATTGGATGTTTACTTTGGGCGCGGATGACCGAGCTTTTGTTCAATTGTTTTGCCCTATCGAGGGCAAGGAGGAGCTCCTCGAGAAATTAGATGTTCGACTGCTTCTTCTCTAGCTTGATCATACATTTTGGAAAATGTAGATGAATGTACTTTATTTTCATATTATTATAATATTTTGATGTTATTAAGTGCTTAATCAATGTTAAATATAAATTTCAAAAATTAATTTTGCTTTCAATTAGATTTAAAATTGAAAAATAAAATAAATGATTTTATCGTACGATCACAAATTACAAAAGTTCATTGTAAAAATAAAATTTCGTCACTAATTTCGTCCCTAAACGATATTTGTCGCAACAGAATTAATAAAAAAAATTGTCGCTAAATTCGTTGATGAATAATGTTAATGGCAAAAGTAAAAATTTTTGGTAGCAAGTTAGCGACGAATTTTGCAATCGATAAGTTCGTCACAAATTACTGTAAAAATAGCGACAAATATTTTAAATCTGTCGCGACCTAAAATTTTTCCTCTCAGGCTAATGGATTGTTAAGACTAAGCCTAACTCGGGCCCTCCCAAGCCCTACCAATTCGCAACTTAGGGTTTAAGTTTTTAACATGCAAATGTTTTCATGCTTGGAGTCGCCACTAATCTATTTGTGGTAGGTCGATTAGAAACCTAAATAAAACATAGGGAGATATGTTTTATTCCTACGAACCAGAGATTCTAAGCTCGGGGACTTGATTACGCTAGATCTAGTCTAACGCCCTTTCGGTACCTTTTCTTTTCAAAAATATTTTGGCAAGCAATCTGGATCCATTTTTAACTTAGTCACTAACATGTGAGGTGTTCATGCGGATGCGCAAACCACCAATTTAACACCCAAGAAAGCATTAAATAAATTGCAAGTTGGAAGAATTACTTACCTCGAAGCAACGTAAGCATCTGCATTGTTAGCTAGAAAATCACATCAACAACCTAATATGATTTCTAATTAACAAGGAATTCACTCAATTTTCGGATTTTCGCTTATTTAAATGAAAACTAATCTACATGTAATGACGTGCAAAAATGACATGCAAGTAATGCAACCTAGCATGCAAACTATATGTCATGCGACGACGTGACCTAATTCTAATGACGGGCAAATGATTTATTTTTGGTATTTTCTAATGAATTTCGGAATAAAAATATGCCTAAATTAACATGCAACCTATGATGACTCAACATATCCTAACATGACTTATTTTTGAGATTTTTGTGAAAATTCGAAATAATAAATTACTTAAATTAAGAATGCAATCTATCCTAATCTACCATAAAGCAACTCATTCTTTTTTAGGGTTTTCATGAAAATTCGGAATTAAAAAATAACCTAAATAATCTATTATGATTAGAATATTACTTAATTTAAACTAGGAAATAGATTATCTCAAGTCCTAATTTAAATTAAATAATTACTCTATCGTCTAGATATATTTAGGATTCCTAAACATGCAAAATTTAAATTCAAATCCTAACTGATATTTTTTTGAATTTTCTTTTTTATTTGAAAAGGAAAAATAATCTAAACAGAGATAGCATCAACATTTAAAACAACCACGCGATCCGCAAAATTCGTTTCAAACTCGGATTAGGCACAAAAATCGAACTATCGGTCATATCTATAGGGTTACAGATATTGACGGAAATTCGATCATTCAAATTTGGAAAGCAGATAAAATTCATTGTCGTACCCAAGTGATTATGGGTAGGATAATGATTCTCCGTATCGCCACGTATCATACCTTAGGGATAAGGTTGGATAGTTGTCTAGATACGTTGCTGAATTAGGAAAGTTTTCCTAATTTTGAATATTTTCGAATATTGCGAACAAGGCAAACATCATCCTAAGATATCTAGCAATCCACACAATATTCACAGAATATTCAAGCATCCAAAAATTAAGAAACCAAATATTCTGAAAATATCGGATAACATCCTTACCTAATTTCGAAATATTTCCAAATTTGAACTCGCCGATCGGGATTGCGGATCGGGATGAGCGACGAACGGCGGTGGCACGACCACGAGGACGGCAGCGACCCTGTTTACGATGGTGCTTGTGATGGCGCAACTCCGGGACAGCAGCGGTGGCGGAGCGACGGCGGCAGCGGCGGTGCGGCAGCGGGCGCGGCAGCAGGCGCGGCGAGGAGTGGCGGCAGCAGGCGCACGGGAGGCGCGGCAACAAGCGCGGCAGCAGGCGCGGCGGGGAGTGGCGGCAGCAGGTGGTGTCGCGCGGCGGAGAGCAGCGCACGGCAGGGGCGGCAGGCGCGGCGGCAGCAGGCGCGGCAGGCGCGGCGGTGACGCGCGGCGGGCACGGCGGTGACGCGCGACGGGCGGCAAGCGCGGCAGGCACGGCGGCAGCAGGCGCGGCGGTGATGCGCGGCGATCGGCAGGCGCGGCAGGCACGGCGGCAGCAGGCGCGGCAGGCGTGGGTCGGCTCCGGCGTGCGGCGGGCGGCAGGCAGCGGCGTCGGGGCGCGGCGTGCGGCGGCGTGGGTTGGCTCCGGTGCGGAAGGCGCGGCGGTGGCAGGCGCGGCAGGGAGCGGCGGCGATCTTCGCCGGTCTCTCTCTCTCTCCCTCTCTTTCTCACTCTCACACTCTAAAAATTCTGATCTGAAAATTATGAGTCCCCCCTTTAAAAATTCTGACCTAATGAAGTATATATAACCCTAATCTAGGTCAATTAGATGGGCTCTCTAGTCCTAATGGGCTTAGACTTGGGCTTAGATTTTAATTTAATTTAAATGGGCTGAATTAATTAAGGATAAATGGGCTGAATTAAGCTCAAATTAAAACAACCAAGCCCGTTTGACTTGTAATTCCCGGCCCTTGCATTCCAAGCGAGCCGAGTCCCATTCGATGAAATTTAAGCTCGTTCATTCACCGCCGGTCCGATGCAAAATGCAATTAATCTAAAATGAATTTAAACTATATGCTATGCAATTTAAAATATTTTTTGTTTAGGGGTTAAAAATTTAATCCCTAATTTTCTATGCAAATTACACTAAGTGATGCGCTAAAATTTAGGTGTCAACAGCTGCCCTCTTTGAAGGTGAGCTCGTAGAGGTTACATTCAAAGACTAAATGATACCTAAATTTCGACCATGCAAATGCAATGAATGTTATTTTTGTCGGGATTATGAGTCCCATTTTACAATGCATTAAGAAATGATGTATGCTGATTTGAATAGAAAACATACCTGGAATTACTTACCTGACATGGACGATAGCGCAATTCGAGGCACAACTTTAACTTATATGTTGTTTTGGCAAATGTATGGGCTCAGTCCCATAGGTATTGCCTGATATACGTTGATGAACTTCGGTGATCTGCAGTTAAGTCAAAACACACGAAGAAAGCTCGACGTATCCAATCATCATATGGATTTGTGAGAACAGTTCCGATCTTTACGAACTACCTATACATCTCCATAGGTGTTTGCAAAGATTTGGCCGCTTTACTTATACCTGCTCATAAGTGAATTGCGGGGGAAACTTTTGACATCAAGAGGATATTCTGACCTTTACATATACCTGCTCATATGCAAAGATTTGGCCGCTTCACCTATACCTGCTCATAGGTGAATAGCGGGGAAATACCTGAGATTTGAGAGAATATTCCGACCTTTACATATACCTGCTCATATGCAAAGATTTGGCCGCTTCACCTATACATGCTCATAGGTGAGTAGCGGGGGAATACCTGAGATTTGGGAAGAATATTCCGACCTTTACATATACCTGCTCATATGTAAAGATTTGGCCGCCATGCCTATACCTGCTCATAGTCATGTAACGGGGGAATCTTCTCGAGATTGTATGAAAATCTGTGATTTGATGAACAAAAGGGGCTAGCCCAAGTGTTCAAGAGTTCCTTGACAAAGTACCTGGATATCATCAGAAATACCTGAAAAGGTTTGATCAATAGACACCTGAACACAATCAAAGGCATCTAGAGATCGCAAAAATGATCAAATGTGAGACCTGACAATTGCTTGAACAGGTTAGGGATACCTAGATAGTCATAGATATCCTAGGGATAGAGATATACTTACCTGGTGACATCTCCAACTCTGAAGGTGTGTCTCCTGTTAGACACGATTTTAAGTAACATGTAATATGCATTCGCATACTGTCAAGAACACATATACACATGCACTATGATTTCAACTGATTTTCATGTACGATGGTTTTGTCAAATCAGCATTACAAACTTCGCTGGGGAAAAATCATGACAAGACAATCCGAACTTACAAGCGGGTATCTTGAAAATGTCGAATGAGGGACTTCCGGTCCAAAAGGGCTTTCTCTCATTCTCATCGAAAAGGCTGATTTATGGAGAATCGCTCCATCTCACCATCATCATGTTGACAAGGGTCTGAGTATTCTCGCAAGCAGTACGACTTTACCGATCTGAGAGGTCTTTGTTAGGACCGTAACATGGGCTTGGTCAATGGCTTAGCAAAAGAGACTCTTCGAGTCGAGGCTATTGAAAGAAAATACTCTGCAATTGTCTCCGGGTTTACAAGTCAAGAACCCTGCAAAATGAGATAGAAATGGACCTGCTCGCACTTCTTCGAGCTAAGCTTATAAACATCAAAAACTCTACGTTAATTCAAGTGCCCTAATATGAAGAGACTTTGCAAGGGACGTAACGCAGGCTAGGCTCATGGGTTGAGAAATGAATGGATCATTAGGCTCAAAATGTATATAACTGGGGTGAGAGTTGGTGATCATCTTGGCATTGTTACCGGTCTTCTTCTTCACCAGGGATTGTCTTCTCGGTAAATGCTCCATTGGCCTCGAGAGCTTATCACTTGACTCCTTAAGACTGTGGATATTTTTGTGACTTTGACACATCTCAACATTTTCTAATCCAAAGTCGTCACTTTTTCTCCATTTTTTCATTCTCTTCTTCTTCTTTTCTTTTCTTTCACGGGCATTGGCCTTGCTTTTACCAGGCACACTGCTTTTTCATGCCCTCTAGTTTTTTTTTTTGACACACTGTCTACAATGCATATATTGGCCAGTCACACTTTGGCTTGTTTTGACCGAACGACTAACATTTGGACTCTCAGGGTCTTCGTCTTTTATCGGCGCTCCGGATATGCTGCCTGAACAATGATGACTTTTGCCTTGCCCCAGTGTGGGGAATGATCACCAACTGGGTTTAAGAAATGAATTTGCAGGCTCAATTGGGCTTAGCAAAGGATAAAGTGTGTATAGGATAGAGAAAGAAATGCTCTTCGTCATCCTAAGGCACTTGAACTTTACGTGAATTCATCTGAAAAAGCAACACTCGAAGATTGATGCAAGTGAAAGCATGAAAATTTCTACTCATTTTTCACCTTATGGCGCTGACTTACCTCCAGTTTGCCCCGATATGGGGTGGTTCTTGACAGGGATAATTTGAATGAATTTCTCCAAGTGTTTAGGCTCAAAGCGGCGAAACAATGGATAACCTGTAGTATTTTGGATAGAGAAATGAACCGCCTCTCGTCATTTCAGTTGCCGTACCTTTTGCGAGATAACCCTTTGCCTTGCAAACATGGAATTTTTCCACTCAACTCACTGGGGATTAGTGCATGGGACTGTGTATAGGATATGGCTTGCCTTTCATCATCCCGATGTACCTCATTCAACACATTCAATTCATTCCACATGAATTATCATATTGTCTAAATAGATTCCCCCTTTGAGGTTAATGATACAGGTTGACAAATAACCATGCAGAAATTAAAGCCAATGCAAACATCTTAACTTGAAATTGATTGAAACCATTTATCCATAAATGCAATGTTTGCAATTCAGAGTATAAAACCAAACTTTTGAAAACTTTTGCTGCAAAATGTTAAATTCCATCAGGGATAATAGATCTTCACAGCATCAGAATTAACAGGAGTGGAGAACTCACGACCATCCATTTCTGCGAGGATCAGGGCACCTCCAGGAAGTACCTTTTTAACCACATACGGACCAATGTAGTTTGGGGCAAATTTTCCTTCAAGAACAGGAAAGACTGGCAGTACCTTCCTTAGGACTAGATCATTTACCTCGAAGTGTCTTGGACGCACCTTTTGATTGAAGGATCTAGCTATCCTCTGCTGATAGGTTTGACCGTGGCAAATGGCTCTCAATCGCTTCTCATCAATTAGGTTCAACTGTTCATGCCTTTGTCGCATCCATTCCGCCTCGGACAACTCCACTCGAGACAAGACTCGCAAGGAAGGGATCTCTACTTCGACGGGTAGGACTGCTTCCATGCCATACACCAAGGAAAAAGGAGTTGCTCCGACAGAGGTTCGGATCGAAGTTCGATACGCCATTAGTGCAAACGGCAACCTTTCATGCCAGTCACGATAGTTTTCAGCCGTTTTGGCCAAGATCTTCTTGATGTTCTTGTTGGCAGCTTCAACTGCTCCATTCATCTGTGGACGATAGGGAGATGAATTCAAGTGCCGAATTTTGAACTCGTTGAACAACTGATCTATGAACTTGTTGTTCAAATTTGTCCCATTGTCGGTGACAATAGCCTCGGGGACACCATAGCGAGCGACTATGTCTCGCCTGATGAATTTTACAACATTCCTTGCAGTGACGTTCGCATAAGATGCAGCCTCAATCCACTTAGAGAAATAATCAATCGCAACCAGGATAAATCGGTGTCCATTCGATGCCTTGGGATTAATCGGACCAATCACATCAATGCCCCACATTGAAAAGGGCCATGGCTCAGACAACTGATGTAATTCCGTCGGGGGAACATTTATTTTATCCCCATGAACCTGACAGTGATGACATCTTCGAACATGTTGGATGCAGTCACTCTCAATACTGAGCCAATAATAACCCAACCTCATAATCTTCTTAGCTAACATGTGGCCATTCATGTGTGGACCACATATCCCTTCGTGTACTTCTTGCATGATTCTGGTAGCTTCAGCCGCATCCACACATCTCAATAGGATTGAATCATATGATCTTTTGTACAGCTTCTCACCACTAACAAAGAATTTTGAAGCCATTTTCATTATGTACTTCCTGTCAGCCGGGGTGCTTCCCTCAGGAAATTCTTGTTTCTGGATGTAACTCATGATATCATAATACCATGGCTTTTCGTCCGGTTCTCCAGTCACAACCATACAGTAGGCCGGTTTTGTCAGGACTTCGATCTTCAAGGGTTCTACCTCTAACCCATCAATCACTTGCAGCATGGATGATAACGTAGCTAGCGCATCAGCAAACTGATTATGAGACCTCGATAAGTACTCAAAAGAGATATCTTCGAATTCCTTTATGATTTCTTCGAGGTATTCATGGTACGGCACTAGTTTGGTGTCTCTCGTCTTCCATTCTCCCACAGTTTGGAGAATAATCAAAGCAGAATCACCAAACACTTTCAACTTGGTTATCCCCATTTCCACTGCGGCTTGGAGTCCGAGGATGCAAGCTTCGTACTCGGCTATGTTGTTGGTATAGGGGAATACCAACTTTGCTGCTACTGGATAATGTTGCCCATCTGGGGATATTAAAACTGCCCCAGTGCCGGAACCGGCCAAGTTTACAGCTCCATCGAAAAACATGGTCCATGTGTCTTCCTTTATTACCAAAATACGATCTTTTGGAGAATATCTATCATCATCAGGGACTCCAGGATTTTCAGCTAACACATCAGCAATTACTCGACCTTTAACTGACTTCTGTGGCTTCATCTGGATATTAAACTCTGAAATTAAAATCTGCCACTTGGCTAACTTCCCTACCAAAGCTGGCTGATCAAGTAAATACTTAATGGGATCGTTCTCAGTTACAAGCAAAGTCTGGTGATGCAGTGTATATTGTCGCAGCCTATGGAGCACCCATACTAGCGCAGCACAAGTCTTCTCGGCTTCAGAATAATTCAACTCCAAGACGGTGAACTTCTTGCTTAAGTAATAAATGGCTCGCTCTTTTCCATCTTCAGGACTTTTCTGGGCTAGCATCGCACCTAAAGACTCACTATAAATCGTGAGGTAAAGGATCAAAGGCTGGCCTGGCATTGGTGGGACTAGCACTGGTGGTTCCATCAGGTACCGTTTTAATTCATTAAACGCTTCCCGACAATTATCGTCCCATTCCACTTGAGCATTCTTCCTTAGAAGTTTGAAGAAGGGCTTAGCAGTTGCGGAGAGCTGAAAAATAAAACGGGCTATGTAGTTCAATCTACCCAGGAGGCTTCGCACTTCTTTCACGGTCGATGGGGGTTGTAACTCACATATAGCCTTGACTTTAGAGGGATCAACCTCAATGCCTTTACTGCTTACGATGAACCCAAGTAATTTACCCGAGGTTGCTCCAAATACGCACTTTGCTGGGTTGAGACGGAGCTTAAACTCACGAAGTCTCTCGAATAATTTCTTCAAAGTATTGACGTGACTCCTTCCAGGTCGAGACTTGGCGATCATGTCATCGACATAGACCTCAATCTCCTTATGCATCATATCATGGAAAAGCGTCACCATTGCCCGTTGATATGTTGCCCCGGCATTTTTAAGGCCGAAGGGCATGACCTTATAGTGGAATGTCCCCCAAGGAGTGATGAACGCTGTTTTTTCTTTATCATCGTCCTTCATTTTTATCTGATTATAACCTGAAAAACCATCCATGAAGGAAAACAGCTCGAACCCAGCAGTACTGTCCACCAAAACGTCTATATGTGGCAATGGGAAGTCGTCTTTAGGGCTAGCCTTGTTTAAATCGCGATAGTCGATGCAAACCCGAACTCGACCATCCTTTTTCATGACTGGCACAATATTAGCCACCCAGCTGGGGTATTGGGTGACTTCGATGAATCCCACTTTCAAGAGCTTCATGACTTCCTCCTCTATTTTCTTGGAAAGTTCAGGTTTGGTTCTTCGTAGCTTCTGTTTCTTGGGCGGCATGTCCGGATTAGTAGGTAGACTATGCTCCACGATAGAAGGGTCTAAACCCGGCATATCGACATACGACCAGGCGAAGATATCCTAGTAATCCTTCAGCAGTTGGACCAGGCGTTTAGCTTCACCTTCGGGAAGGGTTGCCCCTATCTTCACCTCTTTGGGTTCTCCAGAATCACTCAAGTTGATGGTGATAGTTTGGTCTACCGTTAGGACTTTAGGTCTTTCATGATGCTCTAAATCACGCTGGAGGTCCGAGGAATCTTCGAGTTCATTGGTGTCATCGAAATCAGGTTCGGTGGCACATAATTCGTCAAATTGGACTGTTCCCATACCTTCACGTGTCTCAAGATTGCCCTCTTGCGGGCCAGTGCCCATTTCCTCCAACGGTCCTTCCTCGATAGCTCCAATGAAGAAATCATCAAACAGAGCAGTGATTCCCTCTATTGCATCGTCAGGATCTTCTGTCACTAGAGGTGTTAGATCATCCATACCTTCCCATCCATCCGGGATAATGTCACAATGGTCAACATAGAAGCTTGGGGGCGCCGAGTATTTAACATAATAATCGAACTTGCCGCTCGGTTGCCCCAAAGTGTCGATCACCTCTTTCTCTTCATGCATCATTCTTGCAGGGCCCGGGAATGTGGTACGGATGTGTGGAAGCAACCTATCACGCCCACGTTCTTCACCATTCGGCTCTTCTTCGGATCGCGATCTAATCTGTCCATTTCCTCGACCTCGACCTCGACCGCGTCCACGTCCACGTCCACGTCTCCCATTATTCGGCGCGCTTGACCCCAGGTATCCCAATCCAGTAGCGCGGGGCCTCTGAGAAACCTCCACCGGTTGACAGATACCTTGACCATTTCTACCAAGGCCTTCACCCGGAGTAAAGCCATGAGAGACCATTACTCTTCCAACCATGACTGCAGCATTTGACACCTCAGGAATAGGCGGTGATGATCCTCTAGATGCATGTATGGTTGATACGAGCTCGAGCGACTGATAGCTCGATTCTATTTTGCAATCTGGCTCAACATAGGGGATAGCCGTTGTGTGGTAAATTGGGTGCTCTTCTTCACCGTGGACCGTGACTAACTTTCTCTCCACAACGAACTTCACCTTCTGATGTAGACTGGATGGCACAGCTCCGGCAGTATGAATCCATGGACGACCCAATAGAAAATTGAATGCAGTGGGAATGTCCATCACTTGGAATAGGACATTAAACACCGTTGGTCCAATTTGTATGTCAAGGTGGATTTCTCCCATCACTTCTTTCTTCGTTCCGTCAAAGGCTCGAACGGAGGTCTTCGCAGAATTTATCTTAGAAGGATCTATCTTGAGCCGGTGTAAAGTTGCCAGAGGACAGATGTTCAAGACTGATCCATTATCGATGAGTACCCGGGCTACATGCGAGGCCTTGTATTTGACAGAAATGTAGAGTGCCTTGGTATGCCCCCTCCCTTCCAGAGGGAACTCTTCATCTGAAAAGGCTATGAGGTCCTTGAGGAGTATAGAACCCACAAATTCCTCTAATTTGTCATGATTGATCGTCTCTGGCACGTGGACTTCACTTAACACCTTCATTAAGGCCTTCTGATGCTTGACAGATGTCTGGAGTAACTCAAGCAGAGAGATTTGTGCGGGCAGCTTGCGTAATTGTTCAACTATGTTGTATTCACTAGCCTTAATCACAGCTAGAAATTCCTTGACTTCTTTATCAGTAACAGGTTTTGCAGGTTGAGCATTAGCTTGGCCGTAAGAACGCCCAAATCTGGTAACTAAGTCGACATCGAGACTGTAGGACCAAGGAACCGCCTTGTTATCACTGTACTCATACGCTTGAGGTATCTCGATCACTATCCCTTCGTCAGTTGTAGGCGTGCTTACAATGATCTCTTCATTATCGGACGCGTCTTCAAGCGGAGGCATGTCTTCAGGCAGAGGGTCGCCCTTGTCGCTCCTGGTGTTCAGTGAAGCAAACTCCTCCTCCCAATTAATAACCACTTCAGAGATAGTAGAAACGATGCCAGTGTGGTCAGCATAAACGATCATCCCAGCTTCTACCATTCTTGAGATTCTTTCTCTCATGATGGCGAGGGGAAGGTCCTCATTACTCGGGTAACAACCGGCTTTCACTAATTCACCGTAGACGTCAGTGGTACACACCTTAACATTCTTGATTCGACCAGCGTCGAAGCTAAATATGGCATTCACATTGCCTGCGTGATCAGGGAGTGGGTTGCTCTGAACATTCGGCTTAGCAGGTTGAAATGAGAAAGCCTTCGTATCTAGGAGGTTCTGGATTCGGTGCTTGAGGGCATAGCAATCATCGGTTGAGTGTCCCAGCTCACCCATGTGATAATCACATTTCTTTGACGGGTCGAAGTTATAGAACCGCTCAGGATTGGGCCGCTTTGGCTCAGTAGTAAGCAAGCCTTTCTTCTGGAGCACTGTCAATACTTGAGACAACGATCCGGGGAGGGGGGTGAATTGCCTCCTGTTGTTCCTCCTCTGAAAAGGTTGATGACCCGAGTTTTGTTGCTGAGCTTCTGCTACTTAGATTGCTGGGGCGGAGTTAGCATTCCGCCGGCTCGGTTGGTTATAAGCCACATTCACTTCAGCTGCCGGTTCTTTCTCTTTTCTTGCACCAAATCTTCTGGTCGAAGAGGACGGCTCGACAAACCATCCATCTTTCAGCCTTATCTCAATTTGTTCGCCTATGGGGATGAGTTGGTTGAAGTTGTCAGCCGGAATGGCAACCATCCGATTACGGTATTCGAACGGGAGAGTTTTCACGAACATCCTCTTTAACTCGTTGTCTATGGGTTCTGGGACAACCTGAGCAGCTAAATTCCTCCATCTGATAGCATAGTCTTTGAAGGACTCAGTCTTTTTCATCTGAGCACGTTCGAGATCATCACAGGTAGGAATGATGTCCGTTATGAATCTATACTGCTTCAAGAATGCTTCACTGGCTTCTTTCCAAGTTTTGAGGCCATTTATCTTCTTCATGAGATACCAGTTCAAAGCAGGACCCGTCAAACTCGCTTGAAAGGCATGGATCATCAGGAGTTCATTATCAACGTATGAAGTCATCTGTACGTGATAGAGCTGTAAGTGGGCTTTTGGACATGTGGTGCCATTGTACTTGTCGAAGTCTGGCATTTTGAACTTCTTTGGGATTTTGATCTGTGAGTACAGGGACAGATCGATCGAAGGTGAATCCTGCGAACCTTCCAGCTGCTTCACTCTTTCTTCAAGTTTATTGACTCGTTCATCAGGTTTGTCTTTGTTGACGATAATCTGGACGGGGTCATCTTCTAAATCAGGAATATCATCATCTCCGTCACCATCGACACTTTTTCTGATTTTTTGCTTTGGGACTGATGCTTCGAGTGATGCCGAAACAGGAACCGACCGGAGAGCTTTGATCACAGCGGACATTTGTTGCATCGCGATGACAAGTTGCTTGATCTGGTCTTCCACACCAACAACACGCTCTTGCAAGTCGGTTTGATCGGCCATTCTGGCTCTCGACCGTGTACGAATAGGCGATCGTGATCGGTCCGTAGCTACCTAATTTCGAACGAAACAGGCATACATAAGTGTCAAGCAAAATCACACGCCAATCCATGACATTGGTCTAACCGCTTTGAATTGAAAAGATCCCTTTATTGAAATGGCAAAAATTTTACACCAATTAATGACTTGAATCTGAACTGAATATAAAGACAAATGACTCAATTCCTAAACAAATTTTAAAAACTGAAACTGAAATGAGAAAAGAACTTCGAGCTTTTTATTTAGCTTGATCTATAGACATATGAGAGGCGACTTCCTTCTTCAATTGCTCATAAGCTCGAGCTATCTTGGATGCCTTTTCTTCAGCTTCTTCGGCCTTCCTTTTGAGGCGATTGTTCTCTGAGCGATTGGCGGACTTGAGAGGCACCTTGGGTATCTTCGGGAGCAAATCCCGCGGGATTCTGTGCCGACGAATGTACTGGGTCGTCGCGAAATAGGACTTCTGCTCTCCCTTTAGTTCTCCTTCGGGCCGAGCTATCTTTAACACACGGCACTTCCTCCACATCTTATTGAGCTGAGCTACGGTCTCTTCGTGGTCTTTATCATCATCGGCGAAGTCGACTTGGAGGAGTTCTGGTTGTAACGCTGGAGGGAGCCCTTGGAGAATCTGATACTGACGAGACACTCTGGCGGGGTAGTATTTAATTGCACCGGTGAAACCCAATAGTGGGACTGGTCCAATACCATTACATGTAAGCCGAGCTTCCTTGACTTTGAACCAGTTAGCATGCCATTGGAAACCTTGGGGTCTGGCGTTTTTCATGAAAATGATTCATTCAGAGTAATGATAATCGGGTGCACCCCCTTGTTTTTCTTTGTACCTTAAAACGGGATGGCTAGAATCACTAAGCTCGGATATTGTGAGTAAATCGCCACACCCTTTTATGTGAGACAAAAACCAGATTTGCAAAAGTTCGAGGGGAGCATGAAAAGTTTTGTCAACATGTCGCTTAAATTTAGTGAGGGAAATGAAAGTCTCGGCTAAAATGGTGCTGATAAAATTCTTTTCAAGACAGACCTGTTGGACCAACCATGCGATTGACGGACTACATGCATTCTTACAGTAAGGAAAAATCACGAACCCGAAAAATGCTAGCAAAAAGATTCTGCCTTTTTGAAAAGATGTGGCTTTTTCAAAACACTGACTCAGGAATGAAAAAGGACATGTGCCGCGATTTGCTTTTAAAACTTTTCCCAATTCATCTTTTCCGACATTCAAAAACCCAGCCAACATTAAAGTGGAATCAATTCCCAAAGGTGGTGTGACTAACTCCGACCCCAATGGTTTTCCAATGAGCACGCTATATTCTTCCAACGTCGGGGTGAGCTCGTGCTTACCGAATATAAAGGTAGAGGTCTCGGGACACCAGAAGTGCGCTAATGCTCGAACGAGGCCGGTACGGACTTTGACCTCCAGTAGGGGGAGCAGCCTCCCGATGTGGCCCTCAACTAGCTTGCGGTTGGTCGGACTGAGTAGATTCCACCAGGCACGGAGCTCGTCCTTAGGAGCATCAAGAATCCGGATGTCTGCCCCTCCCATAGTGTATAGACCAAGACTCACGACCGACCTAATGTCATGGACCGACCAAAGAAAAAGACGAAACATAAATAAATTGCGAGATAAAGGTTCAGAAATCTTACTTCACCGGGTAGAATGATGGCAATCACATAGACATGCGCATGAAACGTGAGGTTCGATTTCTACCTAGACTCTGGCTTGCAAAATGGAGACATGAGGATTACCGAGCTAAACCAGTCATGGTGGTGGTTAGGCTGGGATTCCCCTGACTCCGGCTTAGTCAAAGAGCCGACCCGGGTTGCAAAGGGTGCAACCGTGGTAGGTATTCAATGACACCATGAAAGAATTTTCGGGACCAAGGAGGGCGACCCATACCACGCGGGTGTGGTCGGGGTGTCCACTGTCTCAGTACCATCCTAAACCTATGCCGCCCAGGTCCGGTAGCGGGTAGTGTGTACGGTGTAGTGTAAATGCAAGGCATGCACAGCAGGTTATATCATACAGCGCTTCGTGCATAAAATAAACCATTCATTCAAACACCTCCCTGCAAAACAAGGGTTAACAATCACGCCTCCCCTTATACCTCCCATTCTGCAAAAACATTTAACACCTAAAATGTTAGAGACGTACCTGGGATCCTCGCTGCCAAGCAAAAATATTTTTTTAAAAAGAAAAACTGGCCTAAGTCCACTAAGAGTTTTAACTCAAGTCCCCAGCGGAGTCGCCAAGCTGTCGCGACCTAAAAAATTTCTCTCTCAGGCTAATGGATTGTTAAGACTAAGCCTAACTCGGGCCCTCCCAAGCCCTACCAATTCGCAACTTAGGGTTTAAGTTTTTAACATGCAAATGTTTTCATGCTCGGAGTCGCCACTAATCTATTTGTGGTAGGTCGATTAGAAACCTAAATAAAACATAGGGAGATATGTTTTATTCCTACGAACCAGAGATTCTAAGCTCGGGGACTTGATTACGCTAGATCTAGTCTAACGCCCTTTCGGTACCTTTTCTTTTCAAAAATATTTTGGCAAGCAATCTGGATCCATTTTTAACTTAGTCACTAACATGTGAGGTGTTCATGCGGATGCGCAAACCACCAATTTAACACCCAAGAAAGCATTAAATAAATTGCAAGTTGGAAGAATTACTTACCTCGAAGCAACGTAAGCATCTGCATTGTTAGCTAGAAAATCACATCAGCAACCTAATATGATTTCTAATTAACAAGGAATTCACTCAATTTTTGGATTTTCACTTATTTAAATGAAAGCTAATTTACATGCAATGACGTGCAAAAATGACATGCAAGTAATGCAACCTAGCATGCAAACTATATGTCATGCGACGACGTGACCTAATTCTAATGACGGGCAAATGATTTATTTTTGGTATTTTCTAATGAATTTCGGAATAAAAATATGCCTAAATTAACATGCAACCTATGATGACTCAACATATCCAAACATGACTTATTTTTGGGATTTTTGTGAAAATTCGAAATAATAAATTACTTAAATTAAGAATGCAATCTATCCTAATCTACCATAAAGCAACTCATTCTTTTTTAGGGTTTTCATGAAAATTCGGAATTAAAAAATAACCTAAATAATCTATTATGATTAGAATATTACTTAATTTAAACTAGGAAATATATTATCTCAAGTCCTAATTTAAATTAAATAATTACTCTATCGTCTAGATATATTTAGGATTCCTAAACATGCAAAACTCAAATTCAAATCCTAACTAATATTTTTTGAATTTTCTTTTTTATTTGAAAAAAAGAAAAATAATTTAAACAAAGATAGCATCCACATTTAAAACAACCACGCGATCCGCAAAATTCGTTTCAAACTCGGATTAGGCACAAAAATCAAACTAACAGTCATATCTATAGGGTTATAGATATCGACAGAAAGTTGGTTATTTAAATTTGGGAAGCAAATAAAATCTATTATCGTACCTTAGGGATAAGGTCGGATAGTTGTCCAGATACGTTGCTGAATTAGGAAAGTTTTCCTAATTTTGAATATTTTCGAATATTGCGAACAAGGCAAACATCATCCTAAGATATCTAGCAATCCACACAATATTCACAGAATATTCAAGCATCCAAAAATTAAGAAACCAAATATTCTGAAAATATCGGATAACATCCTTACCTAATTTCGAAATATTTCCAAATTTGAACTCGCGGATCGGGATTGTGGATCGGGATGAGCGGCGAACGGCGGACCAGCGGTGGCGCGACCACGAGGACGGCGGCGACACTGTTTACGATGGTGCTTGTGATGGCGCAACTCCGGGACAGCAGCGGTGGCGGAGCGACGGCGGCAGCGGCGGTGCGGCAGCGGGCGCGGCAGCAGGCGCGGCAGCAGGCGCGGCGAGGAGTGGCGGCAGCAGGCGCACGGGAGGCGCGGCAGCAAGCGCGGCGGGGAGTGGCGGCAGCAGGTGGTGTCGCGCGGCGGAGAGCAGCGCACGGCAGGGGCGGCAGGCGCGGCGGCAGCAGGCGCGGCAGGCGCGGCGGGCGGCAGGCGCGGCGGCAGCAGGCGCGGCAGGCGCGGCGGTGACGCGCGGCGGGCGGCAGGCGCGGCGGGCACGGCGGTGACGCGCGACGGGCGGCAAGCGCGGCAGGCACGGCGGCAGCAGGCGCGGCAGGCGCGGCGGTGATGCGTGGCGATCGGCAGGTGCGGCAGGCGTGGGTCGGCTCCGGCGTGCGGCGGGCGGCAGGCAGCGGCGTCGGGGCGCGGCGTGCGGCGGCGTGGGTTGGCTCCGGTGCGGAAGGCGCGGCAGGGAGCGGCGGCGATCTTCGCCGGTCTCTCTCTCTCTCCCTCTCTTTCTCACTTTCACACTCTAAAAATTCTGATCTGAAAATTATGAGTCCCCCCTTTAAAAATTCTGACCTAATGAAGTATATATAACCCTAATCTAGGTCAATTAGATGGGCTCTCTAGTCCTAATGGGCTTAGACTTGGGCTTAGATTTTAATTTAATTTAAATGGGCTGAATTAATTAAGGATAAATGGGCTGAATTAAGCTCAAATTAAAACAACCAAGCCCGTTTGACTTGTAATTCCCGGCCCTTGCATTCCAAGCGAGCCAAGTCCCATTCGATGAAATTTAAGCTCGTTCATTCACCGCCGGTCCGATGCAAAATGCAATTAATCTAAAATGAATTTAAACTATATGCTATGCAATTTAAAATATTTTTTTGTTTAGGGGTTAAAAATTTAATCCCTAATTTTCTATGCAAATTACACTAAGTGATGCGCCAAAATTTAGGTGTCAACAAAATCGAATTTTGCGATTATTACAGTTCGTCGCTAATTTGCGACGAATACATTTTGCGACGAATTTTGCTACGAAATTTCCGACTAATTTTGCAACGAAATTTGCGACGAATTTTGCGACGAAAATTTGCGACGAAATTTGCGACGACATTTGCGACGAATTTTGCGACGAATTTTGCGACTAAATTTGCGACGGATTGAGATCGTCGCAAATTTGCGACGAATTTATTTTCGTCGCAATTTTGCGACGAACTTTTAAATTTTCCGTCGCGAAAATTTGCGACGACCTAGTAGCGACGGAATTTTTTCCGTCGCAAAATTCGTCGCAAATTCGATTTGCGACGGATTTTTCCAAATTTTCCGTTGCAAATTTCGTCGCTAATCCGGTGTTTTTTTGTAGTGAAACCGGGGATATGATGTTAAGTGTGCTTATAATTTGTTGAGACGATTAAACGATTGAACACATAATTTAGAACATATATATATGTGTGTGTGGGGTGAAAAACACTAGAAGTGCCAAAACTTGTGTACGACGCTTACTTTATTGCCAAAAATTTGTTTCGGATCACTTAAGTGCTACTTTTTTTGAAAAAAACGAACACTTAAGTGCCAACTCCGATTTGGATCGCTGAAAACCTGAATTGGCCATATTTTATTAATTTCTCAGTCCTACGTAACACGTCGGCGCTGACGAGGATAATATTTAATAATATTTTAATATTTTCTGATTTTTTTTTCTATTTTTTCCTTTTTTTTCTTCTTCTTCTTTGTTTGGCTGGTGATCGGACACCAGCCACCGGCCATGGCCGGCTGCCTGGCCTCGCTCGGACGAGGCCGCCGTTGCCCACCACGAGCGAGGCAAGGCCGGCCCTCGCCCAAGCCATGGCGGCCTCGCCAGGCGTCGCCTTCTCCCGGGCGACGCCCGGCGAGGTCGCTGTGGCCTGGGTGAGGGCCGGCCTCGCCTCGCCGAGGCTCGCCCTTGCCCAAGCGAGGCGAGGTCGGTCCTCGCCCAAGCCACAACGGCCTCGTTAGGCATCGCCCGGGGGAAGGCGACCCCTGGCAAGGCCGCCATGGCCTAAGTGAGGACCGACCCCGCCGGATCTGGCAAGGGCTGGCCTCTCCTTGCCGGGGCTCACCCTTGCCAGGAGAGGCCGACCCTTGCCGGGGCTCACCCGCCCTTGCCCAGGCGAAGGTCGGCCAGGCCTCGCTCATGGCGGGCGATGGTGGCCTCGTCCGGGCGAGGCAAGGCGGCCGGCCATGGCCGGTGGCCGGTGTCCAATCACTGGCCAAACGAAGAAAAAGAAGAAAAAAAAGAAAAGAAGGAAAAATAAAAAAAATAATTCAAAATTCAAAATTTACACGTGGAAATACCATGTAGATTAAAATTTTAATTAAAACAGCCACGTATTAATTTGGCCAGAATTTCTAGCCGTTGGCACTTAAGTGATCCTTTTTCTCCGATTTTGGCACTTAAGTGATCCGAAACAAACTTTTGGCACTAAAGTGAGCGCCGTACACAAGTTTTGGCACTTCTAGTGTTCTTCACCTTATGTGTGTGTGTGTCTAAGTCAATGAAAATACTATTTAATGGTTCGTCGCACTCTATGTTCATAAATCAAGCAGAACAAGCTAATGCAAAACTGGTGATATAAATGTTAGGTGTGCTAATTATACATTAAGACCAGAACTAATTATATGCATTAAGGCATAATTTAGGTCACCTTATTCCGTGATTTATCCATTCGCTTCCAAGTAAAATCTATAAATATTCTTGTGATGCTGTTAAACATTCTAGCCCAAGTTAATTCTCCACACCTTCTTTCATGTGAATTTCTTACATTATCAAGAATGAAATCTAGAGTGTCAGTGACGCGTTGCTTTGTATAGATTTTACAATTTTACACTTGAAATCTGACTTACGTTAGGAGGATACTTCTCCACACATCAGGAATCTAGTAGGACCACCAAGAAGGTACTTTACATTGTATCTCAGCATCAGGAATTTTGTACAATAGATTTTAAGCTTAGGGTTTAGAAATGGCTCTATGATCCATTTTGAAAGGTCCAGTTTAGGCTTTGAAAATGCTCTGTGTCGCTCTGCAACCTGTGCTAGGCAACGACCAGTTCATCCGAGCGCTTGCTCAAGTTCATCGATTCCTGTTAGGGGTACAAAGGCTCGTTTGTGCCGGTCGTTATGACCATCTGGTCATGATGGAGATGGTGGGTGAACGCAGTGATTCGCGCTCATCGGATTCTTGATAAAAAGTTTATAATACAATGCGGCTAAGAAAAAGACGATAACAAGTATGTTTCCGATAAGGAATATAATGATTACCTATTCACAATTCTTTAGAATTATTCCCTGTGCACTTTAAAAATGTTACTATATTTCTCTATCAAATATCTTATAGAGGATTACGATGACTGCCTCATATGACGGCTTCCCTTTCGAGATAGCCGGGAATCGATATTTGATTCTACCGGTCCATTTTAATTCTTAAGACACGGTACTAAAAGAAGTACATATGTACAATCCACAGAATTAACCAATGTACAATAGAGATAGTTCATCACATCAGTGAAAAGTATAAATAAATTCTGCGATGTATTTGATCACATTATGCTCAAAACGACTCAATTATTGCCTTTGTCAAGTAGATGTAAGCTCTGTCCAAAAAAAAAAGGTTGATGTAAGCAAAAAAAGTCGAACATGATAGGAGCGCTGACCCCTCTCTCTCTCTGAGTAAATAGAAATGCTATTTAGAAAGTTCAAAACGCGTACTATATTTATAAATCGAGCAAACCAATTTAATGTATACTAGCAATATAAATTGAACGTACTTGATGTAAAGGCTTAGCTTAAAATTGGGATTCACAATTGTCAACTAGTAATTTTCGTGACAATTACAGTTTCCCTTTGCTTGAATTAGAGATAGAACATAATGTGATTATGTCAGCTCTTAAAAAAATTACTAAGCTAATGAGAATTTTGATGGGAAAAGTACAAAAAAAGTCATAAACTTATTGCATTGATATCAATTCAGTCATAAACTTTTTTATTAGGTCAATTTAGTTATAAATATTTTCACATTGATACCAATTTAGTCCATCTGGCTAATTTATGCTAGAAAGCACTGATGTGGACGTCTGCTGTTCTACGTGACATGATTAATGCTGGCATGGTCGGCACTAATGTAGACATTTTTATAATTTTTTATTAATTTTTTGAATTTTTTTTCTTTTTTTCCTTTCCCTTTTCTTTTTGTTAGTCACCAGCCACAGGCAAGGATTGGCCTTGCCGAGCCACGCCTTGGTGAGGGCAAGTGCTGGCGAGGCCCCCCTCGTCTAAGGTTGACAAGAGTGATACTCGCCTAGGCGAGGCTAGCCCTTACAAGCAAAAGGAACAGGGAAAAGAAAAAAAGAAAAAAATCATAATTTTTAAAAATTTTTTTATAGAAAATGTTTATGTTAGCACCAACCGTCCAGCCGTATCACATAGGACGGCCGGTGTCGACATCAGCGGTTTCCAACCTAAATCGACAAGATAGACTGAATTGATACTCATGTGAAAATGTTTAAGATTAAATTTGTCCAATTGAAAGATTTAAGGTTAAATTGATACCAATATAATAGTTTTAAGACATTTATGGTACTTTTCCCGAATTTTGCAATTACATGCAGGAGGAATCAACTGACAAACGGTGACGACAACACTCTCTTTGATTGCTTTGACGACAAGGTATTTAGAAATTTGAAATTCATTAACCTAAGGAAATCTATTGGTTAACATATGATAGCTTTAATATGAATTGGATTTAGACCATCGACACATTAGGTGAATCAATTAACTCAAAGAACCGCAACAATGACCTATAGTTTTGTTTTGATATTTCGCAGATTGCCTCATATGTATTGGCGATAGGATTAGCCATCGACAAATTCTTCAACAAGGCTGATGCGGCTGCAAGCCTCCTCCTCTTCACCTTCGTCTGCTCCACACTTCTCTCCCTTAGAAAGTTTTGATGATTCTCTTTTCTTCCCACTTTTCCGAATTTGCATAATGTGCATTTTGCTTGCACTAATGCAAGGGTTATAGTAAACATAGGCACAACACGATTGTGTCTTGGAAACCTACTTATCTTTCTAGTAAAATCGTCATCTTCTCCCCTTTCATCATATACCAAACTCTCATATCTATTGATTTCATAGTACTCTATCTCGTAACTAGTTTCAGTATCAATTACATTATCCACATTTAACTGTTAAGATGGTACCAATCCAGCGGATGGGTCCCCTGTAATCAGATCCTTTGTGACCCTTCCATGGAACTTCTTCATCTTCTTCTTTGCTTCTAAAAGCTCCTCGTTATCACGATAATCATCACCAGTCATGAATCTTACAGTAATAGGGCCCGAACCCTGGTTGTTGGCACCCACTGCACTCGTAGGTGCTGCCCTTTTTCTTCTGCGCATGATAAAAAAGTTGATGGTGGTGCTGGCTTCGAATGATTATGGGCTTCTTCTTCCTGAAGAAAGACGACATCTTCGTGCTGATGAAAAGCGGAGATTTAGCGGGTCGTGTCCGGCGTTGATCCGTTCTTGTTAAGGAAGGGGGTTTGAGCTTGAAATTGCAGGAACTCGTTTATCTCTGTCCAATTCCAAAACTCCTGCGCATCAAATCAAATTATGGACTGTGCAAAACAGAGGTAGCTGCAGGCTAGATGAGATGACAGGACAAAAGGCCAAACCTAGAAGGAAAGCATGTTGCAGGGAGACTCAGACCAAGCCAGATAGCTTTTTCTCCTCTCGTTCCCTCCTCCTTACCAATCCTGCGCTATCCTCGTGTACACGAGAAATCGGAATCATTGCAGTGATGAAAACATTTGCTATAAATACCCTAATTACCGCCTTTGCTTGCCTTTCTTTTTGGAAATTTCGCGGAGCTAAACCAACTCCATAAATCCCGCTTGCGCAAGTAGATTCTATTTGAATCATTCTTTTGACGTGTTATCCCGGTCGTGCAAAAACCTGCACTGAATAGTAATCATAATTTCGCTATGACCATTTCCGAACCACCGATTAGTAATCATTATTCAAATGTAGCAATTTACCTCAAAGCATCTTATAAGGGCTGAATTTCCTAGAGTTCATAACTTCCATAAAATATCATGAACAATCCGAGTTCTTCGTAAATTATTTCCTCTATTATTAGTAACTTAACACAATAATCATAATATCCAAGTACTGTTCGTAAATTTAAAAGCCCACTATGAATAATTCGTAATTTCAAAAAATAAATAGGAACATTGACAATTTTCTTTATAATCACTCATCTTCCTTAAATGTGCGTAAGTTACTATCTATTTAAAATCTTTCGAGGATCGGACTATATTCTCTCTTATCTAACGGCTCAGATTGAATCGGAACGATCCCGTATTTTCCTATACGTGACCATTGAGTTTGGAATTTGACAGAGATAGGGTGTTCCTGCAATTTCAAACTCAAACCCGCTTCGTTAACAAGAACGAATTTCATCAGCACGAAGATGTCGTCTTTTTTCATGAACTGTCTTTGTTTATGCAAGACAAATTCCCATGGAGAACAGGAGGGTGAGATAGTCATTGGCGGCCACCCCCACCCATTTTCTTATCATGAGCAGAAAAGAAGGGGCAGCACGTACCAGTGCGATGGGTGCCAACAAACCGGGTTCGGGCCCTATTACTCGTGCAACGGTGATGGCTGCAATTTCCATTACCACAGGCTCTGCGGCGACATTCTAAGGCTTCACTCACCTCCCGTCAGCAACCACCGTCCCTACCCGGTTGGACGTTATGTTTTCATGGAGAGGGCACCAAGCAAAGTGCGGTACTGCGTCGTATGTGGCGACCAAGTCCGGGGGCTCAGGTACAAAGTGAGGCGTGGGCTCCTCTACTGGCACCTAAACAACCGTGCCTTCCACCCGCTCTGTACGTTACTCCCTCCACAGATCCAAGATACCGGTAGAGGGAACTTCATGCTGGTGCTCGAGGAATCAATCCGTGGCGAGTGCACCATATGCAAGGGCAAGGCCAAGGGATGGGCTTACAATAGTACCTGGGGGAACTACTGTTACCATGTCGGGTGTGTGAAGAACAAGATCATACAGAGTTGGCAGAATGGAGGGAATAACAGAGAAGTGACTATCCGCTTGGAGATACAGTTGCCACTGATTTAGGGATTAGCAGCTATAGCTATTCGGCTCATCATCGGAGCCCTCTTCGAGCTCTAGAACGTTGCAGACATCTTCACAGTGCTTTTCAGTTAATCCTCGTTCCCCGCCGTTCCCGTTAGTAGACGTTACTGTTGTCGATGTCATGCTAAATCCTAACCATTAAATGGTATTTTCCATGAAGGGTTGAAGTTCATCAAGATAGCAATAAGGCTTGCAGCCGCATAAGCCTTGTCAAAGAATTTGTCGACGGCTAATCTTGCAGTTTTTGTAGTCGGTACATATGATCCAATCTGCGAAATGTCAAAACAAACTTTAGATCATTGTCGAGGTTCTTCTTTGAGATTAATTGATTCTCCCAATGTGCCAATGGTCCAAATCTAATTCAAACAAAAGCTATTATATATTAACCCACATATTTCCTTAGGTTAATGAATTTTGAATTTTGAAATGCCTTCTCGCCGACAAAATCAAAGAGAGTGCTACCGTCGCTGTTTGTTAGTTGATTCTCCCAGCATAAACATATTGTACGGCGACCAATTCAATCATAAACATTTCAATTGTGTCAATTTAATTCTAAACCATTCAATTGTGTCAATTTAATGCTTAGCCTTTTGCAATTTTACCATTTTAGTCCGAAACCTATTATTTGGATAATTGGCCAAAAGGATTATAATAACAAATCGTCAAAATGTTTAAGACTAAATTGGTAAATTGTCAAAATGTTTAGGATTAAATGGATACAATTGAAAATTTTATGGCTGAATTGATTGACTTATAATATGTTTAGGATTTTTTGGATAATTTTTCCAAGAAATTGTCCATGTCCCTAAAATTATTAGTTGAAAATTGCGAATCGCGAATATTAGTTGAGCCATTACATCAATCACATTTAACATTATATCGCGGGTATGCATCCGATTGGTCTGCTCAATTTTAATATAATATGTGCTTTGAACTTTCTAAATAGCATTTTCATTGACTTGGGGTGGGGGCGTGCCATCATGTACGATTTTTCCTTTTATCTTACATCGACTGGACAAAAGTTGAGCATGAATTTTCAATGAAGTACTTGCATGAAAAGAGAAAAAAGGAATTGAGTTATGGTCTAGCAAACTCAGTACTACAGTAAATTTTACGAATATTTACCAAGGTGTTACAAGAACATTATGTGGTAAAAATTATGTCACGTAATCATTGTAATCCTCTGCAAAATATTTTACATAGAATTGTAATAACATTTGAAAGTGCACATGGAATAAAACTGAAGAATCGTGAATAGGTAAACATTATATTCTTTATCTGAAACATACTTGTTATCATTATTTTATTAGCCGCATTGTAATATAAAATTTTTATCATCATTCGTTCTAGTTAATTAAATGCGTTATCCTCCCAACCATCCGAACCAGAAGGAGACTGAGCCTTTATGAAGATGGTATGAGCAATTTTGAACTTTTCAAATAGAATCTTCCTCGACTTAGACTGAGACACCGTGATGGTCCGTGTTCTCATGCCGTGTTCGATGGCTAACATCGACACGACAAAGGCCCAAATTGAGTGGTCAAGCATAATTCAATCATAACATGAGGAAATTCTAACGTTGCGTATAGGAAAATACGAGATCGGTCCCGTTCAATTTGAGGTGTTAGATTAAGAGATAATACATTTCGATCCTTTGAAAAATTTTAGACCGATAGCAACCTATGCACATTTAAGGAAAATTACTGATTATAAAGAAAATTGTCATTGTCACTATTGATTTCTAGAAATTACGAATTACTCATAGTGGGGCCCTTAAATTTACGAGCAGTGCGAGGATATTGTAATCGTTGTGTTAAGTTACTAATAGTAGAGGAAATAATTTTCGACGAACTCAGGTTGTTTACAATATTTTACGGAAGTTACGAACTCTAGGAAATTCAGCTTTTATGATGATTTGAGGTAAGTTACTACGTTTGAATGATTATTAATCGATCGTTCAGAAGGAATGGCTCGTAAGGGAATTACGATTCCTATTCAGTATTGGTAACTAGACATGAATGAAGTGACAAATGCTCTCTCGTCACGTAATAATGACTCCAGATTAAAGTCCGCTGTGTACTTTCTAGGTTCTGGTCCGACGTGCGATCGAGTCTAATTGAACCTGCTTGCACAAGCAGGGTTTACGCGGTAGGTTTACCTCGACGAAATTTCCAAGAAAAGGCAAGCAGACGCGGGAACGAGAGGAGAAGAAGCTATCTGGCTTGGTCTGAGTCTCCCTCCAACAAGCTTTCCTTCTAATTTTCTAAATTTTGGCCTTTTGTCTTATCATCTCATCTAACCTGCGATTACTTCTGTTTAGCACGTACGGTACATAATTTGATTTGATGCGCAGGAGTTTTGGAATTGGACAGAGATAAAGGAGTTCCTGCAATTTCAAGCTCAAACCCCCTTCCTTAACAAGAACGGGTCAACGCCGGACACAACCCGCTAAATCTCCGCTTTTCATCAGCACGAAGATGTCGTCTTTCTTCAGGAAGAAGAAGCCCATAATCATTCGAAGCCAGCAACACCATCAACTTTTTTATCATGAGCAGAAGAAAAAGGGCAACCTACGAGTGCAGTGGGTGCCAACAACCAGGGTTCGGGCCCTATTACTCGTGCAACGACGGCTGTAATCTCTATTATCACCCGTGCTGCAGCAAACTTTTATGTTCTGACTCCTCCTCGGCCGCTTCTGTCGGCAATCACCCTCCCTACCCGACTGGGGATCTCGTGTTAAAGGAGACAGCGCCGCGCAAAGTGCGGCGCTGCGTTGCGTGCGGCGACAGAGTCCGGATGCTCAGGTACAAATGGCGGCACAAGAAGGCACACGGCTCGCGCAATCCTTACTGGCGCCTCTACCAGCTCCTAGTCAACCGTGCCTTCCACCCGCTCTGCGCGTCACTCCCCGCGCAGATCCAAGAGAGTCGCAAACATGGGATCGTGCTGCAGCTCATGAAAACGATCCAAGGCGAGTGCCTCATATGCAACGGCAATTCCAAGGGATGGGCTTACAACAGTACCATGGGGAACTACTGTTGCCACGTCGGGTGTATGAAGAAGAAGATTATACAGAGTCTGCAGCAGAACGAAGCTTCACAAAAGAGAAAAGTGACTATCTACGTGAAAAAAGCGTTGCGGCTGATTCTGGATATAGCAAGAGTGGCTTTTCAGCTCATCATCGGAGCCCTCTTCGGGTTCCCGTCAGCAAACTTGGCAGACATCGTCATGCAGGTTTTCGAATTCACCTATGAATGATCTACCTTACCCGCCCCTAAGTTCAGAAGGATGAACATCTTTTAGTTTGCACGGTGCTTTTCTCTATGTTCCGCTAAAGCTCAACCATTAACACAATCATTATTTTCACTGGACAATGAATGAAGTTTACTGAGGTACCTGCAAATAAAGGGAAAATTATCCGGAAAATCATAAACTTGTTATACTTTTGCCAATTATATCATAAATATTTCAACTTTGCCAATTAAATCTTAAATATTTTCATGATTTACCAATTGAGTCTGTTCGATCAATTTTAATACGTGAACGCCGGCCGTCCTACATGGTGCAGTCGGTGCTGACATAGATAATTTTTAATAATTTTTAAATTTTTAAATTTTAATTTTTGTTTTCTTTCTTTTTCTTTTTTTTTTCTTTCCTTCTTCTTCCTCTGGCTGATCACCGAGCGCGGTGACTGGCCAAAGGCGAGGCCCGGCCTCGACCAGCAATGGCGAGGTCGGGCACATTATATTATATATATATGAAATTCCAGCGCTGATATTTAAAGGATTTTGTACTATAAGGCGATTTCTTTATGAGCTGCTTTATCACCCTACTATGTTTCAAAATTGTTTTGCTCCCACTTAGCTGTTTGCGGTGAATTTAGCGTAATGTGCCCGTTGGTTTTAAGGCAATGTTGGGATCGGCCAGCACTAAGGAATAAAGTCTATTTTTAGAGAAAAACAGAGTGATGATTTGATGTCGTTCACCATCTAGTTTTGATGGAGTGCTTTTGGGGTCCCTTAGTAACTTATCTTTATGGGTAGTAATTAACATATAATCGTTCTAACTTATTTGCATTTATATAAAGTTATAACTTGTAATTTATCTTTATAAACTATAATGTGAATATAGGGTTCGTAACATTAAAATACTAACACTTAGTAATTAACCAATAGTAGTGTAAAATACATCGAAATGCCGTAACACTACAAAAAAATACCGGATTAGCGACGAAATTTGCGACGGAAAATGTGGAAAAATTCGTCGCAAATCGAATTTGCGACGAAATTTGCGACGGAAAAAATTCCGTCGCTACTAGGTCGTCGCAAATTTTTACGACGGAAAATTTAAAATTTGCGACGAAAAAAAATTCGTCGCAAAATCCATCGCAAAATTCGTCGCAAAAATCATCGCAAATTAGCCACGAATACAATCCGTCGCAAAATTCGTCGCAAATATTTCGTCGCAAATTTGCAACGAATACAATCCGTCGCAAAATTCGTCGCAAATTCCGTCGCAAATTTCGTCGCAAATTTCGTCGCAAAATTCGTCGCAAAATCCGTCGCAAATTTCGTCGCAAATTTCGTCGCAAATTTCGTCGCAAAATCCGTCGCAAAATCCGTCGCAAAATCCGTCGCAAATTTCGTCGCAAATTTCGTCGTAAAATTCGTCGCAAATTTCGTCGCAAAGTAGCCATGAATCCGTCGCAAATTTATTCACAAATCCGTCGAAAATTTTGTCGCAAATCCGTCGCAAAATTCGTCTCAATTTTCGTCGCAATTTTCGTCAAAAAATTCGTCGCAAATTAGCGACGAACTGTAATGATCGCAAAATTCGGCTATTTTTACAGCATTTCGGCCATAAATTATTGTTCATATCAAACAAAGGAGACAATAACATATAACATATAATTGAAACAGGAAAACGAACAAACTATAAATTCTGACAAACCAGCCAAAATAACATATAATTAAAACAAATAACTGAAGGAAAGTTGCAGAGTCTGACATGATGTTATTTGAGATCCAAGCTTACAATATATTCAAAACATGAACTAAGAGGCGAGACAACCATATAAGACGAAGAAAAACCATACACAAGAAGACGCAGCTTTGGTACGATGGCAAGACACCAAAAGTAGCCACTTTTGTCGAGACCTGAGAAAATGTCGATATATAAATCAGTCCATAATATAAAAGAAGCGTTTATGCATAGATGTGGAACTAGGTATAAAATAACAAGAGGGTTAACAAAAAAACGTTTCAGGACGAACATAAATGTTCTTACATATGAATATGAGTGAAATTATGAAAAACCAAGATTATGAAGCAAGCTTACCCCCGATTTTGAGAAGTAAGTCTAGAGAAAATCATCATCATCATCATCATCATCATCAACAGCAGCAGCATTCTCGGCATTAATGGGTTGGTCATCATTGTGCCCATGACCTATTGGATTGGCTGGAGGTACAAAAGGATCGTTATAGCGATTGAGGTGAAGGTGTTGCATAACGAGTGCCATTTGTTGTTCCAAGTTATGTATTCGTTCGTCCTTCTGAACAAGTACATTTTTCAGCTGATCCACTTCTTGGGTCAATTGCTCTTCTTGTCGTGACCTCCTTCGACCAGTCCCAGTGGATGATGAACTTCCAGGATTCTTCGGCATGTACATCCTTGACATCGATCCCATCCCAAATATTTTCCCTTTTTTCACCCCACCCGTTGCCTCCATCCACAATGCCATATTTTCAGCTGATGGCCTAGACTCAGGACAATCATCACTACCACTAGCACTGCTCATTAAAAGTTCATCATATTTTTCCTACATTAACAATGTAGATGAAAATAAAATCACTATATATATATATGTATATATATCAATCATAAATATTGAAAGCATTCACGGTTTTAATTATAGTATAGTTTACATATAAACCAAAGTATAACCTTACGTACCTTAATAGCTTTTGCCCGATTGCCAGTCCATGTCTTATCTTTCTTTTGAAACGTGCGTTCAAATGTAGCTGCAAATGTCGGTTCCGTCCCCAATTCATGTGCCTACAAAATGTAAACATGAGTAATCGAATTAAATTAACTTATAGCTCATTTAACTGACTTAATTACCAATCGTTTGCGATGCTCCGCAATATTGATAGAGCCCCCAGCATATGTGGCTGACCCTTCACTGGAACTAGAAGATCGATTCTTCTTATTCTGCTCACAGAGTTGCTGACTCTGTTCAGATGCCCAAAATCTGTTAATTGCCGCCCAATTGTTAGCTGTAATGAAAGACGGCTTCGCTTGCTTGATCTTCGCTCTATTCATGACATTTCGCATAAAATCACTGATTTTCTTATCGAAAATTCTTCTCACTTCATTATTTTCCGCTTCCTCCCACTTGAACTTCCGCTGCAATGAATAAAAACACAAATGGAAAGTTATTTTGATGATCACATATCCATAACCATGCACCAGACAAATATAGACAGATTTTGTAAAGTTCATGTCTGGAAAAATATCTGGTCCTTTAGGTATCGAAAACTACAGAGTTGTTCTAGTCCTTTTACTTCATTCTTGACCATGAATATACTACACCAAACTTAATTGATGAGAAAATAAAATATGTAAAACTTACCTTGAACTCATTCCACCACATTTCTTTCACTTCTTGTGGAACACTTCTGTAAGTAATATACTCTCCCATCCAAAAGTTTCTTACTATTTTGTTTAATTCCCTCACAACAGTCGGAGCATCCGTGAATCTGCAATCATACGGATATTGTGCAACATCGACAATTCAGTTGACATCTATATCAAAAGCCCTAAATATAACATATACTAAAAAAAATTAAAGTACTTACGAATCTCCAAATGGGCATATGAAGAATCGGTTATCTTCTTGACCTAGGTTTCCGTCATTATTCGATTGTTCCGCCGAATAATGCGGTGGAACGGAAGGAGAGGCAGCTACAGGAGATTGAACTTGAGGATATTCAGTTCCCATGTGGCCAAGTCCCGTAACATGTTGTTGAAAATTGGAGGAAGGGCCAACGTGTCCATATTGTGACGGACCATATTGTGGTTGAGGGTTAATTGACGGGACAGGGGCAGAGGAAAGGGCCAGGGACGAGGACGAGGAAGAAGCTTGTCTTCTATGCATGTGACCTCCACGTTTATACTGACAAGTATGAAGGTTATGCGAATATGTAAAAAACTATTGACACGTATTACGAACACATAATGATGTACATGACGAAACTTACCATTTTGATGGAAAGACTGAGAAAATGTTTCCTTCAAATGAGCCAATGTCGAGTGTTTATGACGTGCAATTTCCTACGAACAAATATATTATGAAACCCATTCATTTTCATATGAAACATCAGTATATGAGCACGATATGGGTGGCAACAAGTATCAAACATCACAATATACATCGCATTCATTTTGATTACATTTTTTTTACCACATACAAAAATTTAAATTTCATTGAAAGTGGGTGGTCACAGGTATTCTAAGTCATTTTGTAAAGTTTTGTAAGAGAAAAATTGTTATTATTGTTAAATATTTTTTGGGAGCTAAAAAAAAATTTCACTAAAAGTTGGTGGCCACCGATATTCTAAGATATTCTGTAAAGTTTTGAAAAATAAAAATTTTTACAAATGTTACATAATTATTTTTTAATATACATTTTTTTCCGTGAAATAAAAAAAGTTTTCAGTCCTAAAATTGGGTGGTCACAAGTAATCTATGCTATTAGATCAAGTTTCCAAAATTTTTGTCCTTCTTTATTTTAATAATTTTTATAGCACGTTAAAAAATTTAAGTATATCTAAAAATGGATGGCCACAGGTATTATAAGTCATTTCGTTAAACTTTGAAAATTTTTAAATTCTAATTTTTTTTGCCACGTCAAAAAATTTAAATTTCACTGCAAATTGATGGCGACATGTTATCTAGGCAATTCTGTGCAGTTTTGAAATTTTATATTTTGAAAATTTTTTCAAAATTTTTTTTCCCAAAAAAAATAAAAATTTCCTTCACAATGGGTGGCCACATTTATTTTAAGCAATTTTATAAGGTTATGAAAATTTTTAATTTTTTTGTATTTTTTTTCCCGGAACGTTAAAAAATATAAATTTCACTCAAAATGGGTGGTCACTATTAATTTTTGCCATTTTGTGATATTATGAAATTTTAGTTTCGTAAAAATTTTTAAAAATTTTTGCAAAAAAAATTTCATATTTGTTGCCAACATATACCGTTTTTATAATTTTCCGTAATTTGTCATGATTTTTTTTAGAGTTTTTCAATTTTTATGCATTTTCTATGAAAACGCTTAATCAATCAGGTAATCGTCATTTAACGCTTAATCATCAACATAATAGACAAATTAACCAGTCGACCATCAATCAAAGTCACGTGCAATCCTAAAATCGACACGTAACTTAGCCAACGAATAGTGATTATAAATAATCCCTAAACAAGTCCGACTAATTACCTAATTATACTAACTAGGGTTTAGAAAGTTGCTTACTTAGTTCAAGGACAACAAAAACCGGTCGATCGAACAGTGGCAGTCCCGGCGCGAGTGTGGGCCCAAATGGCGAGTAGTCCGCTAGGTGCTCGGCCACAACGGGGCGAACGACGGCGTCGGGCGGCGGCGACGGCGACGGCGACTGGGAGGCGGATGGCTGGCTGGCTGGCTGGCCGGTGGCGGCACGCCGGCGCGGGCCGCTGGACGGCGGCGACGGTGACGACGGCGGCGGCGGCGGCTGGCCGCCGGCGACGGTGGCTGTGCTCCGGCGAGGGCGAGGGCTGCTCCGGCGAGAGCCTCGGCCGGCTGCAGGTGGGCGGCGACGGCAGCGGCTGCGGGCGGACGGCGTCAGGCGGCTCCTGGCGGTCGGGCGAGTGGGCGGCGAGGCTGGGCGGCGACGGCCTCGGTCTGCTGGTCGGCGGCGGCGAGGCTTCGGTCCGCTGCTCGGACGCGGCGAGGCGGGGCGGGGACGAGGGCGCGACCGGCGGGGGGGCGGGGGATGGGCGGGGGGCTGCGGGGCGCCTGGCCCGCGACCGGCGACGGGCGGGGGGCTGCGGGGTGCCTGGCGGGCGACCGGCGACGGCAGCGGGGGGGCCTGCGGGGCGACCGGCGACGGGCGGGGGAGCTGCGGGGCGACCGGCGACGGGCGGCGGAGCTGCGGGGCGGCTGCGAGGCTGGGCGGCGACGGCGGCGGGGGAGCTGCGCAGATCTGCAGATCTGCGGCGTCGGGTAGGCGGAGGAGAAGGAGGGGGGGCGGGGGCCCGGGGGAAGTACATGTCGCAAATTTGCGACGGACGGAACTAATTCGGTCGCAATTTTGCGACCGAATATAGAAGATCCGTCGCAAAATTTCTACCGACAAAAATTTTCGACGGAAATTAAAATCCGTCACAAATTTTTTTTGGTTCGAAATTTGCGACGGACCGGTCTTGTCCGTCGCAAATTTGCGACGAACCGTTTGATTCCGTCGCAAATTTGCGACGGACCGTTCCACTCCGTCGCAAAATTTTGCCTCCGAATTTCCCGGTCGAAAATATGTCCGACATTTTTTGTCGGTACAAATTTGCGACGGACATATATAGTCCGTCGCAAAATTGCGACGGAAGAGTTTAATCCGTCGCAAATTTGCGACGGACTATATATATCTGTCGCAAATTTGCAACGGAACATTTTCGTCCGCCGAAAATTTTTGATTTTGCCGGCTCGAAAAATAGTGGGAAATTTTTTCCCGGTCGAAAATTTGCAACGGAACTACGCTGTCCCGTCGCAAATTTGCGACGGAAGGCTTTAATCGGTTGCAAATTTGCGACGAAACATTTTATTCCGTCGCAAATTTTTGATTTTTCATACTAAAAATGGAGGGAAATTTTTTCCGGGTAGCAAATTTGCGACGGACAGACGATTCCGTCGCAAATTTGCGACGGACGGTTTGTTCCGTCGCAAATTTGCGACGAACAGAGGAGTCCGTCCCAAATTTGCGACGGACGGTTTGTTCCGTCGCAAATATGCGACGAACAGAGGAGTCAGTCGCAAATTTGCGACGGACAGGATATTCCGTCGCAAATTTTGCGACGGATGGTTTTAGTCCGTCGCAAATTTTCCACATGTATCAAAAAAATTCCAACGGAAATTAAAATCTGTCACAAATATGCGACGTTAAAAAAAATCCGTTGCAAATTTGCGCCGGAAATAAATATCCGTCACAAATTTCGAACGGTAAAAATTCACTCGAAAATATGCACATACTAAATGATCGTTGTAAATTTGTGACGTCCTTTTTTCGTCTAAAAATTTAGCATCTCATTTATTTAGGTCATAAATTTGTTACGTCTTTTTTTCAGTCCAAAATTTTGGCATCTCAAATTTTGCAATGGAAATTAGAATATCGGAAATGTTAGGGGACGTTACTAATATTTGACTTGTCGGCATTTAAGGACAAAATTTCGGACAATCAATTAAAATAAAAAGAATAATCGACAATTAAAAAAGCATTATAACAATAATAACAAGAATAATAATGATAACAACCAAAATAGCACTTGTCGCATTAATAATTACACATTTGTAGTGTTTTGTGACAAAAATTTTAATCTTCATCTTCGTCTTCGTTCTCGTCCTCGTCCTCGTCCTCGTCCTCCTCCTCGTCCTCGTCTTCATCTTCGTCTTCGTCTTCGTCCTCGTCTTCGTCATCCGTTAGAAAATCAGATTCTGAACATTCTTGTACATTTAATTCGCAAATTTCAGTTGTATCCACATCTATCATTGCTCCACACGGATCTCGTAAAGTTGGTATGTTATATTCCTCAATTTCAACCGTATTACACACTTCCTCTTGTTGGTAGGCTCTATCCTTCCAATGTTCCTCAATTTTCCTCCGTGCTTTGATTTTACATACAGCCCACCAATCAGCTTTGTCACGTTTCAAACTAGGATATGATGCATAACATACTTGAATTACTTGTTGTGCCAACACAAATGGTTCATACTTCATATACCTTTTCTTGTGATTTATTTCAACCAAATTGAACTTCGTATGCACCTTCATTCCTTTGACGGGGTCGAACCACGTGCACTTAAATAACACAACCCGCATCCTTAATGGTCCAGGGTACTCTATCTCGATGATTTCATCCAACAAGCCATAAAAATCATCTTCTGCACTGCCACCATTGGATGATCGAACAGACACACCACTGTTCATTGTGGATTTTCCCATTCCATATTCTTGAGTATGAAAAATATATCCATTTATGAAATATGCTGGCCAACTTCGAACTCTTAACTGTGGACCCCATGACAGATGATATAGCAATCCTTGCCCTCCAATTTCATTATAATTACTGTGAACCTAAGGTTACACATGCAAAGTCAATAATATATATTTTACTAAATGATGTATACAATTTTAATAACTTGATTTTGGTCCATAGGCAACTTACATATGTCTTGAACCATGCTGCAAATTGTTCATCGCACAAACGATCAAACTCATTTAGTTGTAGTCCACACATTGAAGTTTGAAAAATCCTAATATTAAAAATCATTTAAATATTAGAAAATATTTGACACACAAAATATATATTTGCAAATTTACACTTACTTGAAGTATGGCTCGACTTCTGGGCAGTTCAGTAAAATATAAGTATGGGCTGCATGAAATTCTTCGCCTGATAAGTAACGAAACTTACAAGCGCCACTTGGTCGACCCAGATAATTGAAAATAGAGAATGCTGTGCAATTGGGATCAATGGGGCCCTCATCATTTCTGCCTGCTCTCCGCCTCTTGCACTGAACGTGCGGCTCAAAATAGTATGATGCAAATGTGGTCACTTCTTCCACAATATATGCATTACAAATTGAAGCTTCAACACGTGCCTTATTCTTCACTTTTTTCTTCAAATGATATAAGAATCTAGTCGAAATGGAAAGAAGCTTATCGGAACATATTATATGATAAACTAATTTGAACTGTATTTTAAAAAAAAACATTACCTCTCAAATGGATACATCCATCGAAATTGGACGGGACATGCAATTTTGGCCTCATAAGGCAAGTGAACTAAGAGATGCTCCATCGAATAAAAAAACGATGGAGGAAATATCCTTTCTAAGTTGCAAAGAATAATTGGAATATCTCTCTCTAGTTTTTCCATGTGCGATGCTTTTAACACTGTGGAGCAAATATCATGGAGAAAATTGCTTAACTCTGTAATGGCGCCCCATACAAAGTTCGGTAGAACTTCCTTCAAAGCTATTGGAATTAGTCTTTCCATCAGGATGTGACAATCATGACTCTTCAAACCTGTGAACTTGCATTCATTCAAATCAACACATCTCCCGAGGTTCGAAGCATATCCATCAGGAAACCGCACAGATTTCAACCATTGACAAACAACTCGCCTCTGCTCTTTATCCAATGTATAAACTGCTTTCGGTTTTGGTCTCCTGTTGTTTGCATCCACAGCTAGTATTGGCCGATCGCAAATATCTGTCATATCTTTTCTTGCGTTCAAGTTGTCTTTTGTTTTTCCGGCGACATCCATCACAGTATTTATGACATTGTCGAAAACATTCTTTTCTATGTGCATGACGTCAAGATTATGATGAATAAGATGGGCCTTCCAATATGGTAGATCCCAAAATATACTGCGTTTTGTCCACTTATGTGTAATTCCATATGCAAAAGTCGTGCCGTGCGGGTTCTCAACAACAGTTGGCAAATCCTGCACACGCTGCCAAATTTGATTGCCGGTCAACCTCAATGGTGGACGCGTTCTTTCAGTCCTATTCTTGATGAGCTCTTTCTTATTCCTTCTGAAAGGATGACTTGGCGGTAAAAATTGTCTGTGACAGTCAAAATAGCTGGGCTTCTTTCCATGTTTTAATCTAAATGACTTTGACCTCTCCAAACATATCGGACATCCTAATATCCCAGCTGTACTCCATCCAGATAACATTCCGTAAGCTGAAAAATCATTTATCGTCCAAAAAAGGGCAGCCTTCATTACAAATGTTTGATCGGTACAAACGTCATACGTAGGGACACCCTCAACCCATAACCGTTGTAACTCCTCAATCAATGGTTGCATATAAACATCTATCAACTTTTTCGGATTTTGCGGCCCTGGCACGATCAATGTCAAAAACATATAAGGTGTCTTCATGCACATACCAGGTGGAAGATTGTACGGCGTTAAGATAACTGGCCAACATGAATAACTTGTTCCTGTTTTCCCAAATGGAGCAAATCCATCGGCACAGAAACCTAACCTGATATTCCGAGGCTCCATCGCAAACTCAGGGTAAGTTCTATCAAAATGTTGCCATGCCTCCGCATCTGAAGGATGACACATTAGACCCTCTTCTGTTTCATGATTTGCATGCCAAGTCATGTGTTCAGCAGTGGCTTTAGATGCATAAAGCCTTTGCAATCTGGGGATTAAGGGCAGATAAAACATTTGCTTCCATGGTCTACGCTTCTGTTTACGACCCGGCCTCCTGTTAATCTTGTACCTAGGTTGGCTACAGAATTTGCAAGATTCTCCATTTTCATCATCTCTCCAATATATCATACAACCTCTATTACATACATCAATCCTTACAACCGGAAGACCTAAGTTATCCACTAGCTTTTTCATATCATAAAAATCACTTGGCATGATGTTATCACGAGGCAATGATTCCCGCATTACTTCAACAAAAGAGTTGAAGCAATCCGCAGACACATTATGCTCTGCCTTGATATTTAATAGTCGGGCTGTCAACGATAACTTAGTGTGGTCCTCACAACCTGCCCATAAAGGTTCATCTGCTGCTTTCAACACATCCCAGAACTGATTAGATTCAAAAGTTTCATTATACACATTCTCATCAAAACCCGTTACTCCTATATCTTCCAATTGTGAAGCATGACTAGTACCCACTTGTTCACGTGTAAGAGTAAAACTAGTACTTGCATGATTTGATTCTGTGACAAAATTATAACTAGCTGCATCAATCACCATCCTCTCGTATGGGTTCAATTGCTCATAATAGCCACATTCTTCCCTAACTAAAAATTGGTCATCTCTTCCATATCTTTCATCAGATATAAATGGTTCATCATGGGAAGTCCAATTATAATAGTTCGGAGTAAATCCAAATCTAGTAAGGTGTTCTCTAACTTGATCACACACAAGAAATTTACCATTACTGCACTTTTTACACGGACACCTTAACTTATTTCCATCCATGAAATCATATTTGCTACTAGCAAAGTCTAAAAATATTTCCAACCCAGTACGAAACTCATCTGTCAATCCTTGACGTCCAGGTAAGTTCTTATTATACATCCAAGACCTTTCTCTTTGCATTGTGTCTGTATTAAAATAAAAAATTCTGGTAAAATATTTAAAATATCAAATCTATTGTTCTTTATTAAAACCATAAATTTTTTGAAATTATAATTTTTGTTATTCACGCAACAATTAATATGAAATTGCAAAAATAGAAAAAATTGCCATGTAAAGAAGACTTACCCAAATATTTGACGGAAATATTGGTAGGAGAAAGTGGTCAATTTGATGAGAATTGCAACGTCCACTTGGATTGCGAGACCTTCAATTAGACACATATCCAAAAAGAATAATCACCACCTAAGAATTATATTTTCATAATTTCTAGTGTGAGATGAGAACGGAAAAGTGTCCGTCGCGAATTTGCGACGGAACATGGGATTCCGTCGCGAATTTGCGACGGAATCCCAAGTTCCGTCGCGAATTTGTGACGGAATCCCATGTTCCGTCGCGAATTTGCGACGGAAAACGATGTTCCGTCGCAAATTCGCGACGGAAAACTAATTCCGTCGCAAATTGGATTCCGTCGCAAATTCGCGACGGAACTTGGGATTCCGTCGCAAATTCGCGACGGAACATGGGATTCCGTCACAAATTCGCGACGGAACTTGGGATTCCGTCGCAAAACGGCATGGGCTTTCGGCAAGACACCTAAGTCCGGCGAAGTGTCGCCGGTCGCCGGTCATTAAACCGGTGATGCAGAAACGAAAAAAAACAAACATAAACACACACACACACACACACACACACACACACATATATATATATATATATAAAACATTACAATCCAACGATAAATAGTCACGAAGGTAGCTATGATACTTACCCGCACAAAAGCTTCACCGAGATTAATATGTGTGTGCGCGAATTTTGCTGATTGAACACATATGAGAGAGGGAGAAAAGCGAGAGAGAGCGAGAGAAAGCGAGAGACAGAGAGATAGAGTTGGAATAAATAACAGGGGATGTAAATTATAAATTTGCGACAGACGTACGTTTCGTCGCAAATTTGCGACGAATTTAGCGACGGTTTTTTTGCCGTCGCAATTTTGTGACGAACTTTTTGTGCGACAGATTTTTATTCCGTCGCAAATTTGCGACGGAAAAATGTCCGTCGCAAATTTGCGACGGAATTTGCGACGGAATTTTTGTCCATCGCAAATTTGCGACCGACAATTTTCCGTCGCAACATTTGCGACGTACTGTGCGACGGTGCTTTAATTCCGTCGCAAATTTGCGACGGACATTTTTCCGTCGCAAATTACATGTTTTTTTGTAGTGTAAGTAATGGTACATGTACTTAGTAATTCTCCTTAATAATTTTAATTTTATTCTAAATCCTTTCAAATGATAAATCAGTAACCGTCATTCACATGTATTAATTTACTCAAAGTTTCGTAAGATTAAATACCATAGCTGCATCTACGCCCGGTAACGGAGTTCATCGACAATGTTTTCAATTTCATCGAAAATCATATTTCCGGCATTATTGTTAAGTGAAGGAAGCGATGTTTTTTTTTAGCAATCCTTGATCATTTAATTGGTATATAAAGTTGGTTTACTAAGTGATTTGCCGATCTGCAAGGGCAGAATTCAACGTCCAAAAAAAATCTGACACGTCACTCAATAAAAGGATCTACTAAAACAGTCACGATAGATTTAGCTTTTCTTATTGTTGTTTTTGCCATCATTATAATCATTGTATGTGTTGTAACATTAACGAATGCGGAAGCTAATCTGGATCTTACAAATTAAGTCAATATGAAAATCACCAGAGAAATAATGAGAAATGATAGGGACATCGAAAATTTACGTGGTTCAATCCGATATATCGGTACCTATATCCACGGAAAGAGCCAGCAGCAAATAATTCACTAATAATCAGAAAATCGAAGCTTACAATTGCTCACTCACACGCTCGAATGTTTCCCATACCTAGATTAAATCTCAACCCCAAATATTTACAAATAAACAACACATTTAGATGTAATAATCATCACACAAATCACCCGTGTTCAAGTCTTGCCCAAGACCAAATGGGAGTGTTCCTTGAACCGGTCGAAAATCAAGAACACCTCGTGAGGGAGAAAATTACCAAAACAGTCCTAAACCTATTAGAATTATGCCAATTCAATCATAAATCTTTTTTTTTGCCGATTCAGTCATAAATCTTTTGCATTTGTGTCAATTCAGTCTATCTAGCTAATTTTGGTTGGCAGGCCAACTGGCACTGACGTGGACGCTGGCCGTCCAGCCGACGCTAATGTGTCAATTTTTAAATTTCTTAAAGATTTTTTTTGGAATTTCTTTTTGTTTTTTCCTTTTTTTCCTTTTTTTTTTTTTGCTTTCCTTATTCCCCTAACCGGTTGCCAGATTGGCCAAGTCTCGCCAGCCACTGGTCTGGCGAGGGCGATGACCTCGCCGGCTAGGGGAAGAAGGAAAGCAAAAAAAAAAAAAAGGAAAAAAAGGGAAAAACAAAAAAAAATTTAAAAATTGCCACATCAACGCCGTCCGATTAAAATTAACCGGATGGACTGAATTAACACAAATGCAAAAATTTTATGACTGAATTGATAAAAAAAAAAATTTAGAACTGAATTGACATAATTATAATAAATTTAAGATTATTTAAATAATTTTCTCCCTCGTAAGGTGTTGATTTTTCTTTCTTCGCGGCACAACCCTCCAGGAGCTCACCGCGCAGTCATCACGTCCTCCATCTGGCGTGAAGGCCCCTCTCACGCTCATTGTGCGGCCGGACATGAAGAGCAGAGAAGAAGAGGGGAAAGAAGGCCTCGCAACGACTTCCCCCTTCTTTTCTTGCTCCCTTCGGCAGCTAGGCTAGTGCTAAACCAATCTAGGATTTTTGTTTTTGTACTTTTATCTCATTGCCACCTTGGGCCCATAAGCTTTCTTCTCTCTCTCCTACTATGTGGCTACTCAAGCTAAGGAATAAAGAAACAAATTGCTTCCGTTTTCTGTCTCTCGTTAAGACCCTTTTGTCCCCACAAGTGAGACAGAAATCATAAATCTAAATGTACCCCTCTCTTTTGTCTTGCAGTATATAAATTTGAATTTCTATAAACGGCTCAAACTCGAAACATAATTTAACAGTTTGACTATAGATAGATTGTCGTAGGATTAGCGGGCAAGTTCGTATGGACTATGGAGGCACTACTTTTTGGGGGTCTTGGAAGGAATTGAAGATGTCTTTTCGATGTCAATTTACTGTAAATGAAAAGTTGTTAGAAAATTAGCCTCACCTAAACTATATCAACCTATCATAAAGCGTTAAAGACAAAAAGAATAAAGTAATATATAGTGACATTAGATTTGTTAGAATATTTAAATAATAAACAACGCCTTCGTCTAATAACTTAAACTTTTAAAACAGTTGATAGTGATTTCACTAAATTTCACATAATATTATAGCAAAAGTTCTTGAGTTTGAATCTTTACAGGCCCATTTGCTTTCCCAATTAAATATTTCCATGCTTAGTACTAGACGCAAAAAAAAAAAAGGACTAAACTAAGCGTGAGGGGAAGTGTTGGAATATTTAAATAATAAACCACGCCTTCATCTAACAATTTAAGCTTAAACTGATTCACGGTTAGTAATGCAACCGAAAAATTGACCTTTTCCATTCGGAAGAGTGAAATCGAGCTTTCTTATGGTGGGCAGATGAGGAGGAAACTGATAGAATTGCAGTGAGTGGGAAGGCAAAGAGAAGGAGGCTAGAAGCTGCCCAACTGCATTTCATGCATTAACAGCTATGTTCCATAGAAACGGTCGTGGATCTTCATACCGCATGACGAGGGCATAAATTTTTTGGAAACTCACCTAAAGTTGTAAACATCCTCGAACCGGACTTTGACTTCAGTGGTGAGATCGACTTCCGAGTGGCTAGGTGGGCGTTCGTCGTTAGAACCACTGCAGGACACGGCAGCAAAGCCATGACTAGCAGCTTCAAACCGAGGTTCCGAACCCTCAAATGGCTAGCCCACTTATGGTGTCTCCATCTCCAGTTCAATTTTGAGCTTTGTTTGCTTTGTGGAAAAGTAATAGTGTGAAAAATATTTTTCTAAAAATGATTGTTTATATTGCTTTCAAATATGAATAAACGAAACAAATTTTCGTTATCCACGAAAATGTTCATACATAAATTGTTATCGATAATGAAAATATTTTCCTTTTCCATTGACTTATTAATTTAAACGATACAAACAATTATTTTATAAAAGATATTTTTTAAAATTATTTATTTTCCGCATTGCCCTTCTCCTTACCTATGTCTTTGAATCACTGTGTGACTATGGAGGGATTACTATGTGATTTGGCAGTTAGCCGGGTCAGGATTTTCTAAATCAATCTCAATAAACTTAGCATTTCTTATTGTTATTTTTGCTGTCTTTTGAATCACTGTATGGCTATGGAGGGATTCTTGCACTACTAGTCGTTTGCAAGTTCGCATGGAAGGTGCTCCTTTCTTGGAGGTCTGATAAGGAATTGAAGATATCAATTTATTGTTAATAAAAAGGGTCTTAATCCTTATTTATCAACTTAGATTTTCTAATCCATTTCTCCTTAAATGATTGTTAGGAAGTTAGCGTTGCCTTGGGGCTGATGTTGACAGAAATATATCAACCTTAATAGATATTTCTGCGTTAAGTATGACACCAATCTTACTAACTTAAATTACGTTAGATTAGCAATTTATTTATTTGGTACTTTTCTTTAACAATTCCTTCACAAATAGCTTATAATCAAGGAAAAGTGGCACAAACAGTCCCTGAACTTTGGCTCTATGTACAATTTGATCCCTGAACTTTTAATTTTTTCAATGTAGTCCCTGAACTTTAGCCTAATGTTCAATGTGGTCCTTGAACTTTCAATTTGTTCAAGGTGGTACCTGAACTTTTGGTACAAATTCAATATAGTCCATGTACTTTATAAAAATGTTCAATGTAGTCATTCCATTAATTCAAGTTCAGGGACTATATTGTACATTTGTGATTTAAATTGAATCATTCTTCTAAAAAATTAAATCGACAGAAAATGGCGCAATGAGATATGCACATACTACTCTACTCTCATCTTCACATGCATGTAATCGGACCTTAGATGGGCAACGTGGGGTGTGTACATCGAGTTCATTGTATACTGTATATCGACGCGCTAATCTATGATACCTGAGTTTAAGTAAGGATAGAAAATGCAATACACAGAAAGTGTCAATTGTATGCAACCCTCGCATTGGTGCAAGAAAAATGCACATTGCGCAAAATTCGGAAAAGTGGGAAGAAAAGAGAATCATCAAGCTTTTTTAGGGAGGGCAAATGAGGAGAGAAGTGAGAGAAATGCGGCATAGACGAAGGCGAAGAGGAGGAGGCTTGCGGCCGCATAAGCCTTGTCAAAGAATTTGTCGACGGCTAACCTTGCAGTTTCTGTCGCCGGTACATATGATCCAGTATGCGAAATATCAAAACAAACTTTAGATCATTGTCGAGGTTCTTCTTTGAGATTAATTGATTCTCCCTATGTGTCAATGGTCCAAATCTGATTCATACAAAAGCTATTATATATTAACCAACATATTTCCTTAGGTTAATGAATTTTAAATTTTGAAATGCCTTCTCGCCAACAAAATCAAAGAGAGTGCTACCATCGCAGTTTATTAGTTGATTCCCCCAGCATAAACATACTGTACCGCGTCCAATTCAATTCTAAACATTTTAATTATATCAATTTAATCATAAACTATTCAATTGTGTCAATTTAATGATTAACCTTTTGAAATTTTACCATTTTAGTCCAAAACCTATTATTTGGATAATTGGCAAAAATGACTATATTGACAAATCGTCAAAATGTTTAGGATTAAATGGATATAATTGAAAAATTTATAACTGAATTGACTGCCATTTAATATGTTTAGGACTTTTTGGATAATTTTTCCACGAAAATGTCCATATCCCCAAAATTATTAGTTGAAAATTGTGAATCGCAATTATTAGTTGAGCCATTACATCAATCGCATTTAACATTATATCGCGGGTATGCATCCGATTGGTCTGCTCAATTTTAATATAATACGCGTTTTGAACTTTCTAAATAGTGTTTTCATCGACTTGTGGGGGGGGGGGGTTGGTGTTGACTGTTGTTTAATATGTTTAGGATTTTTTGGATAATTTTTCCAAGAAATTGTCCATATCCCTAAAATTATTAGTTGAAAATTGTGAATCGCGATTATTAGTTGAGCCATTACATCAATCGCATTTAACATTATATCGCGGGTATGCATCCGATTGGTCTGCTCAATTTTAATATAATACGCGTTTTGAACTTTCTAAATAGCATTTTCGTCGACTTGTGGGGGAGGGAGGGGGTGTTGGTGTTCCCTTCATGTACGATTTTTCCTTCTTGCTTACATTGACTGGACAAAAGTGGAGCATGAAATTTTCAATGAAGTACTTTCATGGAAAGAGAAAAAAGGAATTGAGTTATGGTCAAGCAAACGGAGTACTATAGTAAATTTTACGAATATTTACCAAGGTGTTACAAGAACATTATATGGTAAAAATTATGTCACCTAATCATTGTAATCCTCTGTAAAATATTTTACATAGAATTGTAATAACATTTGAAAGTGCACATGAAATAAAACTGAAGAATCGTGCATAGGTAAACATTATATTCTTTATTTGAAACATACTTGTTATCATTATTTTATTAGCTGCATTGTAATATACATTTTTTATCATTATTCGTTCTAGTTAATTAAATGCGTTATCCTCCCAACCATCCGAACCAGAAGGAGACTGAGCCATTATGAAGATAGACGAGTGATTTTGAACTTTTCAAATAGAATCTTCCTTGACCTAGACCGAGGCACGATGACGGTCCGTGTGTTTCATACCGTGTTCGATGGCTAACATCAACATGACAAAGGCCCAAATTGAGTGGTCAAGCATAATTGAATCATAACAGGAGGAAATTCTAACGTTGCGTATAGGAAAATACGAGATCAGTCCTGTTCAATTTGAGCTATTAAATTAAGAGATAATACATTTCGACCCTTTGAAAATTTTAGATCGATGGCAACCCATGCACATTTAAGGAAAATTACTGATTATAAAGAAAATTGTCATTGTCACTATTGATTTCTAGAAATTACGAATTACTCATAGTGGGGCCCTTAAATTTACAAACAGTGCGAGGATAATGTAATCGTTGTGTTAAGCTACTAATAGTAGAGGAAATAATTTACAACGAACTCAGGTTGTTTACAATATTTTACGGAAGTTATGAACTCTAGGAAATTCAGCTTTTATGATGATTTGAGGTAAGTTACTACGTTTGAATGATGATTATTAATCGATCGTTCGGAAGGAATGGCTCGTAAGGGAATTACGATTCCTATTCAATATTGGTAACTAGACATGAATGAAGTGACAAATGCTCTCTTGTCACGTAACAATGGCTCCTGATTAAAGTCCACTGTGTACATTCTGGGTTCTGGTCCGACGTGCGAACGAGTCTAATAGAATCTGCTTGCACAAGCAGGGCTTGTGTGGTAGGTTTACCCCGACGAAATTTCCAAGAAAAGGCAAGCAGACACGGGAACGAGAGGAGAAGAAGCTATCTGGCTTGGTCTGAGTCTCCCGGCAAGAAGCTTTCCTTCTAGGTTTGGCCTTTTGTCCTATCATCTCATCTAACCTGCAACTACCTCTGCGTTGCACAGTCCATAATTTGATTTGATGAGCAGGAGTTTTCGAATTTGACAGAGATAAAGGAGTTCCTGCAATTTCAAGTTCAAACCCCCTTCCTTAACAAGAACGGATCAACGCCAGATACAACCCGCTAAATCTCCGCTTTTCATCAGCACAAAGATGTCGTCTTTCTTCAGGAAGAAGAAGCCCATAATCATTCGAAGCCAGCACCACCATCAACTTTTTTATCATGAGCAGAAGAAAAAGGGCAGCACCTACGAGTGCAGTGGGTGCCAACAACCAGGGTTTGGGCCCTATTTACTTGTGCAACGACGGCTGTAATCTCTATTATCACCCGTGCTGCAGCAACCTTTTATGTTCTGACTCCTCCTCGGTCGCTTCTGTCGGCAATCACCCTCCCTACCCGACTGGGGATCTTGTGTCAAAGGAGACAGCGCCGCGCAAAGTGCGGTGCTGCGTTTCATGCGGCGACAGAGTCCAAATGCTCAGGTACAAATGGCGGCACAAGAAGGCGCAGGGCTCGCGCAATCCTTACTGGCACCTCTACCGGCTCCTAGTCAACCGTGCCTTCCACCGGCTCTGCACGTCACTCCCTGCACAGATGCCAGCGCTCGGCGGATGGGAGTCCATGCTGGTGCTCATGGAAAGGATCCGAGACGAGTGCCTTATATGCACGGGCAAGTCCAAGGGATGGGCTTACAATAGTACCTGCGGGGTCTATGGTTACCACGCGGGGTGTGTGAAGAAGGAGGTGTTGAGGATGATGTCTTGTATTCTGTTATATGGAAAAGCTAAATATTTTAGGCTATGTGGACAATTTTGTAATTTGTGTCATGTAGGGTTTCGCTATATATGTTTAGGGCGAAATAGGTCTCTATATAGAGAGGGAGGGAGTGAGAAAGAGCGGCTATACACTTTTTTACGTTATCAGTGAAACAGATCTCATCTCCCCGTAGACGTAGGTAGGCGGAACATCTCCCCTGCTGAACCACGTAAATTTTTGTGTTGTGCAAATTTCCATTACTTTCTTACATCGTTGATAGGATCGAATTTATATATTTGACAATTGGTATCAAAGCTTGGTTCGACAAGCTATCAAGATGGCAGGAAAGGGTTCAAGTGTCAAGTACGACATCGAGAAATTTAATGGAAAGAACAACTTCACTCTCTGGCGACGAAGAATGATGGATCTTCTGATTCAGCAGGGCCTGTCAAAAGTGCTGCTTGGGAAAGGGAAGAAACCAGAAATGAGTGACGAAGATTGGGCGGAGATGGAGGAAAGGGCGGTAAGCGCCATTCGATTGAACCTATCTGATGAGGTTCTGCAGTATGTGGTGGATCTCAAGTCGGCTCCGCAGGTGTGGTCGAAACTTGAGAGCATCTATATGACCAAGTCCCTAACGAACAAATTGTTTCTGAAAAAACAGTTATACTCTCTACAGATAGAGAAAGGCTCGGATTTGTTAGAACACATCAACACGTTCAATTAGATTCTGAGTAAACTTGCAAGTCTGGAGGTTTCAATGGAAGATGAAGACAAAGCCCTATTACTGCTATCATCGCTACCAGCATCTTATGATCATCTGGTAATGACACTCTTGTATGGAAAGGAGATGCTTGAGACAGATGAGGTCACTGCTGCCCTATTATCTAATGATACGAGAAAGAGGGTTAACAGTGCTACGGCACAGGGTGAGGGTCTCATCGGAAAAGTCAAGGAGCAAGAACGGGGAAGAACAATTCAGTGGGGATCCGGGAGTAAGGGTCGATCGAAATCAAGAGGGGCTAAAACAAAACTCTCTTGTTATTATTGCAAGAAAGAAGGCCATTTGAAAAGAGACTGTTACAAGAGAAAGGAAGACTTGAAGAAGCGCGAGAAAACTTCTAATCAAGCAAGTGTGGCTGATAGCTCAGACGGTGATGATGGAGATCTTCTCTTTATATCATCAGGTAAGAATCAATTCGCTGATTCATGGATTTTAGACTCTGGATGCTCTTATCATATGTGTCCAAATAGGGATTGGTTTGATTCATACCGGTCATACAGTGGCGGATCTGTTCTAATGGGGAATGATGCGGTTTGCAAAACCATTGGAATAGGGACTATTAAAATTAGAATGTTTGATGGTATAGTCAGAACTTTATTGGATGTAAGGCATGTTCCAGATCTAAAGAAAAATTTGATATCTTTGGGTGCGCTTGATGTGAATGGCTGCAAGTACACAGCAGCAGGTGGAATTCTCAAAGTCATCAAGGGAGCTATGGTTGTCATGAAAGGAGAGTTGACTGGAAGTTTATACAGGCTCATAGGGAGTATAGTAACAGGTGGAGCATCCGTGACTATAACTGCAGAGTCCGATACAGATGACACTCATCTGTGGCATATGCGGTTGGGGCATATGGGTGAAAGGGGTATGATGGAGCTTCATAAAAGGAAGCTGTTAAAAGGTGTCAAAAGCTGCAAATTGAACTTCTGCAAATACTGCATTTTCGGGAAACAGAGCAAGGTTAGTTTCAGAAATGCAAAACATACGAGCAAAGATATACTTGATTATGTACACAGCGATGTATGGGGTCCTGCACTGATCAAATCAAAAGGTGAAGCCGAATATTTTGTGACCTTCATTGATGATTACTCAAGGAAAGTCCGGGTCTACTTCATGAAGCAGAAAAACGAAGTCTTTTCTCCAAATTCAAAGAGTGGAAGGCTGAAGTAGAAAAGTAGACAGGAAAGAAACTAAAGTGCTTGAGAACAAATAATGGAGGGGAATATAGGTACACACCATTCCTGAAACTATGTAAAGCTGAAGGGATCACACGTCACTTCACAACATCAGATACACCACAGCAAAACGGTGTAGCTGAGAGGATGAATAGGACACTTTTGGAAAGGGCTCGGAGTATGAGACTAAATGCAGGGCTGAGTAAAAGTTTCTGGGCAGAAGCAGTTAATATGGCATGCTATCTCATTAACAGGTCTCCATCTACAGCCATTGAATGCAAAGTTCCTGAGGAGGTATGGACAGGTAATTCGATTGACTATTCTGGTTTGAGAGTATTTGGTTGTCCAGCCTATGTTCATGTACAAAGTGGACATCGTTCCAAGTTAGACTCAAAGTCTAAGTAGTGCATCTTTCTTGGCTATGAGAAAGGTGTGAAAGGATTCAAGTTATGGGATCCAAATGCACGGAAGACCGTGGTTAGCAGGGACGTTGTCTTTAATGAATCTGACATGGTAAAGGCAAATAAAAGTTCACATACAGATGGCAGAAGTAAAGAAGGATCTACTGTGCAGGTGGAGTCAGGTGAACCAGAAATAGCGAAAGGAAGGGAATCATCAAGTAACTCACTAGAATCACAGGAGATAGTGGAAGATACCTACACCATTGCAGAAGGTAGAGGAAAACGTACTCACAAAGCACCTGTGAGATACGGGTTTGAGGATATGGTTGCTTATGCCCTCACAGTAGGTACAGGCGATCCATCTTCCTATCAGGATGCAATATCTGATGCTGATAGTGATAAATGGATGTCGGCTATGATGGAAGAGATGGAATCCTTACAGCAAAATAGGACTTGGAAGATTGTGGAAAAACCTAAAGGGCGAAAGATCATTGGGTGTAAATGGATCTTTCATAAGAAAGAGGCAGTGTTTGAGAATGAGTAGGTAAGGTACAAGGCTAAACTTATAGCTAAAGGGTATGCATAGAAGGAAGGGATAGATTATAATGAAATATTCTCTCCAGTAGTAAAGCACACTTCCATTCAGGTTCTACTTGCTTTTGTAGCCATGTTTGATTTTGAGTTGGAGCAACTTGATGTGAAGACGGCGTTTCTTCATGAAGACTTAGAGGAACAGATTTTCATGGAGCAACCTGACGGGTTCAAAGTGCTAGGAAAGGAAGATCATATTTGTCTGCTTAAGAAATCACTTTATGGCCTTAAGCAATCTCCAAGACAGTGGTACAAGCGTTTTGACTCTTTTATGGTGCAAATTGGCTATTCGAGAAGTGAGTATGATTACTGTGTTTATTTTAAAGTGTCATATGATAATTCGATTATTCTTTTGATGCTTTATGTTGATGACATGCCCATTGCTGCTAAGGATATGCATGATATTATCTCTTTAAAGTCCTTGTTGAATAATGAGTTTGAGATGAAGGATCTGGGTGCTGCTAAGAGGATCCTTGGTATGGAAATTCATAGAGATAGAAGTGCAAGTAAACTCTGGGTATCTCAAAAGAGGTATGTTGAAAAGGTACTTGAGCGTTTCAACATGAATAAAGCTAAACCAGTGAGGATACCATTAGCTAGCCACTTCAGATTATCTGAACAGCAATGCCCCATAAAACATGAGGAAATTGAGGAGATGACTCGAGTTCCCTATGCTAGCGCAGTTGGGAGCCTCATGTATGCTATGGTGTGTAGCAGGCCAGATTTATCTCATGCAGTCAGTGTTGTTAGCAGATACATGAGTAATCCGGGGAAGGAGCATTGGAATGCAGTCAAGTGGATCTTTAGATATCTGAGCGGGATTGCAGACTTGGGTATTATGTTTAGTCGCGACGGAGCTTCGAAGGAGCTAGCGGGATATGTTGATTCAGACTTTGCTGGTGACCTAGATAGGAGGAGGTCTACTACAGGATATATCTTCACATTAGTTGGTGGACCTATTTCATGGAAGGCAATGCTCCAGTCCACAATTGCATTGTCTACTACAGAGGCAGAGTACATGGCAGTTATAGAAGCTACTAAGGAAGGGCTCTGATTGACTAGGTTGGTTCGTGAGTTGGGTTTAGAGCAAAGAGGTGCGGTGTTGCATTGTGACAGTCAGAGTACCATACATCTCGCCAAGAATCAAGTGTTTCATGCAAGAACAAAGCATATAGATGTGAAGTTTCACAAAATCAGAGAGCTTGTGTCAGATGGCAGCATTCACTTGAGGAAGATTCACACGAATAGTAATCTTGCAGATTGTTTTACCAAGCCAGTCACTAGCGAGAAGTTTGGGTCCTGTTTGGGCTCAATTAATATAACTCGCTGTTGAAGATGAGGGATGCACTCAATGAGTGCGGGAGTGTACCTCTTATGGAGGTATGAGGATGAAGACATCTATATTTCATATTCTTTCACAAGTGGCTTTACAGAATCCAAGCCGAGGTGGAGATTGTTGAAGATGATGTCTTGTATTCTGTTATATAGAAAAGCTAAATATTTTAGGCTATGTGGGCAATTTTGTAATTTGTGCCATATAGGGTTTCGCTATATATGTTTAGGGCGAAGCATGTCTCTATATAGAGAGAGAGGGAGTGAGAAAAAGAGCGGCTGTACACTTTTTTACGTTATCAGTGAAACAGATCTCATCTCCCCGTGGATGTAGATAGGCGGAACATCTCCCCTGCTGAACCACGTAAATTTTTGTGTTGTGCAAATTTCCATTACTTTCTTACATTGTTGATAGAATCGAATTTATATATTCGACAGGAGGTCCTACAGAGTTGGAAGCAGGTTGAAGCTCCAGGAAACGGAGGGAAGAGGAGAATAGTGACTATCTACCTGAAAAAAGTGACTCTGGAAATAGCCAAGTGGGCTTTGCAGCAAATTATCCAAGTCCTCTTCGGGTTACAGGCAGCCACGGTGGTAGACATCATTGTGAAGTTTTTCGATTTCATCAGAGTAAGTTTATAGGGACGCAGATCTTTTATCTTGCACGGTGCTTTAGTTCATGTCTCGGTAAATCTCAGCCATTAATAAAATCGTAGTTCTCGTAATACAATGGTTGAGGTTCATGGCACCGAGAATAGTACTCTACAAGAAATTGTAGATAACAAATATATCACAGAATTTGTGCAGACTCTCGTGTCCTACCGCGCTTCGACATTGTTTTGCTCCCATGTAGTTAGCTGTTTGCGGTGAATTTAGCGTAATGTCCGCGCCAGTTTCGAGGCGGCCAACACTGATGTAGACGTAAGGAATGAAGTCTATTTGCAGAGAAAACAGAGCGATGATTCATTTCGTTCGCCATGTAGTTCTGATCGGGTGCTTCTAGGGTCCCGTAGACGAATTAAGGGGACACAGTCCAGATTTTTGGGCCGTAATTATGCTGAAGTTATCCAACTTACCTGAAATTTTACCATAAAGCCATCTGCATTTGTAGGTAGTAATTTAACTTTATGCGCCATAATTTGCTTGTAATGGTCCTAACTCGATTGCACTTGTAAATAGTTTTTTTAATCTTTCTAGACGACAATTTGACTATAGAGTCCTATAACATGAAAATGCTAACACTTAGTGGCTGACCAGTAGCACAGTAAATTACCTTAAATTTTCGTAAGTAATGGTACATATATATTTTTAATTGTCCTTAATAATTTTAAATTTATTCTAAATCCTGCAAATGATGAGTAAGTTATCGTTCTTCACATGTAGTAATTTATCTCAAAATCTCCTAAGGTTGAATATCGCTGCTCCGTCCGAACCTGGTGACGGAGCTCAACGACAATGCTTTTAATTTATATCGAGGATCATTTTGCCGGTGTTACTATTAAGTGAATGGAGCGACCCTTGATTATTTAATAAAATTTGGCATAGGACATTGGTTTACTGAGTGATTTGACCGTCTGCACGGGTGGACCACATTCTAACACCTCAAAAAAATCCGTCCTGTCGCTTAATAAACACATTTTCTATATCGGTCTCAATAAACTTAGAATTTCTTATTGTTACTTTGAATCACCGCATGACTATAGATGGACCGTAATCCCAGTGGCAGGCAAGTTCGTATGGAAGTCGCTCATTTTTCGGGGGTCGGATAAGGAGGCTACAGGCTGCAAAACTGCATCTTATGCATTAACAGCTACATCCCAGAGAAACGGTCATGATTCTTAGTATCGCACGATAAGGACAGAGAATTTTTTGGAAACTCACCCGTAGGTTGAAACGTCCTCGAACTGGACTTCGACTTCAGCGGCAAGATCGACTTCCAAGTAGAGAGGTGGGCGTTCGTCGGTCAGAACCACCGCATGATACAGCAAGGGAAGCCATGACCAGAAGCCTCGACACGAGGTTCAGAACCCGCGAAGCCATCAAAGATGGTGGCGCGCCCCTTGACGATGTCTTCTTCTCCGGCTCAATCTTGGGCTTAGCTGTCCTCCTTACCCATGTCTATTTGTTCTTTGCTAATATGGGGAGACATGAAAGGTCGTTCCTACGGTTGACTTTTCAAGTCAATGGGGAAAACACAACAGAGAGGGCCACGACCCCGCGAAGGGGACAACGTGAAGGACTCGAACTATTGACCAGAATACTGCCAAAGTTGGGAAATGGGAGTGACGGTGCTGTTTAGCATTTGCAAACGATTTTGAGCCTTTAAAGGCTTTTGTGCCAAAGTTAAGGTGTATGGTATCAGGCCTTTGAATTAAAATTAGCATTTCTAAAGTTCCTTAATACAATGCAAATCCCACCCAGTATTGGTTTTGAGCATTTGCCATATACTACTTCGGGGGCTAATGATCTCTTTTTCTTCCAACTTTACCTTTATTAAATTATCTAAATTCAAGTTTTACGCTCACTAGCTTTCCTATGTAGATCTGACCAACATTGCAGGACGTCGATGGAGAGGTCAGATCTGACTACCGACGAGCCAGATTTGTGATGCCAGTAGCCCTCGCTAGAGGTCACGCAAACTCGATGTCGATGTCACGTGACCTTTAGGGGTTGCACAACCTCGAGGTGGCGTTGTCAGAATCGCAATGACGTGGCGACTAAGTTGGGTCATTTGATCCGTCAACTGCGAGCTCGTCCAATCTTTCTCTCTCTCTCTCATTTTTATTTTAAAAATTACTTTTCAGATTGGAGATCAAAGTTTGTAAAAAAAAGTGTTCAATAAACACTAATTGCATCTTGAAAAAACCATTTGACTTAAAGTCCTTTGCGAATGCAAAGGTTTTTTTTTTCTAGATGCTCTACCAAACATTCTCGAGAATCTCTCCATTTTTCGCTCGTCACTTTCATTTGGGATTTAATTCAAACCATTCCTCTCAAAGTTTAGACCGACAAAAAACTGCACGTCGAGAAGTACACATATTACATAAGTCTCATTTTCACGTGCACGTAATTGCGCCTTAGATGTGAAATGCGGAATGTGGCTATAAACACATCGAGTTCATTATACACGATATATTGACACACTATTCATCCTTACCTTAATTTGAGTGAGGATAGAAAATGCATACACAGAGAATATCAACTATATACAACCGAAGCCTTAGTGCAAGAAGCTAAGCACATATTACATAAGAATTCCGAAAAGTGGTCAATTCAATTCATCCAATCAATTTTGACCGGAAATCATTGACATGTACATTGACCATCCTATGTAGCACGACCGACGCTGACGTTGATAATTTTTAAAAATATATGTATTATTTTTTTTTCAAATTTGTCTGTGATTCTGAGGTTGCTCCAATGCGTGTTTCAAACTTCATCTCTTTCATAAACCAATGTCTCTTATTGCTTTCAAAGAAGAAAATTTACGCCTTTGAATTTATTTATTTATTTTTTGAATTATGTTAGCTTAAGTTGGCTAATATTCCATTTCACAATTAAGTAAGCTTTATAAGCAATTTCTCTTTTGAGCTCTTTAACCTTTCTGCTGATATGGAGTTTCATTGGCCTACAACGGGCTTTTGAACTATCATGTTATTGTTAGTTCTATACTTGTAATTGAGGCATCTGTTAGTTTTGGCCTAAAGGGGGGCAAAAAGGCCCCCTGAAGTTATCTTTGGCAATGATTCCATCCAGAAGTAGAGATAATATTTTGTTTAATCCCTTTTAATATAGTACATTTGGGATTTTGTGGGAGACTTGCAGAAGAAAAGATCACAAGGAAGGTCAACATGGAGGGAAAATGCATTCAAAAAGTTTCATCTTAAGATTTGAATGATTCTGTCACTAGTGAAGCTCCCTTGAGGTTGAGTTTATCAATGTGATAGAGAATGATAAGCCAGCAAATATTACTTCACCACGCGATAGCTGTTTTGATTTTGACACAACTTGCGATCGATCTATGCTTTGAACCTGCATTCTTCGTGCAATGCGTGCAGTATCGGGAGCAGGAAGAAGAGGTGGACCGTGATTGGCCTGAACAAGATTGGAGTGGAGATTAAGAAGGCGAAGCGTAGCAACAGCAGCAATGACGATTCCTTAAAGCGGAGGGTCTTGGCCTGGGGAAGAGAAGTGTTGATGCCGAGACTGATGGGGTTGATATTGTTAGGTGTTGAGTTGAATGTTTTTGTTTGGTGGGAAGCCAACCCCGGATGTTGGGATGTTCTAGTTGGTTATTGACCAAATGTAAACATTAAGTTTAATGTCAATAGACTGTATTTTGTCTATGCTTTTGCCATTTCCATATATTGCTTTTGGTTGTGCTGGTGTGCTGATTTTGCTGGTTGTGCTTGCACCAACTGTTGTTTGTGCTGGTGTAAGCACAAGATGCACCAGCTATGTGTTGTTGGTGCAAAGTTAGTGTTGGTGCGTTTGTGGTTCCTAGCTGGTGGTATGTAAAATTAGTATTTAGAACAACAATATCATCACCAATCATCAACTAATAACTTAGATTTTCAGTGATTTACGAATATGTTTCGTGGACGAAAATTGATCTCACACTTAACAAGGCGGGAAAGAGAGGAATGAAATTACCTTGTCGAGGAGGGGTTCTCAGTTGTGCTTATTGGTCGAGCTACATGAGGTGGTGCAGCTAGTTTCTGCTAGTTTGTGCAGGCACCAGCACATGTTTGTGCAGCTAATGCAAAGCACAAAACTACACCAGCGCATGTTTGGGCCGATGCTTGACACTGAAATAATCACTTTTTAACAACGATTGGCACTGAAGAGATCACTTTTTAACAAAGACTAGCACTAAAGAGATCACTTTTTAACAACGATTAGCATTAAAGTGATCACTTTTAAAAAAAAAATTGACACTCAAACGATCACTATATACAACTTTTAAACGACGTCGTTTAAGGGCTATATGCTAACTGGACACGCCGGCGAGCCACGTAGGACTAAAAAATTAATAAAATATAGCCACGTCGGATTTCCGGCGACCCAGATCGGAATTGGCACTTCAATGATCTTTTTTTTTTTAAAGTGGCACTTAAGTAATCCGAAAAAAACTTTTGATACTAAAGTGAGCGCCGTACACAACTTTTGGCACTTCTAGTGTCCTTTTAGGAATTGCATATGTCAATTTATTGTAAATAAAAACAGTCGTAATCCTTATTTATCAACTTAGATCCATTTCTCCTTAATTGATCGATAGAAAGTTAACGTTGCCTTGTAGCTGATGTTAACAGAATTAGGGGCTAGCATGGTTCTAGGGTAGAATCTAGAACCGGAGAACCAGACCGAGGGGAACCTTGTCCAGTTTCACGTTCCAAAGTATGCATGATAGATTTCATATTCTAAATATTAGGAAACCTATTTCAACGGGTAGGTTCCTAAGTTTTAGGTACGTAGAACCTGGAATCTCAAATAAGTTTTTGTGTTTATCTTGGTCTATGTTTTCACGTAATCTTGCGGTATTCCATGACGTTCGATGATGAGTGTATAACCTAAAATCACTAGTCTAAACTTCCATTTTATGACTGAGACTTTTACTTTGTTTATGTTTCATATTTTCTGTGTGTCTAAATATAAGTTGCGGTCAGTCAATTGTAGCTGCAAGTGGTTATCATTAAAAGTGATGATTCACTGCAATCGTCCAATTAATAATATAAGTGGAACTTGAGTAGACCCTGAAACTGACCCTGCAATCTGTGACCAGGCAGGTTTCAAGAGATACATGGTAGGTTCAAGGTTCCAAAAAATGATGAATATGTTCCAACGGATAAGTTCTAGGTTCCAGGTAGAACCTGTATGAAACTGGAACCGCTCACCTGGAGATAGAAACATATCAACCTATCGGAAGTGTTAAAGACAGAAAACGAATTAAAGTAAATAGAGTGATGTTAGATATACTAAGATTGGTTCATGATTCATAATAAGAACAAATAATTGAGTTTTCCATTCGGAAAGGTAAAATCAAACTTTCTTAGGGACGGCAAATGAGGAGGAAATTGATAGAGTTGCAGCGACTGTGAAGGCAAGGGGAAGGAGGCTAGAGGCTGCATAACTGCATTTTATGGATTAACAGCTACATCCCACACAAACGGTCATGATTCTTAGAAAGGAAAATTACCAAAAAAATCCTTAACCTTTTGTAATTGTGTCGATTCAGTTCTAAACTTTTTTTTTTTGCCAATTCAATCTTAAACCTTTTGCAATTGTGCCAATTCAGTCTATCCGGCCACTTTTGGCCTGCTGGCTGACGTGGCAATATTTTTTATTATTTTTCGAATTTTTTATTTTATTTTTTTCTCTTTCTTTTTTTTTCTCTATCTTCTTCCTCGGTCGCCAATCCGGCGACCGGCGAGAGACTGAGGCCGGCAAGTTCCACCTCACCGTCGTCGGGCGAGGTTGAGCCTCGCCCAGATCTGGCTCGACCCCACCATCGCTTGGCAAGCTTGACCTCGCCCGGTCATAGCGAGGCTAGACCTTGCTCGACGACGACAAGGCCGCCCAGATCTGGCGAGACCTCACTATCACGGGGTGAGCTCGACCTCGCCCGACGACAGCGAGGCTCGCCCTCACCAGTGTCGGCGAGGGCCAGCCTCGCCCATGGCAAGCGAGGTTGACCTCGCCATGGCCGGGCAAGGTAGAGCTCGCCCAACGATGGTGAGGTCTCGCCAGATCCGGGCGAGGCCTCGCCCAACGATGGCGAGGTCTCGCCAAATCCGGGCGAGGCTTCACCCATGGCCGGCGAGGTGGAACTTGCCGGTCTCAGCCTCTCGTCAGTCGTCGGTCACCGGACCGGCGACCGGGGAAGAAGATAGGGGAAAAAAAAAGAAAGAGAAAAAAATATAAAAAAATTATTAAAATATTATCACGTCAACCGGCCAGTGTCCACGTCAGCGCCGGCTGATTAAAAGTGGTCGGATGGACTGAATTGATATAATTGTAAAAGATTTATAACTGAATTGGTAAAAAAAAGGTTTAGGACTGAATTGGTACAATTGCAAAAGGTTTTGGACTTTTTTAGTAATTTTCCCATTCTTAGTATCACGCGACGAGGGCTTAAAATTTTTGGAAACTCACCCGTAGGTATAAACATCCCCGAACTGGACTTCGACTTCAGTGGCAAGATTGACTTCCAAGTAGCGAGGTGGGCGTTCGTCGGTCAGAACCACCGCGTGATGCGGCAAGGGAAGCCATGACCAGCAGCCTCGACACGAGGTTCTGAATCGAAGCCATCAAAGATGGTGGGGCGCCCATTGACAATGTCTTCGTCTCCGGCTCAATTTTGGATTCAGCTGCCCTCCTTTCCCATGTCTATTTGTTCTTTGCTAATATGTGGACGTGAAAGGTCGTTCCTATGGTCGACTTTTCAAGTCAATGGGGCCACAACAGAGAGGCCCACGACCCCGTGAAGGGGACAACGTGAAGGACTCGACTTATTGACCGGGATAATGCCAAAGTTGGGAAATGGGAGTGACGGTGATTTTGGTTCGGCATTTGCAAAGGACTCGAATTATTGACCGGGATACTGCCTTTGTTAGGAAATGGGTGTGATGGTGATTTTGGTTCGGCACTTGCAAAGGATTTTGAGCCTTTAGAGGCATTTGTGCCCAAGTCGACGTGTTTGGCAACGGGCCTTTTGAGTTAAAATTATCATTTCCAAAGTTCCTTAACACAATGCAAATCCACCCAGTATTGGTTTTGAGCATTTTCCAAATACTACTTCGGGGGTTTTTCTTTTTCTTTTCCAACTTTCTATTTAAATTCTAGTTTTACTCTCACCAGCTTTCCTATGCAGATTTGGCCAACATCGCACTGCATCGATGGTGAGGTTAGATTTGACCGCCGGCGAGCCAAATCTACAATGCCGGTAGCCCTCGCTAGAGGTTATGCAAACTCAACATTGACATCATGTGACTTTAGGTGAGGCTCGAAGTTTGCGCAACCTCGAGGTGGCGTTGTTGGGATCACAACAAACTGGCACTGAGTTGGGTCATTTGATTCGTCAACTGCAAGCTCGTTCAATCTCTCTCTCTCATTTTTATTTTAAAAAATACTTTTCAAATTGGATATCAAAGTTTGTAAAAAAGTGTTCAACAAACGCTAATTGCATCTCGGGAAAATCCTTTGACTTAAAGACCTTTGCACATGCAAAGATTTTTCCTATATGCTCTCTCAAACATACTCGAGGGTCTCTCCATTTTTTATTAATCACTTTCTTTGGGATTTAATTCAAATCATTCCTCTCAAAGTTTAAACTGACAGAAAATGGCACATCGAGAAGTACGTATATTACTTAACTCTCATTTTCACATGCATGTAATTGGCCCTTAGGTGTGAAACACGGGATGTGGACATAAACACATAGAATTCATTGTACATGATATATTGACACACTACTCATCCTTACCTTAATTTGAGTGAGGATAGAAAATTCATACTCAGAAAATATCAACTATATGCAGCCCACGCCTTAGTGCAAGAAGTAAAGCGCATATCACATAACAATTCTGAAAAGTATGGTAAGAAAAGAGAAGTATCGGAAGAATTATCAAAAAAGTCACAAACCTATTGCAATTGTACTAATTCAGTTCTAAACCCTTTTCTTTTCCAATTGAGTCCTAAACATTTTACATTTGTGTTAATTCAGTCAATCCGATCAATTTTGGCAGGAAATCGCTAACATGAACGTCGGCCGTCCTAGTGGCGCAGCCAACGCTGACGTGGACAATTTTTAAAAATATTTTAGTATTTTTTCGAATTTTTCCTTTTTTCTTTTCTTTTTCCTTTTTTTTTCTTTCTCTTTCTTGTTTTTTTTTCTTTCCTTCTTCCTCTGGCCAGTGAGGTTGACCTTGCTGGCCACTAGCGAGGTTGAGCCTCACCATTGCGGGTGAGGCTCACCCTCAACCTCGCCTACCCTAGCCTCTGTCCGATCCAACGATCGACCAGAGAAAGAAGAAAGAAAATAAAATAAAAAATGACAAAAATTTAAAATAAATTCAAAATTCAAAAGATTAATAAAATATTATTAAAAATTGTTCACACCAGTGCCGGCCCACCACGTAGGAATGCCATAGTCCATGTCAGCGATTTTCAGCTAAAATTGACCGAATTAACTGAATTGGCATAAATACAAAATGTTTAGGACTCAATTGATCAAAAAAAAAGGGTTTAGGACTGAATTGATACAATTGTAATAGGTTTTAGGAATCTTTTAGTATTTTTTCCAAGAAGTATCAAAGCTTTCTTAAGGAGAGCAAATGAAGAGGGAATTGAGAGAAGTGCAGCGCATACGAAGGCGAGAGGAGGAGAGTCTAGGCCGCACAAGTAGCAATTAGAAAATCTAAGTTCCATAATTGTTTTTAGCCACCTTGAGGGAGCCACCAAAGGATTTACTTCAGTCACGAAACATTCTTTACCTATATAGAAATACATACCAAGCGATTTCGAAGCGATTTTTACTTCGCAATTATGTAGATGTTTGTTTCAAGTAGTTTGGCGATCGAGTGAATTATTGGATAACTTTAAACGAGCCATGGATCTATTGTGATTTTGGCTATGCAACAGGGACATCGGCCCCCGATCAGCATTTGGAATGGCAAATGACGAATCGCATGGGTGGTGATTCCGGTACGGAACGGTGCATAGCCGTGATGTCTGACTCTCGCTCATGCTGGTGCCGTGAAGTTGAACAAAGAGAAGTACCGGGTGTTCCGACAATTGATTGAGAACTCAGTTTACTTACTACTTCCGCTAAAATTTTTTTATCAACTTAGATTATCTAATCCAGTTCTCCTGAATTGATTGTTAGAAAGTTGGCCTTTCCTTGTCGCTGCTGTTCGCAAAAACATATCTACCTATCTGAAAGTGCTAAAGACAGAAAAAAAAATGAAGTACAAAAGAGTGATGTTAGACTTTTTAAGACTGAGCTTCAATTAATAACAAGGACGACTATTTTTATAGATGTATTAATCCACTACTCATCATTACATTAATTTTAGTGACGCTAGAAATTAAATGCATACACAGAGAATAGTAAACTATACACATCCCACGCCTTACTGCAAGCAAAACGCATTCAATAACAATTCCGAAAGGTGGAAGAAAAGGGCATCATCAGACTTTCTTAGGGAGGGCAAATGAAGAGAGGATCGAGAGAAGTGCGGTGCAGACGAAGGCGAGGAGGAGGAGGCTCGCCGCCGCATAGCCCTTGTCGAAGAATTTGTTAAAGGGCAATCCCAAATCTCCTAACAACAACTTCATGTCCTTTGTCACCCCGAATCCTGCAGCGGATCCGGTCGCCAGTAGATACGATGCGATCTGTGGAATATCAACACAAAACTCTAGGTCATGGTTGAGGTTGTTCTTTTAGATTAATCGATTCACCTTATGTGTCGATGGTCCAAATCTGATTCATGCTACAGCTATTATACATCAACCAGTAATATCTACACACCTTGTCCGCGAAGAAATCAAAGAGAGAGCCGTCGTCACGGTTTATCAGTTGATTCATTTTGCATATGCGGTGAAGTGTTCGTGCAATTTGGATGAGAGTGTACGCAGCTCCAACCACGATGGTTCCTAGCATGTACCTGCACAGAGTTCCTAGATATGAAGAAGATGCAGAAGTTGATAAAGCAAGATCACACGGTACAACTCACCGGTACGCGTAGACATCCCTAAACCGGACTTTGAGTTCCGTGTTGATATTAATCTGCAAGGTCTCTGTGTTCGCCGCCAAGACCGCCCATCGCTACGACGAGGAAGACCAGCGTAAGGAGTCTCAACGCGAGGCTCAAAGCTCTCGAAGCCATCAAAGTTGGTGGGTGCCGCCCTTACTTTCACCTCCGGTCAGTCCTACAGAACTTCTTCCATCTGCCTTCTAATGCTTTGCTCGCTCCTATATGTTCCATCCTTCAGACCTAACACTCAACAGGATAGACTAATCTATTGGTCCCACCGTTGACTTTTGGGGACTTTCTGCGTCATGAGGGTTGGTGACGAGAATGACTCCAGAACGCGTCTCTGATGCCTGATGGTGACAATCGCAAACCTGACGAGTTCATCACTTCACCGAGTAATGCTTTATGGAAACCTAACAACAATGTCGAGGCCCAACTGGACAAACATGTACAGGAGCAGCCATGTTCTTGCCAATTTTGGAAGGCCTTTTCACTTGTAATAACCCAGCTTTCTGTCAGCCCAACATTCAAACCAAATCTGTATTTTCTGTACTTTTTGGTTTAAATTTATTTTCTGTACTTCATTTTGCGAATCATGGGAAGAAAAGAGTTTTTTTTTTTTTCGCTAAATCGAACCTTCCATTGCATCAGAAAAGAACAATATTACACATAAGAGTTAGAGCCTACATCAACACGATAAATTAAAGAAGACTCCGCTAACACTAAGTTTTTGACTCTAGGTGGGAGATCATTAAAGAAGAAAGACGAAGCATTTCCCAAATGATAAAAAGCCCATTTTGCAAACTCATGAGCAGCAACATTACTAGATCTGTTGATCCACTTGAAACTCCATTCTGGGTTATTGCTGAGAAGTAAGCGAGTGTCCGAGACGAAAGGATGAATACACCAAGGACAAATGCCCTTTTGTTGAATAGCATCAATTAACACCTTACAATCACTTTCAAAAATCGCTTTGTGGATGCTGAGGGATTGAGCAGCTTTGCATGCGAGAAGAAGAGTTGCAGCTTCAACTTCCACTGGCGAGTTCCATCTTCCTCGTCTTGTCCACGCTTGGACAACTGAGCCTCTATACGATCGTGCAATAATACCTATGGCACCTCTGTTATCTTTCCACGCACCATCTACATTAAACTTCAACTCTTGGTTTGATGGAGGAATCCAAGAGTTTGACCTTACCCCAATAAAATCCGGTTTCTCGCTTAACCTGACTTTGTCCTCCCTCTTGAACATATTTGAATATTCCAAGAAATCTTGTATGATCATCTGAATCGCGTGGGAAGGCACTAGAATAGTCTGTTCATGTAGCTTTGCATTCCTGTTATGCCACATTATAGTGCAAAGAATTGCTGCATAAAGGGTGAAGAGCTTGCAATCTACTCCCGTTGTCTGTGCTATTTTTCTTGGATCAAGAAAGTGATTCACCATCTCTTCCGGAGACCTGAAGTTCCAAGCAGACGAGATAATACCCCATGGACTCTGTCTTCACAAAATTTGGGCTAGATGACATCTTGTGAACAAATGTACTGAATTTTCCTCCGAAGCCCCACACAACGGGCAAGAGGGGTATGGGATATGGATCACTTGAACAAGTTAGCTCGACAAGGTAAAACGTTAGACACTATCCTCCACAACATCATTTTGTGTCGCTCATGAGATCTAGCTTTCCAGATTTTGTTCCAAATCCCACTATTGTTACCATTTTCATTTTGCAACACTTTATGAGTTTGTAAGCAGATTTAACAGAAAACACTCCATCGATAGCTGGATGCCAAATCAGTTTGTCTACCCCAATGGAGTTTGGCACATGGATATGAAGGATGGCTTGTACTGAGGTTGGGCAAAATGTTTGATTTAGACTTAATACATCCCAAGATTTTGTCCCTGGGATAAAGAAGCTTTCTATCTTTCTGTGCTTCAAAGCAGGGTCTGGATCAATAAAAGAAGGCATGTGAGTTGAGACATTAGGAATCCAGGGGTGATTTCCGACCTTGATCGACTTTCCATCCCTTATTTGATATAGAGTTCCCAGATTAAGTATTTTTCTGGTATCTATTATTGCCTTCCACATAGGAGAGGCTGATGCCTTGACCTTGTGATTCCAGAAATTTGAGGTTTGCAGATATTTCCCTTCAAGTACTCGAACCCATAACTTGCCTCTATCTTGGATCATTCCCCAACCAAGCTTCAAAAGTAAAGCATTGTTGAAGTCCCTATTCTGCCGAAAACCCATTCCTCCACTCTTCTTGTTTCTACACAGAAAATCCCAACATTTAGGTGTAAAATATCTGTTTTTCTCGGTTGGCACACCCCACCAGAATTTCCTTATAGAGGCATCGAGTCTGTTACCCGTACTCCGAGGTAGCCGACTAGATTGCATAGCATAAATTGGTGTGCTCTGAACAATCGATAGGATATATGTTGCTCTCCCCGCCCAAGATAGTGTCTTTCTTTTCCAGGAGCTAAGTTTATTGTCAACCTTTTGTTCAAGGAATTGATATTTTGTCCTACTTTTTCCTGGATTGAAGAGGGGATTTCCAAGGTACAGTGATTTAGGATCTGTCTTTCGCATGTGGAGCTCATCCATACAAAACTTTTTCATGCCCACAGAAGTATTTTTAGAAAAAAAGACCGACGACTTCTGATGATTCAAGCTTTGGCCTGACCACGAGCAATAAATTTCAAGGCATTCCTTCAGTGCTCTCACTTGATGTTTAGTGGCTCCAACAAATAACAACAAGTCATCGGCATACATAAGGTGAGTTAAAGGCGGACTTTTTCGCCCTACTCTTATACCTGTAATAATCTTCAGATCGTCTGCTCTAGATAGAATTCTGGAAAGAAATTCAGTATATATCATAAACAGGTATGGAGAGATAGGGTCACCTTGTCGAAGTCCCTTTTGAGGTTTAAAACTTCCCGCCAGTCTACCATTAATGAGAAGAGAATAATGAACCGACGATACACATATTTTGATGAGCCTGCGGAAGTGAGACGAAAACCCCAGACTATAGAGTATTGCATCAAGTATATTCCAATCAACTCTATCATAAGCTTTTGACATATCAACCTTGACTCCCATGAATGGACTCCCCTTTCTTTTCTTCCTCATGGAATGTAAGATTTCCTGTGCAATTACGGAATTCTCTTGAATGCTTCTACCCGGAACAAAAGCTGATTGCTGAGGTGAAATGATATGACTGAGGAACCCTTTCAGTCTATTTGCCAACAACTTAGAGATAAGTTTATAGCTCACGTTGCATAGACTTATGGGTCGAAAATGGTTAAAGATGTGCAGATTATGGGTTTTTGGGATGAGTACTATAAAAGTATGATTGAAAAAATGAGGCAACTGGCCTGTGTTAAAGAAATGTTGCACAAATTGGACAATATGGGCCTTCACCACTTCCCAGCATTTTGTGTAGAAAATAGCATGGAATCCATCTGGGCCTGGTGATTTGAGAGGGGCCATCTCTTTCAAGACGCTATATATTTCATCCTTAGTTGGAATCGCCAAAAGATCCAAATTTTCTCCGTTAGAGACTACCTTAGGGAAGAGTTCCCTAATGACATGGTGTGGATCAAGCGATGGTCCCGAGAAAAGCTCTGTATACTTGGATCAAAAGAAGTTTTTAATCTCATCTATATAGTAAGCCATTGGCCTCCATCATCCTGAACTGTGAAGATACAATTTTTGCGCCTTCTGATGGTTGTAGAAAGATGGAAGAATTTGGTATTCCGATCACCCTCCTGTAGCCATGATTGTCGCGATTTTTGCTTCCATATCATCTCCAATCTCTCCCATTGCTCGTTAATAGCCACCTTGATTTCTTTTTCCCACCTGATATGATCTTCTAAAGGGTCATCACTTTGAATGGAATCAAGTGCTACCATCAATTCCTTGAGGCGTTGTTGGCAAATACCAAAATGTTCCTTATTCCACCTTTTGAGAGCTGTTTCTGTCGATTTCAGCTTCCTATGCCATGTGGTTAGTGAATTGCCTACCACATTGTTGTTCCAAGCCTTTTCCACTTCATTAACACAAGTTGAGTCCCGTAGCCATGCAGCTTCAAATTTAAAAGGACGTTTCGAGTTATTCTCATTAGAAGTTGAATTCAACAAAATAGGAGAATGATCCGAGTTTACGACCGGCAAGTGGACAACCCCTGCTCGAGGGAATTTCTCACATCATGATGTCGAACAAACTGCTCGATCAAGTCTTTTCCGAACGCTTGCAAAGCCTTCTTTGTTATTTGTCCAAGTATAAGGTTTGCCTTTGAACCCAAGATCAACACGACCCAATGCATCCATAAAATCTACCAGAAAGTGACGAGATGGGCCCGGACCCCTTTTGTTGGACGCCTCATAGCCATAGATAGTCTCATTGAAGTCACCAATTCCAACCCAGTCTTCCCCCAAGTTTTGAATCCGGCTTGTGAAGTCTTCCCAAAACACTTGTTTAAGCCCACAATAAGGAGGTGCATACACCAACGAAAGCCACCATAGTTGTTCGGGATTTTCTTTGTTAGAAACCTCTATATGGATTTGGTTTTTGTCTGCAAAGGAAAAGGATAAAGCTACAGGATCTTTCCACATGACTGCTAAACCTCCCGCATTATTTTCCGCGGGGATAGAGAAGGATCGAGTAAATCCAATCCTTCTTGTAATAGTTTCTATCCGTCTAGTATCACATTTTGTCTCCGATAGAAACACAATATCGGGGTTATAAGATCCGCATGTGGCCTTCAGCTCTCTCATTGTCGAGTTTCCAACAATGCCTCGACAATTCCATGCTAAAATATTCATGGCTACAATGGGCACATAACTTGGTTCGCCTTCAGAATTCCACTTCTTTCACCTGACTTGGTGCTTGCGGGTCTTGCACTGTTCAGCGATGCAGGTAGATAACCACTGGATCACCTACTCAACAATACCTTCATCTCAACAGGAATTTGCTCTCTAAATGGATATGACAAATGTCCAAACCCGTCTGAATTTTGCTCTCTAAATTTATGGAAGATCATCGCATAATAAGTACATGGATTTGACCACTTTCCCTCAGGCAGTAGACACTAAGGGAGAGGAAGACTCCCAAATAGGGAGATGGAAGCTCTCGGGAGAGAGAGCAGCGAAATGTTCTCTTTATCTTTAATACTGATCTGACTTGAGCATAACGTCGAACAGATACTGAGCAGGGATCAAGAGAAGGATATTGAACATTTTGAGGACTTGAAGCGCAGATCTAGAACCAAAGAAAATCACCAGGAAAAGCTCAACATCAGACACCAACTCAATTGGAAACAAAACGCTCAAGAAACCAGAGAAACCAAATTCGGTTCTTCCATGAAACATAAACGAAGCGAAATGGGTTCGTGGGAGTAGGGGGAGAGGTGTTTTGTGAAGCTATCACCAATGGGATAGCAGGGATTGAGATTAGGGTATGGAATTGGAGGGAGCTATCGCACAGAGGCTAAAGTAAAGCTACCACAAAATGGCAGAGAAAAGCTCTACGAGAGAGCAGCTTGCCTTATGGAGAGCTAGACAAAGTTCAAAGACTTTCCTCAATTATGGGAAGAAAAGAGTTAAAAAAAGGTAACCATGCACTTTGCTTTTCTTACTTGGATTTTTTCCGTCATTGATCTTACTTGCAAAAAAATGAATGGATTTCAGTTTCTAGAGAAACTATGACAAATTTTTTTTACCGAGGCACATTTCCCCAAAAGGCAGAAAAGAAGAATAAGAGGCTCTCTCATCTATGATAATATTTCCGTAACTAGCGCATTTCGGACCGAATAAAAGCCTCAATCATGAGACAGAATCGAATGTGAAAATTCATGGATGGGCATAAATTATCGTCCCATGTTCAACCCACATTGTTATGCGAACACAATTTGTCGTCACAGCTCATAAACTCGGACATATCATGTGGTTGGAAATGGAAGCATCTCCCGATAAATGCTGTTTCTCAAGCCTGTACTTCGATTCTTCATTATTCATCCGTACCCTAGTTTTGCATTTTTAAACAGTATCTCCATAGGTGCAATTATAAGAAAATGGATCAACCATTGTCTAATGAGCAAAAGCTAGAAGAGAGAATGAAGTAAATGCCAACAATGACTCTTGAAGTGGGCAAAGACTAGACCTCTCTTTTCTGTGAATTTCCCACAAAAGAAACGACAATTAGATCACGGGTCATATTGCATTTTTTGGTTGTTTGCGAAAAAGCCCAAAAGGCCAAAAGGCCATCTCACAACTTTCTCTTTCCCCAAACCTTGTCCCTTAGTTCAATCTGCAGAATTTTGTTTAAAGCACAGACAGATAGAAGTTCATCATGTTCCTGGTCTACCTTATAAAAATCCCTTCATTGCCTTTTGCTTTTTCCCCCCTCTACCATCTCCATTTAGTGGATTAGTGATAATATTCCATATTCACTCAAATGTTGATCTTTGGCTAGGTACGGTAGAATGCCTCAGTGTGTGGTTATATATTCTTGACCAGCTATGACATGACAATGGCAATATCTTTGCGCATCAGGACATCGAACCAGCAATAAGTTGGTGTCCATCGCTGTTTGTGAATCAAGAAAGAAAAAGATCACGAGAATGCAGACAAAATTTTACAGACACGAAAGAACAACAATATTGTTGAAATAAAGGAAAGAAACGAGAATCACACTGCTTTTGACTGAAGCATCAGTATTCAGCAGTAACCTCACTCACAAGAATGATTACACAGGTAAAAAATCAGGAGCAGACCTGGAGTTGGATAAAAAAAAAAAGTTAACCCCACCGGTCCTCCACTTGCCTTGAGGCCCACCTTTTCATTTTTACTTCTTTTTGCAGGATCCAGTCTTCTTCTCTCTTCTCTTGAAAGTTCACTAATTCGCGGTTCATTGTACAAGGGTTGCTGTGGATTGGATTAACCAAGAAACTGCATGAAATTTAAAACCCATAAGAGCTTATTAAGAAAAGTGTTTACCCACAACTCTGAAGAAAATTGGTCTAAACATCTCGTGACAGGAGATGGGTAAAGGAAAGAAAAAATGAAGTACTAACTTTAATTGACGTATGTTAATGCTAGACACACTAGTTTCGATGTTTGAATCAATCTGGGTGATAATAATGAAAGAATAAGAGGCTAAAATAGATAGAGCAAGCATACCTGTCAAGTTTTTTAGTTTGGGCGGGGGAGAGATGATGCTGGCGATTCACTTCTCTCTCCTGTTTTTATCAATTAGGATGCTCAAGAATGACCCATCTTCCTCCACATCTCCCACAGACTTTGAATCAGTAACTCTCTGACTCTGACTATAATGATGAATGTGACCACCATTTCTGACAACATTCCTCTCAGAGTCCTCCCTCACTTTCTTTCTCAGCTTCTCTTCTGCATCCTGCAAGAACTTGAACTTTGGTGGTGGTGATGCCCTGATCCTGCTGAACTCTGCATCAGTTGAGGACTCAAAGAGAGGGTTGAATCCGTGCGGGTTCTGGTATGTGTTCGCAGGGGAAGTGAGAGGGGGCGTGAAGAGAGATGGAGAGGCAAGAGGAGTGAGAAATGGGGTCTCCACAGTAAAAAGCAAGTCACTCAAGCTCCTTCCTCTTGAGCCCTTTTCGCCTCTGGACCTGCCATCTTCTGACTCCAAGTCTTCCTTTGTCTCTTCAACAATGGTGAAGAGAAATCTGGGAGGCCCTCCAAGCTTGTGCAGCCTCATGAGCTCTGTCTCCATGCTCTCCTCTTCACATGGTTTTACCAGAATATCCTTGTTTGAGTGGACTTGTAGTTGTTGTAGCTGATTCTGGGAATCATTCAACTGGGTATTAGAGATTAGTCCTGAAGCAGAGAGTTCTTGGGGATTCAAAGCTGTTTGGCCCAAAGAAGTCGGCTTTTTACAGCAGAAAATGTGAAGGAGCTCTTTAGTTGGAGTGTTGTTATAGCCTTCTTCAATCGTTCCACTTGTGATCCTCTTTTTCCAACAGAGCAAATAATAGAATTCTACAAACAGGGCTAAAACAAGGCAACCAAAGACCACACTCAACCCCAGTCCAATTCCACTCAAAGATTTCATCTTTTCCACCCCACTTTGGTGTTGTCCTTCTCTAAATCAATCAAGGGAAGAGAAGCTACTTTGCCTAATTACAGACAATTGCTAAATAGAAAAAATTAGAAAATTCACTTTCTGAAATAACCCAAATCGCAAATGCATGTTAGAGCAAACCACTCTGCACAGCACATTGCAAAACTGCCAAAGAAAAAGAACCTTGGACTGAACTTCTGAGAGCAGCTTCAATCTTTTCTCTATTCACGACTAACAAGAAGTGAACCCTCCAAAGAAGAACTTCACTCGGTTGAGCTCCGTCGTGGGTTCCGAATCTCTTGCTGCTTCATCAACAAATAAGAAGCTGGTGGTGAAAAATGCCCACTTTATCAGCTGAGAATAAACTCGCATCACCCAACTGTCAAAAACGAACCCAAAGATGTTTTCTTTTCTTAAACATCACCACCATCCATAAATCATCAAAAGTGACGATGAAGAAGAAGCTTCAACTCTTCCTTCCTTTTTACAACGCAAGAGCACCAGCTAACTTTCGGATAAATTTCACTGTTGCCATGTGAGGGTCTTGCGACTCTTGAGGGGCTTCACTATATCTAGATTTCACCAGACACCAGCAAACAAAAAACTTCCCCCCCCTGCTCTTTTAATGGGAGTAAAGCATGTGGATACCATGTTTAGTGAAGTGGGAGATGATTACAGCAACAAGAGATGAGGCAAAGAGAGTGGGCAATATACTTTCCTGATTGTCTTCTTTTTATATGGTTGGAAAATCACATCCCTCGAGGAATGCTCACATGGGATCACAAATAGAAGGAAAAGGATGCGACTTTAAAATCATTAACTGTTGGAATTTCCAAGTGCATCTACGAACTTGCCCCTCCTGGGCATGTCCTTTTCCACCGCAGAGCTCTCATGAGGTGTCCTTGGCTAGGGAGGGCAATTTTGTACATGCAAAGCCCTAAGGGAAAGCTTCAGAATCTGTGTCAACTTTGACATGAAATTCCCCCAGCTAATTTCAAAGTCCACATTGAGCATGACCATCTGATTCTGTGTGATTGACTGGGGTTGCCCATTGTTTCAACTCCCCAAGTGCTTTAAAGGATGGCATCTTTTAATTCAAATCCTTGATTAATGACCAGATAGAAAATGAGTCGCAAAAGGTTCGTGTGTGAATTTTTTGGTATGCTCTGCTTGGAAGTCATCATCAAGTTGCTCCAAACAATGAACAACTCGAGCTTAATTAGATTTGAATTTGAATCTATGTAATGGGTCTATTCAGTTCCATTTCTCGTGCTTGAACTGGACTCCCAACTCCATGCTCAACATCGATGAGACATGACTCGGCTATTGAAATCAAACCATTCACTTGTTGAAACGTGAATTATTTGAGTCAAGCAATAGCAGATTTGAATCGGATGCAAATTGAGTGATATTGTCAATGGTTGTCGGGACCAAGTTGTTAGGCTTGAACATGATCTCTGTTCAAGGCTTCGAGCATAGAAGTCCAAAAACTGTTGAAGGCCCTTTGAACTTTAGTGAGCAGATAAGCTAACTTCTCTCTCCCTGATTGACTGTACATTATTTTTTTCCCTTTGTTTGAATCGCTGATCTGGTCTAGAATTTGGCTTCTGGTAATGAACTCAGCCATCTGCTTCTTCTGGTGGTTGATGGGTCCAATGTTTAGCCATTGATGGACAGGAGATAAAGTGCCAGAATTTCGCACAGATGTTTACACTTCATTCAATAAGGGAAAGTTTTGGTACTCAAACACAATCAAATTAGCAAAAAATGTGGGTCTTCAAGTGCTGGATACATTTGTCATCATTAATAAACAGATGCATGATCCGTAACTGTATGGTTGATTGAGGCATTTAATTATCTTTTTTCAAGCTATGACAGCTTGGACTTGAATTAAATGTGACTGAGTGACAAATTTAGCATTTTCCTGCTTCATTTGTCCCATGGTTGGGATTGTATATATGAATGTTAGAGAATTCCATATATTAGAGATATTATTAGGTATCAAGGATATTGTTTGATATTTCGTTATTTTCTAAGATAGTTAATTTTTTTTATTAAAATATATCCTTTCCTATGGATAGTGTTCGGGTATAAATACTATTCTCTAATAAAGTGCAATGAAAAGTCAATTAATTAAAGATGTAGTTTTTAATGAAGATCAAATATTTTACATGATATCAGAGCCATCAAGAGAAATGGACCCAATTCTACTAGCTTTTTCTTTCTTTTTACCATTAGTCTCAATCATTGTCTCTATTGCAACCATGGGCTTCTCTATTCCCTTCCCATGGCCAGCAACATCAACATCTTCGTCTCTATCAACATGTCGAGCTTCATTCTAGTCTCTGCTCATTGTTAGGGGAGCTGTGCCTCTCCGTCTTTTGTCACCTCATCTTTAGTAACTTTTCAGTTTTGTCAACACTCGATGCCCACCATGGATGTTTTTGGTTATGAGACTCTCTTTCAAATGCAAGTGTCATTGATGAGTGAAGTTGTCGTTTTGTCAACACTCAATGCCTACCATGGACGTTATTAGTTATGAGACTCTCCTTCAATTGTGAGTGTCATCGATGAGTGAAGTTGTCATCAAGTGTCCAGGCAACTGTAAGTGCCAAAGTTGAGTATACCTTAAACGAGTAGCCAGAGTTGAATATACCTTCAACGAGTAGCCAAAGTTGAACATCATGCGGTGATGTTGTTTAGTTTGCCGCAATTCAAGTTCGGCTTCCACACAGTTCTAAGAAGGTTGTATGAGAAAGATGTGTCAATTTCTTGATCATGTATTTTTTCGGTGTTGTCAAATCCAATAATGACGTGGATTACATTTAATTTGTTGTGTAAAGTCCGACTTACACAACAATTATTGTATTGGATCTGGTTTGATGTATCAGCTTCACTTGCTTAGTGTAAGGTCTGGCTTACATATTGTTTGGTCACAAACTTTAGAAGAAAGTTGCCTCTGTCACATGCAAGCTAGATTTGAAGGTAGTGTTGAAGTATATTTATGGAAACTCAAGAATTCCTGTTAGAGAATATTATTAGAGATATTACTATATATTAGGGGTATTTCGTTATTTTCATAAATAGTTAATTTCCTTATTAGATTATTTCCTCTCTTGTGTATATTGTTCGGATATGAATATGCTTTTTTAATAAAGTGTAATGAAGTCAATTGAGTAAAGATGTAGTATTTATTTATTCTCTCTTCCTCTCTCTTAAAGGTGCTAGAATATTTTACATCATAGGTTAACAACTGTTCAAGGAAAACTTGTTTATAGTTATGGACCACTTTCGTGTCCTCAAATCATTTTAACATTTAGTCATAACCATGTGCATAAGAATGAACATGTCCCATCCCGGATGCAGATGCAATCCATGCATGTATTGATCTCACAAATTATAAAACTGTAACTAGCTTCATCTATTGGTCCCAGCTTCATTTCTGGTAAATCCAACAGTTCTACATTAGAAAAGACTTTCTCATAGAATTCTGAAATCCCGTAATTACAAGAACTATTAGGATAACTACAAGTGATATGGCTACTTAAACAAACCGTCGCTAAACGATTAGAATGTTATGAACTCCGTCCGAAGAACTATTAGGATAGTTGTTATTATTAGAATATTAATTATTAAATCTCGCTTGCATCTAACAGTTTAAGCCTTTAGAATAATTGACAGTGATTCCATAAAATTTCACATAATATCATCGCAGAAAGTTTTGAATTCGAGTCCTTCAAGGCTACTATTTACCTTTCCAATTACATATTTCCGCACCTAGGCTTAGAAAAAAATGAAATATTTTGCACGGTATGACTTTTAAGATGGAAATTTACCCAATAAAAACTTTTGGACAGTTGCTCCTTTTGAAGTTTTCACACTCTTCCGTTCCGACACTACTACATTGCTGTCACTAATCAGCACACTAAACATAGTCCCTTGTTAACAAGACCAAGCAACAAGACATTAAACCTAAGGATCAACCAAGGTCGACCTTTGACGATTCGTGCGAGCATAGTTTACATTGGCAAAAGATGAAATGACATTAACAGGGTTCTAAAACTTTTTGGGAAAAAAATGGATGGTCCCCTCGTCTGAACGTGAAGCAAACCTTCCAGGTTAGGCATATGGTCGGAACAATGAATGAAATTTCACAAAGTCTCGGGGTCCCTCTTGGCCCTATGAAGTTCTTCGTCTTTGTTTTGTTTCGTTTTTTGGCTTTGCTTTTTTTTTTTTTTTTTGGTTGGTGGAGATGATTGCTGGTCCCATGAAGGTTTAGGGTTCATAAAAGAGAGGAAAGATATGCTTCTAGATTCGATCAGTGAAATCTGATTTAGGGGCCAGTGATAGAATTTGTTCTTTGGTTATCATAGTCATAATCGAGTTTGTTTCACAATGTTCAACTAAACTGGATTAGCCAACAAAAATCAACTCACGTTATGAGATTTTCAGCCAAATTTGAGCACACCCACTTAGATCTGAGCACAATTCTTGGTTGAATCTATACATCTTGCACGCGGATAAGATATGAAGTGAGCCTGTTTAGGAAATTGGGGCTTCTTGCTTGTTCTCTCTACTCCATTTTATGCAAGAAATTGTGGACAGCACTTACTTCGAGAAAAACAAGAAAGCACTAGAGGAAATTTCACAATACTCGATGGGATTGCACAACGATGCCTTCCAATGTAACGGTGACTTCTTGATCCGCCTCCTCGCTGACGGCCGAGCCGAGCCTTCTCATCGGGATTATCTGTGGCGAGGGGGTGGCGTCGGAGCGGCACATTGGGCAGCTCGAGTGCGAGTACAGCCACATGTCGATGCACGGCACGTGGAACGAGTGCATGCACTCCGGCAAGATGCGCAGCTCCTCTCCCTCTTTGTATTCGCCCAAGCATATCGCGCACATGCCATCCTCGCCCACTATCTCATCGCCTTTCTGATACTTGTGGGTCGGAACCAGATGAATGGCCGAGTTCTCGATGTTGCTCGGCATGTCAAAGGCCTCAGTGACAAGAACGCGTAGCCGCTGAGGCCGGTTATTGCCCGAGTGCCGCCTGCACCAGCCGACGGATATGCAGTGGTAGATCGTCACCACGAGCGCGGCCGACACCACCCCGATTAGGAGGACGGTTAATTTGGTGTCTCCCCAAGAGCCACCCCCATTCCCCATTAAGCAAAGATAGTAACCAAGGCTCATAGGGTTTAAGGGCGTTCTACATAGTAATGACGGGGATTGCAAGAATTTTAGCGTCTTACATGTGTAGATTATAGTATAATACAGTACAATTCCAAATCACATAACCAGGACATAGTTATCATCTCATTTTCAGTCTTGCGATCTTACCGAAGCATATTAAGTGTTTGTAACATAATCTTCTTCTCCTAAGTAAGGAGGAAAAAGAATCTACTTAACACTGTATAGTGCATGTCGCATCAATTTACACAAGACAAATCTGGTCTCTTTTCTCATTACAGAATCATTGCAATCCTCGTGTTCTATGTGCATCCAACCTTGCCATCAACTCCAAGATATGTGTTTGTTTCTTTTCCTCTTCCTTCTCACACAATTGAGGTAGAGATCCGGGCGCGGCGGAAGCAGTTTGACAGCTAATCAACAGAACCTTCACAAAACCATTTCCTTCTTGTGAGGTGTGGGCTACAGCTGAAAATGGGATATGATCCCAAGGTAGATGAAATGAGTTCCGGCTGATCCGTTCATACAGAGTCTAACCAACGTGTAGATGCCAGGCAAACTAGGATTTATTTAACGCGTCACTCGGCACGAAGTCCATACAGAACAGGCTTCTTTGCACAGCTCGGCTCTCTACTTATCCTTTGGATCTTTCGATCCTGCAGAAGCCAGGCACACAATCAGAAGGACAGAGAAGTATTTAACGACTACATCATGAAGATGAAAGTGGACGACAAAAGTCAAGTGACGAAGCATAGAGCATGCAATAGTTGTCAACTCATAGGATTAGCAATCGAGTGAGGATAAGCCTTACTTAAACTAGAAAATTTACTCCAAGCTACAGAATAAAGGTGGTGATGTAAGGAGGATAATCAGTTTTCACTTACTCTCTTGTCCCTCCAGATACAGTCCATCAACTGCTTTAAGGCTGCTGCTCCGGTCAAGGACAATGGTCCTAGCCACTAGGTGAAGCTCAGGACGCATGAACGAAGAGACTGTCAAAACACAACTCATAAATTAGTCAAGTGAAATCATTCGAGTGAGATAGCAATAGCTTGAAATAATCCCAGATAGCGAAAACCGAATACACGGCCCCAAAACAGTTTTTCCAATTTGGTGTTCTGCCCCCACCCACAAAGACATGTAACTGGAAGTGAACATATTGAACCGATTCATGGGTAAGCCCCAGAGAACCATGCTGGTCTTGAGGTTTGTTCGCAAGAAAGCTGGAAGAAACAGTCAAGGCACGGGAATGTCATCACATGAAACGTCATTCATTGTAAGAGCATTCAGCATCCTAATTCTTGTAAAGCCTATGCAATTCTCCCCCTTCGGGTTTAATACCTTCCTTCCACTAAAACCGGTTTTGCCCGCAAACCGTAAACCGTTTTCTTCATTTGCGGAAGCAACTTCCTGGTCGACTCGTGCCGAAACTCAATAACCAAATCAATGAAACCAGAGAAGAGCATCAGGATATCAAGAAAGGAGACTCTCGCAACATTCTCTACGGGGGTAAGACACTGTCCAGAGAAGACAGCAAACTCGAGCACAGCCGCTTACGAGCTGGCATTTTGGAGCAATTTTCTCAGAGAATTTCTCGATCACACAATCAACAGCCACAGAAAAGACCACAAAATCAAGCGAATCCTGAGGGAAGGAGATGACGGACATAAATGCTGGAAAACGACAGGCAAAAATACAGGGCGATCGCAGTGGGATTCGAACCCACGACCTTTAGATCCGGAGTCTAACGCGATATCCACTCCGCTATGCGATCACGCCCTAGTTGTCCCCAAACCAACTCTACTCTTAAAACACTGTAAGACCTCGCTCGGAGAGCAGCGCGGGCCAAAAAACCGCTTCGTCCCTTACGACCGCCGCTCGCATCTTCAGACATCGTTAGCATTCTCGGCAAACGCGGTACAATGCGATCGGGACGGACGAACGAAAAACAACCTTAAAAGACGCGTTTAGCCGTGAATCGGATCGGAGCTACGCTGTCGCTAATCACTCAATCAGAAAGCTAACGGACAGGAACGCCTGCGGAGAGAGAGAGAGAGAGAGGTACCGCAGCGGCGATGATGAGGCGAGGGAAAACGCCGACGAAGGGACCACGATCGGATCTGAATCGGGAGAGCGAAGAAGACGGAGAGGACGAACCGCCCCTTGTCTCGGCGTTCTTCCGTCGGCGACTTTTGGAGGTTTGTTTCGACGATCGCCGTCGCATCCTAACGCGCACGCGAAAGCCTGTGGACTCTGGATTGGGCCTGTTTCGAGACTACAGGCCCATACTTTCACCCATTTTTTTCTCTCTCTTTTTTCCTTTTAACTACATTAGGAAGACGTGGAAACTAGGGGCGATCAGTTCCCGGGTGATTTGATTCCCATCCAGGAATCGAGAACCTGACTAGAGGGACCGGTTTCCAATTTCTAGAATCGGGAATCGAACTGGTGCCCTCGGGAACAGCCTTGAACCGACCGGGTCACTCTGGTTCAGGCGGTTCCTTTTGATCAACTCTCATGGAAACTGTTCGGCTCCATTTATATCATTAAAAAATGAGTAATTTGAAAAATATTTTTATGAGAACAATCGATTATATCGCTTATAAAAATGAGTGAACGAAAAAAAATTTCATCGTTCGCGAAAATATTTAAGCATAATTGATGTCGATAATGAAAATATTTTCCATTGACTAATCATTTCAAGCAACACTAACGATCATTTTTAGGAGAATATTTTATAAATCATTTATTTTCCACGAAACGAAGGGAACTTTTGAATATGCGATTAATCCATTGCTAAATGCATGCAACGCTCTTTGCCGAATGACGAATCCAACTCCGCTTTAAACCAATCAAGGCCTATAAGAGCTTTAATTCTTTGCAATGCACGGGGCTTACTCGACATAGAAAACGATTTAGTGAATGAGAGTGTCGAAAACTTTGATCAAACGATCATTTCATAAAAGTGTTTGTAATTGTCGATGCAATGAAAGTGAAATGTGTATTTGAGAATTAAATTGATCATATATTGAATGTTTAATAAAGGGTCGCATTTTTTGCGTTTTCTCTTTGACTAAAACACTTCTCGACGTAATAATCTAACTATATCACTTTTGTGGGTCTCATTTTTTAGCATCTCTCTTCTGCTAATGTTTTAAGAAAGTATTGTCACATTTTTTTTTGTCGTGTTCCTTTTTTATCTTATTAATTGCCAATTTCTTTTCTTGTGAGTATCACTTTCCTTTCCTTGTCTTCTTTCTAACCACTCGTAACAATATAAAGGTAGAGAACTAGAGACTTCCACGCATGTGTAGGCAAAGGCAATTGAATTGTTCTTCATGAACCATGACAGCACCTTTTCAAGCCGCTTGAGTGAAAACTTTGCGCCGCATGTCTTATGATAGCAATGGATGGTGTTCACGGAGAGTAGCACATACTCACGGGGCATGAAGAGGTTGTGCACTTTGCATTTGATGAGCCCGGCAAAAGTGGAGTAGTTTGCGCCCATGAGGAGGAGGATCTAGAAAGGGTAATAGGGACGCTAAGAGCAATGGCCTCGAAGCATACTCTCTCAAATCTAAAACACTTTATCGAAAAACCCTTCTCTGCATAAGAAATTAATGACTTCGTAAAAGCAATATTATTCACAAGCAAATTCTCTTGGCATTTCATTACCTCTCAAAGCCTGATAATCAATTTCCTCACCTTCTCCCCAACTATTGAAAATATCCACCAACTAATTTGCTAAATTTCCTCACAAATAGCGTGAATTACATAAAGATTGAGCGAGTTAGATAGGTAGCTGCAGAGGTGGAGGTGGTCAAGGGGGGCTTCATCAATGTCCGATGGTGAGTTGATGTGGCCCTATCTAAGATATGCGAACACAAGGGCCAGACCTTTATGATTCTACATTTCTATGTCTTTTGAAGGAACAGAGTTCGACAAAAAAGAGAGGGAGAACAAAGAGAAAGAAGAAGATTAAAGAAAGTGGATGTGAGACCCACAAAAAAAAAAAGAAATCAATAAAAAAAAGGACAAATGGATGCTAAAAAGGGGACTTGCAAAAGGCAATATTGTCAGAATACTATGTTAATGAGTGTTTTAGCCACGTAAGGAATGAAAATAGCGAGACCCTTAATAGATATATGAAGTATCGGTAAACATGACCCATTTCATAATTGCGTAAACAAAATTAAACTAACAAATTTAGCAATGATGACAGGGGTGTTTTTGGCATTATGAGGAATTAAATAAATTTCTCAATATTATAAAAGAAATAAGCTCAAAAGAAAAGGATAAAAATTTTAGGAAAATTGTGGCTGCTGGGATTCGAGCCCAGGTCTCCACGGCCACAACGTGGAATTCTTACCACTAAACTACAGCCACTACATGACAAGCAATTCGCACATTTCTTAATATAATATAAAATACGTAAACAATGGGCTTCCATTAGTGAAGTCGTCGATCACTAAATATGCTATGGTTATATCTCATAGGCATACGCGAATGATAAAAGTATATCTCGTTAAAGAGAGGTAAAGATAATCGTTTATCATCAATGAAAAAACTAAATATAAACATAATTTGATATTCTGTCATTAATCGAAACCATCGAAATGATTCGGAGAAGTGTGCCCCTTTGAGAAGCTATATTAATTTGAATGACGTGCTTTTTCAACTGATTTGTTCACGACGATAGAAACTCGTCCATTTTTTTTATGAGGTTGGATTGACTGATTTAGTAGTACCGATTTGAAATCTTCCAATCACGTTAAGAACGTAGGATATTACCAGATTCACTTGCTTAATCTGTATACCACATTATTGGGCAACCAAAAAAGAAAATCGAATTTCCATGTTCGGATGGCCAGATTGAAAAACAACCAAGTTTCTGTATTGGCGATGATGAGGTCAAAGGTGATGTGTTGGATCCAACGTTGTGGATAAGCACGCAATCGGACTTTCCCATACTCGAATCCTCATCTCTTTACGAGTTTGAATTCGATGACATGATGCCAACAAGGTCCCCCACAAAAACTTGCCAGTCAATGCAATTTTTCAAATTCACTTGGTAGATTAACTTTTTAATTAACATACTTCTAAGAGATCAAGGTTAATTCTTTTGCTGGGTCTTCTTCCACTTACTATAAAGAATGCGAATGATCTTTAATTTTCGAGTATGGAAAGTCTCTTGTTTTAAACGTCGATAACGAAACAAAAGGGATGATTGCACCTTACCTCACCTTACCTTATCTTACCTCACTTTTAATATGGCAATGCATGAAATGCATGAAAACGAGGGTGTGAAAGCCAGCACGTCATGACGTGGCGCGCGAGATCTGCCAATCCGCGATGCACTTTCTAAACCGTCGAGCAAGTTTTCTCGGCCTTTCTATTTCACGGGAGACACTCCAGCAGCAGAACACTGCCACATCTTTCCCTCTGTTTCTCTGGAGAAATCTTGCCAAATACCTTAAATCTTGTTTTGTGGGTGTCTGTATCTCTCTCTCTCTCTGTCTCTCTGTGCAGTTATGATTTTCGATCTGTTTGGTGTCGGTGTTGTTACTAATTGTTGATTTTCATTCGTGGGTTGTGCCTGTTGTTTGCTTTGCGTTCAGGTGGGGCTCTTCTTTTGTCGTTGGGGAAGCTTTGCTTGGTGTTCTGCCCTTTCTTGCTTTACTTTCAAAGATTTCGCTGTCATTTAACTACCCTCTCCCTCTCCCTCTCTTTCTCTCTCTGGTTGGAGCAGTTTGGTAGTGCCCCATCTGATTTAGGATTAGCACTCTATATATAGTTGTCAACTAAGCCCATTCATCAAGAAACGGGCAAAACAAACCCAGGGTCTCTGGTTCTGTTGGTTCATCTTGACCCCTTATGCTGTTTCGTTCGGACGTCATTCCAAGCATTAATCTTTGTTTTGCTCTGTGGTTTTGATTTGGTGCTTTCGTTTCCTCTACAAGCATTGGTTGGGAAATTCTGTATACGTCCGTGTGGTTACTGCCTACTGGTCTGGAATCAGGACAGTTGAATTTGTGGATTTGTTTCGATTTGGTGCGAGGACAAGACTGACCCATCTTTTCTTTTCAATGCTCGGCAGAGTAGATTTTTGTTCGAGCAATGGCGAGAGAGGTCGCGAATGGCGAAAACCATACTTCTCCGAAGCCATCCCCATCTCCCTCTCCTCTGAGATTCTCGAAATTTTTCCAGGTAAATGAACAATAATCGGATCAACGTTTGGTGATCGGTCAGCAGGTGCAATAGCTTTATGCATGAGAGCTTTGGTTTTCTGTTGTGGACTCTAAACAATCGTGCGACTTTTTATGTTCTGAATCCAATTTCATTCTAGAAGGTAGGAAATGTTTGTCTGATTGCTTATCATTTTGACAAGCTCAAGTACTGTCTTTTGTGCTCAGGTTCGCCTTGCATCTTCTTTTTCGATGCAAACATGTGTTCATTATGGTGTTGAAGCATATCCAAATTGCTTTTATGTAATATTCATATTGGTACTGTGAATATCGTAATGACCTGTAATATGGTTATAAAGAAATTCTCTCATGGCAGTCCAACATGAGGATTTTGGTTACTGGAGGGGCTGGATTTATTGGCTCTCACCTGGTGGACAAGTTGATGGAAAATGAGAAGAATGAGGTTAGTTCTCTTAGCGACTGATTTATAGCCTTTTGACAGGCTTTGTTCTTTGATGGGAATAAGACAAATTTTGATCCTGAAGGTTTTTATTTATTAAACTATCGGACGCTGTTATTTTTATGGCTAAAACCTTTAATGTACCGTTCTGTTGCATCAATTGCATGGATATCGTCATTTATTCTGTGAATTGTTCTGTCCTAGGTGATTGTTGCAGATAACTATTTTACTGGATCCAAGGATAATCTGAAGAAATGGATTGGCCATCCAAGATTCGAGCTAATTCGCCACGGTATCTCTTCTTTAGCTGGTTGTGTCTCTAGCAGAGAAATCGCAGACTGTTAAAAATGCCTGTCCAGTGGGAATCCACCTACGAGATATTGGATTCAATTGCCATCTTTCTATGCTAGTGCTTGCTCAGAATTTTAAAGGAATACCGAGATTTTCACTGGACACCTGGCTCAATTTTTCTTATAGTCTGGCTGAGAGCATTCAAACATGGGGTGCAAACTCGAAATCCCAAATGTAGATGGAGAAGCAAGATTAGGGACCCAGTTTTTAAAATTTTGTTCAGGATGAAGTGTTGACAACAGCATGATTGAGGAAGCATCAGAGTGTATACACTTCATGATACCTCCTGTCTTGTATGCTATTATAAGTTTCTAATCGGTCTTCGAGTCTGAAGTTTACCGCTGTTAATCTTCACCTTTCTGTTCCATTTCAAATAACCGTATCATCACATCCTTGGAGCGGCTAAAGTTGGGAAATGACTTCCATAAATTATATGCAGATGTCACGGAGCCATTGCTAGTGGAAGTTGATCGAATTTACCATCTTGCTTGCCCTGCTTCTCCAATCTTCTACAAATACAATCCTGTCAAGGTGCCTCTCTCTCTCTCTCTCTCTGTGTGGACCAGTTAGTTGAGCCACAACCTTCATACCCAACACCCCGCTCCCCACCAGCTTTGAAATTTATAAAAAATCTGACTCAAAATATTTGATGCTGAACAGACCATAAAGACCAATGTGATTGGTACTTTGAACATGCTGGGTCTTGCCAAGCGAGTTGGAGCAAGGTTAGGGTCCACCATCCCTATTGGTTCCTTGATAGTGAAACTGTCTTTAGCTTGTCATTAGTGCTCATGGTCATTGTTATAGGATTTTGCTGACTTCTACTTCGGAGGTTTATGGTGATCCTCTTGTGCATCCTCAGAACGAAAACTACTGGGGAAATGTGAACCCGATCGGTATGTTTACTTAGTCAAGACTTAGGAAAAATCTTGTTGGATAATGTCCATAGGAGGTTGAGTTCTTTGCATCATGTGTAACTTGTCTAATTGAAAATGGGTTCTATGCCTAGTGACATAATGGTGATTTGCTCTAAGTACCTTAACTCTCTAAGTACGCCAGAGGGGTATTGCTTTTGTGGTATTGTAGCAGAGTGTTGGCAAGACTGTTCTAACAAGTTTGTTTGGAAGAATTTCTGATTGATTACTAAAGTGGTTGTCAAAATTCTGCAGGAGTTAGAAGTTGCTATGATGAGGGGAAACGTGTTGCTGAGACTTTGATGTTTGATTATCACAGGCAGCATGGGATAGGTAAAATGCCACATTTCCTTATGCCACTTTACCTATTAATGAGAACAGTAAGTTTGGTGTGTAGGTCGTCTTTATCTTCAGTTTAAACATCTCTCCAATTTTTTACACGCCTTATTAACCTTGACAGAGATAAGGGTTGCTAGAATTTTCAACACCTATGGACCCCGGATGAATATTGATGATGGCCGTGTTGTTAGCAACTTCCTTGCTCAAGCAATTCGGTAGGCTGGCTGTTTCTTGCAACTTGAAATTTTTCATCAACTGTCCATATATTTTTGCCATGTTTAGACTCCTGGAACGAGGGTACAACCTACTGCATCATCGTCACCAAAAAAAATGCTGCTTTATGCAGGGACGAGCCCTTGACTGTCCAGGCGCCTGGAACTCAAACTAGAAGTTTCTGCTATGTTTCTGATATGGTATTAGAGAGTCATACTTCCTTTCTCAAATTGTTCTAATGAGGTACTACGAATCAAGGTGCCAGAGCCCTAACTCTATCAATGAAAAATTGAAGGTTGATGGCCTTATACGACTGATGGAGGGAGACAATACTGGACCGATCAACATTGGGAATCCAGGTCATGACGCTGCACCTTTTCAATGACAAATTGGTCCAGTGCGTGATGAAATTCTTTTGCTTATTACTTTTATTTGGCATTTCAGGTGAATTCACTATGCTTGAGCTCGCGGAGAACGTTAAGGAGGTGTGCCTTTCTTTTGTTTATTAATCCATTGTTGATCTGTGTTACTTTACCTGAGTATCATCCAATGTCCGGTGACTCATTGCACCATAGAGATTTTATGGATACATCATTCTTAATGCACTTGATGTCAACTTTCCATTTTACACACACTTCTGCGATGTTGCAGCTTATCAATCCTAATGTGAAGATTGCCATGGTGGAGAACACGCCGGACGATCCCCGGCAGAGGAAGCCAGATATCTCCAAAGCCAAGGAGCTGCTCGGTTGGGAGCCAAAGGTGAAGCTGCGCGACGGCCTGCCGCTCATGGAGGACGATTTCCGAACAAGGCTCGAGAAACCCAGAAAGCATTGAACAATCACACGCCCACAGCATACGACATTGTCGCATTGGAGCTTGAAATTATCATGTTCTCTTTACTTGTTTCGTCAGTGAGCCAAGCTCTCGGCTGTGAACTTTGAGCTTCTACTTCTTTCTTTGTTCCTTAATCATCAGCATATGGATTCTCCTGCCACACAAACGATCAGATTGGGACAGTAGCGATTAGTATTGTATGTGCTTGTTTCAGACCAACGATGGATGAACTGGTTCAGAGATCATCCTGAATAAGAACTCGTAAGAGAATCAACTTACTGCGCATGGTCGGGTTAGCTATTTCCTTTACGCATGACAAAAGACTGATTCATGCCCGTTTAATACAGGATTCTTCTGAAAATGCTTCCAATAATCTGTGATTTTCCGTTCTTCATCGTAGTTTCTTATTTTGAGCGAAATCCTATTATGGTAATGACATCCTTTCAGTTGAAATCCCATTACTGTAATGCCAGCTTTACTTTAGTTCGAATTGACCATAAAATCTCTTCTTCTCAATCCCAATTAAGAATCCCCACATGTGGATGCTTTTGTTTCACTCATTCACTGGTGCTTGTGCGTAATAACTCGTAAGGAGGAGGAGGAGCAAAAGAAGCAAATTGGCAATTGAAATCTCTGCACTAAAACCAGAATAAGTTCCGGCCAAGAGGGAGACTGGAGCACAACAAGGAAAGAAGGGGGCGCTTTGGTCATCTGGCCAGCATAAATGATGGCAAACCCCAAATGTTTTTATTTAAGAAATCTGATAATTGCCCACTCATGTCCCACTTTTTAACATTGCCCTAAGGAAAACCAGATTCCATCTCAGAACTACCACTATTACCCCCCTTAAATCTAATCATCCACTTAAAACTCCATAAACACGTTAAGAAACACGCTTGCGCGCACACGCACGCACGCACCCACTCTCTCTCTCCCTCCCTCTGTTTCTCTCTCTGTCTGTGTGACAGCTAATAAATCTGCGCCAATTCATGCAGCTAACATACGCATCTCCGAAATTCAAGAAACCCAAGAAAGAGAAAAGGATGCAAAAACCTCCGCCCTCGTTCTAAATCTCGCCCCCAAAATTCTCTCTTTCACACAACCAACTGTAGCTTCCGTTGCTGTTCAAATGTAGAGGGCAGCGAACGAGCTCGACCCACAAAAACGCACGCACGCGCACGCGCACGCGCTCACTGTCACTTTTTGTCGGGACTTCACTCCAATCCCACCACCACCACCGTCGAAAAGCCTCTCGGAGCTTCTTTGAGGGGGGTAAGAATAGGATTCCCGAGCGCAGCGCCACCCATGTCCTCCGCCTTCAGCCCCTCGAGGAGCAGCCCGAGCAGCTCGAGGCACCACCAATTCGGCGGCGGTGGCGTCAACAGCCCCGTCGTTTTGGGGGTCTCGAGGCTGAGATCTTCCTCGGCGAAGAAGCCGCCCGAGCCGCTGAGGCGAGCCGTCGCCGATTGCCTCTCCTCCAGCTCGGCTCACCATGGGGCCCCGTCCTCCACTGTTGCCTTTGAGGCTTCCAGAACTCTTCGGGTGCGCTTGAATTTCGATCCTTTCTGATTTGTTTGCTAGATTCTTGATTTCTTGGGGGTTCTTGATTTTGTTGGGTCTTGCCGTCTTGGATAGATCTTGCAAAGTTTTGATTTTGGTCCTGGATGGCGGGTGTTTGGAATCTGGGTTTCGCAGTGCTGCACGTGATTTGGTTTTAGTTTGGTTTGATTGCGGAGTTAGTGGTATTCAATGCTCAGTTTGGTTGCTTGGAATTGATGCTGAATTGAAAGGCGGATCATTCAGCTGAAGTGGGGCTAATTTGCTAGTGGAATCAATCTTCTCAGCTGTCATAGATGAACGAATTGATTTGTGGAAAAATGTCGCTAGTTTGCTGTATCTTCATGTCATTTGGAGAGTTCAGGCTGGATATAGTTTGATGTTCATAAGGAACTTGTGCTCATTTGTGGAGATTATGCAAGAATGACATGATTTCTAGAGAAAAGGGGGCCCCACCCTTGAAGCACATTGCCACCGCACTAGCTAGTTGACCATTCTGAATGGTTTAGTTAATTACTGTAAGCTTCTAAGGAAGGCATTCTTATGATAATCTTTGCAAGACTACGCCCTTCTTAAAAGCTAGGATAAAGTTCACAGTTTATGCTTAAATGGGATGTCCGATTTTGGCAACATGAAGTAATTGTTGACTTGAGTCTAGCTGGGAAGAGGCTGTTGCCACCAAAAAAGTGTTCGTTAATTGCTTGGCAGAAAATGTTTACATTTGGTTTGCAGCGGGCTCTCATTTTTCTTTACAAGTCTTCAAAATGGTAGCCTTAAGAATAACAAAATGTGCTTCCATGATAAGTTTGTGTCTGAAATCATGCAATTTTCCTGAAAAATGAAGATTGGTCCTTATCTAATAAGACCATGTTTTTGTGAATACGGCATTATTGCTGGCAGTTGTCAAGGTACAGATGAATGATACGGTGGTACTTTTTCAAGAAACTGTATACCAGCACTTTTTATATATGTACGCTAGAACTTATGAGTTGAAGGTTAGATTCTCACAAGTTGTCAATGGCAGGACTATCTGGCTAGATCTGCAACAATTGATCTGGCTTACAGTTTTATGATAGAGCACACTATTTCAGAGAGAGACCGCAGGTATGTTGGTATCTTTTAATCTTTTGACAACCACTGATGTTAGGCTTTTAACTGTTATATATAGGAGTGGCAACTTCTGAGATGAAGCGATAAAATGATTTGAGCATGATACAACCGAGAGCAATTTATTGAGAGGAACCCGAAACTCACACGACATGAATACCAATATTTCAAAACTGACATGGCCAGACCATGCTTTAACACATTTTTGTTATCTGTCTATTGAGGTGCATAAGTAATCTACTTTGGTATGTGGTATGCAACCTGTTCTTTTGTTTTCCCTTAGATACCTGGGGAAAGGTGCCGGGCTTGCAAATGTTTGAGTTCAGTCATTTGAATGCTTCTGGCACCAACGTCTGTTATAGGAGCCCGCTCTCCTCTTCCTCCTGCTGCAAACTAGCCCTAGAAAGTTATTAACAAAGGGAAAGGATGAAGAACACTTCCAGCTGTTAGATTGCTCTATGGTTTCACACATCATTTTCGATTCTTGACCTCAAGATGACACTTTCAATAGTTCTGTTTTTTGAAGCCCCAGGCCATAGCTAGAAAAAATTCATTTGATTATGCTTTTGATTTTAAGTTGAATATTTTTGTGCTGTGTTTTCGGTAATTAGTTTGATTAATTTGCGGTTTTACTTGTAAATTGGCAGCCCGGCTGTAGTGGCTAGATGCGTGTCTCTTCTGAAAAGATACCTACTGAGGTACGTGCTTCAAGTATCCAGACTGTTTGATTGCTAATAGATTCTAGATGGATTGTTTTTTAGTTTTTGTGGTTGATGTCCTATCACCAGTTGATTGATTAATTGCCTCTTCAAAAGTGAAGATGAGAAGGTTTTATCGAGCTTCGGTGTTCTGGCTTCTGCGAATTGTAAAGTAATAGGTTTTGAGTGTCCTTAGTGATGCACTTCTTATGCAAGCACCAAAATTGGTTCTTTCCATTGTATTTTTTTGGGCTAAAATGCTTATATAGCTGCGGAAAGATCTTGAAAAGAATTGTGCTTCCCATCCTCCAACAACATGGACTACTGGGAAGTGAAAGGCTCATTAATTGAACTCCTGTATCAGTCCAATTGATACAGATTGAGCTTCTGTATTAGTTGGTCTCTCAACAATAACTTAAGGGCAATCAATCATTGTAGGAATCCTGTAACTTATTAGGTTATCAACTGTCGTTTCTATAGATGCATCGTGTTTAGTTAGTGCACGCCTCATCCTTCTGAGTACATTATGTCTTTAGGAACTTTCTTTTATGGTTTCTCTGTGGTTCAGCAGTTTACGGTTCCTTCTACTTTCACAGATATAGACCCAGTGAGGAGACGCTACAGCAGATTGATCGGTTTTGTATTAACACAATTGCTGAATGTGATGCTAACCCAAATAGCAGAGTAGTTCCAAGTCAGGCTGCACCATCTTCGACGCCTCCTTTGCCTGTGTCCAGTTTTGCTTCTGGAGCGCTTATTAAGTCACTGCATTATATTCGTTCTCTTGTGGCTCAACATATTCCAAGGCGGTCATTCCAACCAGCAGCTTTTGTTGGAGCTGCTTCAGTAACCAAAAATTTACTCCCATCATTATCATCTTTGTTAAAAAGATCTTTCAATTCCCAGTTAAGCCCCCCAAATGGTGGGGAATCTCTTGACAGCAAGGACGATTCAAGTATATCTTCTCAGAACAAACTCAATCCCAAAAGTGTTGACTATGCTGAGGATCTTGATTATATAGCTCCTGATGTCCTCAAGTGGCGTCTTCTAGGGGAGCATCAGTCGTCATTTGGGTCGCTTGAAAGGTAATTTATTCTGAACTGCACATATAGGCATTTCATAGGAACCTTATGCCTACTTGTGATTTAGCTCGAGTGGGTAATTGACATGGGCTATGACACAGTGACCGAATTGTGAGTTCCCAAGACATGAATGCACATAACTTCCTAGAAGTAGGTGCAGCAGCACTCCTTGTGGGCGATATGGAATCTAAGATGAAAGGCCAGGCTTGGAAGTATTTTGGCAGTGCTGATATGCCTTATCTTGATCAACTGTTGCAGCCTTCTCCTGTCACGACAATCACCAGCTCTGCCTCTGCTCGTCCTCATCTAAGAGCTATAACAGGTTCTAAACGGTCTAAGCCAGGCCCTCACCAAATTTGGTATGCATTTATTTCACAATTGCTTTTTCATGTGTAAGGGGCTCCCGCCTTATCTGTGAAATGCAGTGTGTTGATTCCTTTTAACCAAGTACCTGTTGAGTAAGTGAACTGAAACTTGGAAGTAATTCATCAGGCAGCTATAGACAATTTTTTTGCCAAAAAAGAAAAAAAGCTGTAGATAAATTTGGAACTCTCTCTCAGATATCCATAGAATGCAAGATTTGATTTGGTCATGACTTATTTTAAGTTGGGTCTCATTTCACTCCCTCCCTCCTTATGTGGCACTATTGCGATGCATTTAGAAATCAGATGCTGATTCTCTAGGATATAAAAGCTTTTTTAAGCAAGGATCGAAGAGTGGGTGCTAAAATTTTATAGTGTTAAGCACACTAGATCAGTTGATGGCTGGTGAATCCATGTTGATGCCGAGATAGACTCTCAAATGGCTTCTAATCAATTTGGCTGACTGTGTTCTGGTTGGATATTACAGAAAGAAATATGTCATTTTTGGTTGGTTCTTGTTTAAAGTGGTACTGGTTTGCTGCAGGCCATAAATGTTTCGTTGAAGGACGTTTTGTAGTGTGATAATGCTCTTTCATGAGATGCTTGCTCTTAAGTACATTTTGTTGTTTGCGGGGGGCTATTTGAATCCTGCTTTCTCTTTCTTACATCAGGATGGATAGCAAGACATCCGCGTCTTACTGGATGCTTCTATTTTACATGAATCATTTTCTGATACTTGTAGGCCTTGAAATTTTTTTATATAGTATAAATGTTTTCTTAATACAGGCTGCATATTGCAGCATGAGTCTTATATTTGCCACGTCTGGTAAAAAAAGATGGTTCTTAACTGGATATGAGGAATGCTGAGAAACTAAGAGTCTAAGAACATAATTTGTCTATCGTTCTTGTATATATCACCCATGTCTAAGATCAAAAGCTTCATTTCGGGATTATCAGTTGAACGTGCAATTCTCATGTTTCAGGGAGGAATCTCCTACAAGCACATTCCGACCTCGTGCTCGACCACTATTCCAATACCGTCATTACAGGTTGGCATAATTTATTCATAATTCTCATACACAGTATTATCTCATGCAGTTGTGTAATTATTTTCCAAGTGTTGAGAATTGGTCTGAATAATGGTTGATGTGAGGGTCATATGAAAGTAACTGTTGAGTTCCATTTTTTTTAGTTAAGTTTATTAAACTAATTGAGAGTGTTGAGACTTCAAGCCATACATTTAAGAGTGGAAGCCTAATATCATTTTATATCCCAACCTGGGCATCTGTGTCTCAAACCCCTGAACATGCAGATCTGAAGCTTGTCTTTTGTTTTAAATGGATCAACATGTGATGAACTGTGGGAACTGGGAGATTGGATGTTCCCCTTAAGCTGTGTATCGGATTATGTTAAAAGGACTGATCTAAAAGCTGAAGCTTGGAAGTGTGATTTGAATAGTTTTACTTTAAATTTTGTGCTTCATGCATCTTTTTGCACTCTTGGGGCGAATCATACTGATTCCCTTGTCTCGTACTCATTGTTCATACTAGTCATGTATTTCTGCTGCATCATGCATGGGAAATTGTACATGACTTTTATTCCCTTACGCAAATTTACACAAACCCTCCTATATTCAGTTTATGTAAAAAATATACCAGAATTTGTGTCTCATTGATTGTCAAACAATTTGACCAAAGAAATGTTCAGCTGCATTGGCTTTTGGTTCTGGCTGTTAATGGAAACTTCACAAAGCCATTGCAATAAATCTTCCTCAAATTTATTTTGTTGCTCCTTTTGTGGCTTTATACCTTAGCTCAACTATGTCTGTATTTAGTTCCTATATCCACTAATGGAACCAAAGCATGAAAACACCTCTTCTTTGTCCTCTAATCTGGATGTTTTTATTTGAGATGCATGTCTTATATAGGCTTTTGGAGCACAGCGCAGTAGTTCCATGTTCCAATGCAAACAATTCTTGCATATATGTTCTTGGCAGGCTGATTTAGCTCTCTTTCTCTCTCTCTCTCTCTTCCCCCCTGACATCAATTGTTTCTATCATTCAGTGAACAACAACCTCTGCGGCTTAATCCCGCCGAGGTTCGGGAGGTGATTGCTTCAGTCTGCTTGGAGACGTCTTCTGCAAATACTAATGTCATGACAGTATCAAGATTAAATAATGCTGGAAAGCCAACGATGGATGTTGCTATCAGTGTTCTCGTTAAACTTGTTATTGACATGTACATTCCGATCACCTTTTTCATCAAATTTGTGCCTGTGCACCTTAACTTAATGCACTTTCTCAGATGTGTGATCGTATGATGATTGTGCTTAGAACTTCATTGTTAATTGGTGCTTTGATCACAAAAGTCAATATGATATGCCATATATGCTGTACTTGCACATTCAGGTCACATTGAGACATACACTACTGGTGCATGTCACCTACAGATCTTTCACAGCATTGCATCACGGCATAACCAACTTCTTTATTTTGGGGGGTTGGTTCATGTTAATATGTATGTGTAGGTTATTCTCATAATTAACCAAATGCCTAAGTGCCTGCATGATATTGTATTGTGACTTGAGCTTATGGGTTTAAGAGAGAGTATTGACACATGTTAGACCTTTTTGAGTGGATTTTCTTAATTTTTAAGATGGATTGCTTACCATGGTGCGCTTGGTGTCTGTTTTTTAGATTGTTTCCTAATTCTTAACTTGGATATAAGAACAAAGTGAACTGAAGGTTTTTGCTTGTAGGTATGTTTTGGACCCTGGGCCTGCTGCTCCTCTCACCCTGTCTATGCTTCAGGTGTTGCATCAAATGGATATATAAATTCAATAAAATTTTATGTTCAAAGATTCTAATTTACTTGTAATGCTCTTCCAGGAAATGCTTAGTTCTACTAGAACAGAGTGCAGGGCACGTGCTTTTGATTTGATTCTGAACCTTGGAGTCCATGCTCATCTATTAGAGCCTGTGCTGACAGACATTCCTTCCACCATTGAAGAAGAATATTGTCAAGAGACATATCTTGATGGTGAAACTCAAGTTGGAATACATGGGCTGGCAAAAAGTTCTTTCAAAAGAATGGAGTCTTCCGCAGCTATTGATGATTTGGAGTCTTGGATCCTGAACATTCTATATGAAATTCTTCTCTTTCTTGTTCAGGTAAATTATGATTAACCGAAACCTAAAACTTTGAGGCAATATCTCTTGCATTTTTAGTCGGTTAGGGTAAGATCTTGTTAGGTGTTGACTTATCTAAATCATGAAGAATCTGCATGGCATTGGTGCTCATGAACGAACTCTTTGAACTCTTGAATTTTTTAAAACATTTGCATTGTCAACAATGTCATCAAACTCTTTCTCTTCAAATTAAGGTTGAATATTATTGAAATTGGGAGCTTTGCAATAGGAATCTGGGATTTCTTGATAATTATCTTAGAAGGTTCAGGTCTCTGAATAATATGGTTTGGATCATAACTTGAAGAAAGCAAAATAAGCATTTAAAATCATAACTTGTATTCCTTCTTTTGCATATGTTTTCTTTTTGCAGTTGAATCTCAAAGATTATATCTGAGATTTTTCACTTCATGGTTGAACTTGAATAATGCGAGTCTAGGTAGCTTGGTAACTCAGACCTAAATGAAATATCAAAATAGTAAGATGTTCTGTCAACCAATATATAGAACATGTGTACGCAGTATCAATTTATGTTGTATTCTTCCTCTTAGATTATTTCAACATAAACTTCTCAAGGGTTCCTTTTACTTATTCAACAGATGGAAGAAATGGAAGAATCTGTCTGGGCCTCTGCACTTAGCTGTTTGCTCTATTTCGTGTGTGATAGGGGCAAAATTTGGAGGAAGAGGTTGCAAGGTCTGGACATAAGAGTGAGTGACCTTCTTCTATGTCTATGTTGTATTTCCTTTGAAGCGTCATTTTGTGTCCTCTGTGCTCCAAGTAGTAGAGAAGATATCATCATCAACTTCACTTGTATCATTGTTAGCATCGCGCGCGCGCACACACACACACATATATATTTGATGATTGATTAGTTTATTAAGATATAGACTTCAAAACAAGTGAGCATTGAAAAGACAGGCTGGTTTTTTTTTACTAGATGTGAGCTCAAACCATGGATTTAAGTAAGAAAGGGGAACATAGAGTCAAGGTTCAGCAAAACCTGGAATAGCCTTGGCAAACATGTCTCTGGGAATATTCTCTTGATTTATGAGTTAGTTAAGGAATGTAGTATTTTACGCTTAGCTGTGTGACATAGGACCTTGCGTTACTTAACTATGCATATTATGTCTCGCAAGTTCAGTCAGTAAAAACTTTTGGCTGTATCTTTGCTTTGAAAAAAACAAACCTACCCTGTCTGTTTACATAAAAGAAAATGCGGTTGCTTCTACTTATTTTACTTCGTCATTTTACTACATACTATTTAGAATGGAGCATCTTTTATTCTATAGTGATTACCTGTAGCTTCTAAATCTTTCAGTTTGTCATTGATTGAGCATGATGTTAGCATGATAGAAAGTCTGCCACTGATTAATCTGGAGTAACAGTTTATGTCTAGTTAAATTTATTTTAGAATGGTTCTCCTCATTCAGTAGTAAGTACGCAAAAGATCACTAAATGCATCTTTATGGTAGGTTAAGAAGCAAACTGCCAAATATTGTTCAACGACTTTCAGTCTTCTGTCTTTATGAACAAAAAGCAATCATAAATGGAAAAATGCTTTTTACCAATCCTTTGGGATGTGCTTTCTCATATTAAGTAACTCTCTTCTGCTCTAACATTAAGTATTCTGAAGTGTCATTCTATAGGACCGAGGAAACTTATAATTAGACTGTTTTTAATAGGTAAGACTTGCTGTCTTTCTCATCCTTCTACTCTAACAGTTACTTTGGATATTCTGAAGTGTCATTCTAATGGACCAAGGAAACTTATAATTAGACTGTTTTTAATTACTTGCTATCAAACTTTTCTCTTCTTGCTTCCTATGTCAGAAGTTGTGTCATGTTTTAGTCTATGGTACGAGTTGCCGTGGACTAAAAGTGATCCGGTTTTTCTCTTGTTTTGATAGTCGTCATGGTCCATGTTTTTGTTGGCTAGGTTATTAGAGACCTGGGGCAAGTGTAGCTTCTGATTGTGTTCATTGATATTCTTTTGCTCGGGATGATGGACAAATCTGCTGTTATATAGTCTTGTATTTTTATGTGTTATCTATATAATCTGAGTGAAAGGTATGATTTAAGATTCTTTTTAATGATTTTCAGGTTGTCAAATCACTGTTAAAGATCAGCAGGAAGAATTCTTGGGCAGAAATTGTTCACAACAAGCTTATTTCCATGCTAACTAATATGTTCTATCAACTTCCTGATGAATCCACTGACTCTGTTTCAAGTACCCCGCTTTTTGTCTTTTACCAGGTTGATCTTATTGGAGGGATTGAGTTTATTTTACTTGAGGTATGCAAATTTTTAATATGCAAATTGATTTTGTCTGTAGTTGATAGGCTTGCTGAAAGACTAAGAAGGAAAAGATGGGTGTATTGCCGCTGAACTGGGCATGAATTGCCTTCCTTGTGTAGTGGTTTATAATTATCTTTATGTTCTTTTCTTTTTTCCCCACTTTTGACTTTCCTCTTTTTCATGTCACTTTAAAGAAATAATATTTTAATTATAATGATATGAGGACTATAAATTAAATTAACGGTGAATTTTTTCTTTGCTTTAAAAAAATTTCAAGTTTTAGATAAAGCTTGTTCTATTTCAGGGATTACTTGATCGATTCTTTCTTAGATTCATTCCTCATGAGCAGCCTCTGACTTATTTCTTTCAGAGACAGTTATGCATAAAGATTGACACTTAAACATATTAACTAATGGGCAGACAAAAGTTCCACTTCTTCAAACGTAGTTATTCTTTTGGATATTGTTCTGGAGGAACTGCTCTCAAGTTAGTTGTAAATGGGTTTTTACCCGGTATTTTTTTTTTATCTAAGATATCTTTTTACTTGCAGAAAGTCTACTGAAGGAACTAGTTGTTTATCTCCCTTGTGAAAACGTTTGTTTTTAACAATTACTGGTGTCATCTCACCTTAAAATTCTTGAGGAGTCATTGAAGTCTCTACAGATTCAATAATTTAGCAAACGCAGGTGTTAAATATATAAACTTCTTCTCTAGCCATGTCTCCGGATGATAATGGGAGCACAAAATTATATCTGCATGCACAATTATACTTTTCCAAAATTATTCTGGTGACCTGAGATTGTTTGCTTCTCCCTGATTTATTGGTTGGTTGTTAGTTGCTTGTTTAGATATAATAAATTTGAAAACATTCTTCTCCGGAATCAACCTGGTTCCTGATACATTTTTCCCACATCTGTGTGTTGCTTTGCAGTACTCGCTTGTGAACTCAAGGGAAGAAAGGAGAAATTTGTATCTGGTGCTTTTTGACTACGTCTTACATCAAATCAATGAAACATGTTTAGCAACTGGAGTCTCTGAATTCACTGACGATGAGATTCAACCTCTTGCAACCTTGCTCACTCTGGCTGACGCACCTGAAGCTTTTTATATTTCTGTTAAACTGGGAGTACAAGGAATTGGTGAGATCTTGAGAAGGTCAATATCTGATGCATTGGACAGATATCCGAATAGCGAACGACTAAATATGGTACTCTACCTTCGCTGGATCTCTATTTTACCTTCTGTTGCATTTTCTTGTTTTGAGTTTCAAGGAAAATATGTTGGTATATGTGCAAGATCTAAATGTTATATTTTTTTTATTTTGTGTGAGCATCTGTGCATGTAGGCATACATTTGTACCTGGATTACTGTTTTTAAGAGTTTTACATGTTCCTTTGACATGAGGGTTTTGATGCATAATGCAGCCGCCTCATTTTCCCCTTTTTTGTTCTGTTTCTCTCAAAAGTTAGGGGAGACTCATCCTCCTTTGCCTATTGCTTGAGGGGGAGTAGTGTTTATTTTGTTCCAGTTTCTTTTTCTCCATCTTTTCAGAACGGTTCCTCCTAATTTATACACGTGAAGTCTTGCATCCCTTGGATGACACTTCAGCTTTTGCTAACAAGTTTGGCCGCTGATGATGATGTTACTTACTCTTAGCTCTAAATCCGGGATATTGTTTTTGTTTGGCAGCTCTTGGAATACATAACCGAGAGATTTGATGTGTTAGTGAGTTCATTTAGTCACTTAGACAAGGAGTTTTCTCATATGGTACCTATCACAAAGTCCTTCAAGGTTCTCGAGAAAATTGGAGAAACATCCTTACGAAATGGTATCGGCAAAGACGTAAATCTCCATTGGTCCACATTACATTCACTCCTTCATTCGGAAAGAACTTCATGCCGTCGAAATGGTTACATATGGTTAGGAGATTTGCTTATAGCAGAAATTAATGAGGAAAAGGATGCTAGCATATGGTCAAATATAAAAACGTTGCAGCAGAGAATCACTTATGCCGGAGCTTCTGATTATTCTGTTGCTTCAGATATCCCTTTGTCTGTATGGCTTTTGTGTGGGCTTTTGAAATCAAAGCACAACAGTATTAGATGGGGTTTCCTGTTTGTTCTGGAGAGGCTTCTTATGCGTTGCAAATTTTTGCTGGATGAGAAGGAAATGCAGCGGTTTAACAGCAGTGGTCCTGATCACTCTTTTGATGACAGCCGTCTTAAGAAGGCAAATGCTGTAATAGACATCATGAGCAGTGCTTTATTACTGGTTTTCCAGATAAATGAAACTGACCGCATGAATATTTTAAAGGTATGTTGCTTGCAGAACCTATCCTAGCTGACTGTGGTTTCTGAACCTTGAGATGTGACATATGCAAGGGAAAACATTACTCTACAAGAATCGGTCAAGAGTACACTTTCAATACATTACTGAAAGATCATTATTCTCGTGCTTCATTGGGCCTTCTAAGTGCTATTAATGTTCCGACTTGCACTTGGGTGATACATGTGATTAGAATGCCGTGGGATCTAATAATATGCAGCTGATATTAAGAACTGCCACATATGATGGGGCAAACACTGATAAACCCAGCTATTGATCCTGTTGCATTTGCTGTTATATTGTTGACGGAATTGGTAGTTTCTTGTTTAACTAGTGATATTTCTGAAAAATATGTGGAAAATTAGATATGTTCTGTATCTATTTTACTGTCATGCAAAGCTAGATATTGCGTAATCCTCCGCCAAAACATATATATTCATTCTCTTCGTCACTAGATAAGCTTGTAACAACTCTAATCATAAGGCAGAGCAGCATGTACAAAGAAGCAGCTCTTAGTTGATGTAATGCATTTTTTTTTGTTTGGGCCTAAATCTTATATGGCAGTTTAAGTGAAAGCTTTTTAAATATATCATCTTTTCAAGCTTTTAATTATATAGTCCGTTGCAATGCTTTTGATTAGTTAGTAAGAATTAATTATATAGTCCACCGCAAAGCTTTTGATTAGCTAGTAAGAAAAGGATGTTGGCATGGTGAGACTGATTCTTGCTGAGCCTGCTCAACTCATGAAAATTTGTCAGAGTTACTTCTGGTCAGAGATACTGTTTGGCTTTCGTTGTTTGAGTAGCACCAAGTGATTAACTTGAATCAGATGCTTTAAGTTGTTAACATGTTTAACAGCTACTTCTGCAATTTCTTTTAAAAAAATTATAGGTATTTTATTATCCTAACTGTATTTTTTTCTCTGTTAATACATAGATGTGTGATATTCTTTTCTCTCAAGTGTGTCTCAAAGTTCCACCGGCATGTTCCACTCAAATTGGAGAGGGAGTGCGTGTCGCCAGTGAGAATAAGAAAAAGGATCTTGGTGAACCAGCTCCTCCACAAGAGAACTGTCTCCGAGGGGACTCTGTCGAAGAAGCTCATAGCAGAGCCAACAATAATGGTAACTTCTATCATGGGACAGCTTCAATGGCCGCATTGCTTCTGCAAGGACGCGCTGTTGTTCCCATGCAATTAGTTGCCCGTGTTCCTGCTGCTTTATTTTATTGGCCATTGATTCAACTCGCTAGTGCTGCGACAGACAACATTGCATTGGGTGTTGCTGTTGGAAGCAAAGGAAGGGGCAACCTACCTGGGGCAGGATCAGACATTCGGGCTACCCTTTTGTTCCTTCTAATTGGTAAATGCACTGTGGACCCTTCTGCTTTTGAAGAAGTCGGTGGAGAAGAATTCTTCAGGTGATCGCATTTACCTCTCATCCCCATGAAGTTTTTTGTTCTTTTTTTTTATCATGTCTTAGAGTTTGGGGTATGTGAAGGGTCTAAGCACTGGTTTTGTCAACTTGCAGAGAACTTTTAGATGACACAGACTCAAGAGTAGCTTATTATTCTTCAGCTTTTCTTTTGAAGGCAAGGAAGCATCTCTATTTTCCATCTATTAGCATTCTCGTTTTCTTGGAGATCTGCTGATTTACACGTTATGACATATGCAGAGGATGATGACGGAGAAACCTGAGAAGTATCAACACATGCTTCAGAATCTTGTTTTTAAAGCTCAGCAGGTAAGGCATGTGGTGATGGTTTGTCTGCATGTTAGTGTTACTCACAAACTCACAGTAATTAAGCTAATAATTGTTTTATGGCAACACACCATTTATCCTGTATACAGTTTAGAGAAAGTTTGACAGTCATCCTATAAGCAGATCTAGAAAAGGAACGGTACCAAAAATAGACTAAACTCACGGATGGTTTTAACATGTCATTTTGATAATGCACCTCAGTAGTTTGGATAATGTTGTTGCAAATAGGCTTTAACGAGTTACATTTGAGGAGATATTATGGAAAACCAAAATCCTATAAACCTGATGTTAGTTTAGAGGACAGGGTACCACTTGTCCTTCCATTTCTTATTGGACTTGTAAGATGTATGCTTGACCTATTTTGTATGGGGAGTTTGCTTCTCACTTGTTGGGGTTTTATTGTTGCTTTGCAGAGCAACAATGAGAAGTTGTTGGAGAATCCATATCTTCAGATGCGTGGCATACTTCAGTTGGCAAACGATCTTGGGGTTGAGTTGTAACATCAAGTAGTCATTATGAGAGAAAAGTTGAGACCTAATGCACATACTGTTCACATCCTGATAAGCAAAGCTTAAGTTCCCTCAAAATGATCTGGAAATGGAAATGGGGACCTTCTCCCACAAACATTGTGGATCAGAATAAGTTTGAGTCTTCCTCAGAAAGGGATATGTTTCAAAGTTGATTTTGGAGCTATGGTATGGGACGGAGTTAGAAAATTCACTGGGGTATGATACATTCCCTGGGATGAGCCATCATCATCCTTGATGTTTTTCCGGATGCAGAAGTGGAGTGATGGAGTGCATGCTTACGAAACATTACTCCTCCTGGTTGTACATGTGTCGGGCTAGCTATCATTGGAAAAACTTATCTCGGGAAATCTGTGATGTAAAGCTGACAGCTCAGAACTCGAGGTTTTCCAGGTTGTTGCACCGAGCAGTCCCTGGAGGATACTATTAGTATGCTGACTCATCAGATCATGTTCGCCTCCCGAAGTTCAGGGGATTGAACATACCCTCGGGTACTCATCTTGGCCATTTTGTCCTTTCTCCACTCATTTCTGTTGTAGCTTCTGAGTGTGCTTGGCCGTGACACTGGTAAACTAATCAAATTCCTATATATATATATATATATATATATATATATATATGTTGTGCTGGGAAGACTAGTTTCCTTCACTGTTTTAGGAAGATATATCCTGGCTTTGTTTGGAGTGAATTAGGGTCCAAAGTGATAGTTTCTCCTCTGTAATTGCCTTGTACTAGGAGCATCAAGTTACTGGGACATTCATAATATTGCTTTGCCATCGTCGAGACACATTCTCAGTGGGACGCTCTCTCCTATACGATAGTCAGGCTCATATACGTGAGGCCCACGGAGCTATGGGAGAGTCTGTGCTTGCTTCGAGTGTATAATAGCTTGCATCATTTTTTTTCACATTTTTGGCTTTGAGATGGCTTTTTGTTTGTGTTTTTTCTTAATGTTTTGAAGCAGTTCGGGCGTCCATTGTACATGCAGGAGAAGTTTGATGGACCTCTGGAAGAATTCTTTTTGTTTCCTTGTTCAGATTTTTGCAGCCTCTGTAGCATCTCAGCAATGTGGATACGATGATATGACCATCTACATGAGCAATAATAGTTTCTCAAGTTCTCGAATTGACTTGAGAAGTCGATGCGAGGTCTTGTCGATGAAGAGGGCCGTGATTTTGTACCTTCTGTATGTGTAGGACCGGCAACTACTTGATTTGCGATACAAGGGCTCTGAAGAAGGCGCCATTGAGGATGCTAAGTATTAGGGGCATCTTCAATGTCTGCCTAGTCTGGTTCTTGATCTGTTCATTAATTATTTTGGACTGTTGTACATATTTGTTCTTTTCTTTTATGTGGTTATGGCCTCTTCCCCCGTTTTGGCTGCTTCAAACTAATTTGGGGTTGTTGTAAAATTAATTGGTTGAGAGAGTTTGCTCATGTGTAAATGAAATTTTGAAGTAATGAAAGCAGAAAGTTTTGTTTGAACCAGGGAAATCACCCAGCAAATTGGACTCTCATCAAGTGTTGTCTAGATTTGCAAAGCTTTAATTTACATGAAATTAGCTAGAGAAAAGTAACATGCAGGGTCCGTAACACAACATGATCACAATCGATTATTATATCGAGGTGGTGCTATTTTCGTCATGTGCCTGATGATGAGACCGAAATCAGCGTGAAAGCAAGAGTATCATTATACTGTAGAATACCAACCTTTGGTACAATCATACGATGCAAAGGCAATTAGCCTCGAATTGTGATGTGACGTTGCCATGCATGATTGCAGTGACAGTGTATATCCAGCAAAGAACAATGGCCTAAAGGGATCAATCGTAATCATCACTTCATCAGGACCTTATGAGATATGCAATGAAGGATGATGCTAGCCATACGCATCTGAATTAAAAGTGTAACATAGAAACTAATATAAATTGGCTTCAATTCAAACGCCGATTCTTTGCCAACAGTACTATAGCTATTTCAAACTAAAAAACGAAATAAGTTGCCAAAAGATACTCCGATACGTACAATTTGGGGAATTACCTATCGACTTACAAGCCAAAAATTTACTATGGTTTAAAAGGTAGAGCTGGAGCATCCAAAAAGGAACGGCACACCACCCCAGGTACAGTGGACAATATCCTACCATGCTTAGTTTTGTCTCAAAAAAGTGAATTCCGCGTGCAAAAGCTGCATATCGATGAGATTAGTATCCTAAAAAGTAATTTGTGCTGTTTATGATGATGACTGCCTGGCTTCAAAATGGTATCTGTCCAACTCGGCATCAAGGTCTTTGGCAGACGGTTTTTGAAGAATAGCTTTTCCTGGTCCACCAACTCTTGGTGGTCCTTGGCTGCTGCCACCCTGATACGGTTTCTCAGTACCAGAACCTTGTCCACTGTAAAACATTAGCATCAGAAAGCACATTAAACTGGGGTTGAGGGGCAAGTTTCAGGTACAAAAATTAGAACAAAATGCACGCTAGATTGTCAAACGAGCTGTCCTCGCAGCAAGAAGATAAGAGGACATTCAAGGCACTCATCGAAATTCCCCAAACTACATGCCACCAAAGGTGTATCCATGTGACATTCTCCTTTTCTACAACCAGCAAATACATGATCTAGGAAGCTAGCTTCGAGCAAATGAAAGAGGCATATTTTCTAATAGTAGATTAGTTCAGACAATCACAATCTGTTGTCCACAAGCAAGCATCAATACTCTAATTCCCTGTCATTAAGGCTCAGACAGATTGATCAAACTTCCAATCCCTTTCCCTTGTATATACAAACATAGCAGGTGAATGCCGGCATCCATTGCTATTAGATCAAAAATGGCATGAGGTCAGAATATATCAGATTCTGAAAAGGATGGGCAACATGTTCCTGCCAATGTTTCTGTCGAGGCTCTTGAAGACAACAGAAAGTTCAATACCTTGCAAACGCAGTCCGAAATCTTCCAACACTGCTATTCAGAAGAGGAAGGGGAAGCAGAGGAGCAGGAGGAAAGAGACTCAGTCCGACAATCTCGATTTTCATCGGCTTCCCATCAAGTCGGACATTGTTGTATCTCTTGATAGCTGCTAAAGCATCTGAATGGCGTGAGAAAACAACTTCTGCAGTTCCCTACAATAGCAATCTCCAGTTAAAAGACATGGCATACTCGAGGTTCGGACTTCCACTTAAGCTTTGCCTAAGCCTCATCATCTTCACCCCATGACAATTGCCAAATGATGATGATTCATGATTCCATTAGTTAAACCAACTACATCCAAATTCCAAACTCGAAGAGTGTCATGGCAGCCCTTCGTTTAAAAAAGACTTGCTCAAAACAGCAATTCAACAGAAAGTCTTTGGTTTTGAGATAGTTACATATGGAAGGACAGAGATGTTGGTCCCATGAGGATCACTCTAACAATATTTAGTAGTTCATCTAAGTATTTCGAAAGTGAAATACCTTGGATCTCCCACTTCGGTCATAGTGGATTCCGTGTCTTTCGATATCCCCAACATCTGAAAACAGTAACTGCAGAGACCAAGGTATGAGTTACCCTCCATGCCCGCCCTATGTTTTCCAGACGATGTCTACCAACTCGAGCAAATCAAACGTAGCGGAGAATAATTCCAGCAAAAACACAGACAGACAACCGCACGAAATCATTACCATTATATCCTCATTGGTGACGTCGTAATCCAAGTTCGATATATACAGCTTCGTGCCTGCCTCGGGCTCGGATGTTCCGCCGAACGGCCCCTCCTCTTGCCGCCAGATCGGCGCCATGACCGGCGCCCTCGGCTGCATCCATTCACCATCCGAAAGAAGTGCGAGAAACCACTGAGATCTCGTTCCACTTTCAAACTACAGGGGCTCAATGTACAAAATCACAGGCTACGCTAAAACAAAGTTAAAGCCAACAAACGAGGACGACAAGCAAACTCCTCGACCTTAGAAGAACCGCTTTGCATGACGTACGGAGCTAAGAACACCGAAACAACAGCGGGAATCGAGCTCTCTCCGCTTCGCAAAACTATATTCTCTCGCGAAAAGCTAGAGACCGCTCGTCACCAAAAGTCCGACCAGTACGACGACATCCGAAAACGTTCGATACCTCAGTCGCTCGACGGAAAACAGGAGAACACACCAAAAAAAAAAACGCGACGCTGCGGTCAGTGTGAAACGCACCGCTGAAGAAGAACTCAGGCGGTGTATCGGAGGAGGGAAGTACGGCGCCGATCGGAGCGGGCCAGGGCCGCGGTTCGGCGGGCGGCGGAGCGGGCCGGGGTGGCCCCGGCCGCCGTGCGGTTCGGGCCGCTCCTTGCGCCGGATGATCTCGTCGAGGCTCATGTCCAGGGAAGCGGGCATCTTCGCTCGGTCGGACGGGAGAATGCGGGAAGGGGTTGCTGCTGCTGCTCGATCCTTTTTGTGCTTTCGTTCTGCGGATGCGAAATGCATGGAAGGGGTGAAGTTCTCCTGCAGTGATCGAGGAGGGAGGGAGGGAAGATGGCGGAGCCGAGAATGTCGTTTCGGGGTGGGGGCCGTGGAGCCAATGAAGGCCCGACACGTGTCCCGTCACGCGTCCGGCCCCCCCGCGGATCCTTTTTTCTTTGCCTCCATTTTGGTTTTTGTGTCGTATTCAACCAGAAAATCTAAATAACAAAAAGGGTAAAAAAAGTTTTGTTCCGCTATTGCCCTCGTCTTCCAATGGTTATTACCGTGTCCGGACACTCTTATTTACTTTTTTATTGAATCTAAATCTTCCAACATATACATATTTCGCCTCTATTATTTTTAAACACTTGAAACTTTCGAAATATACAAATATTGACACGTAAATTCATTTGTATTTTTTTTCGTAAGATTTGAAGTTTATATGATGTTTTAAATTCTATCGTGAAAGTAGAAAAAATACTCACACTAAACAAATAAGCCTTAAAACTATTCACTATTCTCTCATTTTTTTGGTCGGAACACTACTCTCTCATTTAACAAAGCAGTGCTTTTTTTTTGGTCGAGAGACAAGTAATACTTCAATTCAAATAGATTTTAATAACTACACCCATTAAATTCAATCAACATTTTTTGGTCAAATTCAATTCAATTAATTAAATAATGACACTTCACACACGTGGAAAGGGCGCGGTACAATTTCATAAATTCTACTGAATTTGCTGATATCAGCTTCTTGCACGCGCACCGTAAAACAAGGGCCAAGCCGAGGTCATTTTTGGAATTTGGACTCGGGATCATCCCCGGCTCCTTTTGTTCTTCGATTCCGCGACTTCTCTCGTCATTTCATTCCCTTTTCGCAGGAGTGAGCGAGCGAGAGGGAGAGAGAGAATGGCGGAACCGAGCTCCACGACGACGACGATGACGCCGGCGCAATCAGCTCCTCCGATTGCTGCACCGACCTCCCAGCTCAACCCCAAACCTCCCAAAGCCAGAGAAGAAGGCGAGGTCTCCTCATCTGGCGGCGACGACGACGACGACGACGTATTCATCTTCTTCTTCCTCCTCCTCAAACCTCGTCCGATCTTCTTGTCCTCTGCTTGCATTTCGCATTCGCTCGAGTGCTTCGATTCTGTCTGTTGTTGCGCGGTTAGAGGTTCTGCACTGGACGCGGTTTTCAGTGCTTCGTGGTGTTGAGAGGATCGCGAGCCGCGGTTACGGCTGATCCGGAGTGTGCTTTGCGATTGTCGTTTGGCATATAGGTAGCTCGATGAGACTGGATCGTCCTGCTCATGCCTCGTTCCCCTCCAACTGGCGAATTGATCGTGTAATCCGTGGCTTGTAGTGCGCTTACGTAGGCCTCTGCCTTAGGGTTTGTGTTTTGTAACTTAGCCATTGCGAAGATACGCATATTGTGAGGCAAAATTCCTCGAAAAGAAAATTTAGTAAAAGGGAATTGAAGGTGAAAACATTGCTGGGTTTTCGGTGGATGGCAAAGTCGCAGGATGTAGTCAAATCGAAATGGGGGAGCTCTCGCTCATAGTCTTGGCTTTGTGAGTGTGGGAAGAATTACAAGAGTCTTTCTAGAAGTCTCCCATGTGTAAAGCCACGTAGCACAATGGCTAAGCAATCAACCCTAGGAAACTTGCTTGAATCAGGATGATTTCCAGAGAAAAAAAAAGGGCCTCAAACTTTGGTATGCACAAACTATGGCACGTACCCGAAATTGACCGTCACATGATCCACGTGGTCTCAAGCCTATAAATGATCTCTAAGGTCACTTGCCAATGTATGGGAGCCTCTTTTATCTTTTAAAGAGAAAAGATAACTGATGTCTCTTTTGGATTGAAAAGCTGACTGATGACTAAGAACCTTGCTTTTATCCGCAGTTTCCCTTCTTGAGAATATCCGCCTCTTGTTCTTTTTAGCAGCTTTTTGAGATCCGTTACACATGTTGCTCAGGAACCTGCTGATTCTACTGCCGCACAGTTGGATACCGGAGCTCTTCTCTCTGCTAGGAGCCATCAGGCTCTCTCTGCAAGTGAAATTGCTCAAGGCAACCATGGTAAGTGTTGTTATATGTGATGGAGGGATGTTTTGTTGTACAATGACTCATTTGCTGGTTGAAGTATGATGTATGGGATTTTTTTGGCTCCAAGTTCGACTTGGATATTAATAAGGGAATATGAATACAAATGAATAGTGGGTACTATGATCTTTGAATTTTCCACCAATTAATTGAGCTTAAATTTTTTTTGGAGAAATGCAATTGTTATTGGCTGATAAATGCATTGGACCTGGTGCAGCAACTTAAAACCTCTGCTCATCAAATCCATAAACTTACAGGTTCTTTGAATCAGCGGCATAACTTGAATTTGTCTGTTTAAATAGACTTACATTGCCTTAAAATCAAGAAGGCTTCTTATTTTTCTTTGTCCTCCTTGTTTTATTTAGAATAGAATATCTCAGGGTTGCTGTCTGGTATCAATGTCTTTCAAAATAAGTGTGTACTTGCACATTTCCTGGAGATGCTTAACACTTCTGCTCTTCTGACTCTCGTGTTTTGTCTGAACCTTTACTTGATCTTTTTTTTCTTTCATGAGGTTTTTCTATTGACCATTAATTATGTAACAGTGAAGGTTGATGCCGCTGGTCCTCCTGCAATCTCAATTGAGTTTCCAACCAGACCATCTATACAAACCAAACATGAGAAGAGTCTTGGAATGAATCAAGTTGGACATAGGTCTGGTAGATCTGGAACTGGTGGTTCCTCAGGGCCCAATAGCAATCTTGTTATAAGCTTCTCTGATGATGAGAGCAGCAGTGATTCCGATGAGGGCAGACAGGATAAGAGGTCTGAAGATAAACCGAAAGCAGTTAGGATGAATGGAAATCAGAAGCCACCTATTCTGGCACGGAAAACATCAAAGAGGTTGGGATACCCTACTCGAGACGTAAAACAAATGATGTCTAAAAGATTGCCTTCCAGTCGTACATTTATACATCCAAAGACGAAGAACCAGGGAGCAAACAACGGGATTGGTTCTGCACCTTCAATTGGGCAAGGAAGTGCAGGTAGGAGTTTGAGTATGCTCAACCAAAAATCGGAATGCCAGGAGCATGGATCTGATCATGTCATAGGCTCAAGAAATCTTGAACTTCAGGACTTGCGGCAGCAGATTGCTTTACGGGAAACAGAGCTGAAGCTTAAGTTAGCTCATCAAAATAGGCATCCGGTTTTAGGTTCTTTTAAAAATAGTTACAGTCTTAACCTAAACAGGAATTCAGGTGGTATAAGCGTCACGACCTCTGCAGACCTCCCATGTTCTGTAGACTTCCCACAATTAGATGCAAAAGAGCCCCCTCGTAAAAGGTTGAAGGCTGGTGTATCTTCTTATGCCCAGCGATGTGTCCAGCTAGCGACAACCGGTGCTAAATTGTGCCCACCTCCAAAGGATCTGTTGTTGGAAATCAGCAAGATGGACAAGGTTGACCATGGTCCAAAAGCAAATTCCACGAATATGATCGAACCAAGTGTCACTAGATGTGAAATACAAGATAGTGAAAGGGTGGCGATGGCCTCAGCTAACCTACATGGTGTGGTAAAGGTTGTTTATTTTTAAAATGTACAAGATCCTTATATGAGATCTACTGACCCTTGAATTACTTCGGTTGTCATCCAGGTATTACTGTTGCTGATCATCCTGAGAGAACGGGCAGAATGGTGAACTCGTGTTCTCTTTCAAAACAAAATCCTCCTCTAACTAGGATGACTCAGAATACATTCACAAAGAATATGGGTGTAAGTTTTTGATTCTGCTTAAGTTCAGAACTCAGAGCCAGTCAACCCCTAGTAGGTCCTTGAAATATCACATTACTGTTCTGCCCTTTTCATCTTTGTCCCCTCGTAATGCCAATTGCAATTTTAATTTGAATGTTTCTATGTTTTCTTTCAATCATGGGGAAATGCTGTCTTTAAATTTCTTTTGAAGAACTCTTGCGTATGGAAATCTTCCATCAAAATGTTTGCAATGCATTATTGATACTCTACTGTAAGAAAAATTGTACTTTTGGTCTTTTTACTTTCACTACTGTTCTGTTCAGGTCCCCTACTTTCAATTTTTTTAATCAAGTCCTCGACTTATGCATGTCTAATCAAGTCCCTCGGGCACAAATTCTAACCAAATCCAATTGACACAGCCGTCAAAGGAAGCAAGAGTGTAACGTGAATCAAATATTGCCTATGTGGACAACTACTGTGGACCGTAGATAGCGAATGGATTAATTCTGTTAATTTGTTTTTTTATGCTCCCTCCAATTCACTATTCACGGTGGGTATTTATTTAAGCAATATCTAATTCACGTTACACTCTGGCATCTTTTGACTGCCCTGTTAGCTAGATTTCGTTGGATATTGTATCAGAGGGACTTGATTAGACATTTTGAATAAGTAGGACTTTAGAAAATTGAAAGTAAAGAGATCTGATTAGAAAATTATTGAAGGTACTAGAACGAAAAGTAGAAATTTTCCTGTGTTTAAGGAGGCTCCACTCTCTAAAAGGAAATGTTGTTATTCTTGATAAATTGCACGGTTTGCTGCTTAGTTATATATTTTTCCTGAATTTTTTTGGCGCAGTCTTTGATATTCAACTTCTTATACTATATTACCCTATATAATGAACCAATATCACCTTATCTCTAATTTTTTTTATAATTGGCTCTGCAGACTGGAATGGAGACAAACCATCTAATGATAAGTAATGGAAGAAATGTAGTGGGTTCTGACCCAAGTCAAATTAGAAGGGAAACTGAATTAGTGAGAAGCAGCAAAGACGATGAAGTTTTGACTGGGGATCATGCAGTTGAAGTGTCCTTAAAAAACTCAGTAGAGGTAGATTGTGGGATTGTAGATCACCAGTTGAGGCATGTATGCAGCTGAATAAATGACTGATTTTTTTTCTTTCCATTATTCTTTAATCTTCTTAATTTTGCTTTAGGGGTCTCTGAAGAATATGAGCATGTTGAGTGATTTGGATAATGCAAATGGGCCAGAACCTGGCATCAAGGAAATGCAGTCCCTCATCGAGATAGAGGAATCTTTAGACAAGAAACTCGAGGAAGCTCAAGAGCAGAGGCGGAGATGTGAGATTGAAGAAAGAAATGCTCTTAAAGCTTATCGTAAAGCCCAAAGGGCTTTGATTGAGGCTAATGCCAAGTGTGCTCACCTCTATCATCAAAGAGAATTGTATTCATCACAATTGCGATCTTTTATTATGGATGATACAAGCTTATTTTGGTCGTCCTTGCATAACAAGCATTTGGGAGTTCAGGTGAAATCCTCAGATAATCTGATTCAGAATGTGAATTCACTCCCCTCATCCAGCCATATTATGCAGGAAGTATATGATCAATCTATTCAACCGGGATACGCATCTAATATCGGATGCCTGGATGGTGTTCCCGGCGATTCCTCTCATCTTCTTGTGAATGGCTCAGAGCAATGCAGTGAGCCAGATGCTATCACATCAGAGCCATTGTCTCACAAGGGCAGAAGAGTTGCTAATGAGGAATTTTCTCCCTTAATTGGCGAAAATAGGTCAGTCGATGATGAAGATGTGGATCTTCCACTTGGCCATGATTTTGTTCAATCCAAACAAGATTCCCCGAGAGAGGCCCAAAAAGCTGGGGAAAGGCATGAGAGCATGACCAATGAGGTTAGTACAAAGATCTCCGATGATAGCACTCATGATTTTCTACTTCGTGAAGCAACTTTAAGATCGAAACTAGTTGCACGGTTGGGGACCAAAAGTTCACAGCATCGGAAAGATTTGTGTAGCATGGAGGCTGCCATTGAACAAGAATCTGAAAGTGATGCTGGAAGTGAGAAAACCCACGTGAGTAACTGGAGTGCACCATTCTCTGATGCAGAGAGAGTTAGGCATGCAGATTTTGAAGGTGAGTGTTCTTGGCAAGAAATGTTCCAACTTTTATTTCTTTTTGTAGCAGACTATTTGAGTGCTTATGTAGAATTATTCATGTGCTTGCTTCATAATTTTTATTTTGGGCCATACTTCATGATTGTCTCTACCACTATGTATATGAACTAGAAGTTGAGATAATTTTGTGTCTTTGTCCAGGACTGGCTCCCAATGCTAGAATTTGGTTGAAGCATCTGGATGCTGTATCTTTGTGATATGTAGAAATAAGAATACTATGGAGTCCATGATCCAATCTTTTTCTCGGCATAGTTTGGTTGTTTTTATTGATCTATGGTCTACTTCTCTTGGAGACAAGGAGACAGCAGTAATTTGTGGGTTTATGAGCTTTACCCTTTGTTAGTTTACGTGTTTATAAGTATAAATTCACACATGGATGTGTAGTAATGATTAAAAATTTCTGTTTCTTTCATTTGATATGTTGTCCCATAATGCAGGCACTGACAAGCTAGTGGGACACCCACATGAGGTCGTGCAAGAAGGTGAAAGCAGAATGTCTCTGGACAATTCGGCTTCTATCATAAGGAGTGCATTTTGTCATGTGAAAGACATATCCTCATTCAAATTAAGCAGATCTCAGCAGAAAAGGCACTTGTATGATGTGCGCAATGATGAGGGAGTTTCAATTTATCCATCAACAAGCTTATCCGGTGAGACTGGTGGGGATCTACTTTTAGAAGACACTGCCTGCTATTCCTGCAATGTTGCTGTGGACCCACTTATGCCACTTTGCATGTATGAGCTTCGAGGAAAGTGCAACAATGACGAATGTCCTTGGCAACATATTAAGGACTGTTCAGATGGAAAAATGCATCAGAACCTATACAGTGATACTAATGGTAATGGCGCGGTACTCTTCATGATGTTCTTGGAAATATTTATCAACAGCTTGCTTTATTTTGCTGATGCAAAAGTTGCAGATATTCTAAAACTTCTCGAAAATTGCAGATTGCCACATTGAATCAACATCAAGTGCAAAAAGCTGGGCTGTTCCGACCATTTTTTCAAAGTGTTGTTCTCCAACTTATGTAGTTGGATTAGATATTCTGAAGGCTGATTCACGTTCATATGAAGCTGTTGTTAGCCAACATATTGGTCAATACTGGCAAAAATGTTTTAGTATCTCCTTAGCTGTATCAAGTCTCCCTAAACAAGTACGACATATGGATGATTCAGTTCTGCAAAATAGTGATGGCCGTATCGAAATCGGTGGATGCCAGAGCAGACAATCGTCATTCTTCCGGAATAGAAATGGCGGCTTGGTTTGTCTTATGTATTCTTTAATTTGATTGACTTACAATTTCGCCTGATGCTATGACTTTTCCTGTTTTGTGGTTTTTAACAACTTAGTTTCCAAATACTGACAGTGGAGGTGTTATTGGGTGGTTTTGATTGATCAACTAATTAGTGCAATGAAGCTCATTCTTTTTCAAGATTCATGGAGTTACCTTACTGTAGGCAATTTTGTTATAGCAGTTATAAGTTTTGCTTGTTTAGGGTACCATTTTTTAAGGGGTGAGGTTGGATAGTTGGATATGATCTGTCAGTGCACCTGCTTTTAGTATTTCTTTTAATTATAAGCTATAAGTGCTTCAATTTGTTCGATTTAGTTATTTTTTTCCCATTATTCTGTCACTTGTTAATTTTTTTGTCTGTTTCAATCTTATTTTACCTTGTATATATGTGATGGAACCACCTTCATGGAATATTGAGTTTCTTGTTTGTTTCATTTTCCATATGATTATCTTAGCTTGCATTTACTCATTTTTGTTTTCTTTTCTCTCTTTATGATATGTTCTTAGAATCAAATAAACCAAGCTTCAATTGATGGTCAACCTCTGGAAATAGCTCTTCTTCTTTTGAATCAGGATGGTAATATATTAGAGAGAAAGAAAAAGGTACTTCTGCTTCTTCAGTGTGGAGTATCAGCAACTTCTTATTGCTTGCCTCCCTTTTTTCACCCTTTCTCTTCTGGACAGCTAAATAATCCAGTTCAAAAGAGGAGCTAAATTGTGCCAGATTCTATACATTCTTAATAGGAATTGTTATTGAGGTTGAAATAATTTATCTTTCTCTGTCTTTAATGGTTGGCATTTCCCAGGCTCTCACTATGTTGTCACGTGCACTCGAGGCTGATCCAACTTCTGTGGTTCTTTGGACCGTGTATCTTTTCATTTATTATAGTGAGATGAAGACAACCGGAAAGGATGACATGTATTACATCGCGGTATGTTTGGCATTTCCTGATTAATTTATGATGAGACAGCATTATCTAACCTGAATACAGCCTTTTTAGGTATCAAGAATTAACCGTAGACGTGTCCGTGCATATTATGAAACACTTGCTCCTGACAATAAGTTGGTACCAGCAACACACTTAACATTCCGACATTTTCCTTTCTCTTGAGAGTGTTTACATTGAACCGTGCATGCATCAGAATATATTTCCGTCTAAAGTTTGAAGTTACTATGGATCTTAACTTCTAACCTTTCCGCCTTTAAGTTTTGCTAAGTCTCTTGTTCGGAACTTATGTACATACACTCACCACGGGTCATCCATCCATTTTCTCCCTCCCACTTATGAGACTGGGAGTACTATAATTTCAGGAACTTCATCTGTCATGCTAATGTTCTTGTGTGAAAACTGTTCTCTTTTCCTCTGGTGGAAGGATTAGAGAGGGAAGTATACTTTTTCGGACTAATGGGCTTAAATAGTTATTATCTACTATGATTGTCTATCTTCTCACCGTTTTCCTCCCCCACCTTTTTATCATCCACTGTGTCATTCTTGCACAGTTACGCCACTTTACTAATCCTCCTCAGTATCAGGAGCAAATGTGATGATATTTCCTAGAGACATACTCATCTGTTTTCTTTCAGGTCAAGCATAACCAAGGATCTTACGAACTCTGGCTGATGTACATCAATAGTCGTAGCAAGCTTGAGGATCGACTTCATGCATATGAGGATGCTTTACTGGCGCTTTGTCACCATTCATCTGCTTCTAATGGTCATGCCAGTATGTGCATCTTGGATTTATTCCTGCAGACGGTGAACTGCTTTTGCTTGTGTGGAAGGGTGGACAAGGCCATAGAGATGATCTGCGAAACCCTGCCGAGTGCAGAAAACTCTGATGAACGGTTTACTTTGTTGCTTTCTAATATCCTCTCACGCTTAACAATTGCTGACAAATGCATCTTCTGGATTTGTTGTGTGTACTTAGTTATTTACAGGAAACTTCCTGATGCTATAGTACAGCAGTTTGAATGTGAGAAAGAGCTCCTCTTAATTGATTGGCCCTCTGCTCATCTGAGAGAGGATGACCGGCAGAGAGCTTTTGACCTTGTGGATTTTGCAATACGTTGTGACATCACCGAGGCATCACTTGCAGATGACACCAATATCAGATTAGCTCAACATTTTGCTGTGAACCATTTTAGATGTACAGTGGTACTCAATGGCTTAAACTGCAATAGGTATTTGTTGGAGAGATTTGAGACAATGTATCCAACCAGCTTAGAACTACTACTCCTTTCTGCACGGGCAGGGGAGTGTGATTTTGAGGATTTTAGTTTTTCAGGTTTCGAGAATGCACTTAGTAAGTGGCCGAGAGAAGCTCCAGGCTTGCATTGCATCTGGAATCAGTTTGCTGAATATGCTTTGCAGAATGGAAGACGTGACCATGCAAAAGACATCATGGATCGTTGGTTTCTCTCTGCTTGGCAAGTCAGATATCCCCATGATGAAGGTGTGGCCGGGATGGATCAAGATAATTCATGTTCCTTTTCGAGGATTGCTTCTCAAGCAGATAGGCATACTGCAGCATCTAGTTTTGGTCAGCTGGATGAGATTTTTGGATTCCTCAATCTTTCTCTGCATAAGTTGTTGCAGAAGCAACTTGCAGAGGCTCGCGTTGCAATTGACAAGGCGCTACATGTTGCAACTCCTGAGAACTACAAGCTTTGTGTAAGAGAGCATGCCAAGTTTCTGCTAATGGATGAGACAGTAGCGAAGGAGGGTGCTCAAATTAGTGGGATACTCGACTATATGAGTGTTTACTTAAATGATCCTCGAGCTTTTCCCATCACTGAGACGTTGCCCAGAAAGTTCATAGGAGATATCAAAAGAACCAGGGTTCAGCAGCTGATGAAGAATATCTTATGTCCTGTTTCCTCTAATTTTTCACTTGTGAACCTGGTCCTTGAGGCATGGTGCGGCCCCTCTCTTTTGCCTCAAGAGTTTGATAAGCCCGATCATCTAGTGGACTTTGTCGAAGCCATGTTGGAAATTTCACCGTCAAATTACCCGCTGGCTATTTCGGTCTGTAAGCTAATGAAAAGAGACTATAAGTCCTCAGATGTTACCTCTGCCAGTCTCTTGTTCTGGGCGAGTTCTGTCTTGGTAAGCACAATTTCTCGTGCTGTTCCAGTAGCACCGGAGTATGCATGGGCAGAAGCAGCTGGTCTATTGGAAAATATTGCGGGTATGGACGCCGTTTTAGATGGGTTCTATAAGAGAGCTTTATCTGTATATCCATTCTCCGTTAAACTGTGGAATTCCTTTCATATTTCAACAAAGAGTGGAAAGGATGCAAGCTCTGTCCTCAGAGCAGCTGAACAAAAGGGCATTGAAGCTGATTCGGAGTTTCTCTCAACCATTATAAGGTAGCCAGTTGGTGAACTTGGATGTGCTTGAATTGTAGCAACTTTGGTTCCTGTCGAAGGCCACACTCCAATTTGTGTTGACTGGTGGATTGGCAAGCCTTGGAACAAGCTTCAAGACATGTTCACGCAGCTGCATGGTGGATGCTAACATAGGACATAGGAAGCACACTGAATATATAGAGGACATGCACAGGACTAGATAAATGTAAGTAGCCATTACGATATCTCACAGTTACTACATATTTGAAGTTTAGTCGATGAAGTTAGCTTAGGATAGAAAATTTGTGACTTTGGGTTTAGTTTTATTTTTGTTACCCCGGCGCATAGGCTTATTCACGCAAGTTGAAAAGGTATCCCATTCGTTCTTATAGATGGTGTTAAAGACGTTTTTTTGTTCCCTCACTAGTACAGTAATCAATGTGATGGTTTCTTCGATTGAGATTTTGCATCTTTGCAGTTGTGAAATTACTGGAAATACAAATTATGTGTATTTCCTCATTTGTATTTGATCTATCGAACCCCCTACAGTTTTTGTTTATGGGCCGTTATCGTGTGAGTGATGGGAAGCGTCATAGATAGTAGAAAGGATTCTCTTCAAACAGATCAACCTATTGCTTTTAAGGGGTAGTCGGAACAAAGACACATTTGGTGTTGAACTACCATGTTATCGCTTCAACCGCAATTATCAAGTAGTGTCTTTAGTTCTAAAATCACTCTTAGACTAATCTACGGGTCACGGCTAACGATGTTGTCTTGATCTAATATTCGGAAGGCTGGAGGATGTATTTAAGATCATTTTAGTAATAAGCGAGGACGGTTAAAAGAAACAAAAGTCACAATACACGAATGTGGTTGATTGAATGGGTTGGTATGTGACGTGACAATTGTGAGTTACGTTTTGCCTCAATCGAATCCAAGAAGTACGGTTAGTCTTAGTTACGTGCTTCGAGCATTTCTTTTTGGTCTCTTTTTTATCAGTGGCCTTGCTTGCAATAGAATACTAGAAAGAGCCTCTTGCATGCTCCTGAAGATTGTGGGAATTTCCAGATATATGCATGATGCGGACAGCTTGTATAATTAACCAATCAGAAGCTTAACATTAACCTCTTACCTGTTGTTCTAAGTCTTAAAAATGAAACATAAAAGTTCAAAGAAAATGAAGTATAAGAGTGCGTTTGGTAACTATTCTGTTTCCGAAAATAATTTCTACTCAGAAATGATTTTTTTTATTCAATTACCGAAAATAATTTCTAAGCATTTGAAGGTGTTTGGTAATTGTCCAAAATTTTTATTCCTAGAATAAAAAAAGAATAGAAATGCGTTTGGTAACTACATAAAATTTCTTTTTATTAATAATATTTTGAATTTTTAAAGTTTTTTCTTTTCTTTTTTTCTTCTTCTCCTTCCTTGGCCCGTGGCCGGGTTGCTGGCGCCAGCGACCGGCCATAGGCCAGGAAAGAAGAAGAAGAAGAAGAAAACAATTCTTTTTCATTTCTGATTTTTATTCTCAGAATCAAGAATCAACTTTTTTTTTTATTCTTGATTCTGTTCCAAAATTGATTCTTGGAACAAATTTGTGCCCGGGAATAAAAAATTTACCAAATGGATTTTTGTTCTTTTTCTGTTCCAGGGAACAAAAGAATAGAATCAGGCATTGTTTGGCCGGTTACCAAATAGGCCCTAAATGAACATAAAAAGTAATTAAAAGCAAACCAAATTGTGTACATTGAGAACCTCTATAGCTACGAGATAAGTCAAGTTCAGTTGGTCCAATCGAAGGCGAGTTATCTAAACCTAAATCTCAAGTTCTGTTTACATGCTATTTCGCAATGATGCACACAACATGCAAATTTTTGTACCGAGTTCACGTAACAATTTTTCTCGTAGAGCCATGCGACCTCATTATAATGCAATTGAAGGATCACTCTTGTGGTGCTCCGCAGCTCGTACATCATAAGCAAATAGGGGCCCTACTAATTTCTAATACCTGTACTTGCTAGCATTCTTTCTGATAGATTCTATATCGTGTAACATAGAATATTAACCACCTTATGGGAAACCGATTGATGCAACCGCATTGTCCGACCCGAAAACGATCTTTTTCCCATATAGTTTCATTGTAATACTGCATCCGATGGCACGGCTAAGGGTTCAATCACCTAAAATTTGAAAATCTGGTTTGATATCTGGTATGGTTTAAAAATACCCTTGGAAACTTCTGATGTTGAATCTCAGAGACTCTGTTTACCAAATCCATATCTCCACACGCAAGTCTGAAAATGTTTTTGCAGGTGAATCTCCTGATTTATTGAGGTGATTCTGACTTACATACTTATCACAAAATATTGAATAGAATACATGAACATACATGAAGAGTTGGTTGCACACTCCAATATCAAGATTTGTCGCCTTTCAATATCAAGGGATTAAATCCTGCAATTTGCTTACATGGTCTTTTTCCGATTTCGTTCTTTTTATATAAGCATTCGTTCTTCCCAAAGGAATTCAAGGCGAAATGCTTCCCCTGCTGTGCAATTCCAGCATTTGAGACTTCACCTCTTGACTAACGTTCCTGAAGTAGATACTGGTCCTGCATTGATGGAGAGCTTGAAGTGGATGTTGCCTCATTCAGAGCCGCTGGTTATTAGTTCTGAAGTCCGCCACCAGAAGACGCCGTGCCCTCTGAGAGAAATACGCGAGAAATACTCGTGGCAGGCAGATAGGAAGAAGGACGACTCTGGATCGTGGTCGGTGACAAGAGATGTGTTCCCCATGACGAAGATTGATATAGCTTTATCTGTAGGTTCATCTCATGTGGGACGTTTTGGGATGCTAAATCTAAAAGCCGTCTCTTTGCTGTTTGTGACCCGATTTCGACATAAGATGTATTCAGGTGTTGATCCGAGATTCAAATGTTATGGTTTCTTCTTTTGAAATTTGTGTGCGTGCGCGTGTGAGAGAGAGAGCAAACAAGAAAGCTTAATCAATCACCAAATAAAGATGCATCAATCTACCCTCATAAATATCTGTAAGCCTCAATGAGTTATGAAGGCACCTAGAGACCCTCTTCAACTAGTTCTCATCCTCTCTAGAGCAAATAAAGGTTCTTTGACCAATCAAAAACCTGTTCTATTTTTCTCTCTGAACTGTATCTCCTGCGGGTGATACTTTAATCGGCTCTTTAATAAGTTTGTATGACAAAGTATCGTAACAACAATTTCACCAACTTCCTTAATAAATTGTATGACTCTGAGCTTCAGCATGGATCTCGCTCGACATTTTCTGAATTGATGATACCGGAACCAAACAGAGTCCTCTGCTTCGTAAATCAAGTTTACTTTCTCCGTTCCATTCTACACCAAGGCACGGCTGCGAGAAAAGCACGACATAATCAGATTAAAGAGAGTTTTAGAAAAAAATCTCTTGGGTGCTCCAAAGTTTTTTTAAATAACTTTCCTTGTTGAAACTGGAAAAAATGTTGTACATACATAACATTTGTGAAACTAGCATATGAGATTAAGCTCTATAATATATTAGAGAAAAGTTAGTGAATGCTAGTGATTGAGTACCTGTGGTTGGAGTGCTCTGATGCTACTATATGAGTTGCTTAGCATCTGGAAAAGATTCTGTAGGCAACACAGCAGAAATGAGGAAGTATCATCAGTGACTTTTTTGGGTAAATTCAATTTTCACTTGAAGTTCATCGGCATGCATTCTGAAACAGGACTAGATAAATAGGGATCAAAACAAGATGAAAAGGGTCGGTCTCTTTTCCATTATCTGATTTTTGAGTCTTTGGATCATTTATCGATTGGACAAGGTAGATGAAGATCATCCATTACCTGAATTTGTTCTTGAAGGAGCTTGATGTATAGGGAAGCTTCTTGAAGTACTGAAGCAGTGTCAGTCTGAAATGTTTTCATTAACATGGAAGAAGGCAATGAACATTGAGGAGCTAATATTCAGATATATTGCGCACCTTTTAGAAGTTACTAAAATTCTCAATGAGGTGCAAACTGACCTTGCCATATGGAGACACCAGCTTTTGTAGAGCTGTAATTTTGTCACCTATCTTTTGACTTCTCTTTACGGGAACTTGCATCTGCAAATTTAACTGATAAATCACTTGATGTCCGAGAAACAACAGTTAAGTTGACAATCAATATTTCTCTGGTGAACTATACTAAAAGGAAAAGAAAATACCCTGCATTGTTGAGCCTTAACCGAGCCATTTTTGACTTCATGAGGTTCTTCATCAGACAAGGTTCTTTTCCTCTTGTTCTTATTCCACTCGTTCAAAGGCATGCTTTTGAGCAGCGATACCCTAAAGCCCTCTTTGGGTACAAACCCTTTTCCCTCTAATTGGTGCTTCCTTGCACTGTGATTGGCCTGCAAATCCTGGAGACAGATCACAAGTCAAAACACTGAACCGCTCTGTCTCGAACACACAATCGATGCCAAAATCAACTTATACTACATCAACCTTCGGAAATCCTGAGCTATAATTGACAACTAATTTTTTCTTAAATCGAAATAATCTAAGAGATAAATAGCATACACTTGGAGTTTGCGGAACCAAAAGCTTCTTTCTTGGCTGCTCATAGATTGTAGTATCATAGCTTGATGTGATGTACTCATAACCTGTCAAATTCAGAAGGTAAAAATTCATTAATCCCTTCTTAGATGCACGATGCAGTCCTAGAAAGAAAAGATGAATTTTGAGGCGTGTGTAGCTCGATATTATATCACTTGACTTCTCCTTAATCTTAGAGAAAGACTATAAAGTTTATCACAAAAAAAAAACACATCAAACCTGCTTGAAGACCATGAAGGGGCTGAGCAGGAATAGCCATATTATCTTCACCTCTTAACCAGTAGTCATCATTGAATGCTTTGGACTGCAAATAGAATCCACCATTGCTGTGCATGTTGCTGTCATCAAAAGCGTTTCACAAGGAAAAATAATTTGAGTGTATTGTCAGTTTTCCTCCTCTTCTTTTTTTCAGGTAAAAGACAAAAAGAAGACAAATACATTTTGTTGTCCACCAGGGTAGAAACTTCCAAATTCGGCATCCGAAACTCGTTTCCTGAAGATCAACAAACGAGCATTTCAAACAATTTATATCAGGAAGAAACTAATCAACACGAAAAATTCAACTGAACTGGCCACAAAGTCTTGATTCTTCATTGGTCGCAATCAAATAAAGGAGCAAGCTTGGTGATGCATATAGATCAACTACAATAATATGAGCCAAAGAATGCTTGTTTACCAATGTTGAAAAGCTCAGATTGTAAAGATGGAAGAAAGGAGTTGCTCATTGTCGCAACTAAATAGGGTCTTCAATGCAACTTGGAATGGCCTACGCACAAACAGAAAACCCACCAGATGGCAGATAGTGAATGATTCATAAGTATAACCATCTTCAAATGATTTTTGGTAACTTAACTAAAACTCAAGAAAAACACATCCAGAAGTTCAAATTTAAATGTGGGTGTATTAAAGATCATGCATTTCTTTAAAAATGATCACAAGTGAATTATTCCGTGCAAGTTGGTGACTCAAAAAGCTTCCAAATTTCTCAGTGACCATTTAATTCTCCCATTTCCAGATATATTCCCCAAAAAAGAAAGAATTGCAGAGAAGGATTAGGCAAATATAAAAGCAAGAACATGGAACTAAAACTAATGCATAAAATGGTCGATCAAAAGGAGCAGACAAAACTCACTGTTTGAAGATATCTTCTTCTTCTTCTTCTTGGGATTATATAGTGTGCTGATCTTCGTTTCGAAACAGAAACGACAATAAAAAGTTCATAAAAAGCCAAAAAAAAAAAATGGGGCCTTTGCTTGTGGAAGTTGGACAAAAGAGAGTATATAGAGACTGAGAAGGAAGATGAAGAGAGGAGCTATGACAGCAGAGATCTAGAGCTTTGCTTGGAGTATGAGCAAACGGTTGTCTGTTTTTAGAGAGGGACTTTGCCATGGCTTTGCAGGCTCATTAAATCAAAGCTCGATTTCATTGCATAAATGGAATCTCAAACGTCCAAATGACTCAGACACATAAAACAAACATTAACAACGTTATTTATCATTATGTGCAATTCACCAAGGTGGGTCTAAGTTCTCTACTTCTGGAAAATAATATCAGTTCGACGTCGCCATCGCTTCATTTGACTTCTATTCAGTATTCAGCAGTAGAAAATGATGGACGCATAACTCCTCACCATGTCACTGCCATTGATCATTATTTATTGCCATGCTGATCATAGTCAAACCCTAATACAAGTATATCAGATCGGTTGAGTTATGGGGTCTTGAATGTATTTGGTCGGCTGCGTATCCGTCGATCAGTTTTCTAATCCTGCATTTCAGGTTTTCTCTTGATTTTAGCATACACATTTGCTTTGTGTCGAATTCATTATAAACATTGTTTGGTGCTAGCTTCACGAAATCCTACTTACAGTCATTTATATGACTAATACAAATGACGGTGTGATTAACGCAATCTTTGATTCGATGTTATCGACTCGTTAATATCACGATGCAAGCGAAAAGGCTCTCGAGAAAAGAGCACCCTCATGCATCGACATACAATTACACTAGTTAATAGTTGTTGCGGTGCATGTCAAAATCAAAATATATCTTGACCATGATTAGGGTTATTTCTGGGTACTGGTAGAAATACCATTTCTTTTCCAATATATACGTTGATGGGTTGTTCAGTTTTGGCTTTTTACTTGCCATTTTCACATGGTATTGTATATAAAGCAAGATGCTTTATGAACACGAAGACAAAAGAAGGAGGAGGAGGAGGAGCAAAGGATCCTCAAGTTACTCACGTGAATGAAAAGGTGAATAGGTCATGAGTTACAAGGAAGAGATGTCATAAAATTTTTAACATTTTCGTTGCATTTCCTCAAGTCTAGCAAATGAAAACTGTACTTATCCACGTTTAAATTTCATCAACACAGTAATGACATAGCGACAAATAACCATGAAATTCAAGGAGACCCTTGGTTTTATCGATAATAATATAGTTCAGTGTTTTCCAATTAAATTTTTGGAGTTTTTCTGTGTCAATTCATCACATCAACAGAGACTATATTTCTAATATTGTGCGAAACTAACAGGAACCGTCCATGTAGATTTTCATCGAATCACATAATTATTCCAAAAGTCACGCAATGGAGAAAGGTACAGTCAAATTAGGCAAATTATACGTATCAAACAATAAATTGAATTGTATTATAATTTTACTATATGTTCTTCTTTTATACATGTAAACTCTATTAGATTGGAAAAATGTAATTTAAATCAATTTAATTATAAGCTAAATTGTATTATAGATTTTGAGTTAATAATTAGTCAAAGAGGATTCTTCATTTTTTTTTATATCTATTTTTGTATAATCAGTTCAGTTTTTAGGATGGGAAAACTTCATAAGATGAAGACATCCACTCAAATGAAAATAGAGTAGAATGGCAAAAATAAAGACATCCGCTATTAAAATAATAAATTAATTGGTAGATCATATAAATTAATTTTACAATTTAGGACATCAAACTATTGAAATGAACAAAGAAGTAACTTAATTTAAACAAGAATAAGATTAATAAGTTATAGCTACTTTAAATATGGCTTATTATTTTTCCTAATACTTGAATATTATACATATTTTTTGGAATGAGTTATATATCTTTTTATTGTTCATGTACTTTCTCTTACTTTTGTCATCCTTTTTTCATCAAAGAAAGAGAAAGAAAGATAGTATCAATTTTTTTATTTAGTCATTAATTAATATTTAAATAATGGATAAGTAAAATAGTCTCGAGTTTTAACTTAGCCATTCGAATAGAATTAAAATGCCATCTAGAGTATAACGACACCAAAATCCACACACTCAAAAAATGAAAATACAACCTAATTTGTGAAAAAAGCGAACAGCATCTAAACTTTTCTCTTCTAAATTCTCTATCATATGTCTATATTAGTCGATTTCAAGTTCGAACCTTTAGGCCGCATTATGCTTGCCTGATTCGATAAACCTTTTCACTCGGTATTTTCGCGCAAAATGCGGCCTAAATAATTAGTAAGGACGCCGACCAAAAAAAAGATAGTAAAGACGTAATTAGCGGTCTCTTCATTTCCTAAACCCGTATCCTCTTTTTGGCTCTCAAATCTCGTTTTCCCCCGTTTCTTGTCCAAATCAAAAAGCGCACGTAAGTTCATAGAGCAGAATAACTCCCACAAGCAATTGTAGATCGTCGGTGCCGATCATCGATGATGTATATCAATGTGTATAATCCACGTGTATTTCGCTTTTTAATCTAGGGCAGTCCACGAGACTAGTCATAAAGTCGTACCTAAACCTAAACCTAAACCTAACCTCGGACCGAGTTCCATTCGACGAGGGTCGGCCGAGAAAGAGTTGAACGAAACATATATATGTTGTTTTTTTTCAAATGGGGGATGAACACGACGGCATTTGATCCTACGTCTGTTCATGGTTGACTTTGATCGAATCTCTGCTGTGAAATCGATGGACAACGATCCCTAAAACTCTCTCGATAACGTATGTCTTTGTTCTCTTCCTGCCTTGGGGTCGGTCGCGATCTTTTAGTTCTTTCTTGCTTGTCATTGCGTTGTCTCGGGCTCTTGGTCACATCACGATGAGTCTTGACACAGTCATTGTGCGTTTGCCCATTCCTTGTTGAAGTTTTGTTTGAAATTAAGTGAAAGCAAAAAATGCTCCCATCGAAATTCGAAATGTTGTCTATGTCTTAATCCACGTGTCGATGCTTATCCATAACGAAGTTTTCAGGTGTCTCGAATTTAAAAAAAATAGAAAGTGCATGAGCCGCGGTATTTTGATGAAACATAAAGTGAAAAAGTAAAAGTCACTCCAAAAACCCTTTTCTTTCACATACGGGTCAAAATTATATATAAGTTCTTGAATAATGCCACATTATCCCTATGAATATAGGAAATAAGTATGGCATAGGTTACTTCAGCACTGTAACGCCTGGCTCGAAGCATTTTCTCTGCCACTTCTTACCTTGAAAAAGCAGGGGTGTAAGTGTGCATGGTGTTCTTAAAGAAAATTGGATAAGTAAGACATCTGCCATAGACGTCAGGTTTGTGGCTAAGCCGTAGCATAGGCTAGTGAGTCGAAAGAGTGTCAAGTTTCTAGAGTAGGTTTAGCATATAACTTCAAGGACAATCCTCCTGTTCTTTCTCATCACGCCTTGAAATCATTAGATTCTCGTAATAAATAAAGCATTTTCCAATATCCGAAACCCTCGTCACAAAGAGCATGCTAGCACTTGTATATTGAACTGAATCTAACATTTGTGTTGATCCATTAAAAAAGAAGAAGATAGGTGTTGATCCATAATTCATATAGATGATTTTTTTCCCAACTAAACTCAAATTAGATACGGTGACGGAAATCGGGTTAGCTACTATATATTTTATTCGACACATAAAAATTAATGAAAGAGGATCATATATCTCAGCAATACAAGTCTTATGTCACCACGTTTTTTAGTTCCATCACGTCATGCAAGTCGAAACAACTGGCGACAAATTAACTTCTCAAAACCGTGCACAGCCAAAAACAAAATCAAAGGAATCATGAAATAAAATATGTAATAAATTGTTCATAATTTATAAACTGCGTGGTCTCAAGCGTCTGATTCCGACCGTCTTATGGTTTAATAATGAGATTAACCGATCATTCGCGGGTATATAATTTCGATTGGCAGTTCGAATCTGTACATATCTCTCAACCTCAGAAAAAGCGTTGACCGAGCGTGGGAGAGACCAAAAGGAACAGCATGTAAAGCTTACTTCCCTTTGTCCTGTAGACGTTCCGAAATTCTTTACACAAGGAAATACCGACTGCTAACATGTGTAACGATGCTAAAGCCCCCAGATTAATCATGTAATCAACTTGCTAATTAATAATTTATTAATCTTGTTTTGTTGATGTTACACGAGTTGCCTTGTTCTAGAGCCCTTCCAATGAGCCCAAAAGACACAATTACATATGAATTCTTGTTAGACTTCGGGTGGTGGAGTTATCGTGCTTGGGAGATTGTCGGGTTTTATTACACGTGGCGCGTAATTAACTAATGATGTGGATTTTTATTATTTTTAATGGGTTTACCAATTATCCCCTGAAGGACTTGTCAGATGATTAATCACGGTAATTTTTAAAATTGATCGGCAGCTTTATCGTCCTTTATTTGGCAATTGTATTCGTTCTAGAAACGTGAGAGTTTCCATTTCACGACTGCTTGTGTAACATATATTTAACACCGGTCATGTATCTTATGTAAACCTTTATAATAAACCCAAGTTACGAAGAGTCTATATCAAGGTGTCGGACGTTTCTAGTACCTAAACGTAAGCTCTTTGAGATGGGGGTATTATCTAATCTTTGGGGTAGCAACGCCACGAGTACCTAAGTTTTAGTCCGTATAACAATCAAAGTTGCTAATTTGTTTTGTTGAATTGAGTATCTCTACTTTTCAATTCGGCTCACTGTAAGGGCCTTCATTAGATAGATTGTCAGGTGGTGCGTTTTTGCTAATATGACTTGTTTTCTCGGCAAAAGTTAAGGACAATTGTTAAAATGACTCGCTTACCTAAAAAACTTTATGTCATCTCCATTTAGGTGTTGGGTGATGACAAAGGAGAGAGAGTTGGTCTAGACGAGCTAACCCATCCAATAAGTCTCTAATAACATATCATCATCTCAAGAGGTCACATCGAATGATAATGTTGACAGTTAACGGCTATACAATAGAGTTACTGTCCATGTCGGCATTTTTCATCCATGATTTTAACGAAGGCCTTTCGTTGAGCCAAATTTGAAAAGCTGAGGTATTTTATTGCATAAGAAAAAGTTTAAGTGCTTGATTGTGAAATGGCTAAACTTCAAGTACTTGCGGTGTCATTATTCCTTAATCTTTTTAAAAGATTACTTAGGATGATTTTCTGTTTTCCATTGTTTCGATATTACCCTAATATCAACATATATTGTATGCTATCGTGCTAATATCGACGTAGCTCTCATGGAAAAATCCTAGGTCATTTATTTGGAAATTATTGGAATGATAGCTACTGCTTTTGACAAGGACAATTACTGAAGGTTTTAAAAAAAAATTTATGGGTGTCAATATAATAGCACCAAAGCAAAAAGGTTCAACTTGTAATTATGATACTTCCTATGTGGATTGAAGTTTGACTGAAATTGAAAAACCTTTATAAGTCAAAGGACAGTCTTGTCTCTTAGGTCTTGTACTTTGCATAAATAGCTTGGACCTCTTTAATTTTTAAATTAATATCACGAAAAATTTAAAATTAATATATTTATGATAAATTTACCCTAAATTATTTTTTTGACCACCAAATAGCCCACACTAGTACACCTGTAATAATTTTACTCCGAACTAAATTTTTGACCACCGAAAATCCCAAACCGGTACACTTGTGATAAATTTACCTTCATTTAGTTTACGTTAAATTTTACTGTCAAATTGCTAAGTTTGATAACACGTGATAATTGACAGGTGTACCTGTTTAGGGTTTTACCCCTCTGTTTGTCATAAGTTTATCAATTTGTGATTTTTCGCGATATTAATCCAATTTAACGGACACTAACGGATGGTAAATTTGTTATAAATGTACAAATTTGAGGTTTTTAGAAATCAAAAAATTAGTTTGGAGTAAAATTGTCATAGGCGTACTGGTTTGGGGTTTTTCGTGGTCAAAAAATTAGTTTGGGATAAAATTGTCACAAGTGTACCAACGTAGGTTTTTTGTGGTCAAAAAAATAGTTCGTGATAAATTTATCATAGGTGTACCAGTTTGAGAATTTTGGTGGTCAAAAAATTAGTTTAGAATAAAATTGTCATGGGTATATAAATTTGGGATTTTTCGTGATATTAACCCATAATTTTTAGCTGCTCAAAGTCCATGCAACAGATTTTCTTACTATAACACATGTGGATATTATAAAACCAAATGGTCTTGTTGCTATCAAGTATGGCATTGGTTATTCCTGATGCCCTCGAAACAATCTATACAATTCGATATAAAATTGGTCTTATCGCAATTTAATATGATCGACTTTACTTCAGGTTATCGACTCAAAGATGTCCAGGTGACTTAGATGATGCCTTCTCATATTAAAATATTGATCCCCAATTCCCTATGTCATGTGCAGGCTGAGTTTGTATTGGTGCATCTTCGAATTCTGCCGGGCCAATCTGCCCGTTTGCGACCATTTTGAATATCTAGAATAGGAGAACCATATCGAGAGATGCATATGAATATAATGATATTCTTCAATGAAGAAGTGTTGCACTTCCTCTTATTCCATTAGCTTCATTCGTCTCATTCTCCTCTAGTTACCAACTTAACCATCGATTGATCTGCCATCCAACTTTTTCCTTGACAAATGTCGAATCTTGGCATGACTTGTGCTGTATGTCATTCACTTTTGCGGATAAGGGTGGTTATTCGGGACAATTTGAGTTTTCGGCCGGTCCCGTTACGAGTAACAATTTCACGTCTTAATGTGCACAAAAGAATAGCCGGAGACCGATGTTCTCCGGTCACCGGCTTTCCTATTCCGAGCCCTCTCAGTTTATACGAAACTCCTTTATGGGCCTCGATTCGCTCATGCATTTTGAGACATGGGCTTGCTTGAGAAGTATTGGGCCGGGCCAGATGCTTTGCCCAACGTCAAGCAAACCAGAAAAAGTTGTGTTGGGTTTCTTGGGTGAGAAATTGCAGATGTTGACTCTGACTGATAATTTAGTACACCGACTGCGCATATTTCTTTGTAGTTTTCTCCGGATAATCTTGTCTTTCTGCAAATTCCTCAGTCGATTTTATCAGATAATCACTTAAATTTGTAAACGTTGGAGATGTTTACGTTTGGCAATTCATCTCTGTATGTTAGCTTCTTTCGTATAAACTGGAGGAGTTTCTTTCACCCGGCGAAGTACCTACGCTCTAGATGGCCTCGACAGTCATGGCTTTCTCATGATCTCATCTTCGTCATATTCACTATCGCCTCGATACTTAATAATACACGAAGCACACGAAACCGGACTTTATGTACTGTTTTTTCACGGTTTCTCGAATCGAGCCGACCAAGACGATGATAGCAATAGACGGTTACTCTTTAATCTTTGTGTATAGGTGATAGCAACACAAATACTGCAGAAACAACATTGATGGGCAAGGATCATCGTCATTTTTTAGAGGAATAAAGATAGCAACCGTAGGAGATAATTCTAATTGTTCTCTTCCATCTCAATTCGCCTTGGAGCTCGATGAAAATGCCAAAGATGGCAATTGCTCCCAAAAGAACAATGGGTCTACTTTCACCTGTTCTTCAATGGAGAAAGCAGAAACTCATACCCAAACGAAAACAGTGAGGATTTGGACTACCGGGGGGAGTGAAAAAAACAAAAGAAACTCAAGAAAAGGCGAGAATTAGTGAGTATATACGCATGCGAATTTTTCTTGTAATGAGGGTGAGATGATCTTCTGAGCATATGCTTACGAAAGTACAGGATAATTATCCAAATAATCCATGAACTTTGGTTTAATGTCCAATATTGTCCCTTAACTTTAATTTATTCAATATGATCTCTAAACTTTTGATCAATGTGCACTTTCATTCCTAAACTTTTAATTTGTTCAATATGGTCCATGAAATTTTGGTAAATATTCACTCTAGTCCCTAGACTATATGAAAATGTCCAATCCTGTTTCTAAAATTAAATTAATGGAAAGATAATATTGAATATTTTCATATAATTTGGGGACTAAGTTCGGGAATGATATTATATATTTGGCTAAATTTTATGGGTCGTATTGAATAAATTAAAATTTCAAGACGACAATAAAAATTGGCGAGTTTGAAGCCTCTGAATCAATGGGTCGTCTTCCTCATTTCACCATTCTTTCTTTTATTGTGGCCGTGGGCTTCTTAAATGGGCTGCAATCTCGCAAGCGGACTTCCTACGGGCCGAAGCCGGAGCCCAAGCTTTGCAAGAGGCGATGTATAAAAGCCAATAGGGTTTCCGCTCTCTCCTCTTCCCTCGAAATCCCTGCACCATCTCGGTCGCTCCCTCTGCAGCTTGCTCCCTCTCTCTTCGCTTCTGCGCCGTCTCGATCTCAGGTGCGGCTCGTTTGCATTTGTTCCTTCTATCAATCGCATCCTTGTTTGTTGGTCTCTGACGAGTTGAGTGAATTGGGTTTCGATTGGTTCAGCAGATTAGCTCCGCCTCGTTTGCTTTTGCCTTACGTAAAATTTTTTGATCTTGTTGCTGAATGCTTCGTGCGTGTTGTCGTTAGTACTGTATGAGCCCTGCTGCTTTTTGGGATCTTTGTTTCTTTTTCGTGGGATTTTGGTTTGAGCACTTACTTCGGCGCGTGCTGCTTCGAGTGCTGGATTCGAGCCTTCGATATTTTCGAGGGTGTGTTGGGTGGACGTATGAAGAAGGGGTTCGTATCCCGTGCTCGTTTCTCATGCTGTGATGACCTTGTTTGAGTGTTTTGGGCATACCCAGATGGTTACAGAGAGCCCTGCGCTGTGTCCGGCAGCTTTGCTACCCATGATTTTGATCTCTGGATCCGTCTATAGTCTCCGAGTATGATGTGACTTGACCCAAATGACCTATGATGTCAAGTTGCTTTGTCTTATGTTTTGTTTATCTTTTGCGAGGTTGTCTTGAGAATGTCCGTACCTGTTATGCTGATGATGGTGAGTTTGTCTGTGTTGCAGGGCGCAGCTTATTAATTGTTTACGATGGTGAGGGTTAGTGTGTTGAATGATGCTCTTAAGAGCATGTATAATGCCGAAAAGACGGGAAAGAGACAGGTCATGATCAGACCCTCGTCGAAAGTGATCATCAAGTTTCTTCTGGTGATGCAGAAGCATGGTATGCTCTCTTGTCAATCATCTTTTGATACTTGATACTTGTATGGTTTGCACTTATTGTCGTACTATCCTTGGGGCCATCGCTAGGTTACATTGGCGAGTTTGAGTATGTCGACGACCACAGGGCTGGCAAAATTGTGGTTGAACTCAATGGAAGGCTAAACAAGTGCGGAGTTATCAGTCCCCGTTTTGATATCGGTGTCAAGGAGATCGAAGGCTGGACCGCAAGGTTGCTTCCCTCAAGACAGGTTTGTTCCAAAAGCTTCTCCTTACTCAGTATTTTCAATTGTTAGTTGTTGTACTTCGAAGCTGTCTTTTACCTGTTGCTGCTCGCCTTGATAGGTTTATTGCATTTCTCACATGGCATTCTGAGCTTAGACTTGTAATTGTCTACCATACTGCCACATTCATATTGTCTAACATCTAGTTATTGTGTTGACTGAACTGAGAATATATCTGATGCCTTTAGCTTAACATGACTAAAATTTTGCGGCCCATTGATTTCTTCTCTTGATCTAAACTCAGTAACTCTTTGAAACTTGCAGTTTGGTTACATTGTGTTAACAACTTCAGCTGGCATCATGGATCATGAAGAGGCTAGGAGGAAGAATGTTGGTGGAAAAGTGCTTGGTTTCTTTTACTAGGCTGAGTTAATTTTGCCGATGGATCCCTAATTTCTATTGTGAGGATTTTGTCGTGTATTTTTGAACTGGTTTTCCATACGGTTCACCTTATTGGGTTTCATTTTTCGTTTAATGGAGCTTTTGATATTTCTTTACGCCTCTATCCTCTACTGCTGTATATGCAGTTGAAAAGATATGCAGTTTGCCTTTTAATTATGGATGTTCTGGTGATTGTCTAATGACATGGTGGTTGTTTGGGTTCGCAGAAAGTGCGGGATTATTGGTCATATGTATGATGTATTAGCCATGGAATCTTCAATCCCCTCTTTTAGTGTGGAGTAGTTTTGACTGTTCAGTGCAACTGTGCTTTGATGCGATTTCATGTAGTTCTACGAATGTCAGCCAATTGATAACTGCTCATTGAAGTGAGAGCAAAATCCTCAGTGGCCATTGGACAGGGGATATGGTTCAAGTATGTGATCACGGTTTTTGTCATTTGGCTATCTTTGTCTACTTCTTTGGGGGTATTTCGATGATTCGAAGTGTTTGATAATGGCAGTGCAATGGCTTGTCATACGTGATACTCGATTATGTATCATCTATATAGCTGAAATGACTGGAAGAACAGTTGAATATTTGGGGGTGTGATTGATAGGGGAAAAACAGTGCCTACCTTGCATAATATCTTGCTGCATCAAACTTGTCCTTAGTTCTGTTGGCTGTAAACTTATAGCTGGAATCAACTGTACTGGAGAGGACTGAAAAATCTCGTCAAAGAGGAGTGCTCGACCAGGTGCTGATGAGGCCGATTTGCCCGCTTCTTTGTGCTGTGAAAAATGAAGCGTTGGAAGAGTGAAGCTGTGGATTGTCATTATGACTGATGATAAATCCATAAACTAGCAGAGGATTTATGCGACATTTTTTGTTTAGATTTTCTCTAAACGAACGCCGCTTTGCTTGAGTGGAGAATCGGCACATTTTCGTGTTCTTGTGCTAGATCCTTCTCTCAGAACGACCTCATGGCTTTCCCAGTTTCCCGATTGCCTAATGGAAGACCAACTTGCATGATTCTCAGCGATATCGGAATATAGTGTTTCTCGCGAACGTTCGGCTTCTCGGGTAATTTACTGTTATTAAACGGGACAAATTGTTGGCCGTAAAGAGAGAAAAATGACCTCTAGCGTTCATATTTTCGTCGATCAAAATCTACTTGGCACTCTCATTCTCTTATTCCTTCAAACTGAGAGCAAAATCCTCGCCTCTCTCTTTCAGAGCCGGGTGTGGCCCGTTCGAAAAAGGTCGTTCTTGCGATAATATATGAAACATAAAGACAAGAGAGTCGACTCATGTGCTGTTTTCAGCTGGCCCTCTCGTTCAATGTTTACGCGAATTGGATGGAAGCGCTGTCCTGTCGGAATTAAGAGGCATAAATAAGAACGGTTGACAGTAAACGGATCCCTCTTTCATTCAATGGTTTAAACCAACAGCACAAATTCCGCACGAAGAACTTGATTGATGAGTATGGATCTGGCATCACTTTTTAAAGCTAATCACAACAGTAGCAACAACACGACATAAATCCTAACTGAGTCCTAACTCTCTTCTTCTTGCTCTCCAAGAATCTTCTCATCTCGACTCGCTCCACGAGCTCGATGGAAATGCCAAAGATAACAGTTGCCCAAAAGAAACGGTCTCCGTTTCCCTCGCGCGCGACAAGCCCTTCAACCTCCCTTCTCCTCCAACTCATCCCCCAGTAGGGCCAGGACCCATCGTCGGCCACCTCCATCAATGGCTTCCGAAGAAACCATCACCGATTCTTTCAGGGGCATCTTCTTCTTCTTCTTCTTCTTCTTCTTCCAGGACCTGAATGGGAAGGTGACGAATGGGGGGGTTGGAGGATGTAGGCATTGTGGAGGCGATGTCTTTTCTAGGGAGGGAAGAGAGGATCTTCGGAGCATATACTTGAGGAGGTACCAACTTTTTTGTTGTCCCACTAACGCTGGAATGGAATGGACGCGTCGACCTGCCTCTTTCTGACGTCGGTGTGTCGTCCTTCGGTTTCTCTCGTTTTCACCTCCCCTCTTTTTTCCTCTTTTTGCTTCCTTTCGTAAATTCATGGCATAAGGAAAAAATAAGATGGAAAACATATCTTTTAGATAGCTTTTATTTTTTTTTTGTTGAAAAGCAGACTAACTAATATATGTCGGTTGAAATTGATTATAAATTTGGTGAATCACATGTTGTGAAAATATGCCTTTATTTCAAATTAAGACGAGAAGTCTAACGAAAGCTCTGGTATTGGAAATTACTGAATAAGACTTGCGAGAACCGAGCCATTCCAACCCTTGGCATTGTCGCGGGCTGGTAAACCTCGGGATGATGTATGGGCACATCTCTCGACATTTTGGTGATGGTGTTAGCAATGATTATGATGGAGGATTTGATTGCACGGATTAAGGGAGTTTGGAACTCGATCTTTTAAACACTAAATCGCAAAAAATTACGAGAATTGGATGGCCAAATATGTAAATATTTCAAACGATGTTGAGCATAGGGAATGGAGGATACTTTAAAAGCATATTCTATCGTGTGTTGCCCACCCAACAATCTTTTCAAAATAGAATTTCATGAAATTTGAATTACTTATAATTGTTAAGTGTAATCGAAATGAATCTGAAGAGCAAGGAAGGCGAATCATACTAGAAATAGGGACCTCGATTTATCCACAGTGTAGACAACGTACCCATAATCCCTCTAAATTTATTTTTTTGAGACACCTAATATTATGATGTGCAAAGTCACAATCGGAGCACCTAGTCCTAGTCAACATCCTTAAAATCCTCGGATATCTAACTAACAAGATTTCATCACCCCTGAAAGTGATCCTAAATCCATGCACAAATTCTGCCAAGCTGTTAACCACATCACAATTTTTTTTTATTTTTTTTTTTGCCACTGGATATCTGTATCTATCTATTTTTCTAGGAGCCCCATTCGATGTTTCGAAAAAGAGAAAAATCGAAACCAATTCGAGCTTGATCTATTCTGATAACAACTAGAAGCAAAGCCAAGCATTTCAAAAAGATAATCTATATCCTAAACTGCCACTACTACTACTACTCGTGCAAGTATTTCCTAAACGTTGAGGAACTAATATCGTGAACCGAATATTCCCAACAATTCCCATGATCAAATCGTATATATATCGAACGCATTGTGTCACACCCGTCACACACACAAACACAAACACTGATAGCCTCATCGCTCAGGAGTTGAACAGAAGAGAGGGAGAGGCACGACGCCCGCCATGGCGAAGGATCAGCTGGAGGTCCTCAACGTGCTGGACCAGGCCAAGACCCAGCTCTACCACTTCACCGCAGTGGTGATCGCCGGCATGGGCTTCTTCACCGACGCATACGACCTCTTCTGCATATCCCTGGTGACCAAGCTCCTCGGCCGGATCTACTACTACGTGCCCGGGTCCTCGAAGCCCGGCAGCCTGCCCCCAAATGCGGCGTCTGCCGTGAACGGGGTCGCCCTGTGCGGGACGCTGGCCGGGCAGCTCTTCTTCGGGTGGCTTGGGGACAAGTTGGGCCGCAAGCGCGTCTATGGCATCACCCTTATGCTCATGGTGGGGTGCTCCATCGCCTCCGGTCTCTCCTTTGGGAGCTCGCCCAGGGCCGTCATGGCGACCCTTTGCTTCTTCAGATTCTGGCTAGGTGAGTTTCTAAGTAGTGTTGGATGAATACGTTCGATTGAAAGTAGATTTTGCTCCAAAAAAAGAATAATAATGCGGTATCACACGAATTGGCATGAACTAGTGGTACATTATTCTGATGTTCGCCGTTGTGCCGATTGGCTAGGTTTTGGCATCGGAGGGGACTATCCATTGTCCGCAACGATCATGGCGGAGTACTCCAACAAGAAGACCCGCGGCAGTTTCATTGCGGCAGTGTTCGCGATGCAAGGGTTCGGGATCCTCGCGGGTGGGACGGTTGCCATCGTCGTCTCATCCATCTTCAGCGCTGCGTACCCCGCGCCGCCATTTGCCGTCGATCCCTTGGGATCCACCGTCCCACAGGCAGACTACGTGTGGAGGATAATCCTGATGTTTGGTGCACTGCCGGCGGTCCTGACCTACTACTGGCGGATGAAGATGCCAGAGACGCCGCGCTACACCGCCTTGGTGGCGAAGAACGCAGAGAAGACCTGTGCCGACATGTCGAAGGTCTTGCAAGTTGATATCCAAGTCGAGAAGCAAGACCTCGAGAGCCAAGGCCGGGCCGAAACCACCAGGTTCGGGCTCTTTTCAAGAGAGTTTCTCCGTAGGCATGGGTTGCACTTGCTGGGCACAACAAGCACTTGGTTCTTGCTTGACATTGCCTACTACAGCCAAAACCTCTTCCAGAAGGACATATTCAGCGCGGTCGGATGGCTTCCTGCGGCGAAATCCATGAGCGCCCTCGGCGAGCTCTACAAGATCGCCCGTGCCCAAACCCTAATCGCTCTGTGCGGCACTGTCCCGGGCTATTGGTTCACCATCTTCCTCATCGACCGCATCGGCCGGTTCACCATCCAGTCCATCGGGTTCCTCTTCATGTCGGTGTTCATGTTCGCCCTAGCCTTACCGTACCACCACTGGACCCTCAAGGAGAACCGCATCGGGTTCGTGGTCATGTACGGGCTGACCTTCTTCTTCGCCAACTTCGGGCCCAACAGCACGACCTTCGTCGTCCCCGCTGAGATCTTCCCAGCCCGGTTCAGGGCCACGTGCCATGGGATCTCGGCGGCCTCAGGGAAGGCCGGCGCAATCGTGGGTGCGTTCGGGTTCCTGTACGCATCGCAGAACCAGGACAAGGCCAAGGCCGACCCGGGGTTCCCCGCAGGGATCGGGATGAGGAACTCGTTGATCGTGCTTGCGGTGATCAATCTGCTGGGCTTGCTCATGACTCTTCTCGTGCCTGAATCCAAAGGAAAATCACTCGAGGAAATGTCACAGGAGAATTGCGAAGCGGCTGAGAATCATGCCAAGAACGAGTCTGCAATTGTCTAGAGCAACAAGAACAGTAATTACATTAATCTCTCTAGATATAATTCTGTAAATTTGGCATTGATCATTAGGTCATCTCTTCTTCCTTTTTGGATCTTTGATTAATGTTGCCAACTGAGTTTTTTTACCGCATGACCACGTTCAGTTTTTGGTTTTGGAGTTATGATTTCATATGTTTATTACGTAGAAGCATGTTACTAATTTTTATTTTATGATATAATTTTTTGATGCACCACCATAGTTGCATGTTGAGAGATATTTGTTGGCACGGAAAAGTAGTCCGATTTTGAGGATTAGTTAACTGTTAGCTAAACCCTACGTGCACATCAGAAAGAAAATTAGATACTAATCACGAGATCAAATCCATTGATATTCCATACATCTATAAATATTCAAATTCAAAAGATTATGATGTTATCTGTCATCTACATTTTGAACTAATGGAAATCAAAGAAACTACAATGAAATTTCATATTCTTAAAATTTTCAATTATGATGAATTTCTTTTACATATATTGACCCGATCGATCATTGATTTCTTCTCAAATTAGGCAAATAAAAAAACTATCGGCCTAATTAAGTCCACCTTATATTGAACTATGACCAACGCTTTTATGAGTCATTATATTTTTTTTCATGATTATTCTTGAGAGGATGCATAAGTTTCGATCCAAATCTAAAACCTTGCTCCCACCCTTTTTTCTTAAACATGGGTTCTCAATCTCCCCTATGTTCTAACTTGGTGAGAACTCGTAAATTGCTTTAAGCCTAATTACTGTCTCCAAATGAAAAAATTTAATATGATCTCTAAATAGAGCGTTTGTGTTCACATTAATTAAATTGAAAGCAATCGTCGAGTATGATAGCTTAGTGGTATTGCACTGTCTTTCATGAGATCACAAGCTCGAGTCATGCCGTGAGCAAACCTTTACTAACTCATGCCATGGACATCTACTACCCTATGTGAAAAAGACTTTCGTGTTTCTGGCTTGTTAATAAAAGTTGCAATAGTATGTATTATGTAATATCCACAAATGGACCAAGTTATAATGACTCAAACAGAATATTGAGTAGCTAGTGGTGTGCTGAGTCTAATCCTAACGACCAGAAAGGATAGCTTAATTGGTGGTCCCTTCCCATCCTTTTTAGCTTATAAGAAGAGGAAAATCGCACACCTAAGCACCTGGTGATTGACTTCGGTTAAAAAGAGCAACACTAGGCATATTGTGACTACCATCTATACAAAAGCCGTTGAAAAGGAGTAACACTGGGTATATTCCGACTACCGTACAAAAGTAGCAAACCAAAGTGATTTGAGTAAGTGCAGGTGAGTCATATGCAATAATCATAAAAATAAAATGAGTGGTATCAATTTAGTATTGCCATTTGTTCAAATAGGGATGCTTGGCTAGCATTATTCTTAAAATATCTCACCAAAAAAGGGTGATCGGTACCCGATCTCGAATCAAGAACCTACATTGTGAAACCCTCCCATTTCAACAAGCCGGACTAGGGAACCGACGCGACCAATCTGTTCCGGAATCAATCCATATTTATGTTTTGGTAAGAATTAAATATATCATAATTATATTTAAAAAAAAAGTCGCATAATTTTGCTACAAAAATTTCTGTTGGTGAAGTTCTCATGTGGATTTTTTTTACCATAATGCGGACCCCCGATTCAGATCTTGGGAGAGCGCAAACAAAATTTTAGTGGATTTTTCAAAAAACCGGCTCCATCCGGAAATCGAACCGGACTCAATACTCATCCCTGCCACAAAATTGTCTGGGCGCACAAACAATATCACGGGCACGGACAAGATGGTTTCATGGAAAAGTTCAAATCCTCTGTATTGTAAACGACGGGTGGAGAGCATTGAGAGAACCACCATTTTTTCCTAAAGTACGAGAGGATCACGAGAGACGCATCTTCCGATGTACCGGTTATCTTGCCCGCGATGAACGGCCCGAGCAGCTACTTTAAAGCCCCGATGCTCGTGTCCAAATTGTTCGTGTCTGCACGGCGTACTCGTGGACCGGGTGGAATTTCTTGTCTAGACTCGACTGAGTCCAACGACGTATGCCGACCGGGGTTAATCAGAGGCCCCGGTTTTTCAAAGTCACCGGGAGGCTCCACAAAAAATTTCACTCGGATCGCGCGCGATCCGCGTGTCCAGGGGAGAAGGAAAGAGATTCGGTGCGGCCGAGCCCCACGCTGCGCGAGCAGGGACGCAAACTGTAGATCTACCGTGGACACGTTCGCCCCCCTTCATCGTACGCGGTGACCGAAGGGGGTAGACGACGACTCGGCCCGAAAACAATTTCCCCCTTTTTCTTTCCAAAAATTCGAGACAAAAAAAATGAAAAAAAAACGAATAACGAAAAAAGGGAGGAAAAATCAATTTGCCACCATAAATTTCCATCTTTCTTCCTTCCCTTCTCCCCTGTTCGCCCCTCTCTCTCTCTCTCTCTCTTTTCCACCGCAGGTCTCTTTCTCGCTCTCGCTCTCGCTCTCGTCGCTGATTCGCATCTGTGTTGTTGTTGTTTCGGATGCGTTCGTACGGCATCGATTCGCGATTCTGAACTTCGGGAGCGCATTTTCTCTGTTCTTTTTTTCTCTTTTTGCAGGGAGGGATTTCGTTCTTCTCTCTTCTTTTTTTTTTTTGGGCTACTTTTGTGGAGGAGGAGGTGAGATTCGATGGCGGCGCCACCGGCGAGGGCCCGAGCCGATTACGATTACCTGATTAAGCTCCTCCTGATCGGCGACAGCGGTTCGTTTCTCCCCCCCTTGCCCTTTGCTCGCTCTTGGGGTTTGTTTGTTTTTCTCTTTTTCTTCTTTTTTTTTTTTGCCCTTTCGTGTGGGTGTGCGCGCGTGTTTGGTTTCCTGAGCAAACGAGGGAGGGGGGGGGGGGGGGATCAGTAGGAGTTTGGGCTTGGAGCTGTGCGCGTGTTTCGGTGCTCGTTTCGTCGATTGGGAGATATGATTGTGAGGTTCTGGGGTAGGGGGGTGGGGGGCGATCGAGCAATTCAAAGGGTGGGGTTTTTTTTTTTTTCGGGTAGTTTGTCGGGTGCATTTGACGAATTGGCGTGGCCTTGCGCTCGTTCGTGCGCGCGCGCGCGCTTGCGCTTGTTTCTGGGATTCATTGTTGGGGTCTTTCGACGGCTCGAAAGCCATTGATCTTCTGCCCCGGAAAAGTGAGGCGGGATTGGCTCCGGAGATGAATGAAAGTTAGATGAGATTGAGACAATGGTAGTACTGCGATATAGAGCTCATCATCAGTATATCGAAGTTCGAAGCTATAACGATAAATGATTCCAAGGCTTGTTAGTTTGACCAATGAGGCAATTATGCACATGACGACGTTATCTCTGTCTACACTCGTGTCTTCTGGCCAAGTGCGTGCGTGCAAATGACGCAATCTTTCCCGACTTATTACTCTGTCGGGCGTATGTCGCCGTCTGTGGTTGCCGTTGCTTCGGATAAATCCGCCCCCTGGACCTGGGAACTCATGAGCAGTCCATTTTAGATTGAGATGAGGCATCTAGGCTTATTTGACATGTGATTAAATGAACATTGGGCAGGAGGAGGGCATTGTGCTTTTCTGGCTTGTTTTGTGAACTAAATCTTTCCAGATGACAGTTTACTGATCAGGTGCATTAGTCATGAACTTTGGAATCGGTTCGAAATTCTTAGTCCCATGATAAGCACACTTGGTTCTAGCTTGATGAGGAAATTCCCTTCTGTTGACCTTTGTTTTCCAGGAGTGACCCCCGTTGTGTCTGAAAGGAGGCAGTTAAGCAGTTTAATCCTTACAGATTAGCTAAATACGCTTCTCAAGTTAATTGTTGACTATACTAATTCTCCTTTTTTGCGGACTTGATTCTATGTATTTGGTTTTGATGGCGTAAATCTTCATTTGACGATTTCCAACAAAAAAAATCTATAGTTAGTTACCCAAGTGTTGTGTTGTATTGTGCTGGTCGCTTGTTGTATATGAGTTTTGGTACATCTATAGCAAAATTAAGAGAGTTTTGCTGTGTGCAGATCTGACAACGGTGTTATGTTCCAAAATGTTTCAGGTGTTGGGAAGAGTTGTCTGCTCTTGAGATTTTCTGATGGTTCCTTCACAACTAGTTTCATCACCACTATAGGGTTTGTATCATGAGGATGAGTATATTATTTCCTGTATATACTATTCTAGTTATATCTATGCAATTTAGAGTTCAGAGGCGTAATGGGTGGGAAGATCACGATAGTTCAGAGTTCTCTGAGGATTTCATGACAGTTCAAAGATCAATTTTAATGCTCGGCATAAATGATAGACATGCGGGGATAGTTCATCTAGAAATTGAAAAGAGTGGAATTTACATATTCATGCTCCTTGTGTGCAGCTCTTTAATTCTTTCGTTTGGCTTGATCAATGGATATCAGATCAGGGGATGTACAGGAGGAGGGGAAAGTGGATGTTCCTTTGAGCTTAAACTCTGCAATATTGGAAATTCTCTCATTTGTTGTTCTTTTTCCTCATAACAGCATTGACTTTAAGATCAGGACCATCGAGCTTGATGGAAAGCGAATTAAATTACAAATCTGGGATACTGCCGGGCAGGAGCGATTTCGAACCATCACAACAGGTTTGATAGCGTCTGTTTTTTAATGGATGACATTTTTTGTTGGGATTTTTGTACAAGGGATGCATTCTAAGCCACGTTTGCCTGAAAGCTTTATTTATTGGTTCCATAGTAAAAACTGAAGCTACCTGCCATTCTACTGGATTAGATCGAATGTGATGTATTTGGCATTTTGAGGCTATGTAGAGCTCAAATGTTTGATCACAAGTGTAAGTTGTTTCCAGCTTTAAGCTATTCTTATATGAGAGAGTTGATTCTTTTGACGCGTGAACATAGACTTAAAACTCGATAGATGGAGAGATGTGAAATCTTGTGGAAACCACACCATTAGGCTGATGACATAACCGCTCAGCCAAAGGAGCATTGATTATGGCATAGTACACGTCTTTGCTTGCTGACACCTGAATGAGTTTCGACCATATAGCCCTTATAGCCTCTTCTTTCCCTAAATCCTTATTGTCCTCCTTGAGGTTGCATCTTACGTCGTGTTTAATAGTTCTGTTTTTGCCTATTTAAGTTCTAATAGCTACAGATTTATTCACATGTTTTTTTCTGGTTCTGCAGCTTATTATCGTGGAGCTATGGGCATTTTGCTGGTGTATGATGTCACTGATGAGTCATCTTTTAACAGTAAGTGCTCCATATTTGAATATTTTTGGTAGTCCTGCTTTTGTGTAAGTTGCGTATTAAAATGCTGAGGGCATCAGGCTGATACTTAATCGGTAATTTGCTATGATTCTTTGTACTTGATCGTAGTGTTTCTAATGAAGAAGCTAGTTTGTGTATTGTCTGTTGATGGTTCTTAAAAAAAATTTCTGTGAGCATTAACTCGAATTTTGATGGAGTACTTTCCTTGTTATACTTCAGATATCAGAAACTGGATTCGCAACATTGAACAGCATGCTTCTGACAATGTAAACAAAATATTGGTGGGAAACAAGGCTGACATGGACGAAAGCAAAAGGGTAAATGACTTGGCTTTCTGGCTGTTATGATTAGCACTTTCTTTCCAAGAACCTTCGTCCCCCCAAAATCCTTACCATGACTCTCTCTCTCTCTCTCTCTCTCTCTCTCTCTCTCTCACTTGGTGTGCACGCTGTCATTGTCCTATGATGGGTATGAATGCTTGTTTATGGAGAGAGGTGTGTCAGTGCACTGCGTACTGTTCTTCCGCCCTTTTTTTTTTTTTTAGTTGAGTAAAGAGAAACTCGCTATGAGGCACGAAGGGGGTGCCAACACATGTACAAAAAGAGCTTATATCCAGAAATGTCTACTGATGACTAGAATGTACTTTTCTTTGGCATAGGCTGTACCTACTTCCAGGGGTCAAGCTCTTGCTGATGAATATGGTATCAAGTTCTTTGAAACAGTAAGTTGCAAGTTGATGCTAGAGGTAATTCTGCAGTTGGAATCATGCTTTCTGCTCTGTTAATGTTAGGGATTCAATGATGCAGAGTGCAAAGACCAATATGAATGTCGAGGAAGTATTTTTTTCAATTGCGAAGGATATTAAGCAAAGGCTTGCAGAAAGTGATACGAAGGCTGAGGTAAAATTAGTTTTTTTATTTTTCAGTTTCCTTTTCAATTCTTTAAGCTTTGCAGATTTGCTCCATCACACTCATACCTGCACTTGGTACTCCTAAACTAGCGAAAAAACTTTCTGCTGCTGCAGAGCCTAAGAATCAGTTTCATGTTATCGTGGGAATGAACCAACATTAGGGTAAACTTAATGATGAAATGTGCGAAAAAAATATTGCTAAATCATCTATGCGGCAATTCACAAAAAAGCAAGCTGTCGAGATGTGTATATTACTATTTTCCAGTCAGTTATTTTTATGAACCACCTTTGACGAGTTTGTTCGGTCTTTGCAAATTAATAGACATACGGCTGTCCAACACAAAAATGTCATCTATAATGGCCTATTGCACTAGTGGATGGCATATTGCCACGCTTAACACGAAAAAGTACAGTGGAATCGACATTCTGTCACACCTACTGCACTAGCCCTTACCCCGTTTGCAGTAGTTTTGTGTATTCAGAATTGCGATATGAGAGGGGTGTTATTGGAAAGGAGAAAAGAATGACATGATGAATGCTTGATGTCTGATGCCTCGTAATATGATTAGAAAATCATCCGTACGTAGAGAGAGGATTGAATGAGTATTTGATACTGTTGCCATTTGCTTTCAGCCTCAGACAATCAGGATAAGTCAACCAGACAAGACAGCTGATGCTGGCCAAGCTCCACAAAGATCCTCTTGCTGTGGCTCGTGAAGAAACAAAACAGGATAGAAGAAAATACAAGGAGATTCTGCGAGTGGTGGTATCTTTAATTTTTTATGAATGGCTTATCAGGATGCCAACATGGTGGCTTGGCTTCACATATGTATTCTGTCTATTGTTATTTTTATGATAGATCCGTTTTTCGGGATGCTTATGTTAGACTCTGTCTTTTCCATCTTCACAACTTCGGTATGTCCTAGTGGTTCCTCCATTTCTTTGTACCTTCTCACTAGTGTGCTTATTTTGATATAGAAGATTCTGGAATTAGCCTTTTTCTCTTTCGAAAGGGGAAAAAATTAATCTGAATAGTGTTTTCTGTTAACTGGCTACATCTTGTGAGAGGCGGGAGTATGTGACGTAATCTTTCGTCAGAAATCGTGTTTGGTTTTGCATTGTTGTGGAGTCTCCTTGAGGAGAATTTCCCGATGAAAGATGGTAGTGTCGATCACGGCCTGTTTGTTTATGTATGCTGGTTCATCAGGAATCAACTCGTCGATCTTCAAGCAAATTGTGCTCTCTGCCGGAGGATGAAACATTAAGTCTTTCACAATGTAATGAATCACAAGAAGATCTCGTGGGCATTCCCTACATGGAATCAATCATTGTGTACGGACGACAAGGCTCCTCGTACACAATGAGAGACACATCGTTGGCGGGGTGAATGGTGATTATGGACGACGAACGTGACTCTTTTTAAATGAACCTTGCAAGGGTCGATCAACATCCGGCTTGGGTGGAGCACAATGCCCCATCTTGCAATAACAGCACTTGTTTACAGTGGTAAATCTAGATTATGCTTGGAATTGCAGGATCATGTTTTGCTCAGGATTCAAGGTTAATACTGGACACTAACAAGTGACAACCACGTCATTCATTATAAATTGCGATCGCCATCATCCCTCTCTCTCTCTCTCTCTCTCTCTCTCTCTCCCTGTGCAAATCTTCTAACCCATTGCCCACTTCGCCCTTTGTTCCCCCCCTTTTCAAAAGGGAAGAAAACTGAGTATCCTGTTGTGTTCTTAGGGCTGAGGAATGCGTGCTGCTGCTCTTTCAGTGGTGGCCTATTTAATCTAAATTAAAGACAACTGTGGTGCTAAGGTCATTCCGCACCACCTTCTGTCCAACCGCTGATTTGCTTCTTCATCTGGAGTTTTCTGTGATTAGTATTTCTTACTCATTTGGTTGAAGGATTTCTCTAAGTTCTAACAACCCATTATATTTCTTTGGGATTTGTCGGTAAGTTATCACATACTTCTTTTAACTTCAAAAATCGGATAATACGTTAGACTTAATCCAGACGGCAATTATTCGTTAAATTCCAGGCAGACCTGATTACGACTACGACAAGAACTCTCAAATGAAGCCAACAAAAGGGGAAAAGAAATGCAACTTGAAAAGAACATTGGCAAACAAGCAAATCAATTTTATTAAAGAAGTACCATTTGAGAATTTAATTCCCTAATTGTCTTACCAATGGGCAAGTAGCTACAAAATTGTGGACTCCATTAGTGCAACTTGAAAAGAACATTGGCAAACAAGCACATCAATTTTATTAAAGAAGAACCATTTGAGAATTTAATTCCCTAATTGTCTTACCAATGGGCAAGTAGCTACAAAATTGTGGACTCCATTAGTGCAGGCGACGATTTCGATTTGCCTCTAATGACAATCGGGACTGTGCCTAATGAATGCTTTTACACGACCGCATTGACATGTCCATGACATGGATGGCATTTTGGTTAGCAAGACCAAATTGAAATCAACAATCTTTCTCTAATCCTTTAATTAGCAGCCCCAAAAAGCTCGATCATGGAGATAAAATTTGGGATGGAAGAAAGGAGGCGTCTTCTTTTCTTAACATCCTGATCTTTTTAACAACGCACTCGAGTCCGTACGCTTTTGTCTGTTTATCATTCTATGATGGTATGCGATTCAGATGGTATCATCAAAATCGACTTCCAAACTGTGGGCATGGAAGTTGACTTTGCTACTACTTGTGTTGACTAGTTGCCGCCTCAGCAAGGTTAAGAATGTCTCTGTCTCTTTCTGATGTTCGTCTAAATTATAGAACCGCGATCGAGGTTAACTCAACGAGAGGGATATCGTCTTTGTCGTCTATCCTAGTAAAATCCAATGGGCCGCCACATTCAATTTGCATCTGGATCCACAATCACAGCAAGAATCTCCTTTTGTTCATGTTTGATGCTTCAACATGAACGCCTTTAACTTGAACACGCATCTTAACACTTTGAAAAACAAATAACAAAGGGGCTTGTAACTAGACTCGTCAAATGGGTGAGTCATGTCGGGTCTGGGTCGGGTCGAAAATGGCCCAACCTTAATTGGCCAATTTAACCCGTTTTGATCCATTTTCAAGTTATACAAATCTAGTGACCTATGTCCAATCCTACCAATATTATTAAAACACTTTTATATTAAAGTCAATATAGGAAAACTCATATCTCAATTGAGGTAAGAGAGGAGCGAGAGAGCACAAAATCGAGTGAGGACGAGAGAACGGAGAAAGAGTTATATAAGTGAGTTAAGTCTAAGTAAGTTGTGAACTCATTTAATACTAATATTATTTTGGGTTTTATCTTTCTAAACCCATTTATAACCCATTTAATATACATAATTAATCCATATAACAACTCAACCAATCAAACACGGGTTAAGAAACGGGTCAATGACCCATTTCAACAGGTCTACTTGTAACCATGGTCATTATCAGAACCTGTAATACATACTCTTCGCAGTAAAGCCCTGCTATAGAGATTATGTAGAAGAACAAAGGAAACCAAGCCACTCAGTCATAATATAGAAGTGAAAACAGTTTTGAATCTACCTAATAAGATACGTTTAATAAATATTAGATCATATTGATAATTGCAAGATTTAGAACTTTCACTTTGTAGTTTCTACAAGCTTCGTTCATAATCGAAAGAAATTCCCTCCGAGCTTATGGACATCAATCATGTGCAAAATTAACTAAAGTTAAAAGCGTAACATCCATACTTGTAACACATCAACCGAATATATTAGTCTTAATTCAAACAGTAATTATTTGTTGAATTCTGACGCGAAAACGATCGGGACAACGACGAGACCAAACAAGGGGGAAAAGAAATGTGAAGTGACGTGGAGCTTTTTCGGAGCAACTTGAAAAGAAACCGGTGAAAAAGGGAAATCTATTTAATTAAAGAAGTTCCATTCGTAAATCAAATTCTCAATTGTGTTACCAATGGGCAAGAAGCTACAAATTGTGGACTCCATTAGTGTAGGCGACGATTTCGATCCGCCTCTAATGACAATTGGGACTGCGCCTAATGAATGCTTTGACACGACCACTTTGACATGTTCATGAGATGGATGGCATTTTGGTTAGAAATAGCAAATTCAGATCAACAATCTTTCTCTTGACCCTTTAATAAGCAGCCAAGAAAAGTTCAATCATGGAGATAAAATTTGGGGTTGGAAGAAGCGAGGCGTCTCCTATTCTTAGCACCCTGAATATCTTGTCCGTTTATCATTGTCTAATGGTGTCCGATTCAGATGTTCATCATCAAAAATCGACTTCAAAACTGTAGACTTGGAAGTTGACTTTGCTGCTGCTAGTGCTAGTGTTGACTAATTGCTGTTGAGGTCAGATAGTTGGAAAGACAGTCACGAGTATCTGGTCCGTCCGTTCCTCGAAAGCGAGACCCTATGACGACTCGCTCGAGGTCAAACCCGATCCGAGACCTCTCCCGTCTTTCAAAGGAATCTGATGTGCACCCTCAGGAAGGTAAAAGAACGTCTCTATCTCTCTTAAGTTAATCTAAGTTATAGAACCAAAATCAAGGTCGAAGTGCTGGGTAAGAAACGCCAAAATAATGTGGTGAAGTCAAAATAAGCCAAGCACAGATCAACAGCATGATTTATCATTCGATCGGTGAAGTACAGAGTAAGAAACGTGCTTTTGGTCAAGAGTAATGTTGCGCGTGCCTCGTCATGCCGCGGCCACGCCAATTATGCTTGTAGCCCATCAATCGGGTGTATGGTTGAAGGAAAAGTTGCATGTCAAATATGGGGTTCTTTGTTTTGTGCCCGTACAAAAGACCCAACTCTCGCCCAAATTTAGTACAACACGTGTGAATTTTGGACAGCTCGATTTGAATATTCCCTTTCCTTCTCCTTTCTTTTTCTCTTCCTTTTTTTTTATCCTTCCTCTTTTGCCCTTCCCCGAGATACCCACCGCCATCGCCCCACCTTCGTCGTCATGCCTCGCCGGCCTCCGTTCAAGCCACGTGACGCCGCCACCTCGCGTCCTCCCGGCCTCCCAAGCTCCCTCCCTCCCTCTTCTCCGTGGCAGAAAGAGATATCGTGTTCTGGTTTATATCTTTTTTGGAGTAAATTTCTCATGAAATAGGGGCATTAAAGTCATCTCGTGAGAATTGCATAGGTGATTGGGTGTAATTTCGTGTATTACGAAAAGAGAAAGGCCTAGCTAGTATATATAGCTCTTTGGACGGGAAAATTATCTGAAAAGTCATAAACATATTGCACTTTTGTCAACTCAATCATAAACCTTTTTAAGTTTATCAATTCAGTCATAAACCTTTTTATTTCTTGCCAATTGAGTTCATTCGGCCAATTTTGGCAGGCCGGCCGACGTGGTTGCCAATCATCTGGCCAACGCTGACGTTGCAATTTTTTAATATTTTTTTTCGAATTTTTTAGTCTTTTTTTCTAACTTCTTCCTTTTGGCTGGTTTGGCAATCGACGACTAGCCAGAGGCAAGGGTCGGCAAGGTGGCCGGCGAGGTCAACCTCACCGGCCTCTGGCAAAGCTCGCCCCTGCCGACCACTAGTGAGGGCAAGCCTCGCTGGCCACTAGCTAGGCAAGTTCGCCTCGCCCAGCAAAGGCGACGCCGACCTCGCCGTTGCGACCCGGGCGAGGGAGATGGGTCATAACGGCGAGGTCGGCCTCAACTTGGCTAGGCGAGGCTTGGCCTCTCCCAGATCTAGCGAGGCCAACCTTACAACCGCCACCCAAGCGAGAGAGATGGGTCGCGACGGCGAGGTTGGCCTCGCCTTTGCTGGGTGAGGCGACCTCGCCCAACTAGGGGCCGGCAGGGGTGAGCTTCGCCAAAGGCCGGCGAGGTCGACCTTGTCAGTCAGAGGGAAGTCAGAAAGAAAAAAAAGATTAAAAATTTGAAAAAAATATTTAAGAATCGCCACGTCAAAGTCGGCCAACAACCACGTTAGCGCCGGTCGACCAAAATTGGGCGAATGGACTCAATTGGCAAGAAGTAAAAATGTTTAGGACTAAATTGATAAACTTAGAAGGTTTAAGACTGAATTGGCAAAAATGTAATAGGTTTAGAATTTTTTGGACAATTTTCCCCTCTTTGGACCTCGCGGAATTCATTGACTCAGCGAAATCCACCTCCAAGAGTTAAGTGGTTACAATCTTCCCTCTGCTTGATTTTCCTTTTGAGTGCTCAGCGAGATGTAAGTCACATAGATCCTGCAAGAAGAATGGGGCCATTTGAGGAGCTATATAGCATATTCCTCATCAATGTTCACCCGATCCTACTTTAGTTTGATGTAACAACGTAGATATGGTCAATTGAGTTCTTATGGCACGAAGACAAGCGATTCTCCGTAGGTTTTTGTTAAGTCTGTTGCGGTACAAAGCATTCTAGATCGCACCACGCGTGTAATAGGGTAGCGATTATAATTAATGTCCCTCGAGTCCTTACGCTTTTTATGCAAGTTACCTTACTCTGTTAAAGTTGAATTCTTTTTCTCTACCGATGATCGTCGTATATACCAATGATAGTCAAGTGCTTTATAATTTCTGTTTAGTAACCAACTGTTATAGATAGGAAAAGTTATAGCTCTAAATTTTACGGAACATTTGCTTAGGGCCTCAAGAATTACCGAAGTGCTCGTCTTAAAAAAATACTCGAGCAAAAAGAATTTGGCATTTTTAATATAGGTCGATGCGTCATTCTGCGTATCGATTATTTTGTAGGGAACAGGAGTGCGGACGAAAGCATGAAGTCTGGTTCTCGAGAGCCATAACTCTCGTCCAGTCAAAAACAGCTCATCCGCATATTTAGGTTTGGCAGACTTCACAAGGAATTGCTTTTTCTAGAAATTCCATCCAAGGCAAAAAATCGAAGTGGAGACCACACTGAGGAGTACAATGATTCAATATTAAAACATGTTCGTACGCAATGAAACTGCACTACCTGGCTCGATTGGAATGAAGCAAAGGCGTCCACTTTGGGGACAGGGTTTGCTCAATCGATTAGTGCTCTACTTTTGCTTCCATAGAAATAGCTATTTTGAAGTCTGGTGGGAATGACGTGCTTTATACCTCTTTTCACGAGTGACACATAGTTCCTTGGCAAATCTGTATACGGTTTACATGTAGTGGAGCCCGTAGACTGCGAAGGGAAACGTGCTGGGATTGTTTCTTTGCCTCCCATGCAGATGGTGTTTATAACCACAGCCATCTGCATGCAAGCCCCATAACAGATTAACACGCGCACAGAGCAAAGGTTTGAGGGAGAATGGGTGAGGATGGGGAGAGAGTGGTTCGGGTCTTGAACCGGGTCAAGCTGTACTTGGCGGCGGTGCTCCTCCAGTTCGGATTCGCGGGGTTGGCGATACTCGCCAAGTTCTCCTTCAACAAAGGAATGAGCCAGCACGTCTTCGTCGTCTATCGACATGCGTCGGCCACCGTACTCGTTGCTCCTTTCGCCATCCTCTTTGAGAGGTCTCTCTCTCGATCTCGATCTCGAAAGTGTCTATAGTAAATGAAAGCACTAATGTTCTGGGAAAATATTGCAATAATTACAGGAAGACAAGGCCAAAAATGACGAGGTCCATCCTTTGGAAGATCTTGTTGCTAGGCTTACTGGAGTAAGAGGATTTCATTTCTTCTCTCTTTTGTGTCTTACTTAGAAACATTGGTAGGGGAAAATGAGTCAAACAACTTGAATTCATCCCTCTTTCCTTCTCCAAAATGAAACGAACGCAGGCCAGTGATCGATCAGAATCTGTATTACACGGGAATGAAGTTAACAACTGCGTCTTTCACGGCCGCCATGTCCAATATGCTTCCTGCTTTCGCGTTCCTCATGGCCTGGTTTTTCGGGTAATTAATAGACGCACTTACTCGTTATCTAATATCTCTTTTAAGTTTCATGCATTTGACAAAAACTCGAACTAAGCTTGTTGCAAACAAAGTATTTACATGTCACACGTTACATCGCATTTTGTTGCTAACTAATATAGTTACCTCCTTGGTTGATTCTCCTTCTTCCGATGTGGAATTCGAACGATAGGCTTGAGAGATTGAGCATAAGAAGCAAGCATAGCCAAGCCAAGATAGTGGGAACCCTGGTCACCGTAGGAGGAGCGATGCTCATGACTCTAGTGAAAGGTCCTGTTCTTGGTCTTCCGTGGACAGAATCAACTTCAACACACGCTGATTCAGATGGTGTTGTGCAAAAACCAATCGAGGGTGCTCTTATGATCACCTTAGGCTGCTTCTGCTGGGCTTCTTTCTTCATTCTCCAAGTAAGTTCCCGTCGTCTATTACTAATCAATAATATTCGAGAGACAACAGCGGTGGCATTGTATAAGCACTTCGTTCTAAACAAGAGAGCAAAATGCACGCAGGCGATCACACTGAAATCATACCCAGCAGAGCTCACATTGACGGCTCTGATATGTCTGACGGGGACGTGCCTCGGAGCGGTTTCCGCTTTTGCGATGGAAAGAAGCAACTTTGCTGCTTGGTCTCTCCAGTTTGACGTCAAGCTCTTGGCAGTTGTCTACAGTGTAAGTCATTTCCCGCCGAAACCATGAGGTCCATGTCAAAGTCTTTCAGTGTTGGTATGATCACGCTTTCCATGTCCCGGGTCACTCGATACCCGACCCGTAGCATGAGAAAATACACAGTTTTCGGACACTCTAGTCATGAGTTGAAAGGATCTCTCTCCTTCACTTTCTTGTGAAGTTCATAACTGATGGATTCATCAAATGCAGGGTATAGTATGTTCTGGGATGGGTTACTACATTCAAGGGGTGGTGATGCAGGTAAAGGGGCCAGTTTTTGTGACTGCCTTCAATCCTCTGCAAATGGTCCTGGTAGCAATCCTGGGATCCTTCATTTTACATGAGATCTTAGACCTTGGAAGGTATCTTCTCAATTTTCCCAGAATAGTTCAACCCTAGTAACTTGTTGACTTTTGAAGAATCATCGAGCATTGTTCTTGTTCTTGTTCATGGTATTATCTCGTATGGATCCTCACAAAGTTTGCAATCCGTTTTCCTAGGGTTATCGGAGCACTTGTGATTGTTCTCGGCCTGTATCTTGTCCTGTGGGGCAAGAGCAAAGATCAGCCTGCGACGGGAAGCAGTGAAAAGCAAGAAACGTTGAACCTACAATTAGCCGATACAAGTTTTGCAGACGGGAATGCAGAGGCTGCTTCTTCCTCGTATGTCGTCATTGATGTCACCAAAGTGAGGCCGACCGAAGCCGTTTGAAGGGGAAGAACAAGCTCTAAAAGTAACAGCAATTCAAGAACTTGAGTTGTTTTTTTAAATATGGATGTAGGACCTCAATGTTCTGTTGTTGAGTCATGTTTGTTGTGTTTATGTGAAGTTGATGTTCATCACTCAATAAAGCCAAAGCCACCTTTTCGCATGCAATAGCGAAAAAGGTAAATTTTGGTGTAGCCAGGGAATTCTTGCGTCGGGTACTAACTAGTAAACTAATGACTAACAAGCAGGTACGAGCAAGTTGAGTCGAATACTCTCTCCATGGGAAAGCATAAGCGGTAATTGTGGGGCGAGTATAAATAATTCCCAAGCTTTTAATCCTTCTTTCTTCGGCTATAGAGTCATCATCTCGCGGGTATATTAAAGTTTAGCCTTAATACTGAAATCGATAGGATCCCGAGCTTGCTGGCCAGACACATTCGGTCCGCGGAGCTCAACCTCCGTCTGGCCTTACCTTTCTCGGTTCAGTTCAACCGAAGTTACTTTATGGTAAAGAAAGAAAGGCTAGCGACTATTGACAATTATAGGCACGATTCGGAACAAGTAAGCTCAAAGAACAGTTCAATTTGCAGGAACACAGAAACCTAACCAGGCAGCCACAACGAAGCTAACATGCTGCAAAACTTTATAAGGTCCATCCTCAAATTTCAGGAATAAAACATCAATTATTTTCCAATAAGATAAAAAGTTCTCGGGACATATTTACATAAGTTAAAATGGGCAAGGTCCGATTCACCCAACACAGCAACTTCTACGAGAAAGTCCACCACATAAATAGTCCCGCTTACCCCCAAAGAAAATTGTGCGGGCCACCTATTCGACACGGTAAGAGTTGTGCCGTGCACAATGGGAGAAGCAATCCCGTTGCTTATGCTACTGAAGGAAAATTAAACTGCTTGCTCAATTCAAACAGAGTTGATCCCAAAATCCGGTGCAGCTTTACCATCTACACCCAGAAAATTATATGCGCAAGCACGGTTATAAGCCATTTCTAGAATTCCCATCTTGATCGACGAGGTACTATTGGAGTATTCACTGAACACAAGAGCAACCTACCAAGTGAACCTGAAAGTGCATGTGCCATTTGTCAAGTAGGCATCGTGACTTCGTCCTTTCCATATATTCGTTGAAGTTCACGGGTCGCAGCTTGATATGATGCTGAGAAGAGGAATCAGGAATTCCATGAGGCCATGAACAATTAATGTCATTTTAAAAACATCGACATGCCAGTAAATTTCAGTGTTCCCTGAATTCAGGTGCAGGCTATTCTAGCTTAGGAGGTCCGGGGAGGAACAAATGAGCTCACCTTTCCAAATACGAAAGTTCTTTTGATTAATGGGAGACCCCGTGATAGTCTGAATTGTATCAAAGAGCATTTCCTGCTGCGTGTTCTTCAGCTCCTGAACAACTGCATAAATGGTCTTACCATTGTCGAAATAAATGTGATTATTGGGATGCTTGGTCTTGCAACCAGCATGACGCTCGAACTCATAGGCATTGAGAGACTGTATTTCCATTTCAAATAAAAGAATAAGCTCAAGAACCTCGAACTGCAATTGCTCAATTCACTTTTTCCAAAGTAGAACAACACTCTTACCTTTGAGTGGCTGCAATTTTCGCATCCACAAAGATAGCCAGTCCCTTTTATTATCCCACGGAGATTTTTCTGCCAAACCAATGTTTTATAAGTAACAAAAACTGATCCGTACAGAGGAACATAAGCTCACAGAAAGGTAAATACGAAAGACTTACTTCACGCGACCAGGAAACGTATTTGACAGGTACTCCATCAAGCATGCCAGTAGATAACAGACTTTTGACATTTGATGGGAAATTGTTTGGAGGCACCTTCTTAGCCGTCTTTGGCTCTTTGTTTTTGGGGATGTTCTCAGCTTTAGAATTTGCTTTCGATGCAGAAGAGCTATTAATAATTGGATCGGCACCAGAACCAACATCCTTCTGGCCTGGATCTACCGAACCCTGAGGCAAAGTCTCGTTTTCTATTACTAATTCGTAGTTGCCAATGATCCCAACTGAGGTATGGGCCCCATGTTCATCTTCAAATCCTCCGAAAGAAATGGTATTGCTCTCACCCTTGTAGTTCTGACCCATGGATAGAATGCCACAATCTCCTTTCTCATAGGTTGAAGTGTGACCCACCGCAACAACATTCGGATCGGCCTTGTCAAAGGTGCGACTAATTGGTGTCATGTTGTCATCAGTTCTGTTATAGGACGAAGCCATTGAGATAAAACTATCGCTTACTTTACCAAAATTCTGGCCCACAGAAATAAAATTTGCATGCTCTTTGTTGTGGGAGGAACCCATGGATAGACCATCCCCTTCTCCCTTCGTATATGATGGACCCATTGCGATGAAATTCCCATCTGTTCTGGCAAAGGGCTGACCCATGGATAAAATATTCTCACCCCGTCTCTCATAGTTGTGACCCATTGATATGAAGTTTCCATCTTCCTTAGTGAAGGTGTGACTCATCGGCATGAAACTTTCTTCCCCTTTGTTGTAGCCAGGGGCCATCGAGATATTATTCTCATGCCTATGGTGATAGCCCGAGCCTAACGATATGGTGCTATTGTGGCCCTTGTGATAACCAGTATCAGTAGGAATTGCACTGCCATTGCCACTTCTGTAGGAAGTACCCATTGTCGCAGAAATGCTGTTCTCAGGTTCCCTAACTTGATTAACTTTGACTTTTCTGATTCCTCCAAAATTCAGAAATGCTGAGGGATCTTCAGTGCCATGAGCCATAGACAAACTTACTGATGACTCATTTCCATATTGACCTTCAAAGCTCTTTCTTACCATACTTATATCACCAGCACCAAAGGGAGCGATATTCCTATCAACTAAGTTAACAGACCGCATGGACTCAGAACCAAAGAGCCGATCAGCGGATTGCCCTGGAATAGCATTAAAAGTAGGATTATTGTCCCAAGGAGAAACATTCAGGGATGAGATTCCAGATAGTGGCCTGCTCGTCACAGCTTCTATTGCTTGTCTTTTGTTGCTGAATGGTTCTGACCCGGATGCATCCATAAACCATTGATGACTTCGTTTAGGCTCTACTTTGGAAGAATTGTCATAGTTGATCTCCCCATTAGTGACAGGTCCTCCATCTCTCGGCATCCAAAAGTCCTTAGGTTGGAAAGACTGCCAAAACCATTTGCTTAGACAGGCATTTAGCCAAGTGACAAGATCTAGAGCTTAGAATGAGTAAATTAAGAAAAAGAAAATGAGAGCAGCAAAAGAACATTAATGAGAAGAAGATAGATTCCAGAAACATCTGAAATCATAATCACGTGAATTCGCATAAGAAAAGTAAATAAAGGTGTGAAACGTGGCAAGGCGTTATACAAGAGTAACGCACGACAAAAGAAACAAGAGTATGCCCTTCATGTCTATCCAAAACTACCATCAAGAAACCGAAAGGAATGACGTACGAGATCAGACTATTCACGTAAACTCTGCATTTCATGCAGGCAGGCAGAAACTTACCAAGGAGGTTGGGCGTGACAAGCAATTCGAAAGTGCGTGGCTACATATACCCCTAAAGAGGCAACAGTTTGGACATCAAGTATCCGATAAAACTCGGAAGATTCGTCAATGCCAAGCAAAAACAGCTCTTCACATTAGAAAAACAATCGAACCCAAAAGCAAAAGGCACATCATTTGACGATACCATAATCTTTGCGAAGCCATCATATAAAGAAATCACAACATTTTACAAACGGCCATGCAAGCACCCATGATTTCACGCACTGCGAACAAGACATTTGCACAAAAAAAAACTCGAAAGGGGGTTCCGCAAGTTACCATTTTTCCACCACCCGGAAGTCAAACTCCACAACTCGCGAAGCGCCCCGCGCAGCGAACTAGAAACGATCGAGTAAAGAGCTCCCGGCGTCCAACCAAGGTCAGTCCCCTGTCACGGCAACCCTGTCGAAACAAACACCGTCTTCGATATTTACTCGAAGCAGAAGCGATTTCACCTCATCGATCACCCCAGAAACGAAGACTCGATTCCAACAACAAAAAAAAAAAAATTTAAACAGCGCCCAAAACCACGAACCCAACAACGTGCGCAATGTGCACAAAACAATCCGCCGGATCAAACTCCGCACGCGAAATACACACCCGGAGGCAAGAAACGCCGATCGAGAACATCAAGAACGTCGACGATCGGAACTTCCGTCGACACAAGATTTACAGTAACCCCCGCATGCACTAGGAAAACGCCGCGGCCCGCGCACACAAGAGATCAAACCCTAGAAACTAGAACAGTACGAGAACATCTCGCCACCGGAGGTACCTTTTCCGGCGAGGAAGCCGATCTCCGGCGAGGCTCTCCGCGCCGGGGGGAAGCGATAAAAATCGGTTCTTTTTATACAGGGGAATTTGCGAGGAGGAAAGGTGGGGTACCTCTGCGGGAGCTGCTGCAGGAGGAGGAGGAGGACACACACACACACTGCGGAAGCTCTTGGGGGTTTAAGCCCCGGATGGCCACACGCTGCGGCGCGCCCCCACCGTAAGCCCCCCAAGCCCCCGGCGGATCGGCCGTACACGTGTCCGTCCGATTCGAACGGGGCCGCGCCGCTTCAGCTTTTCCCGGTCTTTTTGTGTTCGTGGGCCACGTGCTCTTCGCGGGGTTCCGTGCGGGAAATTTTCGAAACCAATTTGACCAGTGCCCGTCCAACCAAAAAATAATAATTTATATATATATATATATATATATATATATATATATATCTTTTTAATGGTATATATTATATAGATATAGACTATATATATATAGGAGTTAATTAGAGGTCTATTGAGGTGCAAAAAGTATTGAAATTGCTGACTTTTATTTTGGATGAATGGCGAGTATTTTTTGAAAAATAAATACGTAACGAAATATTTTTCGCGTATTCACCATCGAACATGGTAGTGTAGCGGTGAATGGGTCCCAGTATCTTTCATAAGGTCACAATAACAAGCCTTGTAGAGAGCGAATATGCAATGAGCTTATCCCTTAGATATTCGTTACCTCATGTGGACGGGATTTTCTACCTTTTGGTACGTCTATAAAACTGTAACGATAAGCTTGTACAGTTACGAGAAACTCGATAGTTATAGCCAAAATCCCGTATTCCATAACGGATGTAAACCTTTTTAAGGTAAATACATTGGTCTCTCGTTCCACTCTTTTCTTTTCTTATTAAAGAGTTTCCTAACGTAATCATCCTCATCGTTATCTTGCACATCATCAAGATACCTGAATCAAAAGCAATTATCTGCTCCTCCGGAATAAGTAAATATCTTAGAGGCGGCTGTCATTCTTTGACCTCTTTTCGTTAGGAATATAGTAAGATGAGGCGATGGCGAGGGCTGCGGCAATCGGCAGGGGCAATTCATAGTCCAATATGCAAAACAACATAAGAGAGAAAAAAAGTTATTGTTGTCTCTGAACTTGAACGAATGAAAAGATAATATCGAATATATCTATATATATATATATATATATATATATATATATATATATATATAAGTTAGGGACTGGATTGAGCATTTACCGAAACTTCATGGACGACATTGCGCACTTGACAAAAGTTTATAGACTGTTTGTGTAACCATCCCTCGATGGCATTAATAGTCATAGTTTAAATCAGTAGATCTAGATTAATACCCCATCAATTAGAGCCCATTATTGCTGCTAAAGAGCGGGGAATTACTGTTACTTGGATTTCATGCATGCACGTGGCATCAATAAGAAGGGCAAAGACATTGTATAAGCTTGTATCCATATTAGTCATATGAATTTCAAAATTCAATGATGTTAAGTATCATATTAATTAGTGGACAGAGTACATCTCAAAATTGATGACGCGAATTTTACGTTAAATTACTCGATGTACAATGGACCGAAAGCATACCGGATTGCAGTTTCTCTTAAGAAAAGCAACTTAAAAGAAATTATGCTGCAATGGCCTTTGTCCTGTCTGCTATAAGGAAAAAAGAAAAACACGGTCTCCAATCAATGACCAAAAAATTAATCGCAAAAAGTGTAGATTTGTTGCTAAACCAAAGTAAATATTCGTCGCCCCAGAAAGGACAGACACTAATCAAAATCTATTGCTAGAAGTCTATAAAGGGGATAAATTGATCCAGCTTTATTAGAAAGCGCAACACATAAACTTAAATCGATACACGTAAAGAGAGATCGAATATATATAAACCATATTATCAAATAACGCGATATATATATATATAATGCATATAAACCATATTATCAAATAACGCGAGATAATCTCAACAAGCCTCGTCAAATACAAACTTGCAAAAACGAAAAATTCGAGGTTTAATCACTGGTGGCCACATTCATGCTAGGGGCTACATCAAATAAAATGCATAGGCCCATCCATTTTGATATCCATGTCGCTTATATCCTTTCTTTTTATATATAGTTTGATAAATATTCAAAAAAAATACTTTGAATTTATAATTTGGCATATAAATGTATGGAATGTGGATTGGACGATAATCAAACTCTAATGGGTATCGTTTTTTTTTTGTTTTTGCTTTTTTTTTTTTGTGATAGGTGGGCTTAAAATTGATCTTTAGGGGCATGAATAACCAAACTTTTTTCTCAATTGTGGACATTTGGATAGCTTTGGACCAAAAAGAAAAATTGACAAGGAGAGATGCTCGACGGCGAGTCGACGATTAAGTTAATAATTCCTAATATTTTTTTTCTCAATTGAGTTTTACTTTTTATTTCTAATTTCTTAGTCAATTTAAATTTTACAGCTCGCCCATTTTTATTTTATTTTAAAAATTCGAGAATCCTAGAAGTTTCGCAGCACTTGAACCTTGACACGTAAATCCGCATACATTTTTTTCATAATTCTACAAAAGTTAGATAACATTTCAAATTTAAGCAAAATAGGAAAAAGCCCTTTATTTTCTGCTTCATGCAAACACGCACGCCATAAACTCGCGAACGGTGATCCGGTTCTCGACAATTCATCAGTCGCATTCTGCTGACAAGCTACAATGCATTATCATTCACGTAACACAACTCTATAGATCTCGCCAAATTCCTTACCTTGCCTCCCCCGAGCCAAAATTTCGTATTCCCCAAACATCGATAGGAAATTTTTTTTTTTTTACTACAATCCCGTGGGCCGTCCACGCGGTCTTCATTATCCGGTTAACAAGACCGGCAGAGCAATTTAGGGCTCGGGATCGACCTATTTGAGACGGGCTTTCTCACGGAAAATATAGCAAGTATAAAGTTTTTCGTAATTTGATGACCAATAATCGAAACATCATTGTTAAGAGATCGATCGTGGTCTGCTGCGAGTTCGGTCCATACGGACAGCATGGCAAAACAAAGGAAAAAAGAAAGGTCAACTCTCCCATTAATTGACAAAACAGCACTTATGTATCCTTCTAATTTTTTCAAAACTATAGACCACGAAAACCGCCTACACGCTCATCGCCATGTACACATACGCACCACGTGCGGTCTCGTCTCCATGGTTCGGTCAATACGCAGGGCGTTATGTCATCAAGGGGGCAAAAGAAAAAGGCATGCAGCATGACGTCATGATCGCCTCACAGTGACATAATACATAGAAAGAATTAGCCCGAAAACAATAAATATTTTCATATCGACGATGGACTTGAGAATAATTCATATCATCATCAATTAAAATTAGAGAATGATGTACCAAATTCGAAATTGTAGAAGATGGTGAAAGCCGATAGAAATACGACTGGGTGTATATCGCGGAATCCTGCCTTATTTGAATGATATATCTCTATGAATATTGAATAAACGAACCAAAATATTCACAAGAGATGGACCGCCAGCCAAAAAAAAAAAATCTGAGCGAGCAAAAAGGCTCTCCAGGCAGTATGTACTATATATATCCAGACGTACCGTCTACGTATGTATGTGCGTATGTGCGATCTCTACGTACGGTAAGCAGCTATCTATAGGACGTAACAATCGATGACGGGAGGAGCCGGCGTCTTCGTCCCTAACCGAAACTCCAGGTCGCTCTCGCTCTCGTTCTCCATCGGCGTCAAGTTCAGGTCCAGCCACAGGACCCTCCGGCTGTTCGACTTCTTCACCACCGGCACCTGCGCCGGCGACACCATGGGGTTCCCCGCCAAGGGATGAGCCGGAGGAGCCGCGCCGGCGGCGGCCGGCGGCGTCATCCCGGCAGCGGCTCGGTGCCTCCGCATGTGGCCCCCAAGGGCCTGCCCGATCGCGAACTCCAGCCCGCAGACCGAGCACTCGTGCGTCTTCGGCTTCGCCGGCGACGACGAACCCTGCCGCTGGGCCGCCTCGTCCCCGGGCGCCAGCCGCGGCTTCTTGTGGCTCGCCCGGTGCCCGCCGAGGGCCTGGAACGACGAGAACTGCCGGTTGCAGGTCTTGCACTCGAAGACCCGGCCGGGCAGCGAGTTGTCGACCACGGACTCGAACTCGACCCCGCGCGAGAGCAGCATCAGGCAGCTCGCCATGGACAAGCTCTCGAACTCCCTCTCCCCTATGCTTCTCTTCATCGCCATGGCAAAAAGCAGCGACGACGCGAAACCGGAACCCTAAGCTGTCGAGAAATCTGCCGTCGGGAGGGCGGAGCGAGGAGGAAGACGGACGGACGGACGGCAGCAGCGGCGGAGGAGAGAAGAGAAAAAGCTAAAGATCTATGGAAAAAGGAGGCGTGCGAGTCGCGGGTATTTATGGTCCGGGGGTTACTGGTGGAGTGGAGGCGACTCGAGAGACTGGTTGAAGTTAGCTTCTGGTGTTGACCGCCGGGAATGACATATATGCCCTCCTCGCGTCTACGGTAAGCCATGACTAAATCGTGATCCCAGCCCACCAAAAAATAGAAGTAATTAATGACATGATAATGACCCGTCGATAAAATGTGATTAGTAAGAGATTTTCGAAGGAGCGGGTCCTTCAGCGAGCGACCGGCATCGCACCGCCCCGATCAGATATTATCATCAGTTGACGAATTTAATAATTTCGGAATCGATCACGAATTTATCGATAGAATTTTCCAAAATTCACTAGCCGGGTAGATCGATCGCGTCGGAACGGACGGTTCAGATCGTGCGAGAGCGCAAACGGGGGGGTGCGAGGCTCACGTGGAGCGGACTTCCCACGAACAAAAGCGGCTTCTTCTTGATTCTGGGGGCATGGATTGGGCGACGTGGCTTTTGGCCAAGTGTCGCGAGGGGGGGGGGGGAGCGGGCGGAGTGCCACGTGGGCACGGCCCGCGTGGCCGAGTCAAGACGGGCCAATAAGGGGAGGGAACGAGTCGTGGGGTGGCGCGCAACCGAGTGAGCCGGACGGTTTGAAACTTCAGCTCTTTCTCCCTCTTCTGGAAGAACCTCTTCGATCTGGTTTTTCTGCTGGGGGAACTAAGGCGGAAGGCTGGGAACGTTATGCGTGTGTGGAAAGAGCTAGGGTTTCGAGTCAGCAGAAGGGAAAAATGTGGGCACGACTTTGCTAGTTCTTTCGAGTTGGTAGAGGACGCAGTTTGGACACCAAACCTCGTGGAAATGCGCGAGCATCGGCGAATCGCATTAATAAAAGCGCTCTTCCAGTGGAAGATTGAGTGAGGCATGTCGACATTTCAAGTCTCGAGTCGACGCACACGGATGTATCCTCTGATGGGCACTACAAATGTATCCGCATGACCTCTGTGCCCAACCAATGTAAGCGGAGTGCAATAGTGTGTTGTTCATAAACGAGAGGGAGAGAGAGAGAAAAAAATCCATTAATTTCTTTAAACACGAGCCAACAGTACACATATTAGTCGAAAGATAAATGCAGACTATATAGATATGTACTTTTCATGCTTTGGGAATTACAGGTATTGATGATATCTTATATTGACAATAAGTAAAGAGTGCTTTTGGATTTGATATAGATATATCGGGATTTCATTTTTACTTTTTTTTTCATTAATCACCATGTTGAACATTTCGTTAAAGGTGTTCTATCTAATAGCACCTGCTAAGTAATCATTTAAGGAAACTTTACACGGACCGAATCTACTTGTGATATATGCAACCGGTGTTTTGAAGATCGGATGCTTCCTCATCAAGTATTATAGATGTCCTTGGGATATTCATTGACACAATACCCTATTATTGCCCTTGGATATTTATATCAGTATCCAATTGTTTAACATCTTTTTTATTCCATTTATTATCGGCGATGTATTGAGGCCGACCGGATGAGTTTCTTTGAGAAAATTCACACAACCTCACGGACAAACCGTGTTGCGCATTGAATAGCCTATGCACGGGAAGAAAAAGCTAGCTCGAAAAGCATCTCGAGGAAGCTATACAGACGTGGAAACTTCTTGGTCTTGCTTGATCTTCTTCTTTTTCTCGAATTATTATGTAAAACGCGTCCATGGATATCATTTATAATATACAAAATTCAATGCAGGTGCGTATTTATTTTAAGTAGATCTGCTCGATGGTTGCCAACGATAAAGGCACGTGTGAGCCCCCATCTTTCGCGTCGTGATTTATGGGCAAACAGCCTTTCTTTCCCCCTTGGCGCATATATTCTCTTTCCTTGATTCAAACGTGGGTCTGCATGCGAAACAAGAGAAGTTAATTGGTACGTGGATCACAAGTTCACTGCTTTAAGACCATGAAACTAGAGCAGAATCAAAACTAATGTCGGGTCAAAAGACGTTTATTCGAGAGCATATGTGCTCGGTGGCTGCAGACTCCAACAGGGGCAAGAGCAAGAAAGCGACCCACCAAAAACCCTAGATCCGATCCGAGATTTCTCTATTTCACACTCGCAAAACAGCGGAAAGAACAGCTTTGCTGCTCTTCTTTACGTGGGTTTCTTCTCTTCCTTTTTCCCCTTTTGTTTGTGTGTTTCCTCACGCAAAGGTTTCGCTCTCGCACGCACAGAAAAGATCAGACAGTGTGCCAAAACATCACCCCAAACGTCACGAACCTAAGCTAACGTACCGGTACATGGAACTTTAAGTCAAAAGGGAATTAGTCGAGACAACTTCCATTGGATATAGATATGCACTTCTCATGCATGACGTGTCAGAGCGTGGACCCAGATTTCCAAGGTTATCTCCAAGTAACCACTCCATCATCAGTTCTCTTGGGCTTTTCAGATGATTTAGGTGACGCGATTTGAATAATTTTCGTTCCATTCTGTTGAACTGAATGGGTCCTCTCGGGAAAGATTTATGGCTTGAACCCACTTGTTCATCTTGACAGGGATGGCTTTGAGTTGTGGGTGTGAAGTAGTTTATCAATTTTCCCAACAGGTTTTGCCAGTCAACCATCGGTGTTCAACTAGTCGGCCAAATAAACAATTAGATTGCTCTTTTGACTATATGTCTTTAAGCACAACCCCTGCTTAGAAGCTACCACATAATCATTTTTTAACCTCACACGGATTAGATGAAAATATGACGATGTTTAACAATCTCAAACGACAATCTATAAGCGATTGGTAAACCTGCAATATCGTTATATCTCATTTTAGCAGGCTAACTCGTACTCAAAATTGTAAGGAAAACGAAACATATACATATCTTCTAAAGTTTTGTGTACTATAATTAATCGATCCCGTTTATCACATCGTCGATCAAGAATTTAAGTCCATATGATTATTTGTTTCTCTAGAGAAATATATATTGATATAACTTGTTTCACCGTCTGTCTTTGCTCTGATATATACCGTGATAAGAAAGGAACATTTGACTTCCGAATGGAAAAGCTTTCTTGTGCGTGATAAAGCAGCTGCTTCTTATCTACAACATGCAACCCTAATACTGATTCCTAAAGAAGTTTCCCTTTCGGGGCTATTTTTCAACACGCAAAGAAGAGCCCTAAGATAGCTACTTGCGGCCTTTCATGGAAATTTCTCAACAAGTTAATGGAGGACTAGTGGAACTAATTCTTCCGCTCACGGCACTGTTCTTTTATTGGTATTTGCATCAACATAACCAACACGTTCTAAAGCGATATAGGCATTTATCCCATCCATTGGTTTGGCATGAGGTTTCAAAGAAGTAGGAAAAAGAAATGTTCCAGAAAACAAAATCGCCAAGAAGCTAGTGAAGTTAGCCAACAAAACATAGACTAGCATTCACTCTATAACCAGATAATCACGCTTACGGAACTCCAAATTAAAAAAAGAATATCAACCACGCTACTTCAGCATCATGGTTTGAATCTTTTTACGATTTTGTAGTGAGATATCAAATGAAATTTGGTCTGTGCCTATACATGAATGGTTCAAATGAATGCGTGGATTTAGCCAAAATTAACCCTGTTTACACCTGCAAAAAACCCTGTACAGAGGACGGTTTGGTTTGTTTGAAGAGACTCTTTTTTATGATCTTTGATCAGATCCGATCAAAGCGTACATGAACAGGCTCCATAAGATCCAATAGAATAGTGTATATAAGTTATGACAGTATACTGTCACAAGTCCCGGTGTTATGTGTACACTTGGGCCAAATTTCACCATAATGGAGCGTACAATCGAGTTATGCAAGTGACACAAAGCTTTTAGAACACAGCAGCTTCGAGTTATTGAATATGTGACGACAAAGAACGACACGTACTATCTAGTCACATTGTATCGACTATTTTTGGAACTATGACATTGGGCTGGAAATACTAAATCATCACCTAAGTTCTCCTACCAGATTATAGCCGCTCCACATTGTGGATGGTAATGTGTTAGATCCATGAACATATTAACTCTAAGTCTTCGGACTTTCCCAAGAACGTCACTTTCCATATGAAGGAGATATGTTGCTATTTGAGAATGGACAAACAAAGGCTAAAACTTCAAAGATCTCTTTCGTAATAAAAATTCTTGGAAAAGATCTCTAAGAAACGAATCCATTCATATAGTTGATTTTGAGAGAGAGAAAGATTCACAAAAAGGGTTGATCGTATCATTAAGTAATAGAGAAATGCTCAGCAAGTATGAGATTTCAAGTTCGATTTCGCAAGTGGAGCGACATCTTGTAGATAAACCATAAAAGTAATTTGTGAGAATCCCTTCGAAATGTGTGGCCCTCATTTGGTCGGATCCAAGGGCAAATTTTATCATATTTTTTTACCAATTGATTAGTTACATCATCCATAATTGATTCCGTCTAGAAATTCGGTGATTAAGAAACTATAAATCTTTTCATTAACAATCACCCTATGGATCTTTCTTTAGCCAAAACCCTAGCACCCAACCACACACTTAAGACCCCCCCCCCTCGCCCGAAAAAAAAAAAGATGGGTGATGTCATGTACCGAATAGATAGCTTCTAGTAGTAGGATCACTACTAGGGTTTCTTTGTACTATTCACCATGAAATTCTCACTCCCATCTTTAAAGACTGCATTCTAGAAGAGGAACCGGTGGCCCAGATTTTCCAAATAGTCAGTATCGTGCAATTCAATTCGTATTTTAATTCATTTTGCTTATTAACTCGTTGCTGTAGCTTGGCACCATCTTTGTCAAAGTCCTTTCGAACTTTTATTAGGGTTATCAGGAATCTGAACACCCCCCCCCCCCCCCCGGCTAAATCGTTAGTTAGATAGCTTGGTGGAGTTGGATTCATCTAGTGTTGACTCTTGATCGGTCGGATTAAACTTGTGTGTTCACATCATTAGAATTGCCACATCTTGGATGATAACATCTCCTTGACTATTCTATCCCGTTTGATGAAGAATTATCGATAAGGATGGCGATTAAGTCTAGGATTTTTTCCGACTGAAAAAAAAAAGTCTAGGAGTCAACTTGCTTCGCAAAATGTGCACTCTTCTCGTTCCGTGGATGAGACCGGTATGGCACGTAAACGCACTTACTTTGAACATTTACATGGGAATTTAGAAACCCTAATTCGACAAATTCAAATAGATCCTACGTTGGAAAATGATAGAGTCACGATATGTAAGTTCAATTGCAGATATACCTTCTTGAGCCTATGAACAACAAGGTTTTTGTTGGTTTTTTATGAACACAAGTTTAAGTAGTGACGATTGAGCCACTCCTCTACATTACTTGGCGTGTTTGGATTCAGTTGATTGGCTAATAAACTATAATTTAACGGGGAAAAAGCTATGGAAATCGGTTGATTTGGTTGGATTACATATGCTCTATTTTTCATTCCCCTATATATTAAATTGTAGCTTGTGTACTTTACCCAAAAAAAAAATTGTAGCTTGTGTAACTAAAGCATTATAGATGCAGCACGATCCCAACCAAACTGGACAAATACATTAGATTTCGGTTGAGTTACACCAAGTAGTCCAATGAACTATGTTATATAATTCGTGTCAAGCTGTACAATATAATAAAACAAGGAATTCTTTCTGTCAGCAGTTGCCTCCGGCTTATGCGCGTGTGACATCCTTTGCTTGTTGGAGTAGAAATCAAACATCAGATAAGGCGTGCAGAAGCTGTTCTGTTGCTCAAAATTGAATATAAATATGCCTTGATGTTTTTTCTAACATATAAAGTTGGCAACTTGCGGACTTTGCACTCCCTGTCCAGGAGCCTAACGTGGGATGAAACATGCACGATTAAGCTGATTAAGCTCACGGTTTAGTCTAGCTAGCTAAGTCAAGTTACTTGGCTATAAGATAAATTAGGAGAAATCGAATTTAGTGTAGTGAATAAGTTATCTGACTTTGCTCAAGCGTCATCACTGTCCTCAGCAGACGCGAAATCTTTAATGGTGTTCTCTAGACTTTGTGTGTAAGTTTCTTTTTCCTAAATTTTTTATGTGCTGTTCAATTTGTTGAGCAAGGATAGTGACTGCTGAAAGATGAGAGGAGCAGGAAAAATTAAGTGGTGATGATGACATTTGGGCAAGAGTCTAGCTATATACATGAAAAGAGAAAGAAATTGTGGTGCACATACGAGTCTCTATTCTATTGTTTTGTTTTCGACTGTGTTTGAATGTATGTGTGGGGTTTGGTTGGTCCACCCACGTACCTCTTCTCTATTGTCGACGAAACTTGCAAGGGAGTTTGCTCTTCTCGTTGTGGTTTTGAATTCGAGTATTGTCGGAAACACTCCGGGAGTAAGATCCCGAGAGCAACATGCCGAGGTGGGGGATTACACTCTTGAGATGGTCCGAGGAATTGGACCGATCGAGGTGTACGAAAGCAGTGTAAAATAAAGGGAAAATTGTCTAAACAATTCTAAACTTATTGTACGGCAGCCGATTCAGTCCTCAACCTATTGATTGTGCTAATTCGGTCATAAACCTATTGTACGACGGTCAATTCAGTCTTAAACAAATCAATTGTGCCAATTTAGTCCTAAACCTCTTCACGATTTACCAATTTAGTCCTAAATTTTTTAACAATTTGTCAATATAGTCCTTCGACAATTTTCGGCCAAAATTACCTAGAAGGGTTACATGGGCAAATCAATAAAAAGTTTAGAACTAAATTGGCAAATTTTCAAAAGGCTTAGGATTAAATAGGCGGAGTAAAAAATTTTAGGACTGAATTAGCCGCCGTACAATAGATTTAGGAGTTTTTTTGGACAATTATCCCGTAAACACGTACCATGAAATAAAAAACCTTCACCTTAAGTTTCTGAATGACAGTAAGTTGTGCGTGTTAATGTTTCACTTTAGTGTAATAGTGAAATTGATTCGACTTTGGAGTGAATGCCAATGTTTGTCATTCCTAACGAATTCTATGCAAATATAAAAGAAAAATGCTCTAGTACAATGAGTACGTAATTCAACAGATGTCTCACTTTCGGGAAGAGACAACTCAAAAGTCTATCAAAGCTAGAGTCAGCGAACTGGACACAATGTCTATATATGTAAACAAACATTAGTGAAACCAGGATCGTGTCATCCGTTCAAGTGATAACCCGTATAGAAACGAGCGGTGTGAATAGATATGTACTTATACGAGTCACAACTCACAAATCGGCGAGACGCATGATGCTATATATGTGTTATATGTATAGAGACTCGATAATATACTACACATCGAGTTTGATTTCGTATGCCTATGAGTGCATACTACCATGTTTGGCTTAACCATCCAAATCTCGACTCGCATTTTACCTAGTTCTTGAGGTCCATAACGTACTTTCTAAGCTCGAGACTTATTAGCTAATAAGCTTGGGCCTCCTCGTCATGGAAAAAAAAATCAAAATTACCGGTTCGGTGGCGATATTGATAATTTGAAACTTAAGTTCGGTCAATGTGTTTGAGTACGTATAACTGTGGCACTATGTGTAATAACCGTATAAGTCTGGCGTTGTAAGTTGAGAATTCTCTCTATCCAAGTGCAGCTACTGAAGCAGCCTCCCGGAGTTCTGGTGAAAGTTAAGGTAAAAGAGGATAATGGCAGTAATTTTGGCTAAGTAATCCTATATATTAAATATTGTAGGGCTATGCATAATCCAATATTGGGAATAAATTGAAACCCACTCACATTTTTAGCAAGTTAGGTTGCATATACATCCAATTTCACACGCGTTGGAATTTCCGGCCTCGAAAATAATGTGACGTCTTCAATGTGCACATCAACAAGGTTAGGTGCGAAATCAAATCTACCCTCCTCCTTCCCTCGTGTGAAACGAGTTCGAATTACGCGTACGTAGGGAGCAGCATGCGTATACATACGCGGTTTGCGTATATTGTAATTCCCATTAGACATCGACATCACCTATACACTCTCTTGAGTGCCAACCAAACAAGGCACATAGGCTTCAACCACTAAACGGGACACGTGTCGATCGATTGATTAACGTATTATCGTTAAGTTAACCACCAAGGTCAGCAGATAATGCTCAGGTAAGGAGGTATAAGGTAAGCCGTGACGTTCGAGAAAGAAGAAAAAATCAGTTTTTTTTTTGCCGGTTTAGTTGGCCAAATATTGCGTGCTAATTAATTAATTGGATTGCAAGTATGAATAAACTTTATATATTATATATATATTGCGATATAGTAGTGGGATTCTAGCAGCCGCCGCACTAGCCGCCGCGGTAATCGGAACCGCCACGTGATCCGATTCACATTCTTGTGCAGCCCTACCGTTGCTTTTGTTCACACGGCAGTTATGTTCGTTAGGTGGTGGATGTGACAAGGGAACAATGTCTAACGCCCTTAGTTTACTGAATCGCATCTTAGCAATGTCTAATCTATGTTTGACCAAATATAATTTTGCTCACTACTGATAATTATTTAAAAGAAAAAAGCCGAGGAAGCCGTCCTTGGAAAATAGATGAAAATCATTGCGTAGAAGAGCGAAAAATGGGATAATTGTGTCCAAAAAGTCATAAACATTTTGTACGACGGCCGATTCAGTCCTAAATCTTTCAATAGTGCCAATTCAGTCCTGACATATGTATTGACGATTTGTCAATTTAATCTTAAACCTTTCAATTTGTCAATTTAGTCGTAATCCTTTTGCAAATTTGACAATTCAGCACTAAACCTACTATTTGGATAATTAGCTGGAAGGACTATATCAGGTTTAGGATTAAATTGGTAAATAATGGCGGCCTCATTTCGTGTTCAAATATCTTCATTGTGTTGCATGATGTGAATTCACAAATGGGCATTTAAATAATTTCGGCATGAGGATTGCCTTGTCGTAAATACTACATACCGCGATTGGTATTTTAGAAGCTCTACGTTTGGATCAATTTTTTTTTTTGCCTTTTCCTCTTTGTGTTTTTTCACCCTCTTTTGACAAACTAGATAACATCTTTCCATGTAAGATTTCATTATGTCGCAAAAAACGAATGATACGAAAAAAAATTTCCTAAAAATAATCGTTTGTACTATTAACTAAATAAATGAACGAAAACTATATTTATTATAGTTTACGAAAATATTTAAGCATAAATTGTCATACATAATGAAAATACTTTTTATTAATTAGTTATTTTAAGCGATATAGGTAGTAAATTTTCGAAAAATACTTTTCAAATCATTTATTTTTCGCAAAATAAACAGAATATAATTTTCAATCACCAAGAACATGGGGGAGGGTTCGGTGGAGCTTCATGATCTTTCGGGTGGGAGGATCTAATTAATTGATTAATCGCCTCAATTATTAGGTTAAATCTATTAGCTCAAATTATGGTTGGAATTCGACCAAAAAACAAAAGGTTTAATTCCACCAAAAATCCTAAACTGGTGCACTTGCGACAATTTTACCCCAAACTAATTTTTTGATCACCAAAAACTCTAAAGTCGTAAACCCATGACAAATTTACCCCGAACCATTTTTTTATTACCAAAAACCCTACACTGGTATACTTGTAACAATTGTACCTCAAACTAATTTTTTGATCACCAAAAACTCCAAATTTGTACACCTCTGACAATTTTATCCCAAACTAATATTTTAACTATTGAAAACCCCAAACTGGTACATTTGTAACAAATTTACCCTCCGTTAGTGTCCATTAAATTATATTAATATCACTAAAAATCACAAATTGGTAAACTTGTGACAAATAGAGGGGTAAAATCTCAAACTGGTACACCCGTCAACTACTACATATCATCAAACTTTGCAATTTGACAGTAAAATTTAATGGAAACTAGTGGAGGGTAAATTTGTCACGGATGTACCAGCTTGGAGTTTTTTGTGGTAAAAAAAATAGTTCATTGAAAAGTTCATTGAACCCTTTTCTTAATTATTTTTCTCTTGGTTCAGCAACAAATGATGAGACCTACTCTGAAAAGTTCGCTGGCGTCTGATTTTTTTTTTTGTAAAAACAATTTGCTTAAAAATTGTTCTATGAGTATGAGATTACTAATCATAACCTCTGATTAATAAGATAATTTCCCCCTATGTTTCATTGTCATGGTCTGTAACGATTAAGGGTACAAATGATAACTTTTATCTTGCCCGGCCTTATTTCTAGCTAGAAATAGAAATATTTATTTTTATTCCCTAGACGAATTTCTGAGCAAAAAGTAACATATGATAACGACACAAAATTTTTGTTCTCAGAATAGAAATTCGTTCGATAGGTTATTCTTAAATTGCTGTTTCCGGCAGTTATCAAGCGATCGGCAGGGGCAAGCAATAAGAGAGTTCTTTTAGTTTCTGTTCCAAAAAAAGAATAGTAAAAAAATCTATTTCTCATTTCTGTACCAAACTTATTTCCGGGCTAAAAATTTATCCCGAAAATAAAAAAAAATGAAATTGTCTAGCCTAACGGATTTCTGTTCCAAACTTGTTCTCGAGAACAGAAAAAAAACATGAATATAATTCGCGCCTTAAGCTTTCACGTTCTGCTTCCTCCAAAATCATTGTTTTCCTCGCATTGAAAACAACATTGATATCTGAGAAGAACTGCCAATCTTGCTCATGTTTTTACCCGACACTCGCGATGGGGAAAATCACTAAGTGGCGCGTGTTTCAAATGTTTAAAGGGCTGAGGTGCGTGGGATCGATCGGTTTACAAAGTGCGCATTCGCTCAGATCTGATGCGATTTCCTTCTGACTATTTCCGAGGAAGTAAGATTCAATCAAAGAGACCAGAAAGCAATAGCCCACTTGTTTCCACTACTGAGAATTGGTCTCCTTTGCTGACCAAGAAGCATTCAATTCCAAAACACATGCCTCACATTTGGACGAAAACGTAGGACAGCAGCTGTGAAGGAACACGCAAATCACTCCTCATGAGTCATTTAAGTCCCCATAAGAGTCGTCAATCAAGAGTAGAAGAAATCGTAGGACTTCTGTATTTTTAAAGGCTGAGGAAAATGGGAGTAATATTCCCTTTTCTTCGATGATTATCACGCTACAGACAGGTCGATCACGAGATCTGACTCGCTCTCTCCTCTTTCAACCCTACATCATTCCAAAGAATGTAGCCAAGTCTTCAGATAATTTGAATAGCTAAGCTAGTGGAAATATTTCTTCCCATACTTTTCATGCATTTGAGACAAAACCAACCTCAAAAGAGCATGTCAAAAGTGAAATCATGAATTCTGGAGGAATGCGATTGTCCTCCAACTTTGACATGAACAACAAGCGTGAGAAACTAGCGAACAATCTTCCCCGTTTTCCGATCATATGAACATGAAGAAACATATGAAACACCTATATGCACGTGTGTATGCAAAAGGAAGCTGCGCTCGCCACTAGAACAAGGATAATATCACATCCAATCACGTCGAAGAACAGTCACAGGCACAACATTTGCATGCTATAAATCTTCACAAATTCACATCAAACTCTTGGATTCCTCCATCAAACAAAGAGTTGAAATTTAATGTAAATGATGCGTGGAAAGATAATAGAGGTGCCATAGGTATTATTGCACGATCGTATAGAGGCTCAGTTATCCAAGCGTGGACAAGACGAGGAAGATGGAACTTGCCGATGGAAGTGGAAGCTGCAGCTCTTCTTCTCGCATACACAGCTGCTCAATCCCTCAACATCAACAAAGCGGTTTTTGAAAGTGATTGTAAGGTGTTAATTGATGCTATTCAACAAAAGGGCACTTGTCCTTGGTGTATTCATCCTTTCGTCTCGGACACTCGCTTACTTCTCAGCAACAACCCAGAATGGAGTTTCAAGTGGATCAACAGATCTAGTAATGTTACTGCTCATGAGCTTGCAAAATGAGCTTTTTATCATTTGGGAAATGCTTCGTCTTTCTTTTTTAATGATCTCCCACCTAGAGTAAAAAACTTAGTGTTAGCAAAGTCTTCTTTAATTTATCGTGTTGATGTAGGCTCTAACTCTTTTGTGTAATATTGTACTTTTCTGATGCAATGGAAGGTTCGATTTAGCGAAAACAAAAAAAATCTTCACAAATTCACAGCCAAAATAGAAAGGCAAAAGCTTCACGATCCATGTGAAGCTTGGGGTACCGATCCCACTCGGTTTCTATACGCTAAGCATTCAATCGAGCTAACCCGATATTCACAAATTCATATGAATCACTAAAACAATAAGTAGTCACCAGATTTCCCCTCAGTTCATTTATGCAAAGCCTTCGAGATAACCAAGATAAACCCGCAATTCAGCTGACCCATCAACGAAATACACTCCAATCCACAGAAAAGGACTCGCGGGCATCGAGAATCGGACCACAATTCATAGGCTTTCGACTGTAAATGTTGAATGGGAATCTCCCGACAAAAGCCATAGAGCACAAGACAGCAACGGCAGGAACTTCGGAGCTTACATCAGCACAGGCGTTGGTTAGGGAATTGCTCCTCCACTTCACAAATCGCAAGCAACTGATGATCAAGCCCTTCTTTGGATTGAAATCTCGAGATTCAGTCCCCGGCATCGGCATCGACATCGACATCGACATCGCTCCCGCCAGCGTTCCCGAATTTTCGCCTGAAGGAATCCTGCTTCTGCACCCACATCATATGCCCCTGCGCAAAAACGAAACCCCCAAATTCAAATCACGCTTCGCGCCACGCCGCTTCCGATCGAAGATTCCAAACGCTAGGCGATCCAAAGCTTGGGAATTTCATACGGGAGCTTATTCAGAACAGCGAAAGGGAGGAGGAGGAGACACCTGGAGAGCAGCGGCCCAGGCGATGAGGAAGGAGGCGAACCAGAATTTCTTGTCCTTCAGGAGCTGCTTCACTTCCATTTTTTTGGCCCTCGAATCACTTCTAAACCCTAAACCCCATCTTCTCCTGGCGATTCGATCGCAGCCGATCGAAACCTCGTTTGTTCTCCTTCCCTATTCAGCCATTTTACCGCAGTTCGAGCAGACTGCTGAGATTTTCTACGCTTTGGGCCTAAAAATGATTCGAGAAGCTAGCCAACTGAATGGGCTTGGGCTGGAATTTCGAGACCGATAAGTCGGAACAGAAACGAGAAGGAGCAAGACTAGGGGTGTGCAGCGGGAACCACCTTAACTAGGAACCGCTCAGACCGGATCGAATTGGTCGGGTTCTAGGTGGTTCCCGAGGGCGCCGATCTAGTTTCCGGTGAGTGGTTCGATTCCCGGTTCTAGAGTGAGAATGGGACCGAATCGATTTTTTTTTTATAAGAATAGCTGTGCGTAAAGTGCAAACCTAACGATCGGGTCAGCAGAAATTAGGAACCGGTCCATTGGTCCACTCCGGAACGGAACCATTGGCCCACTTGGGAACGGAACCGAACGACAAAAGGTCCATTTTCATGACTAGGTGGTCTAGTCCCTAGCTTCAGAAATAGGGAACCGGTCCTCTTAGTCCAATTCCCGGTTGTTGGGTGGGACCAGCTCGAACCGGGTACCTATCGCCCCCGAGTGAGACCTCTAGATTCCATGTTAGTGTTCTTGAATGCAATATTCCCCAGGAGTCCAAAAAGACCTAAACTTACTATTTGACAATCAATTTAATCTTAAACTTTTCAATTTAACCAATCTAGTCTTAAACCTTTTTACAATTTTTCAATATTGCCCCCTCACCAATTTTGGCGGAAAATCACTAATGTAGATACCGATTGTCTTACATGGCATGGCTGGTGCTGACTTGCTTTGCCGGGCATCATTGGTGCCCCTACAACCGGTAGAGGGAAGTAGGAAAAAAATAAAAATATGAGAAAAAAATCCACAATTTTTTTAAAAACATTGTTAGAATCGTCTACATTAGCGATTTTTGGTCAAATTGGAAAATGAATGGTTATATTGGAAGATCTTCAAAAATTTTATGACTAAATTGACCAAATTGAAAAGTTTAGAACTGAATTGACAATTTTGGATATACAATAGGTTTAAAACCTTTTGGACAATTTTCCCGATATTCCCCTGTTATAAGGTTTCTTATATGTATATATCATGTATAGATTTGTTTTTAAAGCTTATGCATATATATATGTTTTATGTGTATATAGACTCTCTTTTGCAATACCTATATGTAATTAGATGAAAAGAATTAGAATCCGTGATAAAATATCTCATGATCGCACAGATATTGCTTATAAATGTTTTATACTAATTGTTTATATATATAGTCTGTTTTCATATATTTATGCAAAAATAAGGCTAAATTTTTCTAAAGATGGTGCTTTCCTGCCTCTAAGTTATAAAAAGAAAGAGAAAAGATTGCTACAATTGGACTAGAGATTGCTACGAAAAGATTCCTGCACATATATATTGCTAGATACGAAAAAAAAAAAGAGGCTGAAGTTTATGTAGAGATTGCTAACTTTATTCATATAAAAACGCCTTTTGATATTACTATATAACAACAAAGTATTCTCTAAATGTGCCGCATATTGCTCGAATTGGACTCTCCTCGTTGCATGAGAAGATTTTGGTGCTTTCTCCTTAAAGTAGCATTACGCACCAATTATCGCCGCTCATCCTTCTCATCTCAGTTCATTATAATATTTAATCGAGACTCGTTTGTATTAAAGAAATATTTAATTTTAGCATGATAAGATAATTTAAAGTTTTCCATATTAGTGGGTAGGTTAAAGCGTCCGTTGTTCTTCGACCCAAAAAAAAAACGAAGAAGCTTCCATTGTTCGTATGCATTTCAGAGACGGTAATATTTACGATTTATAACATTTTTATATTATATTTTAAAAATTTTATCTTTATATTAGTGAGTCATTTCTACGTTTTTTTTTTGTGGGAAGTTGATTTGTACTTTGATACGGTTTTTATGCGTACCTTTTAAAGCTAACAATATGTCAAAGGAAAGTTGTTTTTGTCCCAGGGCATCAGAAAACTATATGCTCCCGTTGATATGTTTTTTCACATTTTTCTCTCTATATCGTGTCATTATTTTTTTGCAACTCATTCTCATTTAAAAAAAGTATCTTCTTATAAGTCCAAAGGTGCCTATGATTGAAGTAATGGGAGATGTAAATATATTTGAGATGAAGAAAAGAATATACTATTACTTTTTACCCAAAAATAGATTTTAAATCTCCGTTTGTTTCTTGGAAAATGAATGATTCGGAAAACATTTTCTTAAAAATGATCGTTTGTATCGCTTAAAATAATTAATCAATAGAAAATATTTTCATTATTCAATAAGAGTTTATTTCCGGATATTTTTTGAACGATGAAAATATTTTATGCCCGATCATTTTTGTAAGTGATATAAGCGATCATTTTTTTGAAAATGTTTTCCAAATCATTCGTTTGCAACGAAAAAAACAGAGGTAGTGCGATCGATGGATGATATTTCTTTTGAAATAATTTGATAATAGGTCAGTCTTGGTTACATCCCGTGGTGATGGTTCACTCTCGCATTGAGCTTAAGGGTCGTTGGGTGGGTACGGATTGCGGAAGAGACTGAAGTATGAAAAGTCAACCAACTTTGGCATGACAATTCTACTCTGAGATCGCAGATCATTCTCACCGAGCCTCGTACCTGAAACGAGCTCAATGTCATCGAATTCAAACCCGCCCGCCATGAGGCGATAAAAGTAGTCTCCTTCCGAGAAAAATCGACAAAAAGCAAAGAGTTGCCGCTCTCTGGATCAAGATACGATCTTGAATGAACTTGCTTCAGCATAACATTTAAGAGCAGCAACATGTATGTGAGTGACGGGTCAAGCCAGGGGCCAGTGACGCACACGATCTTCATTTTCTGAAGGTCAACAACCTCGACTGTCGACGAAGGAGCGCATGCAACAGAAGTTCAAATGAAGTAACCCTATCGTTGCAGAAACTGTAACATGCGAGCAAGATGCAAAAGAAGAGGAAGAAACTGTACCTCGATTTGTCGTACCAGAAGAAAGCAAGAACAAGAATTTGTATCCAGCATAAACAATTACCGTCTCCTCAAAATATAATGACGCCCATCGTTTGTTGGTTCTATCAATCAAACGCATCAATTTAGAAGAACAAAAAGAGAATTCTCAAGGGACAACAAGGATTTTCAGGGTGGCAGCTTTCCAGCCAAGTACAAAGAGAGCTTCTCCCTAAGCGAAGAGTACTCGATGTTGACAGCCTCACAAATCTGTTGTCGATAACCCGGATCGTGATCATGGGACAAGGGCATTTCGTCTTGGACCTCGTCTTCCATATCTATAATGATGTTGTGCAGCAAACAGCAAACGAATATGATCCTCGGTAACTTGTTCCGGTCGGGCATCCACAGAACCCCTTCAATTATCTTCCACATGTCCTTTAACCGCACCAATGCCCTCCGAGCCACTAATCTCGTGGCATGATGCCGCTTGTTAAACCCAAGTTGATAATCCGAAAGGCCCTTTCCTTTATAAGGAGTCAGAAGCCAAGGCAAAAGTGGGAAACCCACATCCCCGACAACGTATTCTCTTATTTCCGTTCCTTCCGGAAGCAGCATTTTCTTGCCATTGAGCCTCTTTTCATCATCGGAGAGCTTAAAGAAACCTGAGCTACTGAGAACAGTGGCATCGCTTAGTTTTCCAGGCCAACCAGTAATCACATCACGGAATCTCAAATCGGCATCCACGACTGCCTGCAAAACCATGCTGCACTTTTTCTCCCGATCAAACCAGACATTGTTAGAAGGGTCCACCATTGGCAAGTTCATGAGGACGTGGGTGGTGTCAATGGCTCCACAACAATTCGGAAGGCCTCGAATTTTCTCAAACTTTGACTTTATCTGTTCCATTTCTGATTCATCTGAAGGCCAACGGAGATGAGGCAGTGCCTTTTCTTCCATTGCCTCCACGAATCGCCAAGTTATTTGGGAAACTGTCGATTGGTTCATTCCAAACGATTCACCAATGCTTGATAATGATTTTCCTGAACTGAGCCTCCTAAGAGCAACAGCTACTAGATCATTCAAGGACAGAGGATTTCCACTGAGATCGGTGAAGCTTGAGGGTTTATTCATCATGTCTTCCTTTACCATTGAACAAACATAGTCGAATGTTTTTCTTGATATTCTGAAAAATGACTCAAATTCCTTTGACTTCTTTGGTTGGGATGGACCTACATACATATTAAAGACAACTGCTCATTCTCCGATGCCTTGCATGGTTGTGTCAAACTTCAAACAAACAGTTAAATATTATTTCCCTTCTTTCCAATTATGAGTCAAACTCTCACAGAAGCAATGAATCATCAAATGATACAAAGGATACACTGTCATGTGGAGTTGAATATCGCGTAGAAAGATTAAAACGTATGAGGCAGAAACTGTATTCAAGACAGAGATTTGATTTTTGAAAGTTATCAGAATATATTCAAGTCCTCCAAGAGAAATCAGTCCTCTAAAAGTAATATATGCACGTCAATACATAGTCAAAATTTTCCATTGTTGAATGAAACCTCCATGGTGATCTATAAAAACAACAAAGCATTCAAAATCATGTGCGTAGAAGGAAGTATTTGACGTGAAAACTAGAAAAACATCCATTATTCTTGACTGCAGAAATGCACCACTTGAAAGCTATAAATGAACACCAGAGAAAGAAGAAACTGACTTGGGGACATAAGCCAAATGAAGACATCAACCAAAACGGAAGCAAACTTGAAGATTAAGGATAAGTTAAAAAAACCAGTCCATGGCAGTGAGCGCAACTGTTGTTAGATCAATTCATCTATCTCTGCTCTCCAGTAGGATTATCACCTCTGGACTTGTTTGCTCATCTTTCTAGAGGTAGAAAAAAGTGCAAAATATCCTGACTTAAACAGATTTTTGTAAGGTTTTGTTCTCGCCTCATGCAGTATTTAACCTCGACTTGTTTGAGTTATGTTATGTTTAATATTCAGTAGGTTCAAGTCTGACAATGAGCATCCAAGACCAATGTAGATGAATCTCCACTTCTGATGCACATAACTCAGTGGGAGATACGCTTTTGACATCGCCCCCTTCCATCAATTTCTCCGATTGAAATGAAATCTACACTTAAAAAATCTACTTCCCCTATTTTGAAGACCTGTTAGTGAAGCTCTTTCCTCATCAAATCTGTTTTATTTTTGGGGGCCAAACCTGGTCACTTGTGTTGAATAACAAAAATTGTCCACTTTGTATAAGATTCGACAGCAGCTGTATAAGGTAAACTGGTGTAAATTTCAAGATGAAGAAACATTGAGATATAGTTAGGACTCAGAGTTTTATTGAACATGATAACACTCAAGAGTTATGTTATGTTTAACATTCAGAAGGTTCAAGTCTGACAATGAGCATTTAAGATCAATGAAGATGAATCTCCACTTCTGATGCACATAGCTCAGTGGGATATACGCTTTTGACATCCCCCCCTTCAATGAATTTCTCTGACTAAAACGAAATCTACACTTAAAAAATCTACTTCCCCTATTTTGAAGACCTGTTAGAGTAGCTCTTTCCTCATCATCCTGTTTTTTTTTTTTTTGGCTGAACCTGGTCACTTTTGTTGAATAACAAAAATGTCCACTTGGTATAAGATTCGACAGCAGCTGAATAAGGTAAATTGGTGTAAAGACCATTTCAAGATGAATAAAACATTGAGATACAATAGGACTCTGAGTTTAATTGAACATGATAAAACCATCTCTGCCAAACAGCAGGCCCTAATCAAAGTTTTAATTCATCGAATTACTTTTTGGTGTTACCTAGCTTCTTTTCCTTCCTACTCCTCGTTGCGTCTCTATCTAATAGTAAAAGGAAAAGAAAATGACACCAAAAGATGGTCATACAGGCCAATGTTTATTGCAGCGGAAGCATATAACTGTTCATCCCCATTTAAGGAAATATTTCAAGTGAAGCCCTTCAATAAATATGGCACCAGGACTTATTTGGCATTTGACGTACCCCTTAGGCAGCTGCTCTGTCGTATATCTAGTCCCCAACAACAGAAAAGCAAACATTTCAGCTTCTAACATGTCTTTCCTTGGTTAGCAAAGGGAGAAGGTAAAAACACTGTCAGACCGACCAATCGAGATCCCCCAATTGTTAATCCGCATAAAAGAAATTGCCATGGCAGATGAGAAAGTTTAACCTACACATGATCCATCCGATCACAATGCACAATAGACCTCTATATCTCCAAAAAACCCGACAAAAAAGAGAATAAATAAGCGTGCCACGAGCAGCAAATCAGCACACCAGCTGAGAGTGAAATTGATGCCCTTTTAAGCAAAACTGAGCAACACAAGTGAAAGACGAAGAAAGAAAGAGCTCAACATGAAAAATGACTATATTATTTCTACAGCTCATCAGCCATAGAGAAAAGTATCGTGCAAAGTCGTAACAAAAATGATGCAGTAGCAGAAGGGAGCTGGAAAAATATGTGAACTATGAAGTCCCCGACCTTTTCCTGCCGTGGGGAGCCAATGCAGGTGTGACTGTAGTTTATTACGTGACAAACTTAATAGAGCGAAAATCACCAACCTCACAGTTAAGTTTGACCTGTTATGTTTAGATTTCCAGCAAATGAAAGAGCTCAAATATAAGGTCGAGCCACCGCTTGAAGATCTAGTACGTCAAAACCCAACAACAGCACACCAAAGAAGCTCAAGACAACACGAATCAAGCAACAAAAGCAAGCAAAACAACCGAGCACTACATGATTACACGAAATGTATCCCGGAAATCGCAAGCCGAAGCCAGTCACGGCGACATAATCGAATCATTCTTCTGCGAAAAACACGCCAACAGATTTACTGTTACTCTTCAAGACGGAATAGAACAGAGAATCACAAGACCCGACGAGACCGAGAGCGAGAGCAACAGCAATGTACGGGATCGACACCAGCTCAGCGAAGCAAATCAATCAAAGAAGCGCGCTCCCAAAGGACGACAGCCAGAACAGCTACAAAACTTAACGACAGAACGTTTACCTGTAATCCTCTTGGAGAAATCATCCCACCAATCCGACGACTGGGGCTGAACTGGCAAGGAAGCGAGCGCAGCGTCCGAGTCAACCTTGCTCTTGTTGCTCTCTGCTTTCCTCCTCCTCTTCTTCTTCACCCCTCCCTTGATGGGTCCCATTGGGAGAGCTCAGGAAAGGGAAAAGAACGTTGCCCGAGTCAAGTTGAGGAAGACCCTCGAACGAAGAACGACAGGATTCGCGGAGGGGGTCGGGAAAGGAGAGGCTTGGCGACGAAACAACCAAATTTGACGGCAATGGGCAGGAGAGGAAGGGAGGGGTGTTGTTGTAGCAACGAGGGTATGATGGAATTGAAGAGAGCTAGCGTGCTTTGTCATGTGTTGAATTCAAAGCATGCAATGATAAAGTTGAGGAATGCCCAACATGTGCCGATCAAAGAATGGTTCTGCACAAAGCGACGGCGAAGAGAGGTTTCGAGTGACGTGGGTTGTGCTCTTTTGCTGAGAATGACAAATTTTTGCATCGCAGGGAAAGGCAAAGCGAGAGAGAGAGAGAGAGAGAGACAATGCAGAGAGAATCGAAGGCGAAAAAGGAGGCGTTTTTCGGACACGGCCAGATTTCTATCATACAACGTCAGTGAATTGGTCATTCCGGCATGTTCTCATCGAGTCAACTATATTTTCGTGTTTGACCCCCAAAAAAAAGGACTATATTTTCGTGAAAAAAATTACCATCATTGAGAAAATAATTATTTGGAAACTCGGTACGTAACTATCTTCTTTTTACGATAAGCGGGTAAGATTATCGGTTGAGAAAATGTGGATGAAAGGCACAAAAGTGATGACTCATAGCAATGGCGGCGATAGACTCGCGATGGTAGCACCATAAACGAAATCTTCGGGGTCCTTCGAGGTGCGCCATTCAGTGCTCGCGTCTATTCGGTCAGCTAAGCTGATTTGAACAGAAAAGAAGAAATTCAAAATTATTGTTGAGCAACGATGGTTTTGAATGGATGGAGATTATGGATGCTCGAAGCATATTGCTAAGGTAATCCACATCGTTTGTCCATGGGATGTATATGCTCATTATATATACGCGGTCTCTCTCTACCGATTAGCCTAAACTCTCGAGTTAAACTTTCTAACATGCTATCGTAGCTAAGTTTTTGTCAAATTCCATGTATTGTTCCTAATTTGATTGGACTTTCTAACGCATGCAAAAATCTCTTGCGCACAAAAATAATTATAGTTAGATGAGAACTTGAGATTTTAAGTCAAGCACGATCGTGGTCTCATTATCTCTGATCACAAACAATACCGACGCAATCTTCAAAATTTATCATACATCATCGATAGCAAATCGTAAGCTACATTCCGTCTTAGATGGGGTTGCAATGACCGATCGTGCCAAATCGACCGAGAGATTATCGCATAGTTAAATTTTGGTGCTTAGAGAACTTGGGGGGAAGAACAACATTGGTGTCAAAACTTGTGTACGGAAGCCACTTTGGTGCCAAAACTTTCAATCGGATCACTTAAGTGCTAAAAGTTATGAAAAACGATTACTTAAGTGCCACTTCGCAGGAAATCCGGCGTGGCATTTTTTTATTAATTTTTCAAGCTGATGTGGCTCGGCGGAGGCTGATGTGGCATTTTTTTTCCTTTCTTTTCATTTTTTTCCTTTTCTTTCTTTTCTTTTTTTTTCTTTTCTTTCTTCTTATTTCCGATCGCCGGCGTCTGGCCACCGGCTATGGCCGGCCTTGCTAGGCGTCGCCTTCCTCCGGGCGAGGCCCGGCGAGGCCGCCGTGGCCTCGGCGAGGGCTGGCCTCGCCGGATCTGGCAAGGCAAGCCCTCGCCGGGGCTCGCCCTGCCCAGGCGAGGGTCGAGGTTGCCTGGGCAGGGCGAGCCCCAGCGAGGGCTCGCCTCGCCAGATCCGGCGAGGCCGGCCCTAGCCGAGGCCACGGCGGCCTTCTCCGGGCCTCGCCCGGAGGAAGGCGACACCCGGCGAGGCCGGCCATGGCCGGTGGCCGGACGCCGGCGATCGGAAATAACAAGAAAGAAAAGAAAAAAAAAGAAAAGGAAGGAAAAAAGAAAGAAAAGGAAAAAAAATGAAAAGAAAGGAAAAAAAGTTAAAAAATTGAATTATACACATGGAAATGCCACGTGTCATTAAAATTTAAATATAAAAGCCACGTATTAAATTTATTCGGAATTTCTCGCTGTTGGCACTTAAGTGATCGTTTTTTCTTTGATTTGGCACTTAAGTGATCGCCGGCGTAAACTTTTGGCACTTAAGTGATCCAAATGAAAGTTTTGGCACCAAAGTGGCCTCCGTACATAAGTTTTGACATCAATGCTGTTCTTCCCCCGAGAACTTGAGATTCCAAGCCGCAATCTTAAAACATTATCGTACATCGTCGGTGGCAAATCGTAAAATTACATGATGTCTTAGATGGGGTTCCAATGACCAATGACCAACCGTGCCGAATCGATCGAGAGATTAACGTATGGCTAAAACGGACAAATTGGGCCCACGTATTGCCTTACATGAAACGCAAACTGAAGCCCATAGCACGACGGGTCAATTTTGGTTCGATTTGCGACACGGTCGCAAACTTAAAGTCCAAACCCACTTCATCAAAGATGGACCTCTCGAATTGGGCTTGGGCCAAAAAGGAATTGGGCTTGGGCCCACACGAGCAATGGCAACCCGGTTTTCTCTTAACCTGATTTTCCGGAAAATATACATTTTTTTCATATCATTGATGGACAAAAAGCCAGCATCATAGACAGGCCGTGGTGCAATAGATTGCGATATCCTCAGTTTAAGACGGCGAGCCGGTTCGATCTAGTGTTTCGAGAGGCGATATTGTGACCAACCGTTCTAAAAGGGTGTGGATGGTTATGATGCGTCTTTCACGTGATATTTAAGTAAATTAAATCGGGTATTAATAGATCGTGCAGCCAAATAAAAAAGAAGAGGAAGAAAGAATTAAACGAGAGAATCGAGTGATTGAAAATGCAGAGGCATGTGTTCCACAACACGTGCGAAAGAGGAGAGCAAAACCGTGGATTAAAAGTCGAAATAGATTTCCTTGTCACATGTCAGCCGTGTACTTTTTTTCCACATATTCTATGCCAAATTTGGACTCCTAGGTCCTTGAAAACGGCCTCTATCGACTCGCTGTTCAGCAGAAAAAACTCAAACTTTGATCTGCCCACAGAGAAAATACAGTACATCCGGATCGATGCTAGTGATCATAGTACGTTGTCTTTGGTTTTCGAGAAGAAAATTTAGAAGGCAAAGTAGAATGGAATGCCGTTCTTGATGGATGGGATTCTTTGAGAAGCAGGCTGGAAATGCAAGAACTCATCAAGTTGGTATGTAAGTTCTGTACTTATGGTTCAGTCCCTTCCAAATCCGGTGTGGAACTGTAATTCATAGAGATGCAAGAACCCAATTACAAGAACCCGATAGGACACTCGCCGCATATCCGAAAATCATATTTTTCCGTGGTATCGCATTAGCATGCTCGCGTTATTGGGGATGAGAGATCTCGAAATGTATCGTGCACTTTGTGGGATGTTAATGTCGAATTCAAAAAAAATTTTATACGGCCTTTCTTCCTTCACGCACGCTCAGGCACATTTGATCCACTGAACATCCTCTTCAGTCTCTACCTGGGTGTATTGACTCAACATCGTCAACACCCTTTGAACCGCACATGATCAGCTGCATCAGAACTGCTGCTGATGCCTTCATCCTCCCGCTGGGCCTCTCGTTCTCAAGCGCCTGATTCCTAATGTCCGACAACTTGTAATTTGGGTCTCTCGTTGTGGAGCTCGAACCATCCAAGCTCTCTTGCCCCTCGGTGCTCGAATTCGACGGCGGGGAGGACGGAATCCGAATCTCCTTCTTGCTCCAGTCCTCTACGCGGTCGCCCCTCTTCGCTTGCCTAGTTCTCTTGCCGTCGGTCTGCGTGGACGCGTTCGCTGCCTTATTAGCCATTTCCGAGGTCTTGGCCTCGTAGACTCTGTATTGGTGAAGGTCATCCAGCAAGAGTGATGTGGAGTACGAATGGCTCTTTTTCTTGATGTTGACGATGTCGGAGAGCTTGATGTCCTCAGCTGGGTTGTTTGTTTCCAAGGAGCAGTTCTTTGACGCCGGCGTTGAGATCGCGGTGGAGGACCGGAAGGTTGGAGTTGGTACTTGGAGGAGTTGTGATCCCTTGAGGATGTATTCATGGCCATTGCAAGGGTGTATCAGGTCATCCTCCGTCAAGTCTTGCCACACATACCCACTTTTGTAGTTCCTAAATTTAATGAGAGGCAAAGACCAGATCATGGAATGAAAGAAAGACGATGTAACTTGCCGAATCATATAAAGCAAATTTTACTGGAAATTGTTGAAACATTCCTGCCAACGTTGAGCCCGAAAGAACCAAGAAAGAGAGAATTTATGCACTCAAAAAGAACCAAGAAAAAGAGCATTTCTTCCTTGTCTGTTCCATTCCCATACCTTTTCTCACTTTCAGAGGGCAAAAATAAGCAAAATCATGAAAGTACTTCTACCTAAAAGTCACCGAGCTATACGACGTTCAGAAAACAAAGGAGACCATATTGGAGGGGACAGAGAGCGCTTGTTTGTGAGTTCAGTCACATACCTCTTCGAAGACCAAGAGTACAAGTTGGCCATGCCTTGGCCTCGCACACAATTCAATCTATCGATCACATCTGGAAAAATTGCAGCAAAAGATCGTCAATCACTTGGAAACCATCTCAACCAAAATCAACATGTATCAAACAGAGAGTAAAAGCCTAAAAAGAACAGCGAAAAAAATTTCTGAAGAATGATCCATGAAGTTTCGTTTACCTCTGAGAAATAGCCCACCGGGTGAAGAAAGCGGGACTTCCATGAAATGGGGATGCTCAAGATGGCCATTTCTCGAGAGGTAGTAAACGACCGGGACTTTGCTCTCCATCTTCATCTGGGGCTCAATCCATTTCTTGGTCCTCTCAGGACTCGCGTCCGCGTCTTGGAACTTGCTGGGCACCCACGCATCCGCTGTGTTGAACCTCGAACTGACGGACATTTTTTTTTTGGTTCCTTCCTTTCCCTCTTCTGGCGACCAAGGAAAGCAGCACCGAGGATGCCTCAGAATGATCGGAGGCCCATCAAAGAAAACTCTCGACGAAGAGATACGAAAAGGGTTAACTAACGGGAAATAAACAAAGGGGCTAGTGGGCGGAGAAATCACGAGGCTTGGACTTTCTTGGAGAAAGAAGAAGAAGAAAGGGGAGGGAACAATAGAGAAGCAAGAGAGAGGCATCGTACATATATAGTGGGGGGAACAAATGCTCGGGGAATGTGACCTCAGGGGGTCAGCTCTTGGCAGGTGGATTTGGTTCATCTGAACTCGCGGCTAACCAGAAGTTGTCGTTATCTGTTCTTTGCTTAACTGGGGAAATCCTCGGCCGAAAATTTATGTCTAATATGCTCTTCCAAGAAGGGACTAAGAGAGGATTAGGTACCCGGCCAATCTTCATAATTAAATACCGTCACTGTATGGATTTTTGTTGTGAATTGGCAAAGAACAAACGATAAATAAATACATGATTCAAAAAATATTATTAAAAATTATCCATATCAGCGTCTGTCATACCACGTGGGATCATTGACGTCCACGTTTGGCCGGATGGACTCAATTGGCTTAACGTGAAAATGTTTAGGGCTCAATTGATAAAATTGATGTGTTTATGATTGAATTGACAAAAATGCAGTAGGTTTAGGATTTTTTAGATAATTTTTCCAAATAATTCGTGGGCAGAGCCAAAGAATGTGAACCGAACAATTCTAACCCGGATGTGATGACTTCGACATCATCCCAGGTTTTTTCTCCATTAATGCTGTGGATGCATCTGCAAAAGCGATCGTTCAATGTCATGTTACAACCTTTTTGATAGTTGCCAATAATAGGCTTTTAGTCCAGACAAACGTTAGCTCAGACAGCCGCACAGTATTAACATGTGCTTAAGAGAAGCTTTTTATGTACCCACAACAGTGCCTTTCATTAAAAACCAAGAAGCTTTTCTTCCATGGCAAGATATCAAGTCACGCAGATTTTATTTCCATCGTTTGTAACGGCGAATGACCTATGGAGGCGCTATTGATGCGATCTTTCTCGTTCGATTAATGGCCAGATGTATGCACCAAAAGAGAAGTCCCGCTATATCATCCACAACGCGCGAAGAACATTAGCGAATTGATCAGCACCCCCGAGGATGGCCAATGTGAAATCGCCCGGTTGTTTCTAGAAAAAGAATGATTGGATTTGGAGCAAATGATTTGAGCATTCTTCTATTCACTGATTTGGCTACAACAATATCCCCAAAAACCTTGCACATGCCAACCTTATGTGACCAAAGCTTTTCTTGTCAGTTCTTCATTGAATAATCCCATCGCTGTTAAATAAAGGGAAAAAAACTAAAGACATGCGTGACATTCAGATTAGGGTCTAAATGCTGACATTCTGCTTCGTCCCTTTAAAAAAAGAGATTATTGATCAGATAGTTTATCAACTGTGAGTTCACGAGACCAGCTCGATGAGACTGTGGACAAGAATGCCAATCTTCCAAAAAGCGAAGTCTCGTGAAACAGCGACACTCGGAATAAGGGAAGCTGCCTTGATGGTTTCCCAAAATCCAAGAGCATAGAAAAAGAACGAATTCAAGCCATGGCAGGCATGGAGAATCACGCATGGCTCCATTCATCCGAATGTGCAAATCAAAATATGGTCAGAAAGAAACGAAAAGAAAAGAATATTAGAGGGGCGTTGAAGTTCGCATCCTTGAAGGTCTATTTTGGCCCCCACATCCCAAGCTTGCTCGTGCACTTAAATAAGCAAACCGCAGCGCATGGATACTAATATTGGGTAGAGAGGTACAATAGTTGGGGGTTGCTGTGCCGACAATTCGGTGAATGTCCTACACAACAGGCGTACCAAGAAGCCAACCACAAGATACAAAATACCAAAACAATAACCTCAAGAAAGAAAGGTGATTAGGGAAAAGTGTGGCGAGTATGTCTATTTTGCAAGCAAAGACAAGCTTAAGATAAATTATGTCCAAACAGATTATTGGAGTGGAGTTCTTGCTTGCTTCCAAGTGATCACATCGAGTTCACATCAGGAAAATGTTGGCCATCCTTACCTCCTACTTCAACAAATACTTCAAGTTTTGGCTACGCGACTTCATCCACGGGTATTGCTCTTGTTAACCTTAATCCATCGGATTTCATGTTTTCGAACTACCCCGTCTTTTTTTTTTCCTGGAGTCATTCCGAGAGATACGGAATCGCTGTTCCCACCAGGAAGGAGTTGAACATCTTTCTATGAGCCAGAAACATTACAATGTTATTGTCAAAATGGAAAAAAGGCCAAAACTTCATTACAGAGTGAAGGGACGCAGAAGTTAAAACATATTTCTCCAAGCACCACATCGCAGCAGTAGCTTCCACCCGTTGGCCAAAACAAAAAAAATCATGCTCGTCGGAGGTCAGAATGTCTCAATGAAACAGCATCGAAAAGTCTATCCAATAACAGTAGCTCCTTATCCACTGAGAGACTCTAGATATGATACTATCTTCATCTGGTCTAATTTTACACTACTCGCTTGACCTGAAACGCCAACTTGATATGCACATGCACAACAGCATTCCTCTTAGCTGTTGATTTCCACACGGAAGTTCACTGACCATTTCAAAATGCTGTCCCCGAGGATGAACTGTTTCTAGTACCTAAAGGAGACTAAAGAACAAGCGAGCAAAGAATTTGTAACCTCTTGATCGGAAGCTTATCAAGTTGCATCTGGATTTGTCGAAGCATCAGCTGGCTTCTTAGAACAAGCAGAAGAAATATGGCCCTTCTCGCCGCATATATAGCAGGTTCTTCTCTTCATCTTGCCACTGCTGACGGTCGATCCAGTAGTAGTGTTATCAACTGTGGAATTAGTATTATGGACTGTGGTATTTGCGTTATCGACTGTGGTATTTGCAGCCACGGTTCTTGCACTGCTTTTGGCACCTTCCTTAGGGATTGCACTCATTATTTTAACAGGCCTACCGCACAAAATCTGCTGATTCAACTTAATGGCCATCGCCATTGCAAGGCTATCGGAAAAATCCACATGGGCATAGCCCCGGAACTCTCCCGTTTGCTTGTCCATACCGAAACGTACGGACGATATGTTGCAATCTGAGAAGAATTTCCTCACGTCATCCTCGGTTATATCCCATGACAAATTCCCAATGTAGATCCTGTTATATCCTTCAACAATCGGTGGGGCAAACTCGGCTGTTTTAGTGGCTCGAGTTGCCTTGTAGGGCTGGATTTTGAGAAAGAGTCCGCCCCTGACAAATAAAAAGAAAGGGTTCAATGAGAATGATGCATTTGATTGGACGTAATACTTGAGAAAGTAGATACTGCTTCTTCCTAATACACTCACATGTCGGAACCATCAAGAGCCAAAGCTCGCTTAGCTGCAGCCTCTGTCTGCAAAACAAATTAATAAATAATTCAAATTAGCTGTTACACAGGATCCATTGTTTCTAGATATAATATCATAGAAAACACTAAAGACTTGATAATATGTTTCAGTTGCAGGGATTCGTAGCCATCTGTTAGACAAATAACTCGGGCAGTGGGAGCGAAACTACGTAAACAATTTAGGGTATAAATCTTGTAAGCCAAAGTCACATAATCATGACAGCTGCCTACTGGAATAATTACGACTTATTGGACCCATTTCAGAAGAGAACCTTCTGGATGAAGCACTTTTTGATGCTAATCAATATTCTCACAACTCATGACAGATATTAACTTAATATCCAATTATCGCAGCTCACTTCCGTGTCAAGATTCAAGCTTAATATTCCCTAAGACTACCTAACTACATTTCTTTCGCATTCCTATTGGGAAGTTAAAGTCTGGTTACTTTGGACTTCCAAGGAAATGTACAAAGGAAATCTAACCAATCTAATGTCTGCAAATATACTAATTTTCCCTCCTATATTCCTCAAAGTGTCAAGAAAATACCAGAATGTCCTCATTTCATCCTATTCACCAGAAAATTACAGGAAGGATTGACAGGCAATGCATGTAATCTCTGTCTTCAAGGAAGCTCCTGTGCTCTATGATAAAATCGAAAAGAAAAAACACACTGGGAAAGGAGAAGGAAGCTTGTAGCACTCGAAGTACACATAACTGAAACTTCAATGTCAAAGGTAACATCAAGAAAATGCCTTTTTCACTGCATAATGTTAGCTTCACAGATCCTTCTATATGATCAGGTTGCTAAAACCATCCCACATTGATTATGCACTAGATTAAATTCCAAAAACAGGACTCTGATGCAACAGTCTTAACTAAAACATTCAGAAGAAGCTATTCGAATTAACGCGAAAAAACAATTAAAGGAGAAAAAGGCACAAACACCTCAAAGTTTAACACCGTGAAGGGTCATCTAATGACTTACCTTGAAACTGACAATGGCGATTCCTCTAAACTTCCCACTCTCAGGAAAAGTCATACAATCAATTTCTGTTATGGTGCCACAACCTTCAAAGTAGCTTCTTATATCATCTTCTGAGGAGTAGTAGGGGATACCTCCAACATAAACTTTCCGAGCAACATCTTCACTCTCTTGACTGTAAATGTGCAAAAGAAATGGAGAGCTTGAGTTAAAATGGATGCAAAATTTGGCAGGTACCTTGCATCCAGAACCAGAAATTAAATGCTGGAAGCATAATGGATCAGCTCTCTCCAACACTGAGCCACTATTAGTCAAATGCAAAAGGCATAGAAATGCACCAGACATCGGGCCACAAAAGAGACATGGAAATGCATAGTTCAGATATTCATATTCTTGGCACTGACATGAGGAAACCAGAAGTTATAAAGACAACAAAAATCTTGAACTGACCAGGTAGAGCAAATTAGAGCTAATGGCAATTCATTCTGAACAACCACTTTGTATCATTCCTACAGCACAAACTCTGAGATAATCTCAATGAAGAATTCACTAAGATTACTGTTAGAAAACAATGATTTTCAGGACCAGAGATAGCAAACATATATTCTGGCCGAAAGCCTCGTTAATATTTAGACCATGATCAGGACCCATTCACAGTCTTGCTGATCATCAATGTCGTGACTGCCGAGTTCCATGCCTCATCGAAGTACTTCCAAAATGCTAAATGCACACTAGGATGATACCTCTGCCAAAGGACATTCTAAGCGATATACACTCGAGCATGGAATGGTAAATAATCATAAGTCCAAGAAAATTCGCAGAAGATTATAAAACTATAAGCCAAACGACAATCATCGGTTGCCTGCTTCTCAACAACCAAGGTAGGGCGATACAACTCGAGTAGAAGAATTCATTCAGACTTTCAGAGCAAATTAAAAGAACAGATTGCCATAATATGTACCTATTGGCCTCTGCCACAGCATGTTCAACCACAGCCTTGTCCTCTTCAATCTTGTCCTCACCCTTCTCCTTCTTCTTACCCGTTTTACTCTTCTTCTTTTTCTTCTTCTTTTCCTTCTTCTTCACCTCTTCAACACTCACATCCCCACTACCCTCCTCAGCACCCAAGCTTCGATTCTCAGTCCCCTCATCCCTCTTCTTTTCCTTCTTCTTCTTCTTCTTGGCCTCTTTCACACTCACATCACCACCACCCTCCTCAGCACCCAAGCTTCCATTCTCAGTCCCCTCATCTATCTTCCTCTTCTTATTTCTCTTCTCCTCCTTCCTCTCATCGCCACCATTGCCCACTTCCTTAAACGAGCTCTTCTCCCTCCTCTCTTTAACACCCTCATCTTCTTTCTCGCCATTATCGACCCCACCTCCCAAAGACCGAGTTTTTCTGCGTTTCTCTCGCTTGGACAATCTGGGTCTCTGGGTTGCCGAGCCCATGAGCTGTTTCAGGGACTCTGGCTGCGAATCTTGATCGGGATTGGTGGGTTTTGCGTGATGACGGTTGGCGTTTGATTCGTTTTTCGGCAGGGATTCGGCTAAAGCCGCTCTTAGCTTCTCCTTCAGCTTCTTGTTGGAGAGCACCATGTTCGCCGACCGTGAAAACAAGAACTGCAGACGACAATGGCGTGAGCGAACGACAGAAGAGGGGCTTCAGGTGAATGGGGTTTTGGGAAGAGAAACGGCACAGCGTTTTTCCTTTTTCGGTTTGAAACGGCACAGCGTTTAGGGGATAGAAAATCATACAAACCATACCTACATTGTGTGATTATAAATATTGACGATGTTGACATTTTAGATCTTATTATTTGCCGAAATTTGACTTTTAGTTGATGTGAAACAGTTAAATTAATTCAAAATAGATTCGTATTCATTTTTTTGAAATATTATTTAATCGAATTAGCATTTTATGCTTCTACAATGTAATTTTTTAAAGAGTTAATATTACGAAAAAGCCTAAATCGATATACCAAATTAATTTTTTTACCATAAAAAACCTTATACTCATACATCTGTGATAATTTAACCTCAAATTAATTTTTTGCCCAAAAAAATTTCAAACTGATACATTTGTAACAAATTTATTCTCTATTAATTTCCGTTAAACTAGATTAACACTATGAAAAATCGCAAATCGGTACACTTGTGACCTAAACTAGTATACCTGTAAATTGTAACGTATCATCCAACTGAGTAATTTGACGGTAAAATTTAACGGAAACTGACGGAGGGTAAATTAATCACAGGTGTACTGATTTAAGATTTTTCGTGAAATTAACCTTTTTAAAAAAGACCAAAACAAATGACCCTAGGAAAGTATAATTAATCATGTGGAAATAAATATTAAGCATCGCTACTGCTAGCACACACGTGCGATCGACGTGCGAAAGCTCTCATGATTTCCCTCCCATCAATCCTTGAACAACAGAGTTATCCATTTGACAGGAAGAAAAGAAAAAAGCTTCCACACGACCACAAGCTCCTAAACGTACATCATCCAGAAGTAGAGTTTGCAGGATCAACCAGCATCTCCAAACGGAGCTACGCTCATGGCGGTCTCTTCACTCTCCCTGAGTTGGGTTCCAAGAACCTTCAAAGAAAAGGTCGGTCTGTCATCATTCTCTGTTCTCTGTTCTTGATTTTCCGAGCACAACTCACTGTTTGTGTCCATTATCCTTTCACAGATGAAGGAGCCTCGTTGGAGCAAGTCACCTCGAACCGGGGAGCTTCCCCTTCATCACAACATCACATGCTTGTGCGATCGCGCGACAGCTGTCAATGAAGAAAGTAAGTCATTCACCCCGAGAATGTATATGTCAATCTAAGATCGATTCTTGCGAAATTAAGGGATGGAAAACTCGGCTAAGTTTCAGGCAACTGCAAGAGAAGGCCTTTGCTCTTGGGCGTTGTTGGGTCGTTGACAGCAAGTTTATTGCCTGCTAGTTCTCTTCTAGCTCAAGGTGCGGTAATTGGTGATGCTCAGTCACTTAGTTCTAAAGTTCTAAGCTTTTCAGAAGATGAAAATTATGTGATGCTGGAAAGAAGAGCATGTGAGTATTCCTTTTCTTGATTCTGGTGCAGAAATGCCGGCGAATTATCGAGCTTTCGTCGACCTTTCGGACGGGTATTCATATTATTATCCCTCGGATTGGAGGGTATGTTCCAAGACCTCAAGTTAGATTGCAAGCACAAGAAATACTTACTCGTTAATTTTGTAGATCCAACGGTACTTGAGATGATTCAAAAGAGTTTTCTCATTGGGACTTCTTTCTGGTGTTCCAAATTAGGAATTCGATTTCCGGGGGCATGATTCCGCATTCAAGGATCGGTATCTGCAGCTGCAGAATCTGAGAGTCAGATTCATACCGACCGATAAGAAAGACATTCATGACATGGGTCCTATGGACGAGGCATGACTATTTGCAACTCTTCTTCGAGATTTCTCATTGAATCTTCCCAATCTGTTCATTTACCATTTCCTTTGTCGTGGCAGGTTGTCTCTAACTTGGTGAAGAATATTTACGCTGCACCGAATCAGATAGCTAACATTTTTGACATGCAGGAGGTAATTTGCACCCATTATTGCTCTCTCCTATATTTCTCTACTCTTCGTGAAATCTGAGGTTCCCTTCATTAGTCCTACTTGTAATTCATTCAGACATTTTTTACTGTCAACGAGGCCGGTTCATTAGTCTCGCGTTGATCAAGTGATTGCAGCGAACTGTTGATGGGAAGGACTATTACACATTTGAGTATGAGCTCAGATCTCCGAACTTCGCCAGTTGCTCTTTTGCGACCATTGCAGTAGCAAACGGTAAGCTTTCCACCAAGACATGTAATCACGAAAGCCAATGTAAATTTGTCTGATTAGATCGCTCATTTCTGAGCAGGGAGATTTTACACGCTGACCGTCGCAGCAAACGAGAGAAGGTGGAGAAGAGTAAGGAACAAGCTTAAAGTAGTCGCGGACTCTTTTAGAGTGCTCGATATGTGAGTCGTTTGTGCACAGAGAATGCATTCCACGCGCCATCCGAGAGTTGCGATGTCTTTTTTCCTTGTTTATAGATGCGATGCTTTATCCCAAATGAAAATGAGGACGTGGAGATCATTCCCCCTACTTTGATTCAAATTCTTTCATCCCACTCCTAGCAAAGAGCTGAATTCTGTCATCAATAACCTCTGAAAAAACTGCACATTATTTCTTGGTAAAACAATGCTTTCGCTTTGTTCCGAACACCAGTGTTTTAATTGGGAAGAAAATGAAGATCAGAGCAGGGTTAAACTGAGAGTCTTTTCCACTCGTGTGCACAAACCAACCAAAGGTCCAAAAGAATATGGATCTATCCTGGACAAAAGCATGTCCTCAACCGTGATCACGCCACACTCCGAAGCTCCTATATCTGACACCCTGTACTGATTACTAAACAACAATGTGAAAAACTACTGCAAACACCTACCATGATGTACAGATTTCTATAAACAGTGATCTAAGTAAGCCTTGTCATTCACATCTTTTTGCCCTCACGCTCTGTCAACTCCAGCTCGGTGTGCGTCGACATTTCTTTCATAATTGCTTGGGTAATGCTCTGATAATTTAGCTTTCTGGAGGAACTCTCAGATGTACAAATGAAACTATGTTGCGACTCATCGGAATTCAGGTCTAGCCAAGTCGATGCTGCCGCAAACCCTTTCCGAAGCGCGGCTGCATCAAGCGTACATACAAACCGTTTTTGGCCATCAAAGTGTCGTGGGTCCCCTCTTCCACAATCTGTCCACCATTAAGAACTACAATGCTGTCGACATGCCTCATCGTTGCGGCTCTGTGGGCTATCAGAATGGTAGTTTTGTTACCCATCACCAAGGTGTCGAGTGCCTCCTGGACCACTCGGCTTGAATCAGACTCGATCGACGAGCTAGCTTCATCCAACAGCAATATAGGCGCATTTTTCAAGATAACACGGGCAATGGCAATTCGCTGTTTCTGTCCTGGGGTCAGATCCACACCTCTCATTCCCACGTGCGTGTCATAACCATGAGGCAAGCTGCTTATAAAATGATGGGCATTGGCTATCCTAGCTGCCTCCTTCATCTCAGCTTCACTTGCGTTGTGGCGTGCATAAATGATGTTTTCCCTTATGGTTGTTGAGAAGATGACCGGTTCCTGCTGAACTAGACCCAGACGGCTCCTCAGCCATCTCAAGTTGTACGATTTAAGATCTCGCCCATCCAGTAAGACCTGCCCTGCAACAGGATCATAGAATCTTTCTATCAAAGATATTATGGTGCTCTTTCCGGAACCTGAAACTCCCACCACTGCTACAGTTTGTCCCAAGTTAACCTTGAGGCTAAAATTGCTAAGTACCAACAGTTCTGGCCGAGTTGGATAACAGAAGTCCACGGTTTTCAGCTCAATGGTTCCATAAACATTGGGAGGTTTCATCGCAGAACTATCATCCGGGTCAATTTGAGGCACTCGATCTATTATTTTAAACACAGAGGCAAGAGATTTCCGTCGTTTGAGTATGTATGGAGCCAATCCAAAAGGTTCAACCAATGCAAATGTCGCAAAAGAGAATACCATATACTCTTTGAGAGCTGTCGGTGGATCCATATAACCATTCTTGACAGATAAGGCGGTGTACCAGAGTAGAAGAGCATTGCAGGCAAAGAGGAGAAACTGTGAGAAACCAAATGCAAAACCAATGGCGGTTCCTTGGAGAAAACTCTGCCTGAATACCTTCTGTAGTTGTATTTTGTATAGCTCCATTACCTTGTTTCCAGCACAAAATGCAACAACTGTATAGATGTTCCTAACTGCATCCTCAAGAACCAAAGAGGCCTTCCTGTGCATCTCCTGGATGCCCCTCGAGAAACCAGCAAGCCACAGTTTCTACAACAGATAATTTTCCATAGATGAAATACGCAGACAGAAAGTACACAGAATCCTCAGAAAAAGAAAAGGTTCCCCGAAATAGCTTAGAATCACTTAACAGTTTTAAGGTTCATCAAACATACCACTTAGCAAATATCATCGCATTGCAGTTGCACTACATAAAATAAATCATCATTGTATGAAACACCTTGTCATTGTCTGTAACACCTTGTGTTTACAACAATGAATGACGGGATCTTATAATTCCTATGAAGTAATAGAGAAAGGAGAGAGAGCAACAGAAATCTGGAGGTGTTACGACTACTGTGACCTTTTCTATTCACAACCAAACTGTGATGCAAAAAGATATAAATTCTTTCATCTAAAGCGCGCCTTGAGAACATTATAAGCTGCTAGAGACATTTAGGAAGAACATATAAAGAGTTGCTGAGGGTAAGAGGTAGATAAAGGATAAAAAAGCTAACCTGGGCTAGAGCAGAGATCATAAGAACAGGCAGGGTTGCTAAAGCCACAAGTGCCAATCGCCATTGGAGAAGCATTCCAATGAGGACAGCCACAATCACTGCAGCAGTGTCCTGTATTAATATTGAGAGGCGGTTGCTAAAAGCAGCTCTTACAAATGTAGCATCATTTGCCAAGCGCATTGATAGAGTGTCAGCACTGTTCTCCTCTTCATCAAACCACCCAACTTCATTGCGCAGCATTGCTGGTAGGTAGATAAATAAAAAAGTATTTTCAGAGGTGCTGAAATAACTGGTCATTAGTAAAAGCCCACCAAAACTAAATGCACAACATAGTAGAATTGACATCAAGTACTCCCCTAGACAAAAAACAAAAGAAGATTACAAAGTACTCACCTGAGAACATCATTCTACGAACACGCTCAGTCATTTTCTCTCCCATAATACCAAAATAGAAATGCTGCAGACAATTGGCAACCACAGTCACTACACCCATGCAAGTGATAACCAAGCACCATTTGTCAACCTCTTGCCACAGGTGACGGCCCTCTCTAGGTCTATAGTAGGCTGCTACTATCAAAGCAATGACATAAGCAAGGAGAGGATTAAAAGAACCAAAAATAGCAGCACCTGTGCTGCCTAAAACAGCATAAAGCCATTCTGGGAAGCTCAGCTCTGCCAATCTCCAAAAGGATGGTGCTTTCTGAATCGGCTTGTCCTTGGCATCCTTACCTTTTATTGAAACATCATCAGACTCACTAGGTGGTCTACTAAAAGTCTGAGAGTGAGAGCGTTCATTTTTTGGGTCAGTTGTCAAAAGGGGCGAAACAGGAGAGTCAGGGTGTGAACCATTGGATTTTTGTTGTTGTGCAGGCTGAACCTCAATCTTTGGTAACTCCGGGAGTCTCATTTCTGAACTATCCTGCCTTTTAAGTATTGGTTCCTTATCTGCCTCATCCAAAGGAATCCCGTTTTCAGATGTTTGATCCAGTGGAGGACTCCCGGTTTTTGGTGATTCTTGTAGGTTGTATATAACATCTTGGGGCTGGACTCCATGAATGCCAGGGACTCTCTGAAGAGAGGGTGATTTCATCATTTTGGGAGATGAAGCTTCCTGGAAACTATAACTTGCTGAAGCATCCTTTTCAATTTGGAAAACCACAGTTTCTTTGTAATTTTTTGAGGACATCCTGGATATATTCACGAGTAATCAGCACACTTCATATCAACCACAGTAATTAAGAAAGACTGTGACAATTGCATTATACCTCCTAGGAAGTTTTGCCGCTTCTTCACATTTTAGAAGTTCCGCATAGAGTCCATCCAAAGTGACTAACTCTTCATGTGTCCCCATTTCAACGAGTTGACCCTCCTCCATCACAGCAATATAATCAGCATTTCTTATAAGACTAAGGCGTCGAGCAATAATTATTGTCGAACGTCCTAACATAAGGAGATCAAGATCTTCTTGGACAGCTTTTTCAGCCTCAAAATCCAGTCCGCCTGTAACCTCATCCAGCAGAAGGATTGATGGATTTAGAAGCACTGCTCTGGCAATAGCAAGCCTAATTTTCTGCTCTTCTGTCAATTCTAACCCAGCTCGTACCTGAAACAACCAAAAGCTCATTGTAGGCTATCAAAATGACTTACAACATGAAGATCGCAAGCCTAGAAATGAAGCTAATAAAGCTGCTACAATTCGGAATGTGCATCAAGTTTCTACCTGTGTGTCATATCCTTTCTCAAGTGAGCTAATAAAGGCATGTGCATGAGCGACTTTAGCAGCTTCTTCAATCTCATCCGATGAAGCATTGCGTCCATATGCTATGTTATCTCTTATACTAAGACTTAGCAAAGCAGGTTCCTGGGTGACTAGACCTATTTGACTTCTTAACCATTCCAGTTTCAGGTTTTTAATATTCACACCATCCAGAAGAACTTCTCCTGCAACAAAAATTGTGAAAACAATTGGAATCTGCAAGCAGAAATAATTGCTAAAGTTGTTATGGAAAGCTGATGGAAACATTTGGAGAAATACTGCAAATTAGAATGTGCTGTCATACCTAAAGTAGGATCATAAAATCGCTCCATCAGTGGAATGATGCTGCTTTTCCCAGATCCATTTCTGCCGACAAGTGCCAAAGCTTTCTTAGCAGGCACACTGAGGTAAAATCCACTTAGAATAGGGATTTCAGGACGTGACAGATAGCTGAAATATACATTGCGAAACTCGATGTTTCCATGAACAGAGACTAGGGTATTTCCATCATTATTACCAACAGAGGATGACCGACTTATCATCTCAAAAAGTCTATAAGCAGCATATCGCCCTTGGTCAAAGGAGTAGAAGTTGGTTGCAGCTTGATTCAGTCCACTGCACAAAAATGGGATGCAACATTAAGAGCAAAGTAATGCAATACAGAATGCAAAAGCAAATCAGGTTCTTACAGGCCACTTAAGATTATAGCAAATAATGCTGCTATAATTTCGCCACCATGAGCTTTTCCATGGGTAACCAGAAATCGTCCGACCCAAAGTTGTAAAGCGCAGGAACATATTGCGAGGCCATATGTGAATCCAAGTCCCAGTCCTTGCACAAGGCTTATCATGATTCCATATCTCAGGGTCGCTTGCAACGATGTGGCATAAGAATATTTGGCGAGAGTTTCATTAGTGAATGCGTACAAGGTCCTACGGTAAGAAATGGCCTGCCACAGTTTCGAAATGGGTAGCTTAGAATGAGAACTGCCACCAATGTTTAAAAGGCAGGATGACACCTTCAAAACAGCCTCCACAGTTAATAGTTATGGGATTTCTAATAGTTGTGCACACAGTGGTGTCATATCTTGATGCAGATTCATCGGTTGTTGATGCTATAGAAATGACGAGTTCTAGATATTAATGAAGAAACGATATCAGTTTCCCTTGAGGGCACAGCACATGAGTTCTAGAAAAGATATTTTCTTCTATCATTAATTCACAGATCCATAACAAGCAAACAAAGGAGCCATTCTTTGTCGTAGATCATTAGTCCTTAATGCTATGGCCCCATGACTGAACCAACACTTGAACTATTCATTCCTTCTGAATATGACTGAATCGAGTATTTCCCTTCTGGAGCTAGACGAAGAGTATAAATGGGATTTGTTCCAACAGAAAAAAGTTAAACTAGTGCCCAAATAAACTGTAGCACAGAAAATATTGTCTACATAAACTTTCATGGTATTCATACAGAAGACAGCATGCACTCGCAAGATATCCATTTTGGCAATCCCAGCCTCATATTGATCCCCCCACCCCCCTCCCCACGAAAAAAAAATTAACAAAAAACAAAACAGGACAAGTAATATGTGTAGCAATCCATAGCTGGAAGAACCCTCAATTTTTTGCCTTTCCAGCTAGAATTACCCTCATTTTATTTAGCTTTCCTATATCCTTCTCAGGTGGAGGAGAAGTGATGGGAAGAAAAAAAATACCTGTTCAGCAATGCTAGCTGCTTCAGCATATGCATCTTGAATATTTTCAGCAAGCTTATGAAGAAATATGTTCGATACTCCTCCAGCAGCTACAATGAAAGGGCCAGTTGCTAAAGTTATAAGAGCAATCTGCCAACAGTTCACAAATCCAATAACCAGCCCGCAAGAAAAAGTAGCCATATTGTGAATATAATTGCCAACCTGTATCAGCAACAATACCATTCAAATTTCAGATATCTGCTCAAACTTGTCATTGTAGTAGCCAAGAAACTGCGAATGTAATGTATTTGTCTGAACATACCTTTTCACTGAGTGCAGATTGAACGAGCAATACATCACTTAACACCTGACTCACAATATCCCCATTTTCTCCGTATGTGTGAAAAAAACTCATTTCCTGGTTAAGTAGGACTTGAACATACTTTGACCTAATGACAGCAGTTTGTCGTTCTCCTGTCAGGATCCAGCTAGAAACCTCTATTACAAAGACCAAGTCAGCCAACTCAGATATAAAGGGTCACAAGTGGGTTGGTTTTGCAAAAATAAGCTTTGAGTTTTCTGGGCCTTACCTATCCAACCTGCGAAAAAAACACCCACTGCAATGTAGACCAGAGATAAAGCAAGCTGCAGAGAGAAAAAATAACATTTAATTGAATTGGCTAATTTAATATCCACAAGTTTTAATCCACACATCAAGCTCCCTGAAAGGTCCGAGCAATGACAGTCAGCTTACAAGTTTTGCAAAGTACCATCAAGAAAGTACACAAAAACCAAACTTAATATCATCTCTTCATGCCACAGTAAGGAGCAAAACATTTGATAACTCACGAACAAGTTCGAGACTTTCTTCTGTGTTGAGCATCTCTATAAATGATTTGGCCCCACCATTATGAGAAATCCAGGTCGATCACGAATTGATTTGTGGATTACGTGACCGTTGCACCTTGTCTAATCTTCAAGAAGAGAAAGAAGCTACAATTGACGACTGAAGTAGTCTTTTAACCATTTAACTAAATTTAGCAGTATCTGAAGCTGCCTGCATATATCTACCCCATTTAAGACCACTATGTTCCTTCAAATGGGATGAAACAGAAACTAACGAACCATCTCAAACATTTTTACAAACTAAGCCAATACGACGGAGGCGTACTACCGAAGGGAATGCCACTCCATCCTCCAAATTACAGAGAGCAGGTTAAACCTAAATGACGATGGAGTCCGCAAAAGATGCGCTGAAAAAGGCTCAGCCAATTGCATACTTCCTTTACCCAAACATCGAACGCCCTCAACATTTAACCAATCCCATCCAGCTCGATTTAACTTTTGCCATCAGCAAAAAGAATTCCACCGATCAAAGGCAGAACACAAATGGCAGAGCAAACGCATACTGCCGTTTTTATGCTCTTTGAAGCATTCGAAAGTGAGAATTATCTTTGAAAAACCATCGAATTACCTCCTTAAACCGGTGAAAAGTCTCGTTGCGGTCTGCCTTGGGCCCCAAGTGCAGCACATGCACGATCTTCGCAAAGTAATGCAGGTAGACCACCAGAGCTGCTCCATGCGCGGCGGCACCGAGCGACCCCGCGATCACGAGCGCCCAATCGAGACGGTCTGCGCAGGCAAAGAGGCGAGAGAACGGCACCGCCTCGGGCGGCGGCTCGATCTCCTCCTCCTCCTCCATCTCCCCCCCGTCGTCCGCCGGCTGCTCGGGGTCGGCCCCGGACACCTCCGCGCCGGTGTCGATGTACGGGGACGGGGACTCCGGCGGCTCCGACACCTCCGAGACCGGCGTCAGCGGCTGTACGTGCTGCGGCGACCACCCGAACAAGCCTCGCGATATCATCATCTTATCAAAAACCTTGCGAGTGCCAACGGTTCCAGCTCCGCGGCGATCGGCCGAAGCGAAGCGGCGGAGCTCCGGCGTTTCTTCTTCGCCTTCACGTGCTTTCGCTGTCGGAGAGACGAAGGCAAAACGGAATTCCGACCTAGCGAGTTCACTCTGCGAGTCCACGGCCGGGTCAGCGACGACGGTGGCGTCGATCCGCCGGCACCCGACGCGCAGAGAGAGTTGCCTTAACGGTCAAACGCCGGCGACGGCCATTTTCTTTCTTTCTTTCTTTCTTTTTTTGGTTGTGAAGGAGTCGTCCTTTCTGTTACAGTGGCGAGGCGTTTTTCCTTTTTGCCTTCTTAATGCTCGGGGGGGTCTTTCCGTTATTACGGCTCGAGGAGGGGGGCAAATTTGGGAATTCGAGGCGGATGGGTTGTGTTTGTTCATCGGTAAATTAATTTAAGTAGGCTTGTGTCGTGTCATTGAAATGATGAGATGGACCCCCTTAACTACCTCCTTCTTAATCCTTAATCGACCAATCCAATTAAGGTTTTACTGATGTGTTGCATGTGGTTAGTCTCTATTTCCATTAAGTCAGTGTATTCGATGGTTGACTAATCTACCGGTTAACAGAAAAGCCCGATGAGGACAAGCAATTTAGGTGGTATGACATGACATTATTGTGTTCGCATCAATTTAGCGCGAATTCACACGTGAAGTTTGACCGGACATTTTTTCGCGAGATGTTTGACAACTGGAAGCCAATTTTCATATGCTCGGACAAATAAAGGAACAGTAGGTCGTAGCCATGGTTGACTAACGAGCCTCGCATCCCCTCGTCCCGATCACCTCGGATAATCTTATGATCTTGTAGACATTTGAAAAGCCGTCTCTAGGGTACAGGATCAGGGGCTTTCCATTCGGAGACGGGTCGAGAATCAATTGAAAAATCGAGCTCGCGACTTACGAACAACTGGACACGACCATGTTATCGGTTTTTTTTTTTCTAATGAACGATTTTTCCTTTTCAAATATTGATTGTTGGGGCCAAAGTAGAGACACATGATTGGGGCGCTTCTTCTTCTTGTTCATGCCAGAGCATTTGCGCTGGGCGCCTCGTTCGCTTTGGCGGCACTTTGGCGTCTTTTGCTCTTGCTCCATTTTATAATGATGATGATGATATCTGTAATTACACGAGGGGCAACTAAGAAAACCAACTTTGGCCCCCCCAAAAAAGATAAACCCATAAAAGATAAATATATAAATAAAAAGAAAACTGTGGAAACCAAGCGTTAATTTCCTCGTCAGATGCTGCAAATTTCCAGGCGATGCCGTTCTCTTGTGATCGATGAAAGGACGCGAACAATGCGAAGCATCAGATGGGATTTCCCTCTTAATTTATGAATCATCATTGAGTTCCCAACAAGTTTGGTATGCGAAAAAGGGAAAGGAAACGAAAATGGAATGAAAGGACGAAGGGGAATGAAACGAGGTGAGAATTCGAGATTTTTGGAGTCCAATGTCGAGGATAGTGTGTATAGGGGCGAGCGGTTTTCAGGTTCTGTGTAGATTATATCTGGAATTTTAAACTTACCAATTGGAACAGGTTCCTCATTTTTTGGAACCCGCAACCTATAATGCATATCCTGAACTTAGAATTTACCTGTTAGAGGTTTCAGAGTCTACTCAAGTTTTACCTGTATTATTAATTGAACGATTGCATTGAATCATCATCTTTAATGACCACCACTTGCTGTTACAATCTACTGACCGCAACTTATATATAGATATACGAAGAATATGAAATATTAACAAAATAAAAATCTCAATCATAAAATAGAAACTTAGACTAGTAGTTCTAGATTCTACACTCATCATCGAACGCCATAGAATACCGCAAGATCACGAGAAGACATGATAAAAAAAAAACACAAAACTTGTTTCAGGTTCAGATTTCATGTTCCACTTACCTAAAACCTGAAATTTACGTGTCAAAACAGGATTGAAATCTAAAACCTACCCACGTATACTTTTGAACCTGGTGGAACCGATAGATTCCCACCGATCCAATTATCAGATTCTAAAATATATTCTAGAACCATGCTTACCCCTAAGTGTGTATATACATGACGAATATAAAATCGCTTTTGTTAGTGGAATGAAAGTTCGATCGAAATCGTGTTTGACGGACCGGAGAAATAAAATGGAGGTCGAAATCGTGACGCGGACACACCGGAGCCAAAGGGGCCCGAAGCTATAAAGACGTCAAGTTTGACCGGACCTAAGCTAGTCTCAGCCATACAAAAATTAGATGCCAGTATTATGTTTTTTTTTTTTTGGTAAGGAGATGCCAGTATTATGTTAGGCTCGCCATTCGCCAACAAATCTTCTTCAATTTAGACAGGTTAAATTGAGTCCACAACGAATATTGATTAGTCCAACCACTTCTATTCGATGGGTTTGACCCGGCCCGACCCGATCCGACCCGAACGATTAATATTTAGAAGTGATTAATAGACGTGTGGCCGTGCCGATTAATTGCTTTTCAATGAGAAACTGCTTGGGCAGTTTCCAAAAAAGAGAAAAGGCCATCATCAATCGTTTCGATCAAGCTAAGATACATAAAATACATGATACGGTGCTCCGAGATTAAATTTTATGAAAGCGAATGTACAAAGTTTTGGGAAGAGAACACCACCGCGTCAAGATGAATCCAAGCAAGCAAAAACCGAAAATTTACGTGCTTACCGTCCTTATTTTTAATTGATTGTGACAATGCAAAAGCAGTCGCGCAATATTCGATTAATAGAGTGTTGTCCATTTATTGATGCTCCCAGTGCCCAACGTACATTTGTGCGGCCAGCCACACGAAGACACCTGAAAACCCTAATTTTTCCCAAGCACTCCCTCTCTCCCTCTCTCTCCCTCCCGCAATTGCATTAGGCCTCTTGTGTTTGACTTGTTCTTCAAGGTTACAAAGGTTTTTTTTTCATATATGCACCACGCGCAACCGTCGATATCATCTCACGTCCTTTGGCATCAATGCACCTTTGCGGTCGTATCCTCAAGCCGCCACCCGTCGCCATCCATCACCTCCTCCTCATCGCTCTTTATCCCACCCTGTCGTCTCAAATTGCGTCGACCGGTTGAACCCCCGAGTCCTTAGGATGTACATTACTACCTCCCAAACCAACTAAGTTAGTTGTCCATTAAGGAACAACCGATTCAATGGTTTAGCTGTAAATCAGAAAACTTATCAAAACCGGGCGGTTTAATTGGTTGAACCGTTGACCCGCGAACCGGATGTCGGACCTATTCTTTGGCCGGGCTGAGTTTAAAAGCGCAGGCGGAGGAGGTTCTGTTCGCGGCCTCCGTTCGCGTGAAGAGAGAGAGAGAGAGAGAGAGAGAGCTAGGGCAAAATCGTAAAAATAACGTAATTCTTGCCGCAAACTACGAAAAAAATCTCAAATGAGCCCAGTTCACGTGAGCGTAACCCAAAAATGAACCGTTGGATGAGTGATCCAACGGGCCATCTAAGTCGAGCACACATGCAACTAGTGTAGGTAATAACTGCTTCTCAACGGGATAACGATAGAGTCCGCGACGTCAGCAGACGAATGAGCGCGCAAGTTTTGTGAAGCGGAAGAAAGGATAAGGTCCTCCGCCACAGAAACTGATACCGGCCGAACCAGAGCGACGATCTTCTTCTTCATCATCATCTTCTTCTTCTTCTTCTTCTTCTTCTTCCATTCGTTCACCAAGAATGGCGTCGTTGCAGAATCATCCCTCGATCCACCGCTCCTTTCCTCCCAACTCTCTTCCTCAGGTCCTCTCTCTCTCTCTCTCTCCCCGTCCGCTTTTTCTGGTCTTTTGATGGGGATAACCGAGCGTGATTCCGTGTGTGCTGGTGGTGTTGTTGTTGTCGTCGTCAGTTGGCGTCGCAGAGGCACGGCACGCTGCCTTGCTGCAGGAGGACCGCGAGCGCGCCGTGCGTCGTCAGAGCCGAGCAAGCGGCTCCTTCAGCTTCGACTTCGCATTCCCTCGGTAAGGCTCGAGTCTTTGCTGCTCCTCTCGTGGCGGTGGTGGCTTTCGGACCGCATTGTCTGGTTGCTCGAGTCGTCGCTATCGCGCTGGCGTTTTGTTGCGGTTCTGCTTATGTACATTGTAATATGAAGGGCGCGTCCGGTTACGAGTAGCGACGCCGGGTTCGGGCAGATTGAAGAGCAACCCTTGTCGGAGGATCGTTAAGCGTTGTGTACCAGCTAATGTTTGTCGCTCTGGAGACCGCAACAATGTGACTCTCTAAGTAGTTCATACCTTACGTACATGTATTTTCCGGGCAATGGGGCACCAGCTCCTGGCGTTTTCTCTCAACAAGCTGAGTTCTTTGCGTCGTGATAGTGAACGGGTCTGGACTTGGGAGTCCCTGATAGGAAGGCACGAGCCGTTTGGTAGCTTGCCCCTAATCTTTTCTTAATGTTGGATTCCCGTGAGCAGTGCTGGTTGATTGACCGGAAGTAGTTTCAATTGCATTTTCATGTCAGCTGTACTCACATTCTCCTGTACTTTTTTACATACCAAACAGGAAGGCGCCAACTGCTGGCTCTCGGGGTCGCCGTTCCGGGCATTGCCATGGTTAACCAAGATTCTGTCTCGTGTAAGAATGAATTTCCAATGTAGAATAGTTTTAATTTCCACAAACAATTTATGAGGGGTTTATTCTGAATCTGAGAGTTTTAAGAAGCGTTGATTGTAACACCTGCTTTTATACAGGCAGTAGCTTTTCAGTACTAATGGCTGATACCTAATATGGTTCAGTTGCTGCAGAATCTAAAAAGGGATTTCTGGCAGTAACGGACAAAAAGGACGGTTACTCGTTTCTCTATCCATTTGGATGGCAGGTATGCCTGAATCGCTCCTCTTTTGCCGCAGGACTGTAATGCAATGCAAGGCTCCTCTGTTTCTTGTTTCCTCTTTTAAGTTATTTTGATCGAGTTCGTTTTGTTGCACAGGAAGTGGTAATTGAAGGTCAAGATAAGGTGTTTAAAGATGTCATCGAGCCCCTGGAAAGTGTCAGTATCAATATGATCCCTACGAACAAAGAGGATATACGGGATTTAGGCCCACCTGAACAGGTGAGTAGCTGTTCTACATTACCAACCTTGACATTTCCGTAAGGACTATGCTGTTGTTCAACACCGTTAGGTTCCTGGCTCTTGCAAGATTTGTCTGTCTCTTAGTTAGTTGTTAGAGACTGCAATGCCTTACGCTTAACTATCACAGGTTGCGGAAACTCTTATAAAGAAGGTTTTGGCCCCTCCTTCTCAAAAGACAAAACTCATCGCCGCAAAGGAGGTAGGTTTTATCAGTTCACTCTCATAATGTAATCATAATTTTATACACACATCCAACAGATTGTGTGATATCTGTCCTGCCTTTCAGAAAAGTGGATGTATGAAAATCCTTTTTCTTATTCCTCTTTTGCTGGCAATAGAGTGGTTTTGCCACTTATCTAGTAAAGTGCATTCAATATTCTATTTGTTTACAACGGCAGTTTCTGATTTCTGCCTTGTTCTGAATAATTTTGGATCCCTTTTAGACATATCAGATCACCATTTCGGAAATATAGATAAGTAAAGGTGGATCTGTATAGCTTCAATAACGGTAATTCTCTAACATTGATAAGGTATTTGGAATTTTGAGATACCAAGTAAGCTAAGCTGCCTTTCTGGGAAAGCCTTAAACTCTCGCTGTGACACCTCCAGAATGTAAGATGATAGATTACTGTACATTTGACTGAGGATGAAAGCATGCTTACCAAGTCAAACAATTACAGACCTGGTCGAGATTCTATGGCTTTCCAACACATAAATGTTGCCTCATGCAGTGCTTGAAAGTTCCATAATTGATTGACTTGTATACAATTTGGCATACAGCTGTTTAGCGCATGCAAGCAATTTTGTAGAAAATATACCTTCTTGCACGTGTTACTTTTCCAAGATTCTAAGCTTTTAGAGCTGAAGTTATGGTAGGAAAACAGGTGATGCTGTTACGTGCATTGGTGCATCGTGTGTTCTAATCTATTCTGTATTAATATAATGACAGATGCTGCTACCATTGCTGCATGACAGATCTGATCAGTTTTCTCTTCTGTTGATATGACAGCATGATGTTGATGGGAAAGCATACTACACTTTTGAGTTCGTTGCTAAAGCTCCGAACTATATTCGCCATGCTCTCAGTACCATCTCTATTGGCAATGGTATGACTGATCTGCCACTCATCCTTCCCACGAAAGATGTGAGCTTCAGTTTCTTTTCATATGAATGGATGCTCAATTTTGTGAGAGTTGGTTCCATGAAATTGCAGGTAAGTTCTATACCTTGACAACAGGGGCAAACGAAAGGAGGTGGGGGAAGATGAAAGATAAATTAGAAACGGTTGTCGATTCCTTCAAAATTTTCACTGTATATGATGGAGCTGCCTAGTTTTCGGATAACCATTAAGGGCAAGCAAACCTGTTCTGATTAACAAAGCGCAATTGTCCTGTTCTTGAGTTGTACAAGGTCGTTGGCCGCCATCACTGCTATCGGGCCGAATCATTTTTTTTGTAAGAGGAAAAACTTCATTGGGTTTATAAAAATTTGAGACATCTGTATAAAAGATTTTTCATTCAAAGAGCCAGATGGTACCGATGCTGATCAAATCTCTGTATAAAGGATTCTTTATCTGGAGAGGCCATTTGCCTATCCATCTTAGATAAGAGTTAAGTAAAAGAAGCCACCTTCACTTCGCAGGGACTCACAAATCACTGCTCACTTCGATAAATTCTGCTTTTGCAGACCTGTTACACAGAGAGAGAGAGAGAGAGAGAGAGAGAGAGAGAGAGAGAGAGAGAAGATGCTGTGTTACTGCATATGATGCTATTTATACTGAACGATGTTGCAAATGTCCAACAATTACAGAGATCTGTGATTATGGTAACTTCGGTATTCATTTGGATTATTATTATTTTATATACGGCATCACCATACAAATGCCTATTGCATACACCAAAAGGAAACCGGAGAGGGTTTTGTCTGTTACTTGCATTACATCTTGAATTAAAGAACTGGACTTGTGCACACTAGACGTATTTTACAAGACATGAATCCATCCATCACGTGATGATCGAAGGGCTGTCTCGTGAAGTTGAAAATAAGAATAGGACTTCTCTGAACAGGCATGATAATAAACATGAATTTCTTGCACCAAATAGGAGTCGTGCAGAACTCTCCAAATGTAGGACATGTCGAAATCTCGGAAAAATCACACGACCGGATTTTATCGTCTTAATTTGGCTTAAAATCTCAGCTCCAACATTTAGCTCGGACAACCACTTTTATCGAAGGGAAAGACGACACCAAGGTGCGGAATGCATAATTACAGCAAGACTTGCTTCAACCCACTAGATATCAGAAGTCGAAACTAGCATTTTGGGTATTGAAGAGACAAATTATAAACTTAAAAGCAGCTTAGACAAATAAAGATAGATATAATTTAACATTTACACCCGAAGCAGACCTAATAAAATTAATCAAACCGTGTGGTTCTTGTGCTCATATATGTTTTTGACGATGTAAAGCAACTAGAGGGCATTATTTTGGAAACCACACTGGACCGCCCAGTGCAATCGAGCACGGTGGCTGGCTTCTAACAAAGGTCTATTGGCCGGGTTTTTTCAGGTTCGACTGATCTTGAAAACACTGCTAGAGGGCACCACATGCATAAACCACTCCTCTGGTCCTCAAAAGGATGAAAATGTCGACTCAAAGGAGAACAACCAGAGAATAAATGCAAAAGTACCAAAACCTTTTCTGACCATTCATAGTAAGCATCAGTTGGAGGATAGAGATTGAAACAACTCAATTCAAAGTGCACATCTGTTAGAGGGAAAATGAGTAACGAGTATACTGCAATCCAACTCAAAACTCTTAACAAATCTATGGAAGCTACAAACTGAAATATTCCACAAGGACGAACATCTGGCATTTTCTAGCTTAGATAATTCCAATCTTGTTCGCAACATCCAAAGCATCATAATCCGGTGTCAACCTAACATATGCCTTCTTAGTCCCATCGGGCCTGCATAAAGCAAAGCAAAGTCCCTCAGACTCAATCCATTAAAGGCAAGGCAGTTAATAGTTAAACAGCAGCCAGCTATGCTCAATTCCAAACTCAACCGCATCCATCCTGAATAAGAAACTTATCTTCTATCTTATCATTGAGGAACAACCATGCAAACCACTCTGCAACAGTGAGCTGCCGCAGAGAGTTCAAGATGATGAAAATTACCTGATCAATGTGTTGACTTTCTTGGTCTTAATGTCATACATCTTCTTGACGGCAGCTTTGATCTTTTTCTTGTCAGCACGAATGTCAACAATGAAGACAAGCGTGTTGTTGTCCTCAATCTTCTTCATTGCAGATTCAGTGGTAAGTGGATACTTAAGAATTTGATAATGATCCAATTTGTTCCTTGGGGGTGCACTGATTCTGGGATACTTCGGATTTCTTTCCTTCTTCAATGTCCTTGGACGATGGAATGTGACGGATGTCCTGATCTTCTTGGCCTTCTTTTTGAAGGTTGCTGCACCTGATTTGACAGCTTTGGCGGCCTTCAATGCCTGGGCCTTAGGGTCGGCCTTTTTCGTAGCGTCAGCTGGATACAGAATAAAAATAAGACTTAATAGAGGGGATTCGAGCGAAGCACAGAAACAGAAAGTTCCCATAAGCAGGAACTTAGTATTCTCAGTGTAAACTAATTTGCCAACCAAATATCACATATAAACTACCAATTAGAAAACACCATTTTCACACTTGAATACAATCTGTCAATGAAGATTGATACTCACTTTATATTAAAACAAAGGTCAATATGTATATCACAAGGCATGCATAAATAGAGCATCGGTCATCACAAATTCAGGACAACATAATGGCAGAGCATCTTTTAATTCGACACAATGAAACACTCGGATTAAGATAAGCCTACTGATCATAATTAATAAAATCGACCCAGAGTGAAATGCTTATAAGCATCTAATCTGATCATAGTCCTAACTCGTTTCCTCCAGGTATCTATATAGCAAAGCGACAGAACAATAAATCTTAAGGACTGGAAAAATTACAGCTATTTCCTTCTTTACTACTACCCATACCGACACCCTAAAAGTTCCCAGAAACGATATCGGCGCGCCCCTTATCAAGACGAACCCTCGCTGAACATCACATATCCGGGAGCATAATATATCTCCCCATATAAGTATATACTACCACGAATTTCAAAGGACAAAGTTCCAACGGATGTGAAAATCTCACCTTTAGCTGGAGCCATCTCCGGTCGACGAAATCCAACCTACGCGAAGCTAAAACCTGAAGGATCCGCACATTAAAACAAGCACCGTAAGCCCCAGCCACAATAAACTAACTGTAATTCAAGCGATACCACCAATCAACAAAGTGAAAAAGCATGCAGCCAAATCCACGCGACGACTTTATGATATCATTTCAGACATTGAAAGCAACAAATCAATTCGCTACAACAAGAACCCGAGCATAGAACGGAACAGAGACGAAGAACGATAATGCGAAAGAGACGGACCTGCGAGTGAGTTTCGCTCAGACACCACCGCGGCTTCCAGCGTCCCTAGGGTTTCTCCGGGAGGGAGATAAAATGTTCATTTATATGACACAGGTTGACAATTTTGCCCTCGCCGCTGGGTTTTATATGGGCCGTGTTCCCAAGCACATAGGCCCAAATGATCCACGGGCCGCGATTTGTGTCGGCCCAAGTTGTGAGGAAGGATATGGATGCGTGTTTAGGTCTCCTTCCGAAGTTTTCAAGCATTCATAATATGCTTGATGCATTTGCAAAATTAAAAAAACAAAGTAAATGAGTACCCTAAATATTTAAGGAGTGAGTCTTTAATAGATTAGTAAGGCTTGAGGTTTTTGTTAAAACTACATGCCTTTCAACATATAAGTAATAGACATGATCAATTAAAGCTCAAGGCCTAGCACAAATCTACAAATTTTTGCATGGCTGCTCGCGATTAAAATGTCGTTAAAATCTCTATATAAAAGCCTGAGCGAGCCAACGTGGGCATTTCGGGCTTAGGAAGGGAATTGCTTGTCCATGCGTGCTCATTCTAGCCTTTGTCTAATTAGGTACAACGGACTATAGACCCATGATCTCCTCTAATAAGAGATTAATAACAGGAAAATTATTCAAAAAGTCATAAATCTATTGTACTTTTGCTAATTCAGTTCTAAACCTTTCAACTTTGCCAATTGAGTCCTAAACCTTTTCACTTCTTGCCAATTAAGTCTATCTAGCCAATTTTGGCCGGAAATGGGTGGCGTGGACACCCGGCATCCTATGTGGCACTGCCGACACTGACGTGAACAATTTTTAATAATATTTTATTATTTTTTCGAATTTTTTTAAAAATTGTTTTCCTGTTCTTTTCTTTGTTTTTTTGCTTCTTCTTCCTCTAGTCGCCGACCTCCTCCATGGCTGACGACCGGCCGTAGGGGAGAGCTGGAGAGGTCGACCTCGCTAGCCGAGCGAGACTCGCCTTCCAAGTGCGATGTCGGCGGGCAAGGTCCCCTCGCCAGTTTCTGGCGAGGGCTGACCTCGCTGGCCTCGAGCAAGGCTTGCCCTCGCTAACTTTGGTCAAGCCTCGACTGAGACTGACCTGTGATAGATAGACCTCGACGGACAAACAAAGCTGTTGAGGCTCGAGGCCAATGAGGTCGCCCTTGTGAGAAATCGACGAGGGGACCTCGCCTGCCTCGGTGACTTCGCACCTAGGCCCTCGCCAGAGGCCGATGAGGTCGGCCCTCGCTGACTCTCTCTTGTGGCCGGTTGCCGGCCATGGAGGAGGCTGGCGACTAGGAGGAAGAAGAAGCCAAAAAACAAAGAAAAGAAAAGGAAAAAAATGAAAACAAATAAAAAAATAATCGAAAAAATAATAAAATATTATTAAAAATTATCCACGTCAGCGCCGACGGTGTCACGTAAGACGGCCGGCGTCCACGTCATCCATTTACGGCCAAAATTGGTCGGATTGACTCAATTGACAAGAAGTGAAAAGGTTTAGGACTCAATTGGCAAAATTAAAAGGTTTAAGACTAAATTGGTAAAAATGCAATAGGTTTATGACTTTTTGGACAATTTTCCCGATTAATAACTAATGAAGTGTGTGCTACTTAATACATGCTTTTCTTGTGGTCAATTTATCTTTTTCATGGAAAAAGCATGTAATTACCAATAACTCGTGACTAATGATACCTTTGAATTAGGAGAAATATTCTTTTACCTGTCTAGAGTTACTGAATTGTCATTTTTTCGACATAAAAATAGCTTCCGCGACCATTTCTACTCTAATATCCCCATCTAGTTAATAACTTTCAATTTAGAACTACAAGTGGCGAGTAAATTATTTATCTTGCCGGTAATTTCATATACAATCGGTAACTTTAATTAACTTTTATATATATCGAGGTGACTTTTAATACAGATGATTATCTGCATGTAGATCAATTTTTACCCAATTCAGTAAGCACTTTAATGATCCAACAAAAATCAGCTAATCAGAATAAAACTAGGCTAAGAATTCGAAATATGGGCACAAGATGCCTGGAATCGTCGTGCATGCATTTACAAAGCTCAAGGGTTCGGATCATCCAAAAGGCAACCGAAGTGAAGTAGCCGTGGTAATGTCGTTTTATTTACAACTCCGGAAGATATGGCATCTCTTGTACTCCATAGTTGCTCTGTGAAATAGAAACAAGCGATTATATACGGATCAATTAATGTAAAAAGATTATCATTACGCTATCATTATTGATTTTCTAATGTGTCATAAAAAGGGATACATAGCTTTTTCAACACCCGGGCTGTTTGTGTTGGTTCAATTTTGCATTAGCATCGAGCAGTCTTGTCTATACAAATCTGTAACAGGTACTAAGCACTCAAAGTCTCCTAACCACGTGAAGAAGAGAAAGCTAAGACGAGAAAACTCCCGTTCCGGGAGCTTCAAGGAGGCTGTGCACCTGCATGATACATCAAGGGAAAAGGAGAATATAAGGCATGAACTGGCAAACTAAGGTTTGTGGAGTTGGGGAAACACAACCAAAGAGGCAATGTTCAAGAGTCTTGGGGCCAGAAGTGCATGATAAATACTGTCAAAGCCTAATACCGCGGACCAAATTTAGTGCAATACTCCAGATACAAAATATGGAAAAGTGTCTATAACTTCCCCACCTGGACCTACCCCCAACCTAGAGCAGCTAGATGGGGAAGTAAAACTAATCCCTGTTCATACATGGGCTTTTTTTGGTACAAAATGAGCCATTTCAAATAGGTTCATTGCTCCAACTCAAAATACAATTAATTTGACATGGGCTCAATAGTCTACCGGATAAATTGATAAGTCGTGCATTCTTGGCCCATCAAGAAAAACTGGCGGTTTCTTGGTCACAACTAGTTAAAGCTTAAGTTCCATTAAAGAGCGTTTCCACGAGTAGAACCTCCCCATGGAGTTCCTTTCCCTAGAAAAGCCATTCTACATGCCAAAAGGTGTCCTTATGCTCCATCTTTGTTTCAAGACTTTAAAAATTGATTTCGAACAATACATGTTTGTTCACCGAAAAAAGAAGGGATAATGACATAAATGATCCCTGAAGTTTGGCTCAATATACAATATAATCCCTAAACTTTCGATTTGTTCAATACAGTGCTTGAACTTTAGCTGAATGTTCAATGTGGCCCCTAAACTTTTAATTTGTTCAATGCGGTCCCCGGACGTTTTGTACATGTCCAACTTAGTCTCTAGATTATATGAAAATTTTGAGTGTTATCATATAATTCAGAGACTAAGTTGAATATATACCAAAAGTCTTGGGATCACATTGAACAAATTAAAAGTTCATGGATTACATGCACATTCGTGCACAGTTAGGGATCATACTGAACAATTTAAAAGTTCAAAGATTATTTGTATTATTTTCCCAAAAAAGAAAGGACTATACATTTTCTCTAGAGAGAGAGAGAGAGAGAGATTTCACATAAAGGAGAACATAGATTTCCTCCATCCAGTCTTTGAGGTAATGAATCCATTTTCACTGGAAGTGGGAAGAAGCCCTCAGCATGAAACATAGTGTCCAAAAGGCTTTGAGGATAATCAGTGAATTAGGAAACACTCTTGGATCAAGTTTTCTTTATAGGCTCAAACTCAATACATATTTTTGACAAGTTTTCGTGGCTTGAGATGCAAGAAGCTCTTGACTTTATAGTAAGGGATCTTACTAATTGACATGAAAATTCAACATAAATAGGTCTCCCTCACGTTTCAAAAACTGCTAAAATCTCCAATTTTGCTTGAAGATTTTGGTAGACTTGTCACGGATGCATCGGTTTGAGATTTTTTTTTAAATGAAAATTAGTTTTGACTAAACGTGGCCCGTGTATACTGGTATGTGGGATTTCTAATCACATGCAAATTAGTTTAGTCAGTTTACGATTTTTTTATAGTATTAACCATAATTTTTTTTTATAGGATCGCAAGTTTATAGAATTTTTTCTCTCCACAAAATGGAACTCCCCCCCGACAAAAGCAAAGGACGGCATTCGAAATTGAATATCGCGAGAGAGCGATAGGAAATGATGCCCAAAATGGTGTAGGGCGTCAAAGTGACTATTTTGACGCCCTATGTGGCCGGGGCGTCAAAATGGCTAATATTTTCTCGAAGAGAAAGCGGGAGCAGATGACGCCCACGGCCATTTTGACGAAATGCAGGGCGTCAAAGTGGCTATTTTGACGCCATGGGAGGGTCTCCTTCGTTATAAAACGCACGAGGTTTAACGACTCTCAAGTCCCAAATGAACTGAACATACCTCTCTCTCTCTCTCTCTATCTCTGCTTCTCTCTCATTCTTGTCGAGCCTCTTGAAAGATTGTGCCTTGAGAGGGTCCTGCTCTTGCCAACAAAAACCTCCAGCATTTGGGCAATATCATCTCTGAACCATTAAACAACTAGATCTCTCTTGTGATATTGTTCCATCGCCATCATCGTGCAGAGCTACTTGGCCGACGAGAAATGGCCGCTCACTGGCCTTCGGCGACTCGTTCATGGCTCATCTCAATCTTCCTCAACCTCACTTCCCATATTACATCCCTTGCATCGTCATGCAACAACCACATCCCAAACCACACTACCTCTCCCACTTCACATGGTAGCGCTAGCCCAGCAAGCCGACCGGTGGTGGACGATTCCATCTCCGTCATAGATGATGTCTCACTGCCAATCAACGATCGAGCCATACGCATGTTGAATGCACGTGGAACCAGGAGCACAACGACTGCTGGAAGCTCTCAGGCCAGAACTTCCACCTCATCCCGGCCTGGCCCACTTCACCCGATAACGGTCCTGTTCCAGAGTCAGGAGCTGGGGAAGGCGGTGCTGGGGTTCGCCGTTCCCCTGACCACAGGGCTCCTCTTAAACCAGTACCAGGGGTTGACCCACCTGCAAGCCAGTGCGGTCGTGATCGTCCTCTCTGTCGGGTTCACCACCACTTGGAATGGCATGCTGCTGCGTGGGATGTGCCCTCGGTTTGCTAGCGTGTTGGAGTATTTCGGAGTGGGTTCCATCTTGGTCGCCTTCTTCGGGCTGCTGAGCTCTTTTCTTCCGCCGAGCCTCGTGTGGGCGTGTTGGCTGTGTTGTGGCTTGTCATGCTTACCCTTCCTCTCGTGCCTTGTTCCTCTGACGGCCGTTGAGGAAGAGAGCAGCGTGGAACGGCTGGATGAAGGTGCTGTCTAGCATGAACATGCATGTTGGATTCAACAGTTCACATGGATATCGGGAGTAGGCACTCGGTCCACCATGCATAACGGCGGCATACGATAACTCTCCCTCCCAGTTGAGCCTCTGGTCTAGTCCACGCTTGTAGAGAGCAGATCAGAAAAATGACCAAATAAAGTCATGCAATGACACGGCCCAGATTCAATCGACCCGGGACACATGCATGTTCATGTCCGTATTGAAGCAACATCGCGGTTCATTGTAATTTCCCTTTTAAAAATTTCTAGCAATCTCCCGGCATCAACAAAAAAATATCTAGTCAGGCATCACCGTTGATTTGAGCCCTAGCTCGCCGGCCGCGTGGACACCTCGGTTATAAAAAAAACAAAACAAAACAAAACAAAAAAATATTGTTTAAGTTATATATTTTCGTATGTTTTGTTCTTAGTTTGGTCAAGTAGAGAAATACTAGATATATAATTTTTGATTGATTTATGAAATTGATATATTAAATGATATGGCAAATTATAGCTATATGGTCAACTTATTTAAAGACTTACTCACACTTTCTCGAAATAGTTAGCATGCTAATTTTGTAGATCAATCTTGATATACATACATACATACATACATATATATATATATATATATATATATATAGTATTATTGCTAAAAAGAGTCATAAAATGACCACTTGATCAGCACATCTCCTATGCGTGTTAGTTCGCTTGTAAGGTACTACTATGAAATCACATTATTGAGGATCTTCTGCTTATCGACCGTTATCTTAGAATGAGGAAAATGCCTCTACTTTTCTTTTTTCGCAAAATTTACCCAAAATCCTAAACCCAAACTTACAATACAAACATAGGGAGCTTGTCTTGGTCGCGATCTTGCAACCATAGAGGTTGCGACCACCGTGAATGGGTGCCCAACCTCAGGTGACCCCAAATGTATGGTCATCTTGAGGGTGGGACACACAGAGAAAGAGAGGGGCGGGTGAAGTGAACAATGGCGTTGCACGACAACAGCGCTGCTGCAAATAAACTAATCAATTTTTACCTATCTATTGTTAATTTATCTTTTCACATAGAAAAAGCATGTAATTATCGAGAACTAGTTATTTTCATGAGTAATAATAAATTTGAATTAGGAGAAATATTTTTTTTACTTATCCATAGTTAATTAATTCTCAGTTGATGGCAATTTTCAACATAAGAATAGCATGTGACCATTTCTATTGATCATATCCCAATGTAAATAATAACTGTCAATTCGGACTAATAACAAATTTTTTGAGGCGAGCAACTTATTCATCTTGCTGGTAATTTCATACGCAATTGGTAACTTTAAGTATGCATGTATGTATGTATATCGAAGTGACTCTCGTTTTAACTGATTATTTGTATGTAAATTACTTTTTACCCGGTTCAGCAAGCATTCTAATGATCCAACTAAAATCAGCTATCTCGAATGAACTGAGCTAGGAATTCGAATCCCTTTATGGGCATGAGATGCGCGAGCCTGGAATCGCCTTCCATGCATTTACAAAGTTCATGTCGGATCATCCATGCTCTATACGCGAAAGACGCACTTTTAGATATGTTTTGGCTATCTCAGAAGTGCAGCACAGACACTTATAAGGTTATGCGAGCAAAGTTTGGAAACGCGGAACTTCTGAATATCTCAGGAACTTATTTCCTAGCCAAAGTACAGAGCAACATTTTTCAGATTGAAACGAATAGATGTTTTTAAAGAATCACTGGGCATAGCATGAAGCGGGACCTTTTGGCTGACTTCATGCATATTGATTTGTGATAGGAGCGGCTTGGACCTCCCGCCCATTCAGGAGGCATATGAAGTAATGGAGTCGTGGTAATGCCGTTTTATTTATATCTCTAGTGGATACGGCATCTTTCCTGCTCCACAGCCGCTATGCAACACAGAAACAAGCAAATAAGCATGGATCAATGTAAAAGAAAATCATATGCTGTCATTATTGATTTTCTAATCAGTGTCATGAAGAAGGAATACACAGCTTTTAATACACCTGAGCTCATTGTGTTGGTTCAATTTTGTATTAGCACCGACCAGTCTGTCTATAACTTTGCATTTTACACATCTGTAACTAGTACCAAGCACTCAAGCTCTCCTAACCACACCAAGAAGAGAAAGCTAAGACAAGACAAAACTTCCGTTTTGGGGCTACAATAAGTTATTAGGAGAACTAACAAATACATGATACATCAATAAAAAAGTAGTAGATAAGGCATGAATTGGCAAATTGTGGTTGCGGGGATGGGGAAACACAATCAAAGGCAACGAGGAGTTCCATGCCCTAGAAAAGCCATTTCACATGCCAAAAGGTGTTCTCATGTTCCATCTCTGTTTCGATCACTTCAAAAATTGATTTCAAACAATATATGTTTTTTCACCGAAAAAGGAAGGACTATACATTTTCCTCAGAGAGAGAGAGAGAGAGAGAGAGAGAGAGAGAGAGAGAGAGAGAGAGAGAGAGAGAGAGAGAGAGAGATTCCAAGTAAAGGAGAAGATAAATTTCCTCCACGCAGTCTCTGAAGTGAGGAATCCACTTTAAGTAGAAGCGGGAAGAAGCCCTCAGCATGAAACAGTGTCAGAAAGGCTTTAAGGATATATGGTGATAACCATACCACCCCCGCGCGGGTGTTAATCCTCAACCCTATGTCTTCAAAATCCATACAACCATAAACTCATACAAAACCATTGGGTGATCCAAATTGACCCATTTTTGTGAAATTAAACTTTCATATAGTAGAAAAACTACTTTACAGATTATAAGACGAGAGCAAAGGGATGTAGCTAAAGGGGTTTCCTTGCGATTTTTCAACAAAATGAATTAGCTTGCAATCAACATGTCTTGAATAGTGATCAAAACTTACCAATTATATATGTGCTATCGTCCTTGGATTAAGGCTCTGGGGAAATGCATTAAATGTTTCCTCCCTGAAGCAATTGAAAATCAATGTCATACTCTCTGCACACAAATGTTATGAAAAAAAGAACGGAGAACTAAAAATAGGACGGCTGAATACTGATTGCAACAAAACATCGGTGCTGTTAGCACACGGCTTCACTTTCTAACTACCTATGAATCTTTCATGCAGGCTCTTTCACGTTGTTATATTCCAACCTAAGCAAAGCTAAAACCTGGAGAATCCGCACATGAAAACAAGCACAGTAAGCCTCAACCACAACAAACTAACCGTAATTCAAGCGATCAAACATATGAGAGACCACCAATCAACAAAGTGAAAAAGCATCCAGCCAAATCTATGCTATGACTTATGCTATCATGATGTAGAACAAATAGCAAATGTTTATTTGGAAACTTTCAAGCGTCAAAAGAGCGAGCGGTCCCGCCCTCGTCTTAAATGACGGGTCAATTTTAAACGATCATAACTTTTGATCCGGAGGAGTTATCGTGCATACAGCATATCAAATCAAAATCCTTAATTTCCGATCCTTAAAGATAATTCTTGATTTTCATTTGTATCGGCCCAAGATGTGAAGGAGGCTTTGGAAATATCAATGTGTGTTTAGGTCTCCTTCCTAGGTTTCGGGCATTCATAATGCTTGATGCATTGGCGAAATTAGAAAGACAGAGTGAATGAGTATGTCTTTCATGGATTAGTAACTCTTGACCTTTTCGTTAAGACTAATGTAACTTTCGACGTATAAAGGATAGACATACTCAATGAAAGGTTAGATTAGCATCGAATCAAAAAGCTTTTGAGCAGTTGCTCATGATTTAAAAAGTCAACAATTTTCTATATAAAAACTTACCAATGCGAGCAAACCAACGTGAACATTTTGGGCTTAAGAAGGGAATTGCTTGTTCAAGCGTGCCCATTTTGATTTTTAGGCTGAACAGGTCTAACTAGGTATGACATATTATCAAACCCATGATCACCTTATTAAAAGATAAATAGTTTATCAAGTATGCACTACTAATAAGTGACAACCACGTAGTTTTCATTGTGGTTGATTTATTTTTTCCATAGAAAAAACACGTAATCATCAATAACTAGTTATTTTCTGGAGTAATAATAACTTTAAATTAGGATATATATATTATCTTTTACCTATCTATACTTAGTGAATTCACAGTGGATAGTAATTTTTCAACGTATAAATAGCACGTGTAACCATTTTTACCAATAATATCCCCATGCAATTAATAATTATCAATTCAGAACAATAACAATTTTTTGTGGTGAGTGAATTATTCATCTTGTTGGTAATTTCATACACAACTCTGATAAAATTTTATATATATTGAGGTGACTTTCAATACAAATGATTATTTGTATGTAAATAACTTTTTACCCGCCGATTCAATAAGCATTCTAATGATTCAATAAAAATCAGCTATTATGAATAAACTGGCTAGGAAATCAAACCTGTTTTTGGGCACAGGATGCCTGGAATTGCCGCGCATGCATTTACAAATATCGTCGGTTCAGGTCATCCATGCCATAGACCAAGAGACGCACGATCATTTATAAATTTGTTTTGGCTACATCAAACAATGCAGCGTAGACATTAATTAGGGTATGCAAGCAAAGTCTGGAAAGGCAAAACATCTGAGCATCTGGGAACCTATTTCCCAGCCGAAGCACAGGGCAGCCCCTTACTGAAATGGATAGCGGTGTTCAAAGAATCATTGGTTATAGCATGAATTGGGATCACTTAGCTGACTCCGTGCGTACTGGTTTGTGATGGGACCTGTTTGGACCCCCCCGCCCATTGACGAGGCATCTGAAGTAATATATATGTGGTCATAATTAAAGAAATCCGTAGCTTTTAGAGGTACACCAGGGCCGAATTTTATATTAGCATCAAGTAAACCTGTCAAAATGGGCCATAAACCCATTTCTTGACCCATATATTAGTAAATGGATCATAAATGGGTTAGTTATATTTAGTAAATGGGTCATAAATGGGTAGAAGTATAATATTAGTATTAAATGGGTCGTAAATGAGTTTACAACTAATTTAAATTCAACTCATCTCTCTCGCCCTTCCTCAACCTTGCGCTCACTCACTTTGCACTTTTATCTCAGTTTGGGTATGAATTTTTTTTAGATTTAATTAAATATGGAAGTGTTTTAGCAATATGGGTTTGATTGGATATGAGTTGGGTATGGGTCGGGTCGGGTCGGGTATGGATCAAGAAAATTGCATTACATTACGCATAAATGGGTTAATGGATCAATTTGGGTTGGACAATTTATGATCCGATCCAAACCCGACTCGACCCACCCATTTGACAGGTTTGGCATCAAGCAGTCTTGTCTATACATTTTACATCTGTAAATAGTACCAAGCACACGAGCTCTCTAAACCACGCCAAGAAGAGAAAACTAAGGCGAGGCAAAACTCCTATTTCCCCGGGGCTACAATGATTTTTGAGGAGGATTTGCACGTGCATATGATACATCAATGGAAAAGGAGAAAGATAAGGCATGAACTGGTCAACTGAGGTTTGCGGAGTTGGGGAAACACAACCGAAGGGGCAATGAGGAGTTCCTTTCCCTAGAAAAAGCCATTCTCACATGCCGAAAAGTTGTTCTTATGTTCCATTTCTGTTTCAATCACTTCAAAAACAAACTTCGAACAAAATGCGTTTGTTCACCAAAGAAAAAGGACTATACATTTTCTCCAAAGATAGAGAGAGATTCCACACAAAGGAGAACATGGATTTCCGGAAAAGTGACACAAATAGTCCTTAAAATTTTGGTTAATGTCCAATATCATCTTTAAGTTTTTGATTTGTTCAATGTGGTCCATAAATTTGGTCCAATGTGTAATGCCGTTTCCGAACTCTTACTATGTTTAACGTGGTACATGAGCTTTTAAACATTTTAATATAATTTTAGGGGCTACATTGGACATTTTACTAATAGTTTAGGAACTATATTGAACAAATTAAAAGTTTAGGGACGACACTGCACATTGGGTTAAAGTTCAAAAATCGTATGGAGCATATTAAAAGTTTATGGATAATATTTTATATTGGACCAAAGTTCACGAACCATTTGTAGATGAACTTACTTTTCAGTAGAGGTGGGAAGAAGCCCTCAACATGAAATATAGAGACCAAAAGGCATTAAGGATCAGGAAACGAGTTTGGATCAAGTTTTCTTTACGGGCTCAATCTTGATACATATTTTCAACAATTTTCGTGGCTCAGGAAGCTCGACTTTATAGTGATGGATCTTACTGATTGTAATGGCACAAGCAAATTGCTATTTTTACTGTTCCAGCTCGTGGCTTTTAGCGTCTCCATCTCTTCAACCCAAGAAAACTCGTATCCGAGTGTCATCAAAACCAAAGCCTTTCTTCTAGACTTGCGATTTGCATAGTGTATTAATCAACATTCTGATAAAAATTACGATGTGGGTCTTAACTTCATTTCGAGAACATGTTCAACTTTTGCTCACGCGTCTTAGACTAATTCTGCAATTTTAATTATCACTATGGCCGTGATGAGTCCTCGCGAGATCTCAATTCAGAACGAACATATGGTTATTCGAGATGTGGGCGCCACATCGTGTGACCCTTCCGGGCTTTAATCTTAGAAGAATAAGGTTGGATGAATCCCAATGTGGGGTCTCGAGATTTTTGTGTGAAAAATAGTAGCAAATTTTTACCATGCAAAATGTTTAGGGTTAATACTAGTAAAAATCCAAGTTGATATACTTGTAGATATTTATCTCAAACTATTTTTTGTGTCGCGAAAAATCACCAATAGATACACCCATGCTATATTGCTGAGACTTATGTCTGTGTCACAAAAAATCCTAAACTAATACACCACTTATAAATCTACCATATGTTAGCTTCCATCCAATATCTCGTTAAATTGCTCACATGCAACACATGTGGCAAGCAACTTAGACAATTGACGCGTGACGCGGAAATTTAACATAAATAGATCTCCAGAACGACATCATTTTGGAAAATCTGATCTAAAAAAAATGAACTGAGATTTGAAAATATGCCAAAATCTATTAGTTTTGTCTAAAGAACTTCCTCACGTTTTGAAAACTGCTAAAATTCCTAGTGTTCCCCAATTTTGCCTTAAGATTTTGGTAGATGTGACATGTGCGTAGCAATTTTGGATTTTTTGTAACATAAAAATTAATTTAAGGTAAATGTGACTCATGTGTACCGGTACAATATTTTTTATGACACAAAAATTAATATATGATAAACATGATATGGGTGTGTCAGTTTATGATTTTTTATAGTATTAACTCTAATTTTTTTTATAGGATCATTCTGATCATGAAAAGGTATTTTCCGAAGCAAAAGTCCTTATCATGAAAATGACTGGCAATAACTAGCAAATGAGTAGCAAATTTGCTACAAGCAAAAGTCCTGATCATGAAAATGACTAGTAAAGTAGAATTGACAGCAAATTTGTTGAATTGACAACAAAGATCATGAAAATGACTAGCAAAGTAGAATTGACAGCAAATTTGCAGGCCCTGCAAATTTGCTGTCAATTCTACTTTGCTAATCATTTTCATGATCTTTGACTTTTGCTTGTAGCAAATTTGCCACTCATTTGCTAGTCATTGCTGGTCATTTTTTTTATTTTTTGACTTTTGCTCGAGACTGCTGGTCAACAATCTATAGGCAAACATTACCTTAAGTAGCGTAAGAAGATCTCCTGCGTTATAAAGAGCACAAGGTCTCACCGCTCTCAAGTCTGCAATGAACATCTTCTGAACATTCCTCTCTCTCTATCTGATCTCTCTCTGTTTCTCTCTCATTCTTGTCGAGGCTCTTGAAGGTTGTGCCTTGAGAGGGTCCTGCTCTTCCCAACAAAACCCTCCAACATTTGTGCGACACCATCTCTGATCCATTAAACGATTAGATCGCTCTTGTGAATTTATTCCGTGGTCATCATCGTGCAGAGGTACTTCTTCAAACGAGAAATGGCCGCTCGCTGGATTTCGGCGACTCGTTCATGGCTCATCTCATTCTTCCTCAACCTCACTTCCCATATTCCATCCCTTGCATCATCATGCGACAACCAGATCCCAAACCACACCACCTCTTCTGCTTCACACGGTAGTGCTAGCCGAACAATCCAGCTGGTGGTGGACGATTCCATCTCCGTCGTAGATAATGTCTTGCTGCCGATTGACGATCAGGCCATTCACACGTTGAATGTGCGCGGAGCCAGAAGCACAACGACTGCCAGGAGCTCCCAGGCCAGAACGTTCACCTCGTCCCGGCCTGGCCGGGTTCACCCTATAGCGGTCCTGTTCCAGAGTAATGAGCTAGGGAAGGCGGTACTGGGGTTTGCCGTTCCCTTGACGACGGCGCTCCTCTTCAACCAGCTCCAGGGGTTGACCCACCTGCAAGCCAGCGCAATCGCGATCGCACTCTCCGTCGGGTTCACCACCACGTGGAACGGCATGCTGCTGCATGGGATCTTCCCTCGGGTTGCGATCACGTTGGAATGTTTCGGAGTAGGGACCATCTTGGTCGCCTTCTTCGGGATGGTGAGCTCTTTTCTTCAGCCCAGCTTCGTGTGGGCGTGTTGGCTCTGCTGTGGCTTGTCGTGCTTGCCCTTCCTCTTGAGCCTTGTTCTTCCGGTGGCGGTTGAGGAAGCAAGCAGCGCGGAACGGCTGGATGAAGGTATTGTTTAGCATGAACATGCATGCCGTATTCAACAGTTCACATGGATATCTGGAGCAGCACTGGGTCCACCTTGCATAGCGGCAACTCTCCGCCCCGGTTGAGCCTCTTGTCTCGTCGACGTTGCAGAGAGCAGATTAGAGAAATGACCACTTCACATCCGTGTTGGAGCAAAGATTGCAGTTCATCGTAATTTCTTTTTTTTTTGGTAAGGTAGTTCATCGTAATTTCCATTTCGACAATTTCATGAAATGTGTTTACTAGGGAGACTACTTCCTGGCGTCAACAAATCAGTATTGTTTAAGGAATTTATTTTCGTATGTTACTGTTCTTAGATTGATCAAGCAGAGAAATAGGAAAATTATAACATTAAGATTGATTTATGAAATTAATATATTAAATGATGTGGCAATTTATAGTTATGTGCTGTATATGGTCCACTTATTTAACGACTCACTTACAGTCTCTCAAAATAGTTATCATACCAATTTTGTACATCAATCTCGAGATATATAGTATTATTGCTAAAGAAGTGTATACGACCACTTGATCATCACTTTAATTCGCTTATTAGGTGATATTATGAAATCACGACCTCCAATTATCTTAGAATGAGCGAAATGCCTCAAAAAAAATTCGTAAAATTTACCCAAAAAACCTACTTGCACCATAAATATTTATCTTCCCATGAAGCACAATGGGAGCTTGTGGTGGTCGCAATCTTTGCAACCGTATAGGTTGCGACCACTGCGAATGGCTGCCCAACCTCCAGCGAACCCCAAATCTGAGGTCATCTGAGGTTGGCGACGTCACGGAGGAGGGGGGAGGGAGAGAGATCTTAGGGTGGAGTGAATGATGGCGTTGCAAAGTGACCATGGGGCTACAGAGAAGCCACTCAATTTTTTTTACCTATCGACGGTTAATAACTTTGATAATTATCAGTAAGTAACTTTTTTCCTGAGTAATAATAACTTTGATTAAGAGATATTTTACCTATCCATAGTTGGAAAATTCTCGGTTGACAGCAATTTTCAACATAAGAGTAGCATGTGTGACCATTTCTACCGATAATATCCCCATGTAGTTAACAAATTTCAATTCAGAACTATAACAAATTTTTTGTGGTGAGTAACTTATCCATCTTGCTCATATATAATTTCATACAAAATCGGTAACTTTAAGTAACTCAAATATGTGTGTGTGTGTGTGTGTGTGTGTGTGTGTGTGTGTGTGTGTGTGTGTAACTTTCATATAACCGATTATTTTTTTGTTATACCCAATTCAGTAAGCATTCTAATGACCCAACTAAAATCAGCTACTTCGAATAAACTGGTTTAAGAATTCGAATCCATTTATGGGCACGAGATACGAGAGCCTAGTATCTATCCCCTGCATGCATTTACAAAGCTCATGTGGTCGTATGATCCATGCCCTATGCCTAAAGACACGCACTTTCAAATTTGTTTTGGCTACCTCAAAAGTGCATCACAGACACCGATTAGAATATAAGCAAAGACTGGAAAGGATATACTTCTAAATATCTCATGAACTTATTTTCCAGTTCATAGCAGCATTTTACAGATGGATCCAAATGGTTTGAAGAATCATTGGGAATAGCATGAACCGGGTCCATTTGGCTGACTCCGTGCGTATTGGTTTGTGACAGGAGTGGCTTGGACCATCGCCCATTTAGGAGGCATCTGAAGTAATGTAGTCGTGGTAATGCCGTGTTATTTACATTTTCAGTGGATATGTCATCTCTCCTACTACACAGTCTCTCTACAAAATAGAAACAAGCGAATATATACAGATCTATGTAAAAGATAACGATTAAACTATAGTTATTGATTTCTAATCTGTATAAAGACGGAATATGCAGCTTTTAATACACCTGGGCTCATTGCGTTGGTTCAATTTTGTATTAGTGTCAAGCAGTCTGTTTATAACATTGCATTTTACATCTGTAACTAGTGCTAAGCACTCAAGCTCTCCTGACCCCGCCAAGAAGAGAAAGCTAAGACAAGAAAAAGCTACCGTTCCAGGGCTACTATGAGTTTTGAGAAGGATTTGCACATACGTGATACATCAATGGAAAAGGAGAAGATGGGGCATGAACTGGCAAATTGAGGTTTGGGGAGTTGGGGAAACACAATCAAAGGCCACGAGAAGTTCCTTACCCTAGAAGAGCCATTTCACACGCCAAAAGTTGTTTTTATGTTCCATCTCTGTTTCAATCACTTAAAAAAGGCGGATTCCCAACAATATACGTTCGTTCACCAAAAAAGAAAGGACTATACGCCATTTATTGCCTCAGCACGAAACATAGTATCGAAAAGGCTTTAAGAATAAATGGTAAAACCCATGGCTACCCCATATGTCTTCAAAATCCATACAACCCTAAAACTCATACAGAACCATGGGCGATATCTATCTTGGCCCTTTTTTGGGAAATAAAATTTTACATAGTAGAGACACTGCTTTACAGATTATAAGGCGATGACAATAGGTAACTGGCCAGGACCCCAAAAAAACAGAGATCACCATTGGGACCGGTCATTTGCGAAGGGATGTAGATATAACTTCACCGTCACTAAAATGGTTCCCTTGCGACTTAAAAAAAAAAAAAGAAACTCTAAATGGACAAATAAGGATGAGAGCCGAGAAGAAAAAGACTCAATGCCCCAGCAGCATAGAACGATGCCCAAAGACTGGCTTACCTGCAGCAGCAGCAGCTGTATGCCATATTGTTTGCTGGACATCACAAGCGTCGACTGTCTGTCCCCACACGCAAACTGCAGCACCAATCACAACTTTTTGCCTGGAAGCATCACTCATTGCTTCGAGGGGCTCCGCAGTGTAGACTTGATCCCATGGCACATCTAAATGATCTAAGATACCAAACTCCTTGATTGCTGAAAATACATTTAAAGCCCCCTTTGCGACAGCCTTTGGACATACACCAGGTCCCAGCCTACAGTGACAAATTAATTAGCTTGCAATCTACATGTCTTGAATACCGATCAAAACTTACAAATTATGTACTGTCGTCCTTGGATTAAGGCTCTGGGGAAATGCATTAGATGTTTCCTCCCTGAAGCAATTGAAAATCAATGCCATACTCTCAGCATACAAATGTTACGAAAAAACAAAGCGGAACAAAAATTAGGATAGCGTAATACTGATTGCAACAAACACCAGTGCTATTAGCACACGACTTCATTTTCTAACTACCGATGAATCTTTCATGCATGCTCTTTCACGTTGCTATATTCCAACCTAAGCAAAGCTAAAACCTGGAGAATCCGCACATGAAAACAACCACCGTAAGCCTCAACCACAATAAACTAACCGTAATTCAAATGATCAGACAGATGAGAGACCACCAATCAATCAACAAAGTGAAAAACCATGCAGCCAAATCTACGCGATGACCTTATGATATCATTTCAGGCATTGAAAGCAACAAACCAATTTGCTACACCAAGAACTCATGCTTCCCCAGAGTGTTTTCGCAAGTACACCGGATAAAAGCATCGGTGACCAAGAACGCACAAAGATTCGATTGACGAGTAAAGGACAGAACAAAGATGAAGAACGATAAAGATGCGAAAAGAGACGACTCGCGAGTGAGTTTCGCTCAGACACCTCAGCCGCTTCCAGCGTCCCCGCAACGAAGATAAAACGTTCATTTAAATGGCGCAGATTAACAATTTTAACCTCGCCGCCGGGCTTTATATGGGCCGTGGCATTCCCAAGAACTTAGGCCCAAGCAATCCACAGGCCACGATTTTTTGTCGGCCCAAGATATGAAGAAGGATCAATGTCTGTTTAGGTCTCCTTCCTAAGTTTTCGGCATTCATAATGCCTGATGCATTTGCAAAACTAGAAAACCAAAGTGAATGCGTACCCTCGTAATTAAGGAGTAAGGTCTTTAATAGATTAGTAAGGCTTAAGGTTTATGTTAAAACTACGTGCCTTTCAACGTATAAGCGATAGACGAGATCAATGAAAGATTCAGGCTTAGCACCCGATCTAAAAAATTTTGCATGGCCGCTCGTGATTAAAAAAGTCATTAAATTCTCTACATAAAACATGACCAAACCTGAGCGAGCCGACATGGGCATTTCGGGCTTAAGAAGGGAATTGCTTGTCCAAGCATGCCCATTTCAGCCTTTCGATTAAGCAAGTTTAATCAGGCATAGCGGATTATCAGACCCATGATCACCTCTAATAAGATATTTATAACTTATCAAGTGCGTGCTATTTAATATATACTTTTCATTGTGGTCAGTTTATCTTTTTTTCATGGAAAAAGCAAGTAATTACCAATAACTCGTGAGTAATGATACTTTTCAATTGGGAGCAATATTCTTTTACCTATCGAAAGTTACTGATTTCTCATATGTTCGACATAAAAATAGCACGCGCGACCATTTCTACTAATAACATCCCCATCTAATTAAGAACTTTCATTTCAGAATCGCAACGAATTTTTTGTGATGAGTAAATTATTCATCTTGCCGGTAATTTCATACACAATCAGTAACGTTAATTAACTTATATATATATATATATATATTCAGGTGACTTTGGACACAAATAATTGTTTGTATGTAAATCACTTTATACCCAATTCAGTAAGCACTCTAATGATCCAAAAAAAATCAGCTAATCAGAATAAACTCGGCCAAGGAATCGAAATATGGGCACAAGATGCATGGAATCGCCCTGCATGCATTTACAAAGCTCATGGGCTAAACATCAGAGTATCTCATGAACCAATTTCCCAACGAAAGTACGTTATAGAGAGACCAACTTTGTAGCGGACTGGGTTGCTAAAGCCCACAAAAAAAACTATCTACCTTTGAATTGGGTCTTCACCCCTCCCCAAACACTTTGGGAGCTCTTATGTACTGATGCCCATTTATCGGGTCCTATTATCCTTTCTTAGTGAATGATACATATGTCAGCATTCGCAATTGAATATTGCGATAAGCGCGAAATTTTCGGAAGGCACATGCGGCTTCGCAAGGCACAGATCCGTGGAGAGTGAGGCACTTAACCCTGCGACTTCGCAACGCTTACCAGGCACAAAGCCCTGCGACTTCGCAAGGCACTAAACCCTGCACCTGCTATGATACTTCGCAAGGGTCTGGCACTTTGCGCCTTTCAAATTGAAGGGGTATAGAGGGTCCCCTTCGTTATAAATAGCACAGGTTTCAGTCTCCAATGAACATCTTCTGAGCATTCCCCTCTCTCTCTCTCTCTCTATCTGATCTCTCTCTGTTTCTCACTCATTCTTGTCGAGCCTCTTGAAAGATTGGCCCTTGAGAGTGTCCTGCTCTTCCCAACAAAAACCTCCAGCATTTGTGCAACATCATCTCCGATCCATTAAACAATTAGATCCTCTCTTGTGAGAATATTCCATTGCCATCATCCTGCAGAGGTACTCTTGTCGAGCGGGAAATGGCCGCTCACTGGACTTTGGCGACTCGTTCATGCCTCATCTCATTCTTCCTCAACCTCACCTCCCATATTCCATCGCTTTCATTATCTTGCAACGACGAGATCCCAAACCGCACCACCGCTTCCGCTCCACACGGCGGCGTTAGCCCAACACGCCAGCCAGTGGTGGATGATTCCATCTCCGTCATAGTAGATGTGCTGCCAATCACCGATGGAGCCATACGCACGTTGAATGCGTGCGGAACCAGAAGCACAATGAGTGCCGGGAGCGCTCAGGTCAGAACTTTCAACTCTTCCCAGCCCAGCCCGTTTCATCCAACAGCGGTCCTGTTTCACAGACAGGAGCTGGGGAAGGCGGTGCTGGGGTTCGCCGTTCCCATGACCACGGGGCTCTTCTTAAACCAGCACCAGGGGTTGACCCACCTGCAAGCCAGCGCGATTGCGATCGCGCTCTCCGTCGGGTTCACCACCACGTGGAACGGCATGCTGCTGCATGGGGTCTGCCCTCGGGTTGCAAGCGCGTTGGAGTATTTCGGAGTGGGGACCGTCTTGGTGGCCTTCTTCGGGCTGGTGAGCTCTTTTCTTCCGCCCAGCGTCGTGTGGGCGTGCTGGCCGTGTTGTGGCTTGTCCTGCTTGCCCTTCCTCTTGTGCCTTGTTCTTCCAACGACGGTTGAGGAAGCGAGCAGCGCAGAACGGCTGGATCAAGGCATTGTTCAGCATGAACATCCATGTCGGATTCAACAGTTCACGTGGATATTTAGAGCAGGCAACCGGTCCACCATGCATAGCTGCGGCATAAGATGACTCTCCATCCCAGTTGAGCCTCTCGTCTCGTCCGCGCTGTAGTGAGCAGATTAGAGAAATAATGTCCATGTTGAAGCAAAGATTGCGGTTTATTCTAACAGTAATTCAAAGACTGTCATGTTATCAAAGCGCAAGCAGCTTGTTTTTGTGCGTACTGTTCTTAGTTTGATCAAGTAGAGAAATAGTAAATATACACTATTAAGATCGATTTATGAAATTGATAGATTAAATGATGTGGCAAATTATATTCAGGTGTTGTATATGGTTCACCTATTTAACGGCGCACTTATAGTCTCTCAAAATAGTTAGCGCACTAATTTTCTACATCAATCTCGATATATATAGTATTGTTGCTAAAAAAAAGTGTATGTCCTAAGATGATCACTTGATCAGCACATCTCCTATGCGTGTTTCGCTTGTAAGGTATTATTATTAAATGACATAATTGAGGATATTCTGCTTATCCATCGTTATCTTAGAATGCGGAAAATGCTAAACCTAAACTTACAAAAACATACATAGGGAGCTTGTCTCGGTTGTGATCTTGCAACCATAGACGTTGTAACAACTGCGAATGGCTGCCCAAACCTCAGGTGACCCCAAATGTATGGTCGTCTGGAGGGCGGGGACACACGCAAAGAAAGAGAGGGGCGGGTGGAGTGAACAACGGTGTTGCACGACAACCATGCTGCTGCAAATAAACTAGCCAATTTTGTTACCTATATATAGTTAATTTATCTTTTTTTTACATATAAAAAGCATGTAATTGTCAATGACTAGTTAAATTCATGAGTAATAATAATTTTTTAATTAGGAGAAATTTTTTTTACCTATCTATAATTAGTAAATTCTCAGTTGATGGCAATATTCAACATAAAATAGCATCAGACCATTTCTACTGATAATATCCCCATGTAAATAATAATTGTCAATTCACACCAGTAACATATTTTTTGAGGTGAGCAACTTATTCATCTTGTTTATGATTCAAAATAGATATATTCATCTTGCAGGTAATTTCATACACAATTGGTAACTATGAGTAACTTTCATACAAATAATTGAAGTGGCTCTCGTTTTAATTGATTGTTTGTATGTAAATTACTTTTTACTGATTCAATAAGCATTCAAATGATCCAACTAAAATCAGCTAATCTTGAATGAACTGGGCTAGGAATTCGAATCCCTTTATGGGCATGAGATGTTCGAGCCTGGAATTGCCTTTGCATGCATTTACAAAGCTCATGTCGGATCATCCATGCTCCATATGCGAGAGCCGCACTTTTAGATTTGTTTTAGCTACCTCAAAAGTACAGCACAAACACTTATTAGAATATGCGAGCAAAGTTTGGAAACGCAAAACTTCTGAATATCTCAGGAACTTATTTCCTGGCCAAAGTACATAGCAACATTTTTCAGATTGAAATGAATAGCGGTGTTTAAGGAATCACTGGGCATAGCATGAACAGGGACCTTTTGGCTGACTTCGTGCATATTGATTTGTGACAGGAGCGGCTTGGACCTCCCGCCCATTCAGGAGGCATCTGGAGTAGTGTCGTCGCGGTAATGCCGTTTAATTTATATCTTCAGTGGATACGGCATCTCTCCCGCTCCACAGTCGCTCTGCAACATAGAAACAAGCAAAAAGGTATGGATCGATGTAAAAGAAAATCATAGACTGTCATTATTGATTTTCTAATCAGTGTCATGAAGAAGGAATACGCAGCTTTTAGTACACCTGAGCTCATTGCGTTGGTTCAATATTGTATTAGCACCGACCAGTCTGTCTATAACTTTGCATTTTACACATCTGTAACTAGTACTAAGCACTCAAGCTCTCCTAACCACACCAAGAAGAGAAAGCTAAGACAAGACAAAACTACCGTTCTGGGGCTACAAAAAGTTATTAGGAGGACTAACAAATACATGATACATCAATAAAAAAGGAGAAGATAAGGCATGAATTGGCAAAATGTGGTTGTGGAGATGGGGAAACACAATCAAAGGCAACGAGGAGTTCCATGCCCTAGAAAAGCCATTTCACATGCCAAAAGGTGTACTCATGTTCCATCTCTGTTTCAATCACTTCTAAAACTGATTTCAAACAATATATGTTTTTTCACCGAAAAAGGAAGGACTATACATTTTCCTCAGAGAGAGAGAGAGAGAGATTCTAAGTAAAAGAGAACATAAATTTCCTCCACGTAGTCTCTGAGGTAAGGAATCCACTTTAAGTAGAAGCGGGAAGAAGCCCTCAGCATGAAACAGTGTCAGAAAGGCTTTAAGGATAAATGGTGATAACCACATCAACCCCCCGCGTGGGTGTTAATCCTCAGCCCTATGTCTTCAAAATCCATACAACCATAAACTCATACAAAACCATTGGGTGATCCAAATTGGCCCATTTTTGTGAAATTAAATTTTCATATAGTAGAAAAACTACTTTACAGATTATAAGACGAGAGCAAAGGGATGTAGCTAAAGGGGTTTCCTTGCGATTTTTCAATAAAATGAATTAGCTTGCAATCGACATGTCTTGAATACTCCTTACCAAAAAAAAACGTCTTGAATACTGATCAAAACTTACCAATTATGTGCTTTCGTCCTTGGATTAAGGCTCTGGGGAAATGCATTAAATGTTTCCTCCCTGAAGCAATTGAAAATCAATGTCATACTCTCTACACACAAATGTTATGTAAAAAAGAAAGGAGAACAAAAAATAGGACGGCTGAATACTGACTGCAACAAAACATCGGTGCTATTAGCACACGGCTTCACTTTCTAACTACCTATGAATCTTTCATGCAGGCTCTTTCACGTTGTTATATTCCAACCTAAGCAAAGCTAAAAGCTGGAGAATCCGCACATGAAAACAAGCACAGTAAGCCTCAACCACAACAATATAACCGTAATTCAAGCGATCACACATATGAGAGACCACCAATCGACAAAGTGAAAAAGCATGCAGCCAAATCTGGCGATGACTTATGATATCATGACGTAGAACAAATAGCAAATGCTTATTTGGAAACTTTCGAGCATCAAAAGAGTAAGCAGTCCCGCCCTCACCTTAAATGACTGGTCAATTTCAAACGATCATAACTTTTGATCCGGAGGAGTTATAGTGCGTACAACATATCAAATCAAAATCCTTAATTTCCGATCCTTAAAGATAATACTTGATTTTAAAGCTTTCAAAGATTTCAGACGTGATTTGCAAATTTCAGAATGCGTTTCGAAGAATTTCCCCTTTATCAATATTGTTTTCCTTAATTATGTTATTTGATTTTGAATATTTGATTGTTTTCCAAAAGGCACCTATGAATAGGCACCTAAGATATTGTAAATAGTACTTCGATATTCAAAATAAACGTTATCTTTTGGAATTCTTTTCCAAGTATATCTTTCTCTACGTCATTTGGTATCAGAGTAGATCTCTCCTATGATGATAACAAATAATGTTAATGTCAATCTTCCCATAGCTAAGGGCCGTGAAAACGAACATATTACACGGGCTAAATTCAATCGATTTGTGGAGCAAACCAAACAGAGGTTTCAAGAATTACTTGTTGCCATCCAACGTTTGTCCACCAACCCCATACCTAGTAATCTTCCGGTAGAACGTGCTCAGGCCGCTCGAGTCCCGGAGGCAGCTATGGAATGTGGGGCAAATCCCCGGCAGAGGCGACAAGCCTATGTGGAGGACTCTGAAGAAGAAGACGAAGAGTTCCTAGACGGGCCTGTTCGTGGAGTTCGTCGAAACGGTTGATATCAACGAGACCCCGAGCAATATCAATTGAAAGTTGACCTCCCAACCTTCAATGGTAGCTTGAATATCGAAGACTTTCTGGATTGGCTTTGGGAAATTGAGAAATTTTTCAATGCCATGGAGATTGAAGAGGACTGCCAAGTAAAACTGGTGGCGTTCAAGTTAAAGGGAGGTGCATCGGCCTGGTGGAAGCAAACACAGCTGACTCAGTGCCGACAAGGGAATACTCCCATCCGAGCGTGGAATCGGATGAAGCAAATAATGATGGTCAGGTTCCTTCCAACCAATTATGAACAATTGTTGTTTCAGCAATTCCAGAATTGTAAGCAACTAAATCGATCAGTCCAAACCTACACGAAGGAGATTCTCCGACTCTCCGCCCGCAACAACCTTGCTGAATTGGAGGCACAACAGACTGCTAGGTACATCAATGGCTTGCGACTCAACGTTTAAGGCTGCGTTTCTCTACACCGTTTGTTCTTTGTTGAGGATGCTCAAGAAATGGCCCGAAAGATCGAGATGCAACTGGAGAGAATTAACCCCACTAATCGAGCTAATAATTATTCTACACGTGGATCATTTAGAAGGGGGAGACAACTAGATGTTCTAGAATCCTCCAACCAATAAACCAGCAATATGAACCGAACTTCGGGGAGTAATGTTGGGGTGCCCAAGGAACCAGTTGTTGCAAACAATCGTAACACTAAATTAGATGCTACAAGTATAATGAACCGAGTCATCATTCAAGTGATTGCCCACGGTGGAAGATGGCCAATGTTGTTGATAACGATGACGAAATATACAAAGATGAGTGGGTGGATGAAGAAGATGTGGAGGATGAAGAGGGTGAGCATGTCAACTGTGTTGTCAAACGACTATTGCTTGCCTCGTGAAAAGAGGATACCCAGCGAAACAGTCTTTTCCGTTCCCGTTGTACTATCAACAGTGTTGATACCTAAATTTTGACGATCCAGTCAGTCGTTCGTTGCATAAAAATTAGGGATCGATCCCAGTTCCTAGACAAAAAATTAACATATAGATTAGAAGCATTTGAATTTGTATTTAGGCTCATATAGTTGCATATTTATCGGACATACGGCAGATGGACTCGAGCGAATGGTTCTGAGCTTAATTCAATCAAGCCCATGGCCAAAAGTCACATGTTTTGCACGCGTTATCTTTGGTTGCAAGAGATGTTCTGTATATATATTTTTTTGCCACATGGAGGACCGAGAAGGAAGGGAGATTCATTATATTTGGCTATATTGTTAGAAGATAGGAGGGAATAATATCCTATCCGCACGTATCTTTAATCCATGGACAATAATTAGCAATATATCTTTTGGAAATTCCATTAAAAAATCTTGGGCGTCACGACAAGACAAGGGGGAATATTCTTCACCGAGGCGAGGGCAATACATCAGTAGATTTTGTTTCTCGGTATCTTTGTGCAAAGAAAAAATATATGAAGAATACAAGAAGAGGAAAACAGAATCGGTCAACGTGGGGAATATATAGTTGGAATTATGTTCTGGCATAAGGGGCGCAAGCAAACAGGAAAGAAGCCAAACGTAATATGTTTTAAATATTCTTGAGTGGGTCTCTTTCTAAAAAAGGCATAGGCATTCTCACTTATAAAAGGATCACGTACAGACAAGAACGGGGGCTTTTCTTTTGGATATGATCACACACAAATAAACACAGAGAAATACACGAGTGAAAAGGGAGAGACACATGGTCAAAAGGGAAAAAAAACGAGAGTGCAAATTGGGACAGGACGGGACGTAAAGGCCAAAGAAAAGCAAAGAGTGACCTTTTTCCTTTGCTTCCTGTGCTCTAATTGAAGCTGCTGTTGAACTCCCTCCTCGACGACATCACCTGCGAATCGCCAGCACAATCTCGGCTTCACGGTGACCCAGCTAATTCACCTTCATTGACGGTCCTTGTGCACCTCAGCCTCGACGGTTTCCTGCGGTGTTTTCCGGCTAATTTCAGCGAGTACCCAGGCTTTTCCACAATGCCTCTGCTCCTCCAACTTCCTTGCATCAGTTTCGTCAGCAATATCTAGTAAACCAAAGCTCCTTGACTGACGCTCAGCAACTCCAATCACGCCGGAGGTCCGGAGGATACCACCGGCCACTTCGGTTTCCAGCGACTTTGGTGGATGCCCAGCAATCTTGGATTTCTTTCCAAGTCGGTCTTTACTCCTTTGCCAGACCGAAGCACTCCCGCTTGCACCATCGAGTCATCGCCGGTCCGTTTGCCGTCGGTCATCTGATCCGCAATTCTGATCCGCGCGGTTCAAATTTGGAAAGTAATCCGCAAATCAGGTAAAGATCTCTATCCGATTTATTTTCAAAATATTTAGATTCCTAGTTTGAATATTTTGAATATTCCGTGAATATTGCGTGGATTACTAAATATATTAAGATAATATTTTCTCTGTCCGCAATATTTGAAAATGCCTGAAATTAGGAATCATTCCTAATTTGGCAACGTATCTGGACGACTATCCGACCTTATCCCTAAGGTACGATACGCGACGATACGGAAAATCGTTATATTATCCATAATCACTTGGATATGATAACAGATTTTATTCGCTTTCCAAATTCGAACAATCAACTTTCTGTCGATATCTATAACCCTATAAATATGACTGTTAGTTTGATTTCTTTGCCTAGTTTGAATATGATAAGAAGAATCTTACGGATTGCGTGGATTGTTTAATCGTGGTTGTTCTCTTGGTTTAATTGTTTTTCTTTTAAATAAAGAAAATCAAAAAATATGTTAGTTAGGATTTAAATTAGAAATTTTGCATACTTAGGGAATCTTAAATATATCCAAAAGAATAAGATAATTACTTGATTTAAATTGGGATTTAGGGTAGCATATTTCCTAGTTTAAATTAGAAATTGTTTTAATCTTTGTAGATTATTTAGGATATTTAATAATTTCGAATTTTAATAAAAATCCCAAAAAAAAAGAATCACTTTAGGATAGGTCAAATCATTTTCTCTAGGATAGATTGCATGTTAATTTGAGTAATTTTTAATTCCGAATTTCATTTGAAAATACCAAAAAAATAAATCATTTGTCCGTCATTAGAATTAGGTCACGTCGTCGCATGACATATAGTTTGCATGTTAGGCTGCATTAATCGCATGTTAATTTTTGCACGTCATTATATATAGATTAGCTTTCATTTAAATAAGTGAAAATCAAAAAAATATTGAGTGAACTGCTTGTTAATTAGAAATCATATTAGGATTGTTAATGTGATTTTCTAGCTCACAATGCAGATGCTTACGTTGCTTTGAGGTAAGTAATTCTCCCAATCTTGCAATTTATTTAATATTTTGATTATTGGGTATTACTTTGGTGGTTTGCGCACCCGCATAATCACCTCACATGTTAGTGGCTAAGTTAAAATGGATCCAGACTGCATGCATAAATATTTTTTTGAAAAGAAAAGGTACCGAAAGGGCGTTAGACTAGATTTAGCGTAACCAAGTCCTCGAACTTAGAATCCCTGGTTCGTAAGAATAAAACATATCTCCCTATGTTTTATTTAGGTTTCTAATCGACCTACCATAAATAGATTAGTGGCGACTCAAAGCATGAAAACTTTTGCATGTTAAAAACTTAAACCCTAAGTTGCGAATTGGTAGGGCTTCGGAGGGCCCGAGTTAAGCTTAGTCTTAATAATCCATTAGCCTAAGAATTTTAGGTCGCGACAAACAGCAAAGTTTGCGATGTCATCATCGACAATGGTAGTTGTGAGAACAATGTGTCCAAGGCCCTGGTGGACCTCTTACAGCTAAGGATAGAGTCATATCCCTCCCCTTATACAATCGGGTGGATTCGAAAAGGGGCATAACTCAAAGTAACACAATAATGTCGTTTACCTATTTCAACTGGAAAGTCCTATAAGGACACTATTATTTGTGATGTGGTGGAGATGGATGCATGCCATGTCTTGCCGGGACGACCGTGGCAGTATGACGTTGATATCATCCACCGAGCTCGAGAGAACACCTAGTCTTTTGTGTGGGAAAAGACAAAGATTACTTTGAAACCGCGGAGTAACACTCCCTATGCCTCGAAGAAGCAAAGTGCAGGTGTTATGTTAAACGTTCGTAAACGTGAAGAGATGTATATGATTATGGAAAAAGGTGATCAACAAGCTGTTATTCCCATTCCTGAGGCTCTTCAACCGTTGTTAAAAATATTTAGCGATGTCATTCCGAATAATCTACCTGTCGGATTACCTCCCTTAAGGGATATCCAACATGAGATTGACTTTCTTCCAGGAGCGAGCCTCCCTGATTTGCCGTACTACCGGATGAACACGAAGAAGAACCATATGTTACAAGACTAAGTGGTAGAACTCCTTTGAAAAGGCTTCTTGCGTGAGAGCATGAGCCCTTGTGCAGTCCCCACACTCCTCACATCGAAGAAAGATAGGAGCATCCGTATGTGCATCGATAGCTGCGCAATTAATCGAATTACTGTCAAATATCGATTTCCAATCCCTCGCCTGGATGACATACTCGACCGGCTTGCTAGATCGAAGGTCTTTACAAAAATTGATTTACGTAGTGGATGTCACCAAGTCTGCATCCGCCCCGGCGTTGAATGGAAGATGGCCTTTAAAACAAGTGAAGGGTTGTACGAATGGCTTGTCATGCCATTTGGTCTCACCAACGCACCCAACACCTTCATGCGTTTGATGACTCAGGCCCTCAAACCTTTCAGTGGCAAGTTCGTGGTGGTATATTTTGATGACATCCTTATATACAGTCTAGATGACCAACAGCATATGGAACATCTAAAGGATGCCTTGTCAGCCTTGTAGAAGAACCAATTGTACATTAATATGAAGAATTGTAGTTTCATGAGTGACAGACTCCTTCCTTTTCTTGGGGTATATTGTTGGAGCAGAAGGCCTCCAAGTTGATGCACAAAAGGTAGCTGCTATTCGCGATTGGCCAACTCCCCAGACCGTTGGGGAGGTGTGTAGCTTCCACGGGCTCGTGACATCCTACCAACACTTTATCCAAAATTTTAGTACCATTATGGCGCCGATCACTGAATGCTTGAAGAAAGGAAAATTTTATTGGGGTGATGAAGCATAAGCTAGCTTGGCTCTCATAAAAGATAAACTTTTCACGACACCGGTATTGATGCTCCTAGATTTTGAAAAGGTATTTGAATTGGACTGTGATGCCTCTGGAGTAGGCGTCGACACTATTCTCTCCCAAGAAAGTAAGCCTATTGCTTATTTTAGCGAAAAATTTAATGATGTTCGTAGGGTCTACCTATGAACAGGAGTACTTTGCTGTAATATGTGCTATCAAGCATTGGCAGCCCTATCTTTATCAACATGAATTTTTCCTTAACACTGATCATCAAGCACTCAAGTATATCAAGAGTCAAAAGAATCTAAATCGAATGCATGAACGTTGGGTCTCTTTTTTTGGAGCAATTCAACTTCGTGCTTCGACATTAGGCAGGCCACTTGAACAAAGTCGCTGATGCACTTAGTCGTTGTGCTACAATACTCATCACCATGCGCACCAACGTTGTGGGATTTGACCACCTCTGTGCCCGTTATGCCGATGATGAAGACTTTCAAGATATTTGGGAAAAGTGTTCTATGATAGGCTCTCATGGCAATATGATCGTTCAAGATAAATTCTTGTTCTTTGGCAATAGGTTGTGCATCCCTCACAGCTCTTTGTAGGACAACTTATTCGAGAGCTCCTTGGTGGCACCCTTGGAGGACATTTGGGACGAGACAAAACTGTTGCCTTGGTTGAAGAGCAGTATTATTGGCCTCAACTAAAGCGAGATGTTGGGCGATTTATTAAAAAGTACTACATCTATCAGACTGCCAAAGGCCACTCGCAGAACACTGGTCTTTACACGCTTTTACCTATTCCTTCTAGACCTTGGGTAGATTTTTCAATGGATTTCGTGTTAGGCCTTCCCCGAACCTAACGAGGTATGGATTATGTTTTTGTGGTAGTGGATAGGTTCACAAAGATGGCACACTTTATTCCTTACAAAAAGACTTTCGATGCTTCCCATGTGGCAAGCCTAATCTTTCGGGAAGTAGTCCGCCCGCATGGTGTACCCAAAACAATCACATCCGACCGTGACATCAAGTTCGTCAATCATTTTTGGAGGAACCTCTGGCGCTTATTTAGGACGGATTTACAATATAGCAGCTCTTTCCATCCCTAAACTGACGGTCAAACTGAGGTCGTCAACCGTACTATGGCGGATATCATTTGTTGCCTTTGTAGTGACATGCCAAAGCAATGGGATCGATATCTTGCTCCTGTTGAGTTTGCCTTCAACAACATCATCAACCTCTCCACAGGCAAATCGACGTTTAAGGTTATTTACGGACGAACTTCACAACATACACTGGACCTTGTGCCTTTGCCCAAAGTCCTAGGATACAGCGTTGCGACTGAGAACTTAGCAACAAAATTGCAAGAAATACAAGAGAGTGTGAAGCAACAGCTAGAAGCTTCCACTGCCGACTATAAAACTGATGCAAATAAACATCGCTGCCTCAAAGTTTTTGTTGAGGGTGATGAAGTGATGGTCTACCTTCGCAAAGAGCACTTTCTTGTCAGTACATATAACAAGCTGAAGCACAAGAAAATTGGCCCCTGCCGAATCGTAAAGAAGATCAATGATAATGCCTATATTGTTGATCTTCCGGGTGATCTCAACATTTCTCCGACATTCAATATAGCGGACCTATTTGAGTATCATTCCCCAAATACTCCCCTTTATCCTGATAATAACTTGGGGTCAAATTCTTATGAAGTGGAGGAGACTGATGTAGAATAAATAGCAAATGCTTATTTGGAAACTTTCGAGCATCAAAAGAGCAAGCGGTCTTGCCCTCGCCTTAAATGACGGATCAATTTCAAACGATTATAACTTTTGATCCGGAAAAGTTATGGTGCGTACAACATATCAAATCAAAATCCTTGATTTCCGATCCTTAAAGATAATCCTTGATTTTCAAGCCTTCAAAGATTTCGATCGTGATTTGCAAATTTCGGAATGCATTTTGAAGAATTTCCCCTTTATCAATATTGTTTTCCTTAATTATGTTATTTGATTTTAAATATTTGATTGTTTCCCAAAGGACGACCTCTCTATTAATAGGCGCCTAAGATATTATAAATAGTACTTCGATATTCAGAATAAACATTACCTTTTGGAATTCCTTTTCAAGTTTATCTTCCTCTGCGTCATATCATTTCGGGCATTGAAAGCAACAAACTAATTTGCTACACCAAGAACTCATACTTCCCCAAAGTGTTTTCGCAAGTACACCGAATAAAAGCATCGGTGACCAAGTACGCACAGAGATTCAATTGATGAGGAAAGGACGGAACAGAGACGAAGGACGACAAAGACGCGCAAAGAGATGGACCTGCGGGTGAGTTTCGCTCAGACACCACCGCGGCTTGCAGCGTCCGTGCGAAGAAGATAAAACGTTCATTTATATGGCAGCAGATTGACAATTTTAACCTCATCGCTGGGCTTTATATGGGTCGTGGCATTCCCAAGCACTAATTAGGCCCAAGTAATTAATCCACAGGCCAAGATTCGTGTTGGCCCAAGATGTGAAGAAGGACCAATGTCTGTTTTGGTCTCCTTCCTAAGTTTCGAGCATTCATAATACTTGATGCATTGGCAAAACTAGAAAACCAAAGTGAATGTGTACCCTCAATATTTAAGGAGTAAGGTCTTTAATAGATTAGTAAGACTTGAGGTTTATGTTAAAACTACGTGCCTTTCAACGTATAAGTGATAGAATTGATCCGTTAAGGCCTAGCACCAGATCTAAAAGTTTTTGTGCGGCCGCTTGTGATGAAAAAAAGTCATTAAATTCTCCATATAAAACATGACCAAGCCTGAGAGAGCCAGCGTGGGCATTTCGGGCTTAAGAAGGGAATTGCTCATCCAAACGTGCCCATTTTAGCCTTTAGATTGAGTAGATTTAATAGGGCACGGTGGACTGTCAGACTCATAATCATTTTTAATAAAAGATTAATAACTCATCAAGTGTGTGCTATTTTTTTTTTGAGAGAGAAGTGTGTGCTATTTAATACATGATTTCGTGGTGGATTTATTTTTTTCATGGAAAAAGCATGTAATTACCAATAACTCGTGAGTAATGGTGACTTTAAATTAGGATAAATCTTCTTTTACCTATTCAGAGTTAGTGAATAATCAGTTGATAGCAATTTTCGACATAAAAATAGCACGCGTGACCATTTTTACTAATAATACCCCCGTCTAATTAACAATTTTCAAATCAGAACAGTAACAATTTTTGTGGTGAGTAAATTATTCATCTCGTTGGTAATTTCATACACAATCGGTAACTTCAATCAACTTCTATATATATTGAGGTAACTTACAATACAAATGATTATTTGTATGTAAATAACTTTTATATGAAAGTAAGCATTCAATCATTCAAATAAGATAAGCTATCGGACCCAAAAAAAAATTAAAATCAGCTATTTTCTATAAACTGGGCTAAGAATTCGAATCTGTTGATGGGCACGAGATGCACGAGCCTGGAATCGTCCTGCATGCGTTCCCAAAGCTCAAGTGGTCAGATCATCCATGCTCTATACCTAGAGACACACTAAGATTTGTTTTGGCTACATTAAAAGTGCAGCACACACACTTATTACAACATACGCAAGCAAAGTGTGGAAAGGATATTTTTCTAGTATCTCATGAACTTTTTTCCCAGTTGATAGCAGTATTTTACAGATTGAACCAAACAGCAACGTTCGAAGAAACATTGGTCATAGCATGAAACCCGGACCATTTGGTGAGTCCGTGCATATTGGTTTGAAACCGGGACCATGTGAACGAGAGAAAACACCCATTCCGGGGCTACAATGATTTTTGAGGAGGCTTTGCACGTGTAAGACACATCATTGGAAAAGGAGAAGATAAGGCATGATCTGGCAAACTGAAGTTTGCGGAGTTGGGGAAAAGCAATCGAAGGCAACGGGGAGTTCCATGCCTGTGCCACATTTGCCGCAAAATAATTTCGCGTCACAAAAAATCTCAAATCAATACACTCGTGACAAAATTACTATCCGTTAACTTCCATCCAATATCCCGTTAAATTGCTAACGTGCAACACGCGTGGAAAGCAACACTAACAATTGGCATGTGATGTGGAAATTTAGCATAAATAGGTCTCCTGAACAACTTTGTTTTGGCGAAATTAGATTTGAAAAAAAAATGAACCGAGATTAGAAAATATGCCCAAATCTGCTACTTTCTCCCTAAGAACTCCCTCATGTTTCAAAAATTGCTAAAATCCCTAATTTTGCCCTAAGATTTTGATAGATTTGTCATGGTGCACCGATCTATAATTTTTTGTGATATGAAAATTAATTGAGGATAAATATGACACGCGTGTTCAAGTATGAGATTTTTTATTATATGAAAATTAGTTTAGAATAAATAAGATACGAATGTGTCAATTTATGATATTTGATGGTATTAACTCTAATTTTTTGGCAGGATCACGAGTTAATAGCACTTTTTTCTCTGTACAAAATGGAACCCCCCCGGGCAAAAGTCCCGATCGTGGAAAGGACAGAATTCTGGGCAATTGCTAGAGGACAGCATTGCAATTGGCCAGAAAGGATAGCATTGGTCCTTTAGAAAAGCATTGGTCAGTTGCAAGGACTTTTGTCAAAGTGACCGGGACGACAAAAAAAACTAACACATAAACTGTTTTGTGTGTTAGTTTTTTTTGTCGTCCCAGCCACTTTGATAAGGACCTTTTTTGGTTGTCCTCCCAGCTACAGTTTTTGTGTTAGTTTTTTTTGTCGCCCAGCCACTATGATAAGGACATCGTCCCAGTTACAGTTTACGTGTTAGTGTTTTTTGTCGTCCCAGCCACTTTAACAAAAGTCCTCGCAACTGCGCAATGCTGTCCATTTCGTGATCAGGACTTTTGGCCCGAGACTGCTAGTCAACAATGTATGCGCAAACCAGGTCGACGAGGTTGCGAATCATTTCCTTCGTTATAAATAGCACACTTCTGCTCAGAGGTACATGTCCTAACGAGAAATGGCCGCTCACTGGACTTCGGCGACTCGTTCATGGCTCATCTCATTCTTCCTCAACCTCGTTTCCCATATTCCATGGCTTGCATCATCAGGCAACAACCGGATTCCAAACCACACCACAGCTTCCACTTCACACGGTGGCGGTAGCCCAACACGCTGCCCCGCGGGGGACGATTCCATCTCTGTCGTAGTAGATGTCTCAGTGCCAATCGGTGATGGAGCCATTAGCACGTTGCATGCGCACGGTACCAGAAGCACAACGCCTGCTGGAAGCTCTCAGGCTAGAACGTTCGACTCGTCCCAGCCCGCCTCGGTTCACCCGATAGCAAAACTACTCCAGAGACAGGAGCTGAGGAAGGAGGTGCTGGAGTTCGCAGTTCCCATGACCACGGGGCTCCTATTCAACCAGTACCATGGGTTGACCCACCTGCAAGCCAGCGCGGTAGTACTCGCGCTCTCCATCGGGTTCACCACCACGTTGAACGGCATAATGCTGCGTGGGATGTGCCCCCGCTTTGCGATCGCGTTGGAGTATTTCGGAGTGGTGTCCGTCTTGGTGGCCTTCTTCGGGCTGGTGAGCTCTTTTCTTCCGCCTGGCCTCGTGTGGGCGTGTTGGCTGTGTTGTGGCTTGTCGTGCTTGCCCTTCTTCTTGTGCCTTGTTCTTCCGACGGCAGTTGAGGAAGCGAGCAGCGCGGAACGGCTGGATGAAGGTATTGTTTAGCATGAACATGCATGCCTGATTCAACAGTACGCATGGATATCTGGGGCAGGCACTCCGCACTCGGTCCACCTTGCATAGCGGCAGCATATAAGAACTCTCCGTCCCAGTTGAGCCTCTCGTCTCGTCGATGTTGTAGAGTGCAGATTAGAGAAATAACGTCCGTGTTGAAGCAAAGATTGCCGTTTATCGTAATTTCCATTTTGACAATTTGTTGAAATGTGTTTATTACGTAGAATACTCCCCGGCGTCAACAAATCTTTATTGTTTAAGTAAGTTATTTTTGTATGTTCTGTTTTTAGTTTGATCAAGTAGAGAAATAGCAAAATTATAATATTAGGATTGGTTTTATGAAATTGATATATTAAATGATGAGGCAATTTATAGTTACGTGTTATATATGGTCCACTGATTTAACGGCCCACTTACAGTATTTCAAAATAGTTAGTATGCCAATTTTGTATATCAATCTCGATATATATAGCATTATCGCTAAAAAAGTGTATCATAAGATAACCGCTTGATCCTCACTTTAGTTTGCTTATAAGGTGATACTATGAAATCACATAATTGAGTACCTTCTGTTATCTTAGAATGAGCAAAATGCATCAAATTTTTTTTTTCAAAATTTACCCAAAAACCTACTTGCACCGTGAATATATATCTCCTGATGAAGCACATAGGGAGCTTGTGGTGGTCGCAATCTTTGCAACCATAGAGGTTGCGACCACGGCGACTAGCTGCCCGACCTCCGGCGCCAAATCTATGGTCATCTGAGGTTGGCAACGTCGCGGAGGGAGAGAGAGAGGCCTACGGGTGGAGTGTATGATGGCGTTGCAAAGTGACCATGGGGCCACAGAGAAGCCACTCGATTTTTTTACCTATCCACAGTTAATTTATCTTTTACATAAAAAATAAAGAACGTGATTATCAATAACTAGTTACTTTCGCAAGTAATAATAACTTTGAATTAGGGGACATATTTTTTTACCTATTTATAATTAGTAAATTCTCAATTGATAGCAATTTTCAACGTAAGAATAGTATGTGTGACAAATTCTACTAATAATATTCCCATGTACTTAATAATTTTCAATTCAGAACCGCAACAATTTTTTTGTGATGAGTAGCTTATTCATCTTGCTCATAATTTCATACACGATTAGTAACTCAAAGCAACTTTTATATGTATTGAAATGACTTTAGATATGACAGATTATTTTTATGTAAATAACTTTTCACCATATTTAGTAAGCATTGGATGATCTAACCAAAAACAGCTATTTTGAATAAATTGGGCTAAGAATTCGAATCCGTTTATGGGCACGAGAAGTGAGAGCCTGGAATCTCCCCGCATGCATTTACAAAGCTCATGTGGTCAGATCATCTACGTTCTATACCCAGAGAGACGCACACATTTAGATTCGCGAGCAAAGTCTGGAAAGGATATAATTATAAGCGAAAGTTACATAGCAGCATTTTACATATTGAAGCGAATAGCGGCGTTCGAAGAATCATTGGTCATAGCATGAACCGGGACCCTTCGGCTGACTCCGTGCGTATTGGTTTGTGACAGGAGCGGCTTGAACCCCCCGCCTATTCAGGAGGCATCTGAAATAATGTAGTCGTGGTAATGCCGTTTTATTTACATCTCCGGTGGATGTGGCATCTCTCCTACTCCACAATCGCTCTGCAAAATAGAAACAAGCAAATAAATACGGATCAATGCAAAAAGATTAAGAATATACCATCAATATCGATTTTCTAATCTGTCATAAAGAAGGAATGCACGGCTTTTAGTACGGCTGGGCTTGTTGCATTGGTACACTTTTGTATTAGCATCAAGCAGTCTGTCTATAACAACTAGTATTAAGCACTCAAGCTCTCCTAACCGCGCCAAGAATAGAAAGCTAAGACAAGAAAAACTACCGATCCGGGGCTACTATGATCTTTTAGGAGGATTTGCACATACATGATCCATCTATGGAAAAGGAGTAAAATGGTATGAACTGGCTAGTTGAGGTTTGCGGAGATCAAAGGCAATGAGGACTTCCATGACCTAGAAGAGCCATTTCACATGCCAAAAGGTGTTTTTATGTTCCATCTCTGTATCAATCACTTAAAAAACTGATTTCCAATATGTATCTGTTCACCGAAAAACAAAGGACTATACATCTTCTCCAAAGAGAGAGACAGATTGCACATAAAGGAGAACATAAATTTCCTCCATGTGGTCTGTGAGGCAATGAATCCACTTCCCATAGAATTGGGAAGAAGCCCACAGAATGAAACAAAAATTTCATTTAGGCTCCATTTGTTTCACGAAAAATGAACGATTAGGAAAACATTTTCTTAAAAATGATCCATTGAATCACTTACAAAAATGAATGAACAAAAAATAATTTCATTGTTCAAAAAAATGTTTAGATATAAATTATTGCTAATAATAAAACCATTTTCCATGGACTATATAGGCGATTATTTTTAGAAAAATATTTTTCAAATCATTTATTTTCAGCGTAATAAACGGAGGAGGCCTGAAAAGGCTTTAAGGATAAATGGTGATAAACCAACAACCCCCATATTGGCCCTTTTTTGTGAACGAAAAATTTCATTTAGTAGAAAAACTGCTTTACCGGTTATTAGACGAAAATAATAGGTTTTATAAGCAAAGGGATGCAGATATAACTTCGCCGAAGGGATTTTCCAGAGAAATTTAAAAAAAAATGAAACTCTAAATGGACAAAGAAGGATGAGAGCCGAGAAGAATAAGACTCAATGCTTCAGTATAGGACGATGCCCAGAGACTGGCTTACCTGCAGCGGCAGCAGCTCTAGGCCATATTGTTTGCTGGACATTAGAAGTGTCGGCTGTCTCTCCCCACATGCAAACTTCACCGCCAATCACAAGTTTTTGTTTGGAAGCATCACTTATTCCTTCGAGGGGCTCTGCAGTGTAGACTTGATCCCATGGCACATCTAAATGATCTAGATACCAAAAACCTTGATTGCTGAAAATGCATTTAAAGCCCTTTGCGACAGCCTTTGGACATACACCAGATCCCAGCCTACAGTGTGATAAATTAATTAGCTTGCAATCAGCATGAATTAAATACTGATCTAAACTTACCAGTTATGTACTATCGTCTTTGGACTAAGGCTCTGGGGAAATGCATTGAATGTTTCCTCCCTGAAGCAATTGTAAATCGATGTCATACTCTCTAATGTTATAAAAAAATATACAATGCAAAATAAAAAATTACTGTCTTGAATACCGATTGCAACAAACATAATTTCTATTAGCCCACGGTTTCATTTTCTAACTACCTAGGAGTCCTTCAGTCATGCTCTTTCACGATGTTGTTTTCCAAAAACCTTCTCTACCTTGGAAACCTAGGGCCAGAAGCCTGATATTAACCACTTACTATCTGGAAAATTCGAGCAAGTAGAAGTTAGTCAACCAGATCTCCAGGCCATAACCCATTTATAACTGTAATCTAGTTCCCACATCATTTTAGCAGTGAATCTGGCAAAATCTTTCAAAATGGTTGGCCCAAATTTAAGGGCGTGTTCAGAAAGTCCTATTCTATACGCAAAGACAATGATATTAATGACATAACTTCTAGTTTGAGTATTATTTTCATTTTTCTATAGACATGCTACAGAGGTCTGAAAAGCATTCTTCCATGCAGCACTATAAAGAACACTACAGTACAAGTGTCCATGTGCTGACATTACCAGAAGTTCTTGATCGAAAAGTTGTCATTTTATTTCTACAGCACGACAAAGTGAACATGCTAAACATCAGAAGTGATATTCCTTAACATTCAACAACATCAACATGTCATCTCATCAAGAGGACAATTCCATTGAAATCTGTCTCAAAATGATGCAGAAACCGGTGTTGAGATGTGCCTCTTCAACAGTAGGTTCTGTCATATTGGTGCAGAGAGTCAATGTAAATTAGGAAAATTGGCAAAGAGAAGGAGAATAACATGCTCAATTATTATAAATCATAAACAATGTGAGAACCAACTGCCTCCAGCAGGTGGTAGTACATCTACATACCAGTTGACAGGGGTCCAATTTTTTGAAATGGCAATTTCTTGTGCTCTGACTACAAAATACTTGTATGCATCTTTGCCAGTCATATTATGATTTTGCAGCCTGCATTTAAAATTACCCTCATGTTCAGCATCTGACATGAGTTGCTAGAAGCAAGAATTGGTAGACTGCATTAAGAGGAGGGGAGAGAGGGGGGGCGCCAGGTGGGAGGCATACCACAGAGAAACAAGCTAGTGCTAAATTCACACAATTTCAAGGAAAATCATTTACAGAAAAATTGCATCTCTGAAAATAGATGGTTTGATTCAATACCAGAAAAGATAGAACAGTGAAAATTACTTCGAGACTTCAGCAGTTATCCGAAGAGATCTAATTAAAAATGTCACGTTGTTAATGCCCCACTATCCTTCTCTCTTCTTGAGGATCCTAATAATGGAAATACTTCATAACTCCATTCAAATCTTCTAAAATCTAATTTCTAAAGCACATTTGTAAATTTGGCATGGTTTTCTAGGGAAGCTGGAAGATATTTTAGTCAAGGCACTAACCCAGCCTGCATCAATGAAAACTAAGTACTACATAAACAGAAAGGCTTTCCTGTAATCACAACTTGATAAAATAAATAAATCTGCTGTAATAGCTTTGGCAAAAATCTAAGACCATAGTAACATTAATAAGTTGGCTGAAGAGACGGCTTTGTTTACGATAACATAGAAAATAATTGCCATTTCTCAGGCCAAACTTCTTGAAAGTAGGATAAATCTCAAGTAAAGCGGTTGTTCACATACCACTGCTTCACATGTGGAGTGGATGTCCAACAATCTGCAAACAAATACAGATAACGATAATAACTTAAATGGTTTGAGATCATAAAACTTAACTCCAGAGAAACAGGAAAACCTACTGTCTCAAATTCCAGAATGCTGCTATTTCACAAGTAGATGTAGTCACCCATTAAATTAAATTCTTTATATTTGGTAATATTATGGGCATCAGATATATGCAACTCAAATAATGTCTACATGATCCTTTAACAGTATACAGAGGATGACCAGTTGGTATTATTTTACAAATGCTTCATCCTTACAGAAGTAGAAAGTTCAGTTCTCTGATATCTGCACTCAATATTCTTGTAGGTGCAGCCGCTCAGTGTAGGATCTACATAGTTCTAACATGTAGAGATTAGAAGTCTCTAAGCTTACGATTCATGAATTTTTTGAAATTTATTGTTCCAAAAAATAGGAGAAGATTTAATGGTGAAAAATTGGATATTGGTGTCTGAAATTCAGATTTTTCAGTTCTTTTAAGTATGGGACTAAGCATATACTAAGTAGCAGATATTTTCCTTATTAAAGCCTTCCGCTTCTTCATTTTGTTTCCCATGCGCTAACACCAATGACATAGGATGGAAATGAGGATATTTCCCACAGTTTACCCAGAAAAAGTTAGCACTCTAAAGAAACTGAAGGAAAACCCATATGCACAGAGTAGAGATAGTTAAAGAAACAAGAGCCCCTGTTACATTCCTATGTCAACTTTTGCAAAGTACTTCTACAGTTGTAATGTAGAAAAGGTCTACCGATCATTTAGTTGCTAAAGAACAAATGACTGCAAAGAAAAGAGAGATGCCAAGGTCAATTGCACTAACCTGTGTTAACCTCATCACCACCCAGGTGAAATAGCTCAAAGGGGAAAATTTTTCTCATATCTGCAATGATCAGATTTGCGTTAGATCTAAGAGGCGCATAGGATATCAGGAATTTACCAAAGCTTATGCATTCTAGCTCTCAGAGTAAAGCATGAAGTTTCATAATTTAATATTTTGAATATGGGATAAGTACACTGGAAGTCCTAAAACTTGTCACGAAAGTACAACAGAGTCCTAAAACTTTCAAAAAGTGCAATTGAGTCCTAAAACTTGTTACGAAAGTGCAATTGAGTCCGAAAACTAGTCACGAAAGTGCAATCGAGTCCTAAAACTTTCAAATAGTGCAATCAACGGAAGGACTTGATTTGACCAGTTTGACAAGTTTTAGAACTTGAGTGCACTTTGTGAAAGTTTTAAGACTCAATTGCACTTTCGCTACAAGTTTTAGGACTTCCAATGCACGTAGCCCTTTAAATATTAAGAACAAGCCAATGGCTACTTAAGTCAATCAGGTGTCAAAGACTTGTCAAACAAGCCCCCTTCCTACCCCAAATGAATGAGAAAAATGAAGTTTCAGTAGATACCCTAACATCTCAGGCATTTACTAGTGACAACAATTCCTTTCGTACTCAAGTAGGGCCTTGTCCATGCACAGACTTTTTAAGAGCAAAGCTCTATGCTACAAAAGTTTCTCGCATAATATTACTCAAGTCGACATGGCTTTCTTCCTTCAGGAACTCATGAAACTCGAACATCTATATTACAGTAGATGTATAGATAATTCGTACATCAACAGCAGCAACAAGGAGGCAAAATGGAAGATTTAGCTCTGTAGATAAAGATACTGGATGCCCAACCTGATAACAGGCCAGAGATTAAGTCAAAAGTAGAACTTTGGGAAACATCAAGTGGCTCTCTACATGATGAAGAAGGCCACAATTCAGGATACCCTTTTCCCCTGCATTAAAGAAGATCAGAAATTTATGGTAGCTTGTTTAGGATGTACAACCTAAAAATGTCCACGTAGTCTCATCACAGGCTGCAAAATCTCCCACAAGGAAGCGGCTTACCATGATTCTGCATGACCAGGGACATCTACTTCAGCCATCACATGGATTCCTAAAATCAGTTAAGAAAGAAGATCAGCAAATACTACAATTGTAGTAGCAGTGATAATAAAAGTAACTCTGTCATAATTATAAAAAACACTCATATATATACTAAAGCAGCTCCAAGGCCTACCAGATTTATGCAAGTTCATTGCAGCAGTTGACACAAGCAAATAAGTTCAATAGACTTATATCAAATTTATAAACTATAATTGAAATGAAATATGTGAGAACACATTCATCAAAACATCAACAAAGAAACAAACGTGAGAACATACCTCTGCTTTTGGCAAAGCTTCATATGGTGAAAGCCAGCATGAAAACAAAAGGACGAAGTTAGTACATTGCCGGGTGCCAGATCCATGAACTCAAAATATGTGATGACATAAACCATAATATCAATTAAGTGGCAGTATGGACGGGAGAACATATATCATTTGTTGATCCATTAGGCAGTCTATAATTGCATATGCACTTCTTGTCAGATTACCTCTAGCAATTAAATTACTTTACATAGATTCTGACTAGTAAAAGCTTTGCTATAGTTTGAACATATACAACGAATTCTCCATCCATAAGACTCTCTATACCATTCTCTCAGTCAATCCCTGGTATGCTTCATCTTGGGAACAAAAAATGAGTCTCGAAGAGAAAATTACCATACTGAAAGGAAAAGGAACAGTCATCGAAGAAAATCAACTTCTTACATCCAAGAGATGATTTCACATATTCATGCTAATATCTCATATTGACCAACATAAACCCAACTGAGACATCCAAAGCATTCTCAAGTAGAGCATATAAACAAGTATACAATTCAATCGCAAAAAGGAGAAGAATTTGCTCATCATGGGACAAGCAATGGATATCTTACTTCACTATTTCATAAGCATCCTCAACTGTATATCGCTCCGATTTTGTATAAGCCCCTTGCCACAACTTAGGATAGGTAGGCACTTCTAGAGGAAATGACTGTTCGTCTATTATGTGCCAATGAAGGACATTCTACAGATTGTAATTCCCATGGGAGCAACACAGTCATTGGAATTAAACCAGCAAAACATAGAATAGTGATCAGTATAGTGTTTCAGGAAAAGTGCACTGAGAATAAGAGCAAGAAGGAATTGCGAGTTGTCATATCTTACAAGTTTAGCATATGACATGGAATCCAGTATATGCTTAATCACATCTACAGGATAGTAGTGCCTCGATGTATCTGTTATAGAAGATGCCACGCCACCAATAAAAAAAAAACATCACATAAAGTTAAAGGATGTTTGCAGTGCAACGTGTTCAATTAACAGGATCATTGCTCTTACCAAGTAGTAGTCCACGATATGCAAACCTTGGTTCATCTCGGATATACCACGGAGCCTTGTGCACAAGTACCGACTTTGTACTATAATCAAAGGTACATAATTGGCTGAATGTCTGAAAATATGCAAAAGAATGTTTGAGAAAGAAGCCTCACATATCCAAGAAACTGCAGCTTGAGGATCAATCTAATACAGAGATTACACTTTGGAAATATGACCAAAATACTACCGAACGATAATTACAAAGAAGATATATTATTAAAATGCCTCTGCCACAGAAATGGGTGATAGTGGATGAGAACTGCGAGTTTGCAGCATAGAATGTAGTACCCGATACAAGTTTACATTTGGCTTGATGAGTACCTTCTGTCTTTTCTAAACCATAAACTTCTGCCAAACACGAGATTCCCATGTTTTATAAATGAGGTAGGATGCTGCCCATCACAAAGTCAATGCTTGTAACCATTTGAGAATTCTAAGATCACATGCGAATATAATTTTCGCAGTATAACAACCGCTATCACGATGCACATATCTAGCTCAAGAAAGGAAAGGGGGAAAGAAAAGGAAACATTCCTCCAGCATCTTAGCACCATTAGCAAACCAAAATTAACTATCACAGCAATGCAATACCACATTTAAAATATGTCAATACATGAAGAGAGAGATTAAAAACATTTGCACATACCTCCAACCCTCGCAATGCACCATAAACAGTATTTGCCTGCAGCAAACGGAAACGCCTATATTACCACATGAATGTGTCATGCTCTCGTGCAAAAACATGTCTGTGTGCTCATGCCCCTGTTATGACTGTTAAAGTTATACTAGACTGTACAAGCTAGACAGTTGCCTGATCTAAGCTCCCCATCCAATATGATTGTCACGGGATGGAATTGGACACGTGAAGTGATTTGGCTGAAACCTTTGTTTATTTTCAATTCGCCATGCTCCACAATTGATTCTCAAATTTGGTCATTTACCTGAATCGTCGCTTCTCCGATGATCGACTTCCCATCACTCTTCGTCACGAGTAAGGTATAGCTCTCATCCACCCCGAGTTGAAGCTGCAAAAAGAAACGCGCACGCTCACCAACAACTCAAACTTCACATCGCGCGCGCGCCCCAATTTCCGCCGACTCGATCAAGTAAGTAAAAATTTTTTTTATATATATAACCACCACATCGCAAACCGGACGAACCTCCTCATTCCCGGAGCTAACCACGATCCTCAGCCTCCCGATGTCGTACCCGGACGCGCGCTTCCGGAAGGCGTTGAAGATGGAGAAGACGCCGGTGTGCTGGAAGACGATGCTCTTGTAACGGTCGAACGCGTCCTTCACGATCCTGGAGCCCCCGCCGCCGCCGCCGACGGCGAGCGCGAGGGCGGGATCGACGGAGAGGGAGTCGCCGCCGGTGGTGTACTCCGCCGGGAGCGGCCAGAGGTACGCGAGCTCCCCGCCGCCTCCGCCTCCAGCCGCCGACGCGGCGAGGCTCGGCCGGAGGAGGAGGAGCTGGAGGAGGAGAGCGAGGAGGAGGAGGACGACTAGGCGGCCGAGGACCGGCCGGGGAGGCGAATCGGGCGGGGGCATGGCTCCGATCGGCGGATGGATCGTCGTCGGTGGAGAGTTAGTTGGAGGTGGAGCTGGAGTTGGAGCTGAAGATCACATGTGAGCGTTTGAAAGCGGGGGCGGGGAGGGAGGGAGGAGGGGTTGAAAAAGAGCAGATAGCGTTCGGAATGTCTCTCTCTGTACGGGTCGATGCTGACGCAGACGACGGAGACGGAGACGAACGAGCGCGTGTCTGAATTGGAAACAGTTGGGGGGTGGGGCGGGGGGTGGACCGGCCCGTCCACCTACGTTTCTCCTCTTCTTTTCTTTGCTTTCCTTTTATTTTAAGATAACAATACAACTAATTCCTGAATTTTGACTAATAATGTACGATACTGTGTCTAAATTTTAATTTGTTCAATATGGTTCAACTTCATATATAATGTGATCCCTAAATTTTTAAATTATTTAATGTGATCCATGAATTTTTTACATATGTTCAGTTTACGCCCTAAATTATGCAAAACGTTCATTGTTGTCCTTCTATTAATTTAAGTTGGTCCCTAAACTAAAAAATTATAAAATGCAGTCCTTGAATTTTTTGCACGTATTCAATCTAGTCCCTAAACTACGTGAAAATGTTCGATATTGTCCTTTCCATTAATTCAAGTTCAAAGACGGTATTGAACACTTTCATATAATATAAGAGCTAAATTGAACACGTATCAAAAGTCCATAGATCACATTAAATAATTTAAAAATTTCAGGAATCACGCTGCACATCAGGTTAGAGTATGTCATTTTCCCTTTTTATATTTTGATCTTTTGTCCTTAGTTTCTGGCGATTTTTCTTTGTTTTAGAAGGACAGAATGGAATCTCAAGGCGGTGATCGCGCCAACGGCAAGTGATCGTTGCTGATTTATCAATCCATATAATCCACCCGCTTCCACTTCTCCTATCAGTTTAAAAGAAAAAAGTTTCGTGCAATTAACTCTAGCGCCTGTTAATGCATTGCCCGAAGCTCCATCTTCCGTACACGTGTACCCAAAATTCGTGAAATGGGCTCATAATGTCCGTGCCGAAATTCGAGCGGGCGCCTCAAAACGTGGAGTTCTTTACAAATGAAGGATCGCGCCTAATTCGTGAATTATGTTTTATACCTTTAGCTATGACTCGCTCGGTCGAAGTTAAAAAGATCGACGGATCCATTATGCTCCAGGTGCACTTCTAATTCACACTTTCTCCCGAAAAAAACTTGGGTTCATTGCTTGATTTTGCTTCTCTGCGTCGCCTATTGTGTGGCTTTGCAACTTTGCTTTCAACCGCGCGCTTTGCTTCTTCCTAAATTTATTGCGCTGCATTCGTGTTTTTAGATTTTTTCCCACTATCCTTTTGCGGCTCGGAAAAGGACAAACAACGGTGGACCACCTGTGTACAAAGTGCGCCAGAGCTATGCGCAGCTGTACTTTGGACTGTTCTGTCGGAGCGTGCACAAACCATATTAAAATTATCGAAGTTTTTTTGGGCTAAAAATTGAAATTATCTAAGTGTTGCAATGCTTCGGCGACCCACGAAAAGGTTCCCAACTACCATATTCGGAAAAGATGATCACCTTTTATTTTTGTTAATCTAAAAAGAAAAATTCCTTTATCCGAATCTAAAATTCATTTCATTCATACATTTTGCATTAATTGAAATGCTGCTCGAGTCACAAGATCTAGAAAGTAAAAAAGTAAAACGGAATATGTATTTATCATCTTTATAATGGACCTCAAGAAAAAGGTAGTGTCGGCAGCTCTTTGGCTTCAGCAACAAAATACCCAAACGGGTGATCTTTCGGGATTAAAAAAATTATAACAAAGGCTTAAAATGATTCATCTGATTAAAAAGTTTGGGATTAAATACTATAAAAAAATCTCAAACCGGTATAATCGTGTCGCATCTGGCGTGAATTAATTTTCGTGTCGTAAAATACATACCCGCGTTACATTTATCTCAAATTAATTTTTCGTTGCTTAAAAATTAGCTTGTTAATCTTGTGCTTATGACATGAGAAATATTTTGTTCTTCTTTCCTAAGAACCGATGGCACCACTTATAAGCTGCAATTGCATAGGGAATGGCCTTTGGTTTCTTTAATTCTATCGAGGCACACGAGATTGCATTTGTGGAAAGCTATGTTATTCCGACAAGATGGGACAAAGATTTTAATGTGTGTGAAATTATATTTAGGAAGAAAACAGACTTGCTGAACAATATTGGCCTGGGATTAAAACCAAGCATTAAAAATAAAAATAAAAAAGTAGCGGAGAGACACATTAAAAATAAAAATATTAATATCACGAAAAACCTCAAACTAGTATAATTGTGATAAATTTACTCTAAACTAATTTTTTAACTATCAAAAACCCTATATCGGTACACCGATGACAAATTTACCCTCCGTTAGTTTTCATTAAAGTTTACAGTCAAATTGTTTAGTTGGATGATACGTAGCAGTTGACGAGTATACTAGTTTGAGGTTTTACCCTCCGTTTGTCACATGTGCACTAATTTGTGATTTTTCATAGTATTTATCAAAGTTCACGGAAATTAACGTAGGGTAAATTTGTCATAAATATACCAATTTTGGGTTTTTGATGGTCAAACAATTAGTTTGGATAACCACCCGCCTGGGTGGCGCTGCTGGAGCGCGCACTCTTCCTCTCGCAAAAGGTTGAGTGTTCGAATCCCGGGCGCCGCAGGGTGACTTAACCGGTGGCACGTGTGTGGTGGCTAGCACGTATCGCCCCCAGGGTTTACTCCCCGGCTGTCGGCCGTGCGGGGGTTCCCTGGGTTATCAAAAAAAAAAAAATTAGTTTGGATAAATTTATCATGAGTGTATCAATTTGGACATTTTGGTAGTCAAAAAATTAGTTTGGGATAAAATTATCACACCAGTTTAGAGTTTTTCGTGATATCAACCCAAGATAACTCTCCCCTCGTTGTTAATTTAAATGTCGGAAACCTTTTTTAGGTTATACGACGATAATTAGAATTGTTCATGTGGCTGGATCACCCGTGCCTATAACCGGAGAGACATACTTTTAGATTTCTTTTGGCTACCACCTCAGGAGAGGGGCACGGGGGACTGATTAGGACATACAAGCGAAGTTTAGAAAGGCGAAATTTCAGAATATCTTAGGGACTTGTTTCTTGGCCTGAGCAGTATTTTACGGACCGAAACGAATAGCCGTGTTCATAGAACCATTGGCCATAGCACGAACCAAAACCATTTGGCCGACTCCGTGCACATCGGTTTCCGACAGGATCGGCTCGGACCCCCACCCCTACTCAGGAGGCATCCGAAGTAATATGATCGTTTACATTTCCGGTGGATACTGCGGCATCTCTCCTGCTACACAGTCGCTCCGGCGAGATAGAAACAAGCAAATAAAGTATAGATCCATGTAAAAAGATTATGATCATATTATCAGAATCGATTGTCTAATCTGTGTGAGAATGAACGAACGTGCAGCTTTTAGAACGCCCGGGCTCGTTGCGTTGGCTCGAGTTGGTATTAGCATATGGAGCCGTCCGTCTATTTCCGAGCAAATTTTCTTCCAGGCCGGGGAATATTAATTCCACGTGTCCTCAGGCCCACAAATTAATGCTGCAACAGGCCTCATAACCTGGTTTAACTGTAGGTGGGTACAGCAGAATTCGGCCTGTCAAACCGCACCTTAAGAAAAGCGAACTTTTTAAGGAATCGTGCATCATTCTCGGCTGAAAGTTCGTGGAAACGGATTTATGACGTCATTTATTGTCTACTCATGCTGGTATGCGGCCTTTGGCTTCACTGCAATGTGGTTCCTGTGCTGCCCCCATCTTAGAATCACATCTTCATTTCTTACCGCAACTATCGCGTATATTGTTGAAATATAACGCAGAAACGACAGGATCTTGTAAATTAAGTTAATGCGGAAATATCAAAGGAATAAACGAGAAACGATAAACAAATATCAGAGATTTAAATAGTTCGATCCGAATATCGGTACCTACATTCATGAAAAGATCCAGCAACAAATAATTCACTATAATTAGAAAATCAGAATTATAATTCGCTCACACACTCGAGTGTTTCTCGTATCTATATTTAAGTCCAAATATAAAGTGTTTACGAATAAATTACTTAATTAGACGAAATAATTTTACTGTACAAAACACCGCGTGTTCAAGTACAAAGCAAAACGCTCACGTACGGCTTGGAACAAGAACGTGCCTCGCGACTTTCCTTTCTTTTCTTCGTCGCGCGGCTTGTCTTCAGCGCTGTGCGGCTTCGTGCGGCTCTCGGATTTTGCGGCGGCTAAAAACCACGGAAAAGAAATCTTCTGTTCTTTTTATACGGGTGTCACAGGAAGCAAGCCCTAGCCACTTTATTTTCTTTCTTTTTATTACCCCTGAGCCCACAAGCTTTTCTCTGCAGCTTCAAGGAGTCAAAGGACTAATTCCTCTCGTTGACCGCCCCAACTACAGGACAAAGATGTCCCACTGTACGTCCGAGAGGTGACCTTTTGTGGGCAATGACAAATCTTGAATATTATCTCCAAGATACAGATCTTCACGGCCAAAGACGGAGACTTACCCAAGCGAGAGTCACGTTCCGTAAACTGCTGAAAACTCGGCTGAAAACTCGAGTCAAAATTTAATGTATATTGATTCCAGTGCTGTTCAAGCTTTTAAAGGACTTGTACCGAGAGTACGAATCACGGGACATTCAGATTTTGTTGATCGCTACCGAGAACTATTCGTTCATTTTCTTGTCAGTATCACTGGAAGTTCCTTTGGCCATAATGCCACCAAGCATCTGAGACATTTCTTGGTGTGGCAGATCGCCATTTCCAATCCGAACCGGGATGTCTTCCTTACCTTATCAAAGTCCGGAGTGGTTGACACGATTGGTCAGGAAAGTTTCTTTGTTCGTGTCCGTGATGCCGTTCAAGTCGGCCTCCAACATGTCCGAAGCATAAAAGAATCCACAATGCCCGATCCTCCACCGGAGGAGAGACCCGGTCTCTTGCAGAGGCTACTTCGGCAAACCGGGGAGGGAGGATCATTTGATTAGCGAGTTGGAGTCCGGGAATCAGAGGCCTCCAGCTTCTACAAATAGCGATCCTCAGTCGGAACCTCTCGTCCTGGAAGCCTTGAATGTTTCTTCCTGTTGATGGATGCGCTGTCCTGAAATTATTTCTAGGAAGCCATGCTTAATTTTATGATGTATTGATCCATTTTTTTCCCGCTGTAAAGGAGGATTTTTTTGTTCTTTCCTGTGAGTCAAGTATACAACTTTGTATAATAGGATTAGCATATGTCACTGTATTATATTCACCAAGAAGTGGATCTCTGTAATAAGTTTAGCATTTCCTGACTTTGCTTGTATATCCTAAATCCTCATCAGTGTCAGTACTGTGCTTTTGAGGTAGTCAACACAAATCTAACAGTGTATGTTCTGGGTATAGAACATGAATGATCTGACCTCATGAGCCTTGCAGATGCATGCAAGGCGATTCCAGGATTGTGCTTCTCGTGCCCACAAGCGGATGCAAAATGTTAGGCCAGTTCATTCGAAATAGCTAATTTTAGTTGGATCATTAGTGAATTTGGTAAAAAGTAATTCACATACACTAGTTATGTCGAAAGTCACTTCTATATGTACAAAAGTTAGTTAAAGTTACCAACTCTATATGAAATTACCAGCAAGATGAATAAGTTACTCACCACAAAATATCCAATAGAGTTTTGAACTGAAAATAATTAAGTACATGGGAATATTATCATAGAAAAGGTCACGCATGTTATTTTTATGTTGAAAATTGCTATCAACTGAAAATCACATGTTTTTCTATGTAAAAGATAAATTAACTATAGATAACTAGTTATTACTCTCTCTCTCTCTTGACCTTGCAAGCCCAATACAACCATATATTTGGGGTCACCAGCGGTTGGGCAGCCATTCACGGTGGTCGCAACCTCTGTGGTTGCAAGGTTGCAAACACCACCAGTTCCCTATGTGCTTCGCAGGGATATATATTAAACGAGATTTAAGTTTAGGTTTAGGTTTTTGGGTAAATTTTGCAAGAAAAGAAAACAAAAGAAAAAAGAAGAGTCATGTTCCTCATTCTAAGATAACGTGTGATAAGTAAAGAAGATCCTCAATTATGTGATTTCATAATAATAACTTACAAAGTGACCTAATAAGCATAGGAGGTATACTTATCGAGTGGTCATGTTATGACATACACTTTTTAGTAATAATACTATACATATCAAGATTGGTCTACGAAATTGGTATGGTAATTATTTTGAGAGACTGTATGTGGGCCTTTAAATAAACGGACCATATACAATACTTTAACTTTAATATACCACGTAACTTAATATATTAATGTCATAAATGAATCTTAATATTATATTTTTTAGTATTTCTCTACTTGATCAAACTAGGAACAGAACACAACAAAATAATTTACTTGAACAATACTCATCTGTTGATGCCGGGAAGTACTTTCCTTAGTAAAACACAAAGCAATAAATTGTCTAAGTGGGAATTACGATAAACGGCGATCTTTGCTTCGACACGGACGTAATTATGCATGGATGACCTTATTTGGTCATTTCTCTGATCTGCTCTCGCCAAGCGTGAGACGAGACCAGAGGCTCCACCGGGAGGGAGAGTTATCGTATGCCGCAGCTATGCAAGGTGGAACAAGTGCCTGCTCCAGATATCCATGGGAACTGTTGAATCCGACATGCTTGTTCATGCTAAACAATACCTTTTTCCAGCCGTTCCGCGCTGCTCTCTTCCTCAACCGTCGGAGGAGGAACAAGGCACAAGAGGAAGGACAAGAACGACAAGCCACAACACAGCCAACACGCCCACACGAGGCAGGGCGGAAGAAAAGAGCTCGCCAGCCCAAAGAAGGCGACCAAGATGGATCCCGCTCCGAAATACTCCAACGCGCTTGCAACCCGAGGGCAGATCCCACGCAGCAGGATGCCGTTCCACGTGGTGGTGAACCCGATGGAGAGCGCGAATACGACTGCGCCGGCTTGCAGGTGGGTCAACCCCTGGTACTGGTTGAAGAGGAGCCCCGTGGTCATGGGAACGGCGAATCCCAGCACCTCCTTCCTCAGCTCTTGTCTCTGGAACAGGGACGCAATCGGGTGACCCGGGCCAGGGTGGGACGAGTTGAACGTTCCAGTTTGGGAGCTTCCGGCAGTCGTTGTGCTTCTGGTTCCGTGCGCATTCAAAGTGGTCATGGCTCCATCGTCGATTTGCAGTGGGACGTCTACTACGACGGAGATGGAATTTTCCACCACCGGGCAGCGTGGTGGGCTAGCGCCACCGTGTGAAGGGGAAGAGGTGGAGCAGTTGGGAATCTGGTTGTTGCATGATGGTGCAAGCGATGGAATATGGGAAGTGACTTGAGCAGCCATTTCTTGTTCGGACAAGTACCTCCGCACAATGATGACCACCGAATAATTTCACAAGGGAGATCTAATGGTTTAATGGATCAGAGATGGGTGTTGCACAAATATTGGAGGTTTTTGTTTGGCAAGAGCAGGACCCCTTTCAAAAGAGGCTCGACAAGAATGAGAGAGCAACCGAGAGAGATCAGAGAAAGGACGGGAGAGAGAGAGAGAGAGAGAGAGAGAGAGAGAGAGAGAGAGTGGGGTTTTGTAGGGAAGTAGTATTTTCTCGTACTACGAAACCCCTTCTCCCTCGAGTCATATCCCCGTTGCCTTTTATACCGTCTGAAAAGGCACGACGTGGAAGACTAAAAAAGTATGAAAAGACAACAGATATATTATACAAACTCCTTTTTTCTCATCTTATATTCCTGTATCGCTCGTGGAAAAAAATTGGGAGGGGTTCAATTCCCTCCCAATTTCACTTATATTCCTGTATCGTTCGTGGAAAAAAATTGGGATTGGGAGTTCAATTGGCGGACCGCTAATTGAAATCGTGGAAAAAAATTGGGATGGGGGGGGGGGGGGGGGGGGGTGCGGAATGAACAAATAAAAAATTGGGATCACTGGGATTGGGAGACGGATCGTGGCGGATTTGAAAATAAGTTGGGACTAGAGATGGATTGTGGTGGTCCCAATTTTTTTTCACGATCCACCCCCTAATCACAATTTTTTTCCACAAATGATACAGGAATATAAGATAAGAAAAAAGGAGTTTGATACGGTGGTAAGTAGACTCCGATCAGCCACCCTGTCTCGAGTAGAGGTGATCGGTTTCCGGTGCAGTCCGATTCCAAAGTGAAACTAGGAAACGGATCGGTTCCCAATCGAGTAGGGGCGATTAATTCCCAGTCTGGTCCGGTTTCAAGGTGGAACAGAGAATTAGACCGATTGGTCCTAAGACCAGGAACCGATCACTTTTTTTTTCCCATGACTTCATTCATTACGTTACAAGAATTTTTAGGAGAAAGTAACCTCAAAGTTTCAAAGTAAAGGATTAATCTTCACAAGGGAACATAACCTCGTACTAATCCCCCCAAATGGAATCTGCGCTTTGCTGTTTATCCTATTCAGGTTTTCAACAGCATTGTATACAACTCAATAATATATATGTGTAGTTCCGGTTCGATCATATTCTTTTTGGATCTGAGAGCCGGACAGCAGTTCCAATTTTAGGAATTCAGGCGGTCCGCTTTGCGTACCCATAATCTCGAGAGACCATGGGTCTAAATAGACAATTTACCACCATAGCCAACTCCTCTTCTATTCCATATTATATTCCCCAAGAGAGGCTATGTCTGAATGGACCATAGGTCCACCATGCATTGCGGCAGCATACGATAGCTCTTCCTCCCAGTTGTGAACGCTTGGAGAAAGCGGATCGGACAAAATGACCAAATAAAAGTCATGCATGCATTATTCATGCCCGATCCGAACCAAAGGTCGCTGTTGCCGCAATTTCCATCCGGACAATTTCTTGCGGTGTGTTTACAAAGGGGACCACTTCCCGGCCCTATTCTCTTAAGTAATTCATTTTTGTGTGTTATGTTCGTAGTAGCTTGATCAAGTAGAGAAATACTAAAAGTATGATATTAAAATTGATTAATGAAATTAAAATATAAAGCCCTCCTTATGGTCTCTCAAATAGTTACATATCAATTTCGTAGACCAATCTTCATATATATAGAATTATTGCTAGAAAATGAATGCCATGACATGATCACTTGATCAGCACACTTCGTATGCTTGTTAGGTCACTTGTAAAGTATAAGGATTTGTCTTTGCTTATCACACCTTATCTTAGGGAACTTGTGGTGATTGCGATCTTGCAACTATAGAGGTTGCGAACACCACAAATGATTGCCCAACCTCAGGGGACCGCAAATCTATGGTCATATGAGGCTGAGGCTGGCGATGTCGAGGGGGAGGGGGGCAAACAATGGCGTTGCACAGTGATGAGGGGGCTGTAGATATGTCGGTCAATATTTACTTATCGATAGTTAATTTATCTTTTACAAAGAAAAAACATGTAATTATTAATAAGTAGTTCTATTCGTGAGTAATAATGACTTTGAATTAGGAGAAATTATCTCCTTAGCTATCTAAATTTAGTAAATTCTCCATTGATAGCAATTTTCAACATAAAATTAGTATGCGTGACAATTTCTACTGATTGTGTCTCCACATACTTAATAATTATCAATTCAGAACAGTAACGAATTTTTTGTGGTGAGTAACTTATTCTTTTTTTTTTTTGGTCGAAGAGTAGCTGATTTCATCTTGCTAGTAATTGTACCCCAAAAGGTAACTTTAAGGAACTTTTACATATATTGAAGTGACTTTGGATAATCCAGTTCAGCAAGCGTTCCAATGATCCAACTAAAATCAGCCATTTCGCATAAACTGGGCTAAGAATTCGAATCCTTTTATGGGCACAAGAACTGCGAGCCTAGAATCGCCGCGCATGCATTTGCAAAGCTCATGTGATCAGATCGTCCACCGTCTATACCCGGGACACACATTTTTAGATTTCCTTTGGCTACCTCAAAAGTATACGAGCAAAGTCTAGAAATAGGGAACTTCTGAAAATCTCAGGAACTTATTTCTCGGCCGAAGTATGGAGCTACATTTCTCAGATGGAAACGAATAGAGGTGTTCAAAGAATCTTTGGTCATAATGTGAGCAAGGGACCATTTGGCTGACTCAGTGCATTTTGCTTGGCCCCCCAGAAGACGGATTTTAAGATTTTTTTTGTCTACCTCAAAAGTGATGGGTTATATCCTAAATATAATTAGAACAATCATACAGATAATAGAAAAATTGACACACAAGTTTATCAAGATTCACCCCAAAATAGGGTTACGTCCTGTAAAGGGATTTCACTATGATATTTAGATTTTCAATCACAGTCACTTGTTATAATAATCTTTTATATGAATACAATATATAGAAAACTTAAAAGGGGCCCAAAGCCTAAGCCTATCCAAATCCTTTTGATCCCACAACAAATGGGTCAGCAAACCCGATGTTGTTTTGGAGGCGTTGCCCCCGAGCTCCCGTCCACTCACCGGGGAGTGGAACCCCCGCCCGCTGTCCGGGCAGCGGGATCCCCGATATTCCGTACGTAGGGATCACATGTCGTCGGTTCATATTTCGATTTTTCTAAGCTCACATAGGTATGTATGGTATGAGAAATAAGGATTCCTGAAGTATTCGCCAACTCCAACAAAAAGCGCAGCACAGGCATTGGTTAGGAAAGCAAAGTCTAGAAATACGAAACTTCTGAAAAATCCCAGGAACTTATTTCTGGGCCAAAGTATAAAGCTACATTTTACAGATGGAAACGAATAGAGGTGTTCAAAGAACCTTGTAGCGTGAACGAGTTCAGAAAGCATTTGAAGTACTGTAGTCGCATACTATCGCTTCATTTTCATTTCCGGTGGACGTGCCGTGGCATCTCTCTTGCTCGATAGTTGCTCTGCAAAATAGAAACAACGAATAAGTACGGATCAATTTAAATGTTATGATTACACTATCATTATCGATTATCTAATATGGGTCATGAATAACGAATGCGCAGCTTTTAGTACACCCGGACTCATTGCGTTAGTACAAAGCAGTCTGTCTATAAATCTGCATTTTAAATCTGTAACTACAACTAAGCACTAAAGCTCTGCTAATCACGCCAGGAAGATAAAGGGCCCAATTCCTTAAAAAATTCTCAACTTTACTCTTTGTCCCAATTATATCCCAAACTTTTTTTTGTCTAAAAAAAAACCCCAAACTTTTACTTTTGTCCCAAATCTATCCCGTTTATTATTTATCCAATTTTTTAATATTATTTTATATTATTTCGAATTTTTTTCTTTTTTCTTTTCTTTTCTTTTTTTTTTCACCTTCAACCTCCGGCCGGTCGCCGGTCCGGCAACCGGCCAGAGGCGGGGGCCGGCGAGGTCGACCCCCGCAGGCCGCTGGCGAGGCTCAGCCTCGCCGTTGCTGGGCGAGGCTCAGCCTCGCCGTTGCTGGGCGAGGCTCAGCCTCGCCGTTGCTGGGCGAGGCCGGCCTCGCCGGCGGCCGGCGGGGCCGACCTCGCCGTTGCTGGGCGAGGCCGAGCCTCGCCGTTGCTGGGCGAGGCCGACCTCGCCGGCGGCCGGCAAGGTCGGCCTCGCCGTTGCCGGGCGAGGCCGACCTCGCCCGCTGCCGGCGGGGCCGAGCCTCGCTAGATCTGGCGAGGGCTCGGCCCCGCCGTTGCAGCGGCGAGGTCGGCCTCGCCCTGCAACGGCGAGGTCGAGCCTCGCCAGATCTGGCGAGGCTCGGCCCCGCCGGCAGAGGGCGAGGTCGGCCTCGCCCAGCAACGGCGAGGTCGGCCTCGCCCAGCAACGGCGAGGCCGAGCCTCGCCAGCGGTCGGCGGGGCCGACCTCGCCGGCCCCCGCCTCTGGCCAGTCGCCGGACCGGCGACCGGCCGGAGGTTGAAGGTGAAAAAAAAAAAGAAAAGAAAAGAAAAAAGAAAAAAATTCGAAATAATATAAAATAATATTAAAAAATCGAATAAATAATAAACGGGGTAGATTTGGGACAAAAGTAAAAGTTTAGGGTTTTTTTTTAGACAAAAAAAAGTTTGGGATATAATTGGGACAAAGGGTAAAGTTGGGGGTTTTTTAGGGAATTGGGCCGAAGATAAAGCTAAGACAAGAAAAAACTCCCGTCCCGGCGCTACTATGGGTGCGTTTAATTCAACTTTGCAAATGGGCCTTGGAAAAATGCAAATTACATTTGGTAAAAATCATTTGTAAAGCTTCTTTAACCTAAATAGTGTTTGGCAAAAAAAATTTTGCAAAAGACTTTTGGGTTTAATTTTTCTTTTTTTATTAAAAAACCAAACCCTTCATCGGCTCCGACAAAGGACTAAGGCCACCGACGAGCCAGATCTAGCTCTAGCAACTGTTGCCTAAGGCTGTGCGACCCCCGATGAGGGTCACGCGACCCCAGGCGACGAGGCAGGAGGTCATGCCACCCAGGTGGTCGTGCGACCTTAGGCAATGATTGCCTGGCTTGGGTGGCGTGACCTTACCAGTCTCTCGTCAACCCAATCTAGCCTTGTCAACCGTTCTTGCACAAAGAAGATGAACAATCACAACTAGGGGCAAAATCGGAAAATTAGAAAATCGGTAAGGATAGTTTGGGAAGAAAAAAACTAGTTTTAGAATTCGTCCAAATGCTGAAAGCCCAATGTTGGTATTCCCAAGGCCAAATGTTGGTATTCCCAAGGCCAACATTTGGTCGAAAGCCGCTTCAAATACCTTAATATTTTTCAAGGGGCTTTAGAGGCCGAAAATCCCTTGGGAAAATTGAACAAGATGGACCCTATGATATATCAGCGGAGATGAGAAGATAAGGCATGTACTAGCAAACTGAGGTTTACGGATCTGCGGAAACACACACAATCGAAGGGCATGAGGAGTTCCATGCCCTAGAAAAGCCATTGTCACAATGCCAAAATATGTTTTTATGTTCCATTTCTGTTTCAATCACTTAAAAACACTGATTGCGAACGGTGAGAGAGAGAGAGAGAGATAGAGGGAGAGATTCAAACATAAATTTCATCGACAAAGACGGTGAGTCATTAACAGTAAAATTTACACTCAAGTAACATCTACAGTACAATTATTATGTCCTTTCATGGTACGTAAGTGTACAAGCAAGCTTTTGGGCGATCTATGTTCACATCACGAACAATAAATTAAGATGAACGTGTGAGCGGCGCATTTAGCTGTCTCCCTCTGTCTTCTTGTTGCCGACTCCATGAATTATGTCAACCAAACAGCATGTGCACTAAGATGAACATGAGCCGACTAATGATAAAAAAAAATTGAAAATTCTATCGTTAAAAGTGCACATGAACTTTGAAACCCTAAGAAAATGTACTTTCCCAGAAAACTTTACAACAGATCTTAGTACTCAAAAAGGACATTCAAAAAAAAAAACAAAGAAAGATTACCGTGCTAATAATTTTCCTATCCTTGAAAAAAGAGGGATTCTGAAATTTCAGATAGCTTGAATATATTCATGAAATAATGCACATGATATGCATGACGTTCTTCAGAAGCAATTTAGGTCCCAAAGATGTCTATATGTAATAAATCTCGAAGTAGAGAAGAAAAGTTCCATCATTTTGCAAAATTAGGAATGGACTTGAAAATAAAAGAAGCCCACCATCATACTTGCTTTTAAAATTCAGTAGAAAAATCTGAACCAAAATGTTCTTTTAGAAACAAAATGGAATTTCCCGACACCATTGCGAAAAAAGTTTATAATACTTGACCAACTGCCAATTTTGTTTAAACCAAGCAAAAGGTCGGCTTCTGATGTGCGCTCCCAACTATCTTGATTCAGAAGGATACCTGAATTAAGAGGGAGCTTACACTCGAGGGGGAGATTGTTAGGATGCACGTATTCAATTGGTCCCTAAATTTTTTATACATGTCCAATTTAGTCCATAAATTATACGAAAATATTTAGTATTATCGACATGCACGACATTGATCATTGGGGTCTCATCAACCACCGAATATCGTGATGCTAATCGCTCCAACGCTCGATTTTGGGCCAACCGGAGGTCTCACCAGAGGTTGGCAAGCGAGCTCGCTAGACTGCCACTCGCGAGGTGGTGACGCCTCGCCGCCCTTTGGCGAGGCTTGAGCACGCTTGTGGCCGGTCGCCGGTCTTCGTCGTGGTCGGCAACCGGCCGCATGAAGAAATCGAAATGACAACAGAGGTGGTGGCGGACGACACGCTTCCCAGTGATGAAATGGTAAGTCAGACCATATGCTTGAAACCCTGAATATGCAAATCCAATGACATTCACGGATAGACGGAACCTGCCATCAAACCAGCTTTCTCGCTAGGATAACGAGAAGGAGAAGAAGAACCCTGTGAAACCTAGAGCTAGAGATCTCTCTAAACTAGTGATGGATGGCTTCGGTCAAGATGAAAGGGGCTCCAACGATTGAGCGTGTTTGCTTGCCCGGGCAAGTGGAGACTCATGATGGTGTGCAAAAATTGGAATCGCTAGGGGCTTCATTTATTTTGAGATGTAATTCCTTGGAGGTTGCTTAATCTGTACGAGTCTTAAACACAACTCAGGCGAGGGAGCGGCTGCGGAGCAGGCAGGCGTGAGTCGGGTATGTGGCTGGGGAAATCCGGGTCGGAACCGGGTTGGGCGAGGTACCCTACCGGTTTCCTTAAAAAAAAAAAAGTAAAAAATCTCTTTTTCTTAATCTAGTGGGCTGGGCTTGTTTTGAAAAATAATAATAATAGCGGGCTGGGCCATTCTTTTTTAATTCTTTTTAGGACTGCTCGGACTGGGCTTATTCATTGAGCCCAGTCCAGTCGTGGACCCACGTCGGTGAGTCCGGGTCGGATTTGACCCGACCCGGTTTGAATATTATATTAATTATATTATTATTTATAATTAAAAAAATTTTAAAAAATTTTATATCGTGTTTATTATTATTATTATTATTTATAAAAAATAATAAATATATATTTTTAAAAAATTGTTTTTTTATTTTTTTAACAATTAGAAAATAGTTGAAATCGTGTATGTATTTTTTTATTATTGAATCACTGAATAACGTTGAAACAGAAATTATTCGTGATTTCGTCATGCTATTACTGTTTAATAGTAAATCTAGAGATTTACTATGTGTACACCTTATAAACGGTATTGTCAAAAATGATCATGGTAAATGGTCATGATCAAAATTTAACATCAAATTTAAATGACATTAAAATAACATATGTATCATATGTCAGTTCCATGATTTAATATAACATATGTATCATAATATTATATATGTATGACATATGCGAAATAACATGTTGTTACCTTTTCATAATATTTAATCGGCGATGTTTGTTGAGAACACGCATATGCTCAGCAAAATTGGATACTCATTTTTAATTGTTATTAAAAATATTAGAAATGCTATTAAACCCTATATCTCAGAAGAAGCATAATAGTTTGAAATAGTATCTTATTAGCATGTTATCCGGTCAAAAATTATTATGCATATATTCCATAGTAATCTAACAATGGCCTGTGAATAATCTTGTATAGTATTAATTAATTTTATAATCAGAGATGTCATATAGCTATGCATGAAGTGTCATTTAATTAGAAAATTAATAACCACACTTTTTAGCCTCCAGTAAGTGCCCTGTCAATACGAAAAGTAATGTTATATAGCTCAATTTAAACCTTGTGACTACACAAGGTTTAAATCATAGTAGATATCGCCCAAATAGTATTGAAAGTGCTATCACTTTAAATATATTATTTGTGCAATAACTTCTTATAACAAATTTTTCCTAAAAATTTCCCCTTCAATTACAAAAATTGAAGGCGTGTTTGTTTTAAGGAAAACTTTATGATAAAACAAATGCTCTCTGAAAAATCATTTTTTAGGAAATTTTTTTCTCCTTTTCAGATTAGAGAATTTCACTTTCGTAACTTCAAGCATACATATTTTCTTTGAACATAAATGATATTCTGTTAACTGATCTTAGGAACAATACTTATTTTGCAATGCGTGGTACCTCAACTGGTGATAGGTTTTGTAGACTTAAAACTTGTTTCAGTGGGGCAGAATTTCCATTACCTCTGATCGTGAGAGCCTGAAGGTTGACAATTTTCTCAAGTTGGACATGGGTAAACCTGTGTGTCTTCCCACAAAACCTTGCGACTGCAACAAAGACATGAACCTATCACTTCGACAGCCAGAGGAAGCTTCCCCACAGTAGAAACAATTTTTATTGAGAGATCATCGTAATCTTCTGAAGGAGAGTCTCGGCTAAAGGCTCGTCTTTTGCAGTTGGCCACTGTGGGGTTATGCTATAATTTGCATCTTTGTGAATGTCCATGGTAACTTGTCATATTCAGAATGCAATTTCAAGTGCAAATAGGTAACTTCTGGTATATTTTCTAATGATCAGTACGTAGAGAATGTTCATCCTTCCTTTCCTGTTCTGACTTCCAGTTATTTGTATCATTAGTCACCAAATGAGTCATTCACAAACAGCATGTCTTATTTATAGAGAATTTTGCATAAATTTCTCTTTCTAGTCGGCATCTGTCGATGTATCTTCCAACCCGTTAAGTTTGAACGGTAGATAACAAAAATAAAAGTTTCGCATGAATTATCCAAGTTAAATATTTATATTAGGTTAGGATATATTTATTCATTTGTGAAGTAAATCTCATCAAGTATGACAGTCCCCTCGTCCCACATATCGGGACTTGAACGAGGAGGAGGAACATGCATAGATTGATTTATAACCATTGTCGAGTCTTTCTCATTTCATCAGATATAAAGGGTAAAAAACCAGTGTTTCAGAGAATTTCGAGTTCTTTGTAAAATAATTCTCCAACACTACTACCTCCACGTCTTGGTCCACGGGGACATCAAAATGCACGAACCAAGTATTCATTCTAGAGGCCTGAAAAGGTTAAACAACGACGAGTGAGATAAATTTCAACAAGTTAATAACTCAAGTCTCATTTAGGAAGTCAACTCGCCTCGAAGGAAATTGGTCAAAAAGTGATAGTTTTCTTAAATATTGTCGTGCAGGTATAAAAGCAAACTAGCAAAACAGTGTCATGCTTCATTTTACTTTCACTGTCTTATGCCATGGTTTCTTGCACGAAAACCCCAGTAACTGACATTAAATAGTTTCATTGGAACTATTGAGTTTTCGACGTGAGTGACAAGGAAGAGCTATTGGGCCCAGTCAGAGTATTCCTTGGACCACTAACGGGGTTCTTGTTTTTTTGGCTGATTGATCATAATTAAATTTTGTTGGACTTTCAGTGTATATCGATCTAGGCCGAGGACACCTAATAAGTCTAACTGGTTGGGAAAAAAAATAGTAAGCCTGTCCCCCTAGTCACTAAATTTTTGTCTGGGTCTTATGATTATTGGGTAAGACTTTGTCCTTAAAAACAAAAATTAGGTAGGGAGATCTCTGTGGTTTTTCCTCAGTTTACCATCTCTAGTGCCAACACCATTTCTCCTCTAGCTCTTAAACCCTCATTTATTACTAAAGAGGGCAGTTTCATCATTCTTTACAGGGACCTTAGAAATCTGTTTGTCTAAAGCCTCTTAGTTGGCCAAAATATTTTCCAACTCGGTCAGAGCTCCACTCGGATTCTCACAATTTTTACCTATGATTCTCTATCAGAATTCAATTTAGGGTTTGCGTTCCCTCAATTTTGGGGTTTAGGATTTAGTCGTGCTGCCATTTCACGAGATGCCACATGAATGAATTGGAAGGAAATGGAAGGTCCGGGACGAAATTTCTCCTGCCCAACGGTTTGGAAATGAGTCCATTCCATTGGCCAATCTTATAGGCCCGTAGGTATGTATAGCCGCTTCGTCTGTAGGTACCTCATTACTAAGGAGGTGGACATTTATAGGTTTCAACAATCGGCAGAGCAGCTTATAATTTGAATCCATGAATAGACGATCATTGAAAATGCCATTAATTGGGTTTATCTCTATCCAAAATACAACTTTAATTTAAGCTTACCCAATTCAAACTTTTCAACATTTTCAATGCACTCTTCAATATTGATAGACACGCGAGCAGCTCTCAACTAGTCTTGAGTACAAATTAATGTTGAGAAATAGGAAATATCCAGGCTAATTAAGTCTAATAAAACTATATCCCTTTTGCAAGTCCAAAAGGTTGAATAGTCATACTTTGACAAACGTGTAGATTTTATAATTTAGTACAGAATTTGGTGAAACCCCCGCGAACACAAATAAAAATGCTATCTTTCAATTATTTTTATTTTTTCAGTACTGTATCTTTAGTTTCCATAACTATAGTTGTTTACTATATAAGCCAGTAGCTTTGTAATGCTGCATCGATGAAATTCGGACGCCGTCGGTCAGTAACTGGACGGATTTGTCCGAATTGTTTATAAATATAAGTCAAATTTCATTACTGTACGAAACTTGTGTTATTGATCAAGATAATCAAACTCTTTGTTTGCGTCTGGATATCTTCTATCCGGAATTAGTCACAGAACCCGGTCTCCTCAAGGTTAGTATAGAGTAAACTCTTCTTTCGACTAAGAGCATCGGCAACTTGATTTTGAACTCCCGCCTTATACTTGATAATGAATGTGAATTCTTGAACATATTCAGCCCATTTGGCATGCCTAGAATAGAAAACGACCATCAAAGGAGAAACTAAAAGGAAGAGTGCCCGAATCGTTTGGACTAGCTAGTGTTGATGTGGACGCCGACAGCGATGAGGAAGATGGTGATGAGACAGAAGAAGATGATGGTGTGGATGAGAATGGCAAGCCCGATCGTCTGCATGTTCCCGAACTCCACCACCCTCGTCTTCCCCGGCAGCTGAAACAGCAGCCCCGGACTCAACAGTATGAACAACACCACCACTATGACCACCGGCCCCCAGTCCGCCATCTCTCTCTATCTCTCTCAGAGCGCGCGCGTTATTGGGTGTCTCTAGCAACTTTTGGAGGTCTCTTAGCCTATATAGCTGTTGTGACTTATCTTCTTTATACGGAGGAAAGGAAGGGAAAAGGAGGGTTTGTGTAAAAATCAGAGATGTAGCTCAGAATAGTAACAAATTCTGGAGTAAAAAGAAGATGAAATGGGGAACCAAGAACATGTATCTATTGCTAGTATATTTACAAAACAGCGGGTGAATCATTTTCTCTCGTTCTTTTCGCTTTTTGGAAAAACAAAAAAAAAGCACTAGATGCAGACGATGATGACAGGGAATCAGAACAATGTAATCATGATGGAGCTAGCTAATGAAGTTGCTCGATAGAGGCAGATCCATAACGTGACCCTCAAGTCTCTCCTCTCAAATTCACCTGCTTAAAAATATCTTTTGGGAGTTTGAATTTATGATTCATTTTACGCCGAAAAAGAAAGAGCGAACTTGTGTTTTTAATTTAGTGAAAATAGATGTTGTCTATGATAGTACAATCTATTTTTTTGGGAACTCGACCACCCATTTGAATGACTGTTTGTGATAGAGTTTTTCAATATGACCCCTAAATTATTTTTACCAATACTCCTTCTATGGTAAAAGAGGTGAGAAATCTATTGGGGCAATTGAATTACATTGCCCGTTTCATCTTTCTTGCCTCTTGGTCAGGATCGCAGGCGAAATCAATATTGGTGGTTTGTTGCATCCGCCTCAATCTCGACCCAGAACCTGTCTTAGGGAGTTAAAAGGAAATCAGATGATCCATTGCCATAGCAAATGCATTCCCAAATTCCACATCATTGGCCCTTTTGGTCACCACTGGCCTGGAAACGTTAAGTTGCGTGTTTCGCTGAATGGGGACGGATTGAAGAAAAATTTGATCAGAATGAAGGATTGGAACAATATGATAGTAAAAGATGGAAAATCACTATTTTGTTTTTACACATTTGAACATTCCCGACAAATTTGCAGGCATATTATGTCTATCATGTCCAGAAAATTTGGATTTGTAGAGTCAAATAGAATAAAAATAGCGAATATTTTTATTAAGCCATATCCAAACATTTTGTTTAATGAATTTTGACTAACATAAATGAATTTTTGTGGTTGACGGTTGTACATATTTATCATCATATACTCCGAATGACAAGGTGATCAAGATAGAAGTTGTTAATTCAGTCCATCCGGCCACTTTTGGCCGGCCAACGCTGACGTGGACACTGGCTGGTTGACATTGCAATATTTTAATATTTTTTTTATTTTTTTCGATTTTTTCTCTCTTTCTTTTTTTTTTTTCGAGATGAATGAGCTAATAGGAACATTCACAATATTGTTACCAATGCCAAGTTTATGGAGATATAATCAATGCACTGCTAAATGGATTACATCAAATGTCAGCAACCATATCCCTTAGTTGCGGTTCGTGAATGGAGTCAAGTTTCACAGCCTCTTCTGGCCATTGATTTTGATGATTTTATCTATAAGTAGTATCCTCAGCAAACTATATGATGCATTTTCCTTACTGGTTAACCTTTTATGTAGGAACTGGTTCCTCTGCCTTTCACGTATACTACACCATTCGCACACACCACCCGTGGCCCAACCCTGGCTACATTTAGGATTACCCTTGGGAGGTATGTGTTTAGGCGAAACTATAGACCGATTGCTCATGGGATTGTTTAAATGTAACACCAATCACCGAAATGAAATAATATTCCATTACTTTAGGCCGATTGCCTATTGGGATGGAATCTCTTGTTTATTGAGGTGGACCTTTTGGATGCTTTTATCATATGTTGGGTCAAGTTTTTCTTCTTTCCTAGCCTGTGACCGGTGGTCGGCGATCGGCCACAGGCCAGGGCCGGCGAGCGAAGAGGAAATATAAATGCCAGGGAGAAAAGCAGGGGAGAAAACAGAGTGCGTTTATGAGAAGTGAGAGGTGGCTGAGAAAGAGCGAGCTCCCTCTCTCTGTTTTCCTTTTGGTTTTTCGATTTGCTAGAGAGAGCGTCCTTCTTCGTTCCTCATGAATTCTTATGCCCGATCATACTAGGGTATTGAACCCGTAGTAGTTGACTTGTCTAAAGAAGCCGCGTTTTATGAAATCAAGCCGATGGGCGTGGGGTCATGTTTTTACTTGCATGGTTAATTAGACTTCATATCGGACCATTTTTTTGGTGGGACTTTAGTGATGTCGGACAGCATACATAGCTACCAAACCGAGCCGTCGAGAGCCCGTGACAACAACGCTTGACGCTTAACACAAAACACACAAATCCCGGATGGGCATTATATAAGCCCAGAAAACATGCTTCTACGGTGACCCCATTTTGTACATGCATCGAATTTGTGGAACTAGATATTGTACCACGGTTCTCATTCATCGAATTTTTCAAATGATTTCTTTTCACGCATTGCCTAATGAAAAGTTTTTCTTTCAACTCAATGGAAAAAGGCAGATGACGTAGATTTTCATTAGATCACTGTCTATTGCACTTTTGTGAAAAATCTTAGAACTTCCGGTGATGGCATACTTTAAGTTAAATGTGAAACAGTGAAACTGATCTATATTTCCTCTTGAGCCAAATCTTCACCATTGTGCAACTAATTATATGTGTCGGCGTAACCACAATGAGCTGCTTTTTAGGCACTATTTGAACTGAGGACTGCGCAGATGCTAGAATACATCAATATAAGTACACACAGAGTGCAAGCACGAGCTTTGCTGTCCCTACGTGTTGAGTGCAGCGGTATGGAGGAGTCCTGCAGATTAATACTCACCAAAATAGAACAAAAACTAACACTGCATTTCTGTAAAAGTTGTACAATATCATGTAAGCCATCCTTTGGTAATTCCAATGCCCATGGACTAGTAATAGGGAGTCTAAAAATCTGAATTTTCCCATTGCAAAATCTGATGCCATCACAGCTTGCCTGCCCTCTTGCCCGGTAATTCCTACTCCCACGTCAGCCCACCGGCAAGCCTCACCTGAGGTCACATAAGGTTGCACGACACTTGCCTAGGTTTGTGCAACTCAAGTGATGCCGCTTGAGGTCGCGCAACCTCAAGCGAGGCTAGTCGGTGCCAGACTAGCTTGACGTCAACTAGATCTGTCCTCACCAGTGACATTGCGTGAGATGAGGACATTTTCGAAATTATGAAAGTTGAGCGACGGTAAAGTTGGAAGAAAAAAAAATTATTTGCATTCCAGAAATGTTCAAAGCTCAAAACACTTCTAAACATGCCTTGGGCCAAAGCCCTTTAGGGTGCGTTTGGTTCGATAAGAACCTTTAAAAAGAGGACTCCGAAGGTTCTTTGTGTGGTACATAGGACTTGTAAACATGGCAAAGTTTGAATTCCTGAATTGTTATTCATGCGCATAAATTAATCACCTCTAACTAGGAGTAATTCATCACGCTGGGCATTTCGTCGGTCTCTTGATTAATTATCGGTCAGAACCTATTCTAACGAATCGGGTGAATTCCGTCTACAATTATGCGCAAATAAGTCATCAAATATTAAGTTAAACTACTTTATAGGTGCTTGCCGAGCCAAATTTAATCCACCCGCTTATATACATTATCTTCATTGAAAGGTACTTATTGGACCTAATCTCTTTTGGTATCCTAATTGTTGACCAAAGCTCGTAAACCAGTCAGTGTAGACGTGGTAAGTTCTCTCTTTCCTGCACTCGTTCACGTGGCAGATACGGTCCCGGACTCGGTCCTAACATCTGTTTCGCGATGTGGAGCCTCTCTTTGTCATTGTACCGTGAAGTTGACAAGACACATGGCGCTCTTCTCAACTCGGCCTCGCACGCCACGATCCTCAACCCTTCAGTAATCTGCTATGAAGCGCTCCTTGTCCTTGGGTCTTTTTGTCCAGTATTTAATTGGTAGAGACGCATAGGTCGAGATGTAACCTTTTCAAAAGTTGCTTTAAATTTTTTTTCAGACAGTTTTGGGCCGAACAATAAGGGTGCGCATGACAATGTTTCTGTACCCGAAAACTATTTCTACTCAGAAATGATTCTTTTTTATTCTGTGTCCGGAAACAATTTCTAAGTATTTAAAGGCGTTTGGTAACTGTCCAAAATTTCTATTCCTGAGATAGAAAAGAACAGAAATGCATTTGGTAACTACACAAAATTTCTTTTTATTAATAATATTTTGAATTGTTTTAAATTTTTTTTTCTTTTTACCCATTCTCTTCCTTGGCCATGGCCGGTCGCCGGCGACCGGCGGCTAGTGGCTAGCGACCGGCCACAGCCTAGGGTTGGCGAGGACGTCACGGCCCTCGTCGGCCGCCGGCGGAGACGAGGGTCCCCCTTGCCGGCGAGGGCGAGGGCTGGACCCTCGCCGCCTGGGCGAGGCGGCTCACCGTCAATCATGGCGAGGTCGGCCTCGCCTAGATCGGGCGAGGCCGAGCCTCGCCATGGGTCGCAACGGCGAGGTTGGCCTCGCCATCGCGACCCATGGCGAAGCCAACCTCGCCGTGGGTCGCGACGGCGAGGCTCGGCCTCGCCCAGATCTGGCGAGGCCGAGCCTCACCGTCGCGACCCACGGCGAGGAGATCGGGCGAGGCCAACCTCGCCATGACCGACGGTGAGCCACCTCGCCCAGGCGGCGAGGGTGCAGCCTTCGCCCTCGCCGGCAAGGGGGACCCTCGCCTCCATCGGCGGTCGGCGAGGGCCGTGACGCCCTCGCCGGCCCTGGGGCGATCGGCCACAACCCAAGAACAGCAAAACAAAAAAAAAAGAAAAAGAAGCAAAAAACTGATTCTCAAAATTGTGCCGAGAAACAAGAAGCAACTTTTTTTTACTTCTTGTATCTCTTCCAAAACTGTTTCTGGGCACAAATTTTTGCAAAAATGTGCTCGAGAACAAAAAGTTTACCAAACGCATTTCTGTTCCCAAACTATTTCTTGGAACAAAAGAACACAAATTTTTACTGTTTGGCACGTTACCAAACGGGCCCTAAGATGTTCTTGCTTCGCGTCCTCTTGCACAAGCAATACTTTCTTCTATTACCTAGATATGACAAAAAAAGGTCACTATAATTTTAAAAAGCCCATCTGAAATGGGTCTTAAAGTTTTAAATCTAACATAAATAGATTTAAATGGATCAAGTGTAAAATCCATTTTCAACACACCCATTAGGTCCAGACACACTTTCTCCCTTTTCATAAAAATATATATTTTTTAAAAAAATCGAAATTATAATTATTTTTATTTTTTTCTCTTTTTCTTTCTTTTTTTATTTTTTCTTTATTTACGGTCGGTTGCCGATAGGGGAGAGATGACCTTGCCGGAGGCCAGCAAAGCTCGATCTCACTGGCCTTGGGCAAGGCTCCACCTTGCCAGATTCAACGAGGTCGAACTAGCCCGATTCTGGCTAGCCCGAGGCCTCGCCTGGTGAGGCTCTGCTTACCGAAATCGGGCGAGTTCGAGGCTCGACTGAGGCCGGCAAGGCCTCGGCCTTGCTAGATCGGCAAGCTCGTCCTTGCCGATAGCCGAAAGACACCACAAGTATCATAACTCTCGTACGTTCCTAATTACGAATCGTAATTACGATAATGCCCTTCTTTTTTTTTTCCCTAGAAATGGTGCCCCAAATGATAAATTCCTGTACCCACCCAAACGTAAGAAGTCATTAACCAGGATACTTCGTCACCTAGAAGAAGAAGCTGAAAGTAAACATACCCCCATTTGTTTACAAACGCGCAGGTAGGTATCCAAGATTTTATGCATGTTTGTCCTTTCGTTTTCTCTGTGACGAAAAAAAAAGTGAGATGATATATTCGAGACTGATTTTGCCCCTTGACTACTCCTGGCTCCTCCATGATTTCTAAAATTACGCTTCTTATTGAAACTAAAGGGTAGTCTCCCAAATAAGTTGTTGGTGTAAGCCCAGCCCAAACAATAGACCTCACACAAAATATCTCCAAATCAATATTGGTTCTCGGTTATGTTATCTAACATTTAAAGATTTTCATAAAGTCGGCCAGCTCCATGCACATAGGTGTACTCCTATTCAAATAATTTCATAGGTGCATTCCTATTATAGGTGAGTCGTTGAACCCAATTTCAGTAGAATTGGAAAGAAGACCCAAGCACGAAGCAAGGATTCGAAAAGGCGCACCTAAATAATCTAGATACCAAACCCATTGATTGCTGAAAATTGCATTTAAAGCGCTTTGCAACAGCCTACGGACATCCAACAGTTCCCAGCCTGCAGTGACAAATTAACCAGTAGCATGCAATCGACATGAATTAGAGGCTGATCAAAACTCACCAGTCACGTATTATCGTCGTTGGATTAAGGCTTTGGTCAAATGCAAGGAATGTTTCCTCCCTGAAGCAAATTGTAAATCAATGTCATACTCTCTCCACACAAATGTTATAAAAAAAACATAAACTGCAGAATCAAAAATTAGGATGACTATCATATGAACTGTCTTGAATACCGATTGCAACAAACGTTAATTCTGTTAGCGCTACCTACGAGTCCATGCATGCTATCGCACGTCGTTACCTTCCAAGAACCTTCTCTGCCTTTGAAGCCAAGGGCCAGAAGCCCGACAGAACCACTTACTATCTGGAAATTTCAAGCACGTAGAGCCCATTTATAACAGTAATCTAGTACACAAATCATTTTAGCAACAGATCCGCCAAAACCTTTTGAGATTCGTATTATGCATCATTGTATTCTAATGATTGGAAACTCCTTTTTTGATGTGTGCCCGAAAGTCATGAAATATCCCGTCCATGCCAAAAATTCGAATAGCTGGCTCAAACATGCAATTATTTACAAATGAAGGATCGAATTTATGTTGCGCGTCCAACACGTGAATAAGTTTTATTCCCTTTATAGCACCGACATTTTTTTCCCTAGAACTTCTTCTGTTCATTGTGCTTCTTTGTGTCACTATGGTCCGTCTTTGCAAACTTTGCTTATAATCGTGCGCCTTGCTTCTTACACGTGGCATGTGCATATCATGTTGGACCGTTGGGTTAGAGTATGAAGAGATCATATTAAACTGAACCAACCCGACCCACAGATTGTGTAGGGATGTTGCGAGAAATGAGTAATCTTAGATAGATAAGAATTAATTAATTAAATAATTAAATCAAAGTTTGCAAGATTTTAGCGACCCGCGAAAAGTTTTGAACCATTGGAAAAAGCTAGATTACCTTTTATTTTTGTTAAACTGAATTTAAACAAAAAAAAAACTCTTTTATCCGAATCTACAACTCATATTATCTATGCATATCGAATGATTCGTTTAGTGTAAATGTATGAAACGTTGCTTGAGTCACAAAACATGAAAAAGTGAAAATAATGAGGAATTCGTATGTGTCTTCTCAAAAATCACACTCATAGGTCTGAAGAAAAAGGACAGCATTAACGGCTCTTCTTCAGCAACGAAGTTAAACGTTAAAATGCGGAAGAGAGTAATTTTGTATATTTTGATATATCATAATGAGATTACATCAGCCTATTATAGGTTTTATGAAATGACTAAATAAGATAATATATCAATCAAGATACGTACAATCAAAGAGAGATATTCGCTCAATATTGAAAGATACAGAAAACCATCAAAATTATCTTAAATATCTCTAACAAACGAAAAGCCAAAACGGGTTTTCCACATGGAAAAAAGGAGGAAAAAGAAGAAGGCTGAAATTTATTAAAATACTTGAAAGCTAAACCACGCTTTATCTAACGGTTTAAATTTTTAAAACGATTGACATCGGTCTCACATAATTTTATATAAGTAGAGATCTTGAGTTTAAATCTAGTTTAAAACGGAATTCGTATTTGTCTTCTTCATAATCACATCCATGGGCCTCAAGAAAAAGACGACGTCGGCGTCGGCAGCTCTATTTCAGCAACAAAAAGCCACTATGGGTTTTTCACATTAATAAAATTAAAAAAAGGTTAAAATGATCTATCGGATTAAAAAGTTAAGGATTAACACTACCAAAAAATCTCACATCGGTACAATCGTGCCACATTTATTATAAACTAACTTCCATGTCATAGAGAATATACCATCTCACATTTATCTCAAATTAATTTTCGTGACTCAAAAGATGAGTTTGTTAATTTTGTGCTTATGACTTGAAAAACATTTTGTTCTTCTTTCCTAAAAACCAGTGGCCCTACTTATAAGTTGCAATTGCAATGGGCAGTGGCATTTGGTTTCTTTAATTTTGTCGAGGCCCACGAGATTGCACTCGTGGGGTGCGGTGTTATTCCCACAAGAAGGGACAAAGATTTAAGGAAGATGATAGGATGATGGCCTCCACCATATTTGTCCCGTTTCCTAGAATCCCACTTGGTGGGCCACAGGTCGGATCCTTTAAATTATTTTAAAAAACAATAAATCAAATAAAAAAATAAGAAAATAGAAAAGATGCTTTCTAGAAACATTATTAATATAAAATTTCCTTTACATTCAATGTAAAAAAGACCGGTTTAAATATCTTTATTGCTAGACAAACAATTGTAGAATTTCTATTAACTACATCTTCATTATAAAACATTTTTCACTTGCAATCGTGAAAAAAAAAGTAATTCACATGCACTAGTTATATCGAAAGTCACTTCTACATGTATAAAAGTTAGTTAAAGTTACCAACTGCATATGAAATGACCAGCAAGATGAATAAGTAACTCACCACAAAAATTCGTTAGAATTTTGAATTGAAAATTATTGAGTACATGGGGATATAATAAGTAGAAATGGTCACACATGCTATTTTTATGTTGAAAATTGCTATCAATAGAGAATTTACTAACTATAGGTAGGTAAAAATATTTCTCCTAATTCAAAGTCAGGATTCACCCCTCTTGATCCACTTGAGCTTGAGACCAGACCATAAAGATAACTAGTTATTGATAATCACATGTTTCTACTATGTAAAAGATAATTTAATTATATAGATAGATAAGAAATTGACTAACTTATCTACAAGTGACCTTGCGAGCCTCAGACGATCATATATTTAGGGTCACCGAGGTTGGGCAGCCATCCACGGTGGTCACTACCTCTATGGTTGCAAGATTGCAAACACCACAAGTTCCCTATGTGCCTCGCGGGGGTATCTATTTGACAAGGTTTAAGTTTAGGTTTAGGTTTGTGGGTAAATTTTGCAACCAAAAAAAAAAGAGAGAGGCATTTTCCTTGTTCTAAGATAACGTGTGACAAGTAAAGAAGATCCTCAACTATGTGATTTCATAATAATACCTTACAAGCGGCCTAATAAGTATAGGAGGTGTATTGATCAAGTGGTCATGTTATGACATACACGTTTTAGCAATAATACTATACATATCAAGATTGGTCTACGAAATCGGTATGCTAATTATTTTGAGAGACTATAAGTGGGCCTTTAAATAAACGGATGATATACAAAACTTTAACCATAGTATACTGCATTACTTAATATATTAATTTCATAAATCAATCTTAATATTATATTATTAGTATTTCTCTACTTGATCAAACAAGGAACAGAACATAACAAAATAATTCACTTAAGCAATACTCATCTGTGGACGCCGGGAAGTACTCTCCCTAGCAAAACACAAAGCAATAAATTGACAAGATGGAAATTACGATAAACGGCGATCTTTGCTTCGACACGGACGTAATTATGCACGCATGACTTTATTTGGTCATCTCTCTGATCTGCTCTCTACAAGCGCCGGCGAAACGAGAGGCTCCACTGGGAGGGAGAGCTATTGTATGCCGCCGCTATGCAAGGTGGACCAGGTGCCTGCTCCAGATATCCATGTGAACTGTTGAATCCGACATGCATGTTCATGCTAAACAATACCTTGTTCCAGCCCTTCCGCGCTGCTCTCTTCCTCAACCGCTGTCGGAAGAACAAGGCACAAGAGGAAGGGCAAGCACGACAAGCCACAACACAGCCAACACGCCCACAAGAGGCTGGGCGGAAGAAAAGAGCTCACCATCCCGAAGAAGGTAACCAAGACGGATGCCACTCCGAAACACTCCAATGTGCTCGCGAACCGAGGGCACATCCCACGCACCAGCATGCCGTTCCACGTGGTGGTGAACCCGATGGAGAGCGCGAGTACGACCGCGCTGGCTTGCAGGTGGATCAAACCCCAGGTTCTGGTTTAAGAGGAGCCCCATGGTCATGGGAACGGCGAACCCCAGCACCGCCTTCCCCAGCTCGTCTCTGGAACAGGGACGCTATTGGGTGAACCGGGCCAGGCCGGGACGAGTCGAACGTTCTGGCCTGAGAGCTTCCGGCAGTTGTTGTGCTTGTGGTTCCATGCGCATTCAACGTGGGTATGGCTCCATCATTGATTGGCAGTGAGACGTCTACTACGACGGAGATGGAATCGTCCACCACCGGACAGCATGCTGGGCTAGCGCCACCGTGTGAAGTGGAAGAGGCAGTGCGGTTTGGGATCAGGTCGTTGCATGATGATGCAAGCGATGGAATATGGGAAGTGAGGATGTGGAAGAATGAGATGAACCATGAACGAGTTGCCGAAGTCCGGTGAGCGGCCATTTCTCGTTCGGACAAGTACCTCTGCGCGAGGACGGCAGTGGAATAATATCACAAGAGAGATCGAATGGTTTAATGGATCAGAGATGGTGTTGCACAAATGTTGGAGGTTTTGGTTGGGAAGAGCCGGACCCTCTCAAGGCCCATTCTTTCAAGGGGTTCGACAAGACCGAGTGTTTAAAAAGGGTTTGGAGTGAGACCAAGTGTGAAAAGAAAGTTATATTCCCAGCATGAAGAAATCGGAGAGAATGAGGCAACATGGTGCGTCAATTAGACACGTGGCATCCATACAGAGAGCGAATATATATTTATCTTTTTTTGTTATATTTTTCCTCCTCTTTAGCTTCTCTAGTCCGTTGACATTTCTTGTAGATCTATAACACGATACGGAAAAGGCGACGTAGGAAAGCGAAGACGAAACGATATGCATATACTTGTAATTATTTGAGTGATTAGGTAAATCTAAATTTTGAGGACGAAATTTCTTTAAAGATGGAAGATTTGTGACATCCGGAATTTTCTATGTTTGATAATAATATTTAGGATATAAAGTTAAGTATTAATTAGCTTTGAGTTTTGGATGGCATGTATGAAATCTCAACTAGGTCATTAATTTTGTGATGTACAGAAAGTGCGAACAATGATTTTTCGCAACCGTAGTCACTTGAAGTGCGATGCTTTAAGATTAAATTTATAAATGTCAACATGTACGTTGATTGTATAGAGTGACGGTAATTAACTGACCGCCATGGTATCTATTGACAAGGATCAATACGTTCCGAAATATAGTTAGTTGTAGGTCTCCAAGTTTTACTAGTTCCAAAGTAGTTGAATTAATGGCCTTCAAGGAATGCACTTCATCCTAATCAAAAGATGGGGTTGAAAATCCACTACATGTACGATTGAATTTTAGAACTCTAAAATCACGATGACCCGTAAACTTTAATTGTTGAGATGCTAAGAATGAGAATAAATTAAATCAATTTGTTTCTCCTTTATATTCGAACGATCACTATAACATTAATATTAATGAGTACTTTTATAAGACACTAGAAAATAGGTAACGAATTTGCTTTTTAAGGACATATATTATTGAAACATGCTAGTAGTAATTGACTCTTAATTATCATGTTAATTGCTAAATCACAAATAACTTGCTTGAATGGGTGTGGGCTTTTGACCCATTTATGACCTTTTTTTTGGGCTTTATTTTTTCTCAACCCATTTATGACCATTTAGAAAAAACTAGTTACCCATTCGTAATTGAGCTCATTAAATCTGAGTCACAAAATGGGCATTTGCCAGCGCTAAATTCTTTATAAGTATTTCAATTTATAGGTTTTTTTTACTTTTTTATTTTTTTTACTAATTTTTTTATTATTTAACTTTCTTTTTTAATTTGATGTGAAGTTGTTATTCTAGTAACATATACACGTGAAGAGTTTAAAGTGGGTTAAATGGGTGGGTATGGGTTTTCCTAGATTGGGTTATATATTAATATGTTTTGGTAATATGAGTCGGGTTGTATCTGGTATATGCCATTAAATTTACATTATATGAAAATGGGTCAAAACAGGTTAAATGGGTCAATATGGATTGTACTATTTTCAACTCAACCCAAATCCGACCCAACCCATTTGACGGGCCTACTCTAGACTATCCTCCACATTCTCGCTCTTGACTACGGAGCTTGCTTCTTCTCTCGAGCTTTTTTCAATGGTGCTGAAGTTCAACTCGTTAACCACTCTACCTTCATGTCCGGCAACCGATGCCGTTGTCGCATTCGGCGCCACACTGGCTCCGGTCCGTCTCGGCTTCCATCATTTCGTGCTTCCATATAGGCGACCTCAGGATCAATGGCTCTTTCACGGATTGATTGTCACTGAAATTGAATTTGGTAGCTAGAAGGTCAATATCAATGAAGTGGGTATTTCCACTTTTGTCCATGAACTGAGCTGTGGAGAGAGACAGTTAGTTGGCGTCGGGAAGAAAACAAAAGTCTTCGTAAAGATGCGGTGGACTCGGCATTTTGCACTGAGACCGAGTGTGAAAACAAAGTTATATTCCTAGCATGAAGAAATCGGAGAGAATGAGGTAACATGGTGCGTCAATTAGACACGTGGCATCCATACAGAGAGAGAATATATATTTATCTTTTTTTGTTATATTTTTCCTCCCTTTAGCTTCTCTAGTCCGTTAACATTTCTTGTAGATCTGTACCATGATATGGAAAAGGCGCCGTGGGAAAGTGAAGACGAAATGAGACGCACATACCCGTAATTATTTGAGTGATCAGGTAAATCTAAATTGTGAGGATGAAGTTTCTTTAAAGAGAGAAGATTTGTGACATCCGAAATTTTCTATGTTTGATAATAATATTTAGGATATAAAGTTAAGTATGAATTAGCTTTGAGTTTTGGATGGCATGTATGAAATCTCAGTTGGGTCATTAATTTTGTGATGTACAGAAAGTGCAAACGATGATTGTGATAGGAGTGGCTTAATGACGTACTGCTGACCTCGTGAGCCTCAAACAACCATATATTTGGGGTCACGTGAGGTTGGGCAGCCATTCACGGTGGTGGCAACCTCTATGATTGCAAGATTGCGAACACTAGCAGTTCCCTATGTGCTTCGCGGGGATATATGTTAGACAAGATTTAAGTTTAGGTTTAGGTTTTTGGGTAAATTTTGCAAAAAAATAAAAGAAAAGAAAAAGAAGAGTCATTTTCCTCATTCTAAGATAACGTGTGACAAGCCTCAATTATGTAATTTCCATAATAATAATAATTTACAAGCGATCTAATAAGCATCGGAGGTATGTTTGTCAAGTGGTCATGTTATGGCATACACATTTTAGTAATAATACTATATGTGTCAAGATTGGTCTAGGAAATTGGTATGCTAATTGTTTTGAGAAATTGTATGAGGGTCTTTAAATAAGCGGACCGTACACAATACTTTAACTTTAATATACCACATACCTTAATATATTAATAATCAAAAATGAATCTTAATATTATATTTTTTAGTATTTCTCTACTTGATCAAACTAGGAACAGAACACAACGAAATAATTTACTTGAACAATACTCATCTGTTGATGCCGGGAAGTACTTTCCTTAGTAAAACACAAAGCAATAAATTGTCTAAGTGGAAATTACGATAAACGGCGATCTTTGCTTCGACAAGGACGTAATTATGCATGGATGACTTTATTTGGTCATTTCTCTGATCTGCTCTCCGCGAGCGTGAGACGAGACCAGAGGCTCCACCGAGAGGGAGAGTTATTGTATGCCGCCGCTATGCAAGGTGGACCGAGTGCCTGCTCCAGATATCCATGTGAACTGTTGAATCCGACATGCATGTTCATGCTAAACAATACCTTGTTCCAGCCCTTCCGCGCTGCTCTCTTCCTCAACCGTCGGAGGAGGAACAAGGCACAAGAGGAAGGGCAAGCAGGACAAGCCACAACACAGCCAACACGCCCACACGAGGCTGGGCGGAACAAAAGAGCTCACCAGTCCAAAGAAGGCGACCAAGACGGATCCCACTCCGAAACACTCCAACGCGATCCCAACCCGAGGGCAGATCCCACGCAGCAGCCTGCCATTCCACGTGGCGGTGGACCCGATGGCGAGAGCGAGTACGATGGCACTGGCCTGCAGGTGGGTCAACTCCTGGTACTGGTTGAAGAGGAGCCCCGTGGTCATGGGAACAGCGAACCCCAGCACCTCCTTCCCCGGCTCCTGCCTCCGGAACAGGGACGCTATCCGGTGAACTAGGCCCGGACGGGACGAGTCCAACGTCCTGGTCTGACAGCTTCCGGCAGTCGTTGTGCTTCTGGTTCCAGGCGCATTCAAAGTGCTCATGGCTCCACCGTCGATTTGCGGCGGGACTTCTACTACGACGGGGATGGAATCTTCCACCACCAAGCAGCGTGGTGGGCTAGCGCCACCGTGTGAAGCGGAAGTGGCGGTGCAGTTGGGAATCTGATTGTTGCATGATGGTGCAAGCGATGGAATATGGGAAGTGACTTGAGCGGCCATTTCTTGCTCGGACAAGTACTTCTGCACAATGATGGCCACGGAATAATTTCACAAGGGAGATATAATGGTTTAATGGATCAGAGATGGGTGTTGCACAAATATTGGAGGTTTTTGTTTGGGAAGAGCAGGACCCCTTTCAAGAGGCTCGACAAGAATGAGAGAGAAACCGAGAGAGATGAGAGAAAGGAAGGAAGGGAGAGAGATAGAAAGAGGGGCTTTCGTTGCGAAGTAGTATTTTCTCGTAATACGAGACCCCTCCCCCCTTTTTATACTGTGAGTCTCTGAGAGGGCATGGAAAACTAAAAATATATGAAAAGACAACTGATATATTATACAAACTCTTTTTTTTTATCTTATATAGATATCTCGCTCGTGGGAAAAAAATTGGGGGACCACTCCAAAAAAACCTCTAGTCAAAAACCTTACCTCAAAAACAAACTCCGGGAACTTTTCATTTTGGGGACAGCTCCCCAAAAACCTCACCTCAACAGCGTTACCTCAAAAACGACGAAATCAAACCCGGATTTGATTTTGTCGTTTTTGAGGTAACGCTGTTGAGGTGAGGTTTTGATTTCGTCGTTTTTGAGGTAACGCTGTTGAGGTGAGGTTTTGATTTCGTCGTTTTTGAGGTAACGCTGTTGAGGTGAGGTTTTTGGGGAGCTGTCCCCAAAATGAAAAGTTCCCGGAGTTTGTTTTTGAGGTAAGGTTTTTGATTAGAGGTTTTTTGGGAGTGGTCCCCTCGGTGGGAAAATCGAAGAAGGTTCACAACCTCCCCAATTTTTTTCCCACGAGCGAGATATCTAGTCCCACTCTCCTTTTGGTTCCCACCGGCTCCAATTGAACCCCTCCAATTTTTTTCCGCGAGCGATACAGGTATATAAGATAAGAAAAAAGGAGTTTGATACGGTGGTAAATAGACTCTAATCATCCACCCCATCTCGAGTAAGAGTGATCAATTCTCAATCCAGTCTGGTTCTAAGGTGGAATTTGTAATAGAACTGGTTCCCAAAATTGGGAGCTGGAGACCGGACTAATTGATCCTAGGATCAAGAACCGGTCTCTTTTTTTTTCCCACTACTTCATTCATTACATTACACGAATTTTTATAATAAGTAACCTCAAAGTTTCAAAGTGTGGGAATAATCTTCACTAGGAAACATAACCTCATACTAAAGCCCCCAAATGAATTATGCTTTTGCTGTCTATCCTATTCGGTTTTTCAATAACATTATCTATACAATTCAATAAAATATATATATGTAGTCGGTATAGTCCGCTCGGTCCAATTCGGTTATGCCGGATCGTCCAGATACCAATTCCACTTTTAGGAATCGAAACTAGACCCAACCTACCGGTTCGGTCTGAGCGATTTATGGTTCAGACGGTCTATTTTACACACACTTGATCTCAAGAGAGACCATAGGTCTAAATAGACAATTTACCACCATATCCAACTCCTCTTCTTTTCCATATTATATTCCCCCAGATAGACCATATAGGTCCGTCATGCATGGCCGCAGCATACGATAACTCTCCCTCCCAGTTGTTTTTTTGTTGCTAAAAACTCTCCCTCCCAGCTGTGGACGGTTGTAGGGAGCAGATCGGAGAAATGACCAAATAAAAGTCATGCCTGCATGTTCATGCCCGTGTCGAACCAAAGATCGCCGTTACCGTAACTTCCATCCGGATAATTTCTTGCGGTGTGTTTACAAAGGAGACCACTTCCCGGCCCCATTCTCTAAGTAATCCATTTTTGTGTGTTCTATTCGTAGTTGTTCTGTTCATTGCGTTGGTTCAAATTTGTGTTAGCATAGAGTAGTCTATCTATAACTTTGCATTTTAAATCTGTAACTAAAACTAAACACTCAAGCTCTCCTAATCACGCCAAGAAGAGAAAGCTAAGACAAGAAAAAAACTCATGTTCCAACAGAGACGGTGAGTTGATATGAGAGAGAGATATTCAAACTTAAATATCATCCACAGAGACGGGGAAAAATTATCGTAAAAATTCTTAACATATTGTAGTTGTACCAATTCAATCCTAAGCCTTTTGCATTTGTGCCAATTCAAGTCATCAAGTCAATTTTGACCGGAAATCGTTGATGGGGACACCAACCATAGCCGGTCGTCCAGTCACACTAACATAGGCAATTTTAAATAACATTTTTTATAGAATTTTCTTTTATATTTTTTCTTTTTTTTCCTTTTCTTTTCTTCCTACTTTTCTTTTTTTTTTCCCACGGTCTTGTCGGCCTTGCCTGGATCTAGGGAAGGCCTGGGGGTAGCCGACCGCCGGTGGCGAGCCCATGGCCGCCTTCCCCCATGACCGGCGAGACCACGAAGTGGGCGAAGGCGACCATGGCCTCACCAGCCACAAGCGAGTCCGACTTTGTCCATGGCTGGGGAGGCCATGGCAAGGTCCGTGTGTGGCTAGCCACACCATGGCCACCTTGGTCGCGGAGAAAGTTGAACTCGTCCTCGGCTAGCGAGGCCATGACCGCCTTTGCCCACGGCCTTCGCCCAATGGCCAGCGACCATGGGAAGAAAAAAATGAAAATTCAAAAAAATAAAATAAATTATTATTAAAAATTATCCATGTCAGCATCGAACGGCCAAAATTGACAAGATGGATTGAATTGGCACAAATGCAAAAGGTTTGTGACTGAATTGATAAAAAAAAGATTTATGACTAAATTGACACGCAAAAGATTTACAACTGAATTGGTAAAAAAAATTTAGGACTGAATTGATACGATTATAATAAGTTCGGGACTTTGGTAATTTTCCCACGGAGACATTTAAGTAGAATTGGAAAGAAGACCCCGAGCACGAAGCAAGGTTTCGAAAAGGCACACCCAAATGATCTAGATATTAAATCCATCAATTGCTGAGAATTGCATTTAAAGCCCGTGCAACAGCCAACGGACATCCAACCAGTCCCAGCCTGCAGTGACAAATTACTCAGCAGCTTGCAATCGACACGAATTTAGAGGCCGATCGAAACTTACCAGTCACGCATTATGGTCGTTGGATTAGGGCTTTGGCCAAATGCAAGGAATGTTTCCTCCTTTAAAGCAATTGCGATCAATGTCGTGCTCTACATACACGTGTCATCCGAAAACTAATAATTATGCCGCACAAAAAGTTAGGATGACTATCCCACGAACTGTCTTGGGTACCGATTGCAGCCAACATCGATTCCCATACATGCTCTTGTATGCTGTTACATTCCAGAAACCTTCTCTCTACCTCTGAAGCCAAGGGCCAGAAGCAGCTGGCAAAACCACTTAGGGCGCACATGGAATGCATTCCGGAATAAAAATTCTGTTCTGGAACAGAATGACGTTTGTTAAAAAATTTCCGGAATGCATTCTAGAGCGATTTTTGCATTCTGGAATAAAAATGCGTTTGTTAAAAATACTTGATTCCAGAATGAGTTTTTGGCAAGAAAAAGAGAAACTACTTTTTATAACTTCTTTGATTCCGGAATGCATTCTCCCTATTTTCTCACAAATTTTTTTTTTTAGAAAATGCATAAAAATTAAAAAATTCTAGAAAAATTCATAAAAATTTCTAAAAAATAAAAAAAAGTCAGATTTCGGGAAAATATGAAATTTGGTGAATTTTTTTAAAAAAAATAAATAAATCAAAAATTTCAAAACTTCATAGAATAGCTTAAAACACATGTGGCCACCCACTTTGAGTGAAATTTAAATTTTTTGAGATGCCCAAAAAAAATCAAAAATTTCAAAATTTCACAAAAAGGCTTAAAATACTCGTGGCCACCTACTTTGAGTGAAATTTAAATTTTTTGAGGTGCCAAAAAAAATCAAAAACTTCAAAACTTCAAAAATGGCTTACAATACCTGTGGCCACTCACTTTGAGTGAAATTTAAATTTTTTGAGGTGCCCAAAAAAATAAAAAAAAATAAAAAATTTCAAAACTTCACAGAATGGCTTAGAATACTTGTAGCCACCCACTTTAAGTAAAATTTAAATTTTTTAAGGTGCCCAAAAAAATACAAAATTTCAAAACTTCACAAAATGGCTTAAAATACCTGTGGCTATCAACTTTGAGTGAAATTTAAATTTTTATAGGTGCCCAAAAAAAATTTTAAAAATAAAAAATTTCAAAACTTTACAGAATGGTTTATAATGCATGTGGTCACCCACTTTGAGTAAAATTTAAATTTTTTTAGGTGCAAAAAAAATCAACAAATCAAAACAGATTTCTATTCTAGAAATCAATTTCTAGAACAGAATTAGTCATGTTTTACCAAACAGATTTCTCCTCCATAAATCAATTTTTGACAAGAATTTGATTTTTGGAGCAGAACGGTTACCATTGGCACCCTTAGGGTGCGCATGGAATGCATTCGGGAATAAAAATTCTGTTCCAAAATGCATTCTGGAACAGAATGGCGTTTGTTAAAAAATTTCCGGAATGCATTCTGGAGTGATTTTTGCATTATGGAATAAAAATGCGTTTGTTAAAAATATTTGATTCCAGAATGCATTCTTGATTCCAGAATGAGTTTTTGGCAAGAAAAAGAGAAGCTACTTTTTTGTAGCTTCTTGATCTCGGAATGCATTCTCCCTATTTTCTCACAAATTTTTTTTCAAAAAATGCATAAAAATTGAAAAATTCTAGAAAAATTCATAAAAATTTCCAGAAAATAAAAAAAAGTCAAATTTCGGGAAAATATGAAATTTGGTGAATTTTTTTAAAAAAATTAAAAATTTCAAAACTTCACAAAATAGCTTAAAACACATGTGGCTACCCACTTTGAGTGAAATTTAAATTTTTTGAGATGCCAAAAAAAAATCAAAAATTTCAAAACTTCACAAAATGGCTTAAAACACCTGTGACCACCTACTTTGAGTGAAATTTAAATTTTTTGAGGTGCAAAAAAAAAAGAAAATTAATAAAAATAATAAAATTTTTCAAAATTTCACAAAATGGCTTGAAATACCTGTGGCCACCCACTTTGAGTGAAATTTAAATTTTTTGAGGTGCCCAAAAAAATACAAAATTTCAAAACTTCACAAAATGGCTTAAAATACCTGTAGCCACCCACTTTGAGTAAAATTTAAATTTTTTGAGGTGCCCAAAAAAATAAAAAAAACTTCACAAAATGGCCTAGAATACTTGTGGCCACACCACTTTAAGTGAAATTTAAATTTTTTTAGGTGCCCAAAAAAATTTTAAAAATAAAAAATTTCAAAAATTTACATAATGGCTTATAATGCATGTGGCCATCCACTTTGAGTAAAATTTAAATTTTTTTAGTTGCAAAAAAAATCAACAAATCAAAACAGATTTCTATTCTAGAAATCAATTTCTAGAGCAGAATTAGTCATGTTTTACCAAACAGATTTCTCCTCCATAAATCAATTTCTAGCAAGAATTTGATTTCTGGAGCAGAATGGTTACCATTCGCACCCTTAGGGTGCGCATGGAATGCATTCGGGAATAAAAATTTTGTTCCGGAATGCATTCCGGAACAGAATGACGTTTTTTTAAAAAATTTCCGGAATGCATTCTGGAGCGATTTTTGCATTATGGAATAAAAATGCTTTTGTTAAAAATACTTGATTCCAGAATGCGTTCTTGATTCCAGAATGCATTTTTTATTCCATAATGAGTTTTTGGCAAGAAAAAGAGAAGCTACTTTTTGTAGCTTCTTGATTCCGGAATGCATTCTCCCTATTTTCTCATAATTTTTTTTAAAAAATGCATAAAAATTGAAAAGTTTTAGAAAATTCATAAAAATTTTCAGAAAATAAAAAAAAGTCAGATTTCGGGAAAATATGAAATTTGGTGAATTTTTTTTTAAAAAAATCAAAAATTTCAAAACTTCATAGAATAGCTTAAAACACATGTAGCCACCCACTTTGAGTGAAATTTAAATTTTTTGAGATGCCAAAAAAAAATCAAAAATTTCAAAACTTCACAAAATGGCTTAAAACACTTGTGGCCACCTATTTTGAGTGAAATTTAAATTTTTTGAGGTGCAAAAAAAAAGAAAATTAATAAAAATAATAAAATTTTTCAAAACTTCACAAAATGGCTTAAAATACCTGTGGCCACCTACTTTGAGTGAAATTTAAATTTTTTGAGGTGCCCAAAAAAATACAAAATTTCAAAACTTCACAAAATGGCTTAAAATACTTGTAGCCACCCATTTTGAGTAAAATTTAATTTTTTTTAGGTGCCCAAAAAAATAAAAAAAACTTCACAAAATGGCCTAGAATACTTGTGGCCACACCACTTTGAGTGAAATTTAAATTTTTTTAGGTGCCCAAAAAAATTTTAAAAATAAAAAATTTCAAAAATTTACAGAATGGATTATAATGCATGTGGCCATCCACTTTGAGTAAAATTTAAATTTTTTTAGGTGCAAAAAAAATCAACAAATCAAAACAGATTTCTATTCTAGAAATCAATTTCTGGAGCAGAATTAATCATGTTTTACCAAACAGATTTCTCCTCCATAAATCAATTTCTAGCAAGAATTTGATTTCTGGAGCAGAATGGTTACCATTTGCACCCTTAGGGTGCGCATGGAATGCATTTGGGAATAAAAATTCTGTTCCGGAATGCATTCCGGAACAGAATGGCGTTTGTTAAAAAATTTCTGGAATGCATTCTGGAATGATTTTTGCATTATGGAATAAAAATGCGTTTGTTAAAAATATTTGATTCCAGAATGCATTCTTGATTTCAGAATGCATTTTTTATTCCAGAATGAGTTTTTGGCATAGAAAAGAGAAGCTACTTTTTATAGCTTCTTGATTCCAGAATGCATTCTCCCTATTTTCTCACAATTTTTTTTTCAAAAAATGCATAAAAATTGAAAAATTCTAGAAAAATTCATAAAAATTGCCAGAAAAGAAAAAAAAGTCAAATTTCGGGAAAATATAAAATTTGGTGAATTTTTTTTAAAAAAAATTAAAAATTTCAAAACTTCACAGAATATCTTAAAATACATGTGGTCACCCACTTTGAGTGAAATTTAAATTTTTTGAGATGCCCAAAAATAATCAAAAATTTCAAAACTTCACAAAACGGCTTAAAATACCTGTGACCACCTACTTTGAGTGAAATTTAAATTTTTTGAGGTGCAAAAAAAAGAAAAATAATAAAAATAATAAAAATTTTCAAAACTTCACAAAATGGCTTAAAATACCTGTGGCCACCCACTTTGAGTGAAATTTAAATTTTTTGAGGTGCCCAAAAAAATACAAAATTTCAAAACTTTACAAAATGGCTTAAAATACCTGTAGCCACCCACTTTGAGCAAAATTTAAATTTTTTGAGATGCCCAAAAAAAAATTTCATAAAATGGCCTAGAATACTTGTGGCCACCCACTTTGAGTGAAATTTAAATTTTTTTAGGTGCCCAAAAAAAATTTCAAAATAAAAAATTTCAAAAGTTTACAAAGTGGCTTATGATACCTATGACCATCCACTTTGAGTAAAATTTAAATTTTTTTAGGTGCAAAAAAAATCAACAAATCAAAATAGATTTCTGTTCCAGAAATCAATTTCTGGAGTAGAATTAGTCATGTTTTACAAAACAGATTTCTCCTCCAGAAATCAATTTCTGGCAAGAATTTCATAAATCAATTTCTGGCAAGAATTTGATTTCTATAGCAGAATGGTTACCATTCGCACCCTTACTATCTAGAAAATTCAAGTAGGTGGAAGTTAGTCACCTGTTTCTCCAAGCCACAACCCGTTTATAACTGTAATCTAGTTCCCAAATCATTTTCGCAGCAAATCCGCCGAAATCTTTCAAGATCCGTATTATGCGTCATCGTATTATAATGATCGGAAACTCCTTATTTAATATGTGTGCCCGAAGGTCATGAAATATACCGTCCACGCCAAAAATTCGAATAGGTGGCTCAAACATGAAATGATTTACAAATGAAGGACTGGATTTATGTTGTACGTCCAATTCCTGAATACGTTTCATCCCTTTTGTCGCGCTGACTTGTTTCGTCAAAGTTATGCTTCTTTGCGTCGCTATGGCCCGTCTTTGCAAACTTCGCTTTTAATCGTGCGCCTTGCTTCCTTCTAGTTTTATTACGTTGAATTCGTATTTTGGATTCTTTTGCTACTGAACTTGCCGTATTGTTACCAAAACGGTTAATATAACATCTTTTTTGGGCTTTTCCCAAATGCTGTTCAATGAGTATATATTAAAAAGCCCATACACAAGCTAAATCTATCAGCTGGGCCGAGCCGATAAGTCAATTGATTAGCGTCTACCTTCGCGAGCTACACGTGGCATGTGCATATCATGTCGGACTGTTGGGTTGGGCAACGACAATAGTTTCAATTGACTAATTTTTTTTAGCGATTTAATTAATTATTTTTCAAAAAATATTTTTTAAATTTTCCTTAAAACAAACGCACCTTAAGTTTGTAAGATTTTAGTGACCCGCAAAAAGTTCCGAACCATTATAATCGGGAAAGGCTAGATTACCTTTTATTTTTGTTAATTCGAAAAAGTTTATTTTATCCGAATCTAAAATTCATTTCATATATACATTTTGGATGAATTCCTTGGTGTATTTGTACAAAATGATGCTCAAGTCACAAAATTTTAAAATAATTGACATAAATTGTTATTGATAATGAAAGTATTTTCGGTTGGCTAATTTTTCTAAACGATTTAAGTGATTACTTTTCGGAAAATGTTTCTAAATCACTCATCTTCCTCAAAACGAACGCACCTTAGAAAAAGAAAATTTTGGCTACTACCTCAAAAGAGGGGCACGGGAACTGATGAGGATATACAAGCGACGTCTAGAAGGGCAAAATTTCGGAATATCTTAGGAACTTGTTTCTTGGCCCGAGTAGCATTTTACAGACCGAAACGAATAGCCGTGCTCGAAGAATCATTGGCCAATGGCCATAGCACGAACCAAGACCATTTGGCTAGCTCCGTGCACATCGGTTTGCGACAGGATCGGCTTGGACCCCCGCTCCTGTTCAAGAGGCATCCGAAGTGATATGGTTGCAGTACTGCTGTTTTGTTTACATTTCCGATGGATACGGCATCTCTCTTGCTCCACAACCGCTCAGGCGAAATAGAAAAAAGAGAATAAAATACGGATCCATGTAAAAAGATTATGAGCCATATTAATCCGTGTGATAAAGAACGAATGTGCAGCTTTTAGAGCACCCTGGCTCGTTGCGTTGATTCGAGTTGGTATTAGCATGGAGCAGTTTATCTATAACTTAGTTGGATCCCATTTCCGAGTAAATTTTCTTCCAGGCCGGGGATAATTAATTCCATGGGTCCTCAGGCCCACAAATTAATGTTGCAACAACATGTTTTGAGTTTGGGTCATATGAGATTCGGGTCGGATTCAAGTCAAAGAAAATATTGTTTCGGGTCGGATTGGCTAGCATGGAAACCCGATTCATTGACACCACTAACAACAGGCGTCATGACTTGGTTTAATTGTAGGTGGGTACAGAAGAATTCGGCCCGTCAAACCTCACCTTAAAAAATGCCAACTTTTCAAGGGATCTGCGTCATCCTCGGCTGAAAGTTCATGGAAACGGATTTATGACCCTCATTTATTGTTTACTCAAGTTGGTATGCAGCCTTGGCTTTTCCGCACTGAGGTTCTTGTGCTGCCCTATCTTAGAATCACATCTTCATTTCTTACTGTAGCTGTCACGTATATTGATTCCAGTGCTGTTCAAGCTTTAAAAGGACCTTTACTAAGAGTACAAATCACGGGACATTCAGGTTCACTGTTCTCTACCGAGAACTATTCGTTCATTTTCCTGTCAGTCTCGCAGGAAGTTCCTCTTCATCTGAGACAATTCTTGGTGTGGCCTGTGGTGGATCGCCATTTCCGATCCAAACCTGGACATCCTCCATACCTTATCAAAGTCCGTAGTGGTTGACATGATTGGTAAGGAATGGTTCTTTGTTCATGTCCATGATGCCTACAGTGTCTTGTAGAGGCTACTCCGGCAGGCTGGGGAGGATCATTTGATTAGCGAGTTGGAGCCCGGGAATCAGAGGCCCCCAGCTTCTATGGATATCGATCCTCAGTCGGAACCTCTCTTGTCTTGGAAGCCTTGAATGTAAATTAAGCACAGCCTCCTAGAAATAATTTCAGGACAGCACATCCATCAACAGGAAGGTTACTTCCTGACTTTGCTTGTATATCCTAATCAGTGTTTGTGCTGTACTTTTGAGGTAGCCAAAACAAATCTAGAAGTGTGTGAGTCTCTGGGTATAGAACATGGATGATCCGACCACGTGAGCCGTATAGATGCACGCAAGGCAATTCCAGGATCGTGCTTCTCGCGCCCATAAATGAATTCAAAATCTTAGCCTGGTTCATTCGAAATAGCTAATTTTAGTCGGATCATTACTGAATTTGGTAAAAAGTAATTCACATACACTAGTTATGTCGAAAGTCACTTCGATATGTCTTAAAGTTTGTCAAAGTTACCAACTGTATATGAAATTACCAGCAAGATGAATAAGTAACTCACCACAGAAATTCCTCAGAGTTTTGAATTCGAAATTATTGAGTACAAGGGGATATAATCAGTAGAAATGGTCACACATGCTATTGTTATGTTGAAAATTGCTAAGGATAGAGAATTTACTAACTACAGATAGGTAAAAATATTTCTCCTAATTCAAAGTCATTATTAATCATGAAGATAGCTAGTTATTGTTAATTACGTGTTTCTTCAGTGTAAAAGATAAATTAGTTCTAGATAGGTAAAAAATTGACTGACTTATCTACAAATAAGCTCGCTAGCCTCAGACGACCATATATTTAGGGTCACCTGAGGTTTACTACCTCTATGGTTGCCAAGATTGCGAACGCCACAAGTTCCCTATGTGCTTTGTGGGGGTATTTATTAGACAAGATTTAAGTTCAGGTTTAGGCTTGTGGGAAAATTTTTGCAACAAAAGAAAAAAGAGGCATTTTCCTTGTTCCAAGGTAACACGCGATAAGTTAAGAAGATCCTCATATGTGATATCATAATAATACCTTACAAGCAACCTCATAAGCATAGGAGGTGCATTGATCAAGTGGCCATGTTACGGCACACAATTTTTAAAAACAATACTATACACATCGAGGTTGGTCTACAAAATTGGTATGAGAATTAATTTGAGAGACTGTAAGTGGGCCTCTAAATAAGCGGACCATATACAGCACATTAAGTATAATATGCCACATCACTTAATATATTAATATCATAAATCAATCTTAATATTACATTTTTAGTATTTCTCTACTTGATCAAAGTAGGGACAGAGCAGAACAAAATGATTTACTTAAACAATACTCATTTGTTGACGCCCGTAAGTATTTTCCTTAGTAAAACACGATGCAAGAAATTTTCTAAATGGAAATTATGACAAGATTTTGCTTCGACAATGACGTAATTATGCATGCATGACATTATTTGGTGATTTCTCTGATCTGCTCTCTACAAACGCCGGCGAGACGAGAGGCTCCACCGGGAGGGAGAGTCATCGTATGCCGCTGGTATGCAAGGTGTACCGAGTGCCTGCTCCAGATATCCATGGACCATGGGAACTTTTGAATCCGGCATACATGTTCATGCTAAACAACACCTTGTTCCAGCCGTTCCGCGCTGCCCTCTTCCTCAACCGTCGGAGGAGGAACAAGGCACAAGAGGAAGGGCAAGCAGGACAAGCCACAACACAGCCAACACGCCCACACAAGGCCGGGCGGAACAAAAGAGCTCACCATCCCGAAGAAGGCGACCAAGATGGATCCCACTCCGAAACACTCCAGTGCGCTCGCAAAGCGAGGGCACATCCCACGCAGCAGCCTGCCGTTCCACGTGGCGGTGAACCCGATGGCGAGAGCGAGTACGATGGCACTGGCTTGCAGGTGGGTCAAGCCCTGGTACCGGTTGAAGAGGAGCCCCGTGGTCATAGGAACAGCGAACCCCAGCACCTCCTTCCCCAGCTCCTGACTCTGGATCAGGGACGCTATCCGGTGAACTAGGCCGGGACGGGACGAGTCCATCGTACTGGTCTGAGAGCTTCCGGCAGTCGTTGTGCTTCTGGTTCCGGGCGCATTCAAAGTGCTCATGGCTCCACCGCCGATTTGCGGCGGGACTTCTACTACCACGGAGATGGAATTTTCCACCACCGGGCAGCGTGGTGGGCTAGCGCCACCGTGTGAAGCGGAAGCGGCGGTGCAGTTGGGAATCTGGTCGTTGCATGATGGTGCAAGCGATGGAATACGGGAAGTGACTTGAGCGGCCATTTCTTGTTCGGACAAGTACCTCTGCACAATGATGGCCACGGAATAATTTCACAAGGGAGATATAATGGTTTAATGGATCAGAGATGGGTTTTGTTTGGGAAGAGCAGGACCCCTTTCAAGAGGCTCGACAAGAATGAGAGAGAAACCGAGAGAGATCAGAGAAAGGAAGGCAGGGAGAGAGAGATAAGAGAAAGTGGGGTTTTCGTGGGGAAGTAGTATTTTCTCGCTCTACGAGGCCCCTCATTTTTTCTATATCTTATATAAAAAAATTGGTCAGGGGAGGCTACGAACCTGGCTACGAACCTTTTTGGATTTTCCCATGGGGGACCCTCCCTCCGTTTGACCAACGGCGGGATCCCGCCCATCAACTATTTTGGACTCGCAGATCATCTAGATGTCCATTAGATGATCACCTTTTCAAGGTGATCATCTAATGGACATCTAGATGATCTGCGAGTCCAAAATAGTTGATGGGCGGGATCCCGCCGTTGGTCAAACGGAGGGAGGGTCCCCCCATGGGAAAATCCAAAAAGGTTCGTAGCCTCTCCCGACCAATTTTTTTCCATGAGCGAGACAAGTATATAAGATAAAGAAAAAATGAGTTTGATACGGTGGTAAGTATACTCCGATCATCCACCCTGTCTCGAGTAAAGGTGATCGGTTTTCGATCCAGTCCGATTTCAAGGTGGAACCCGTACTGGTTCCCAAAATTGAAAACCGGAGACCGAACTAGTTGATCCCAGAATCGAGAACTAATCACTTTTTTTTCCCACTTCTTCATTCATTACATTACAAGAATTTTTAGGATAAAGTAACCTCAAAGTTTCGAAGTGTGGGATTAATCTTCACAAGGAAACATAACCTCATACTAAAGCCCCCAAATGAATTATGCTTTTGCTGTCTATACTATTCGGGTTTTCAATAACATTATCTATACAATTCAATAAAATATATATATGTAGTCGGTCTAATCCGATCGGTCCAATTCGGTTAGGCCGAATCGTCCAGGTATCAGTTCCACTTTTAGGAGTCGAAACTGGACCAAACCTACCGGTTCTATTCGGTTTGAGCGATTCCTGATTCAGACGGTGTATTTTACACATACCTAGTCTCAAGAGAGACCATAGGTCTAAATAGATAATTTGCCACCATATCCAACTCCTCTTCTTTTCCATATTATATTCCCCCAGATAGGCCATATAGATCCATCATGCATGGCGGCGGCATACGATAACACTTCCTCGCAGTTTTTTTTTGTTGCTAAAAGCTCTCCCTCCCAGTTGTGAACGGTTGTATAGGGCAGATCGGAGAAATGACCAAATAAAAGTCATGCATGCATGTTCATGCCCGTGTCGAACCAAAGATCGCCGTTACCGTAACTTCCATCCGGACAATTTCTTGCGGTGTGTTTACAAAGGAGAACTCTTCCCGGCCCCATTCTTTAAGTAATCCATTTTTGCGTGTTCTGTTCGTAGTAGTTTGATCAAGTAGAGAAATACTAAAAATGTGATATTAAAATTGATTTATGAAATTAATAAAAAAAGGTCTCTCAAATAGTTACATATCAATTTCGCAGATGCATCTTCATATATATAAAATTATTGCTAGAAAATGTATATGCCATGACATGATCACTTGATCAGCACACTTCGGATGCTTGTTATGTCACTTGTAAAGTATTATTATGAAATCACATAATTAAGGATTTGTCTCTGCTTATCACACCTTATCTTAGGGAAATTGTGGTGATTGTGATCTTGCAACCATAGAGGTTACGAGGGAAAAGTACCAAAAAAGTCATAAATTTATTACATTTATATCAATTCGGTCATAGACTTTTCAATTTGGACTAATTTAGTCCTAAACCTTTTCACATTGGTACCGATCAGTTCATCCAACCAATTTAGGCTGGAATTTGTTAACGTGAACGCCGGTCATCTTACGTGGCACGGCCGACATTGACATAAATAAATTTTAATAATTTTTTGAATTTTTAGTAAGTTTTAATTTTTTTTTCCTTTTTTTATCCTTCTTTCTCATTTCTTGGACCTGTGGCCAGTGACCATGGCCGACGATTGGCCATAGGCGAGGGCCGGCGAGGGCATCACGGCCCTCACCGACCACAGGGGAGGGTCACCCTCGTGGCCTGGGCGAGGGCAGCCCTCCCCTAGGCCGTGATCCGTGAGGGCGGCCCTCACTAGCGAGGGCAAGGCTAGACCCTTGCCCAGGCCGCGAGGGTCCAACCCTCACCGGCGAGGGCTGCCCCTGCCCAAGTTGCAGCGAGGGTCCAATCCTCGCCCTTGCCGGTGAGGCCGACCCTCCCCTATTGTCGGTCTTTGCCTGTGGCCGGTCGCCGGCCATGGCCACTGGCCACAAGTTCATGGAAGAAGAAGGAAGGGAAAAGAGAAAAAGAAAAAAGGAAAAAGAAAACATAAAAATTATCAAAAATTCAAAAAATAATTAAAAATTATCCACGTCACATCGGCCGTCCTACACGGCATTGTGCCATGTAGGACAGTCGGTATCAATGTCAGCAAATTCCGACCTAAATCGACCGGATGGACTGAATTGATATAAATGTGGATGCGTTTAAAATTAAATTGGTCAAATTGAAAGGTTTATGACTGAATTGATACCAATGCAATAGATTTTGGACTTTTTTGGTACTTTTCCTAAAGTTGCGACCATCGCAAATGACCCCAAATATATGGTCATACGATGCTGGCGATGTCAGAGGGGGGGTTGAACAATGGCGTTGCACAGTGATGAGGGGGCTGCAGATATGTCGGTCAATATTTACTTATCGATAGTTAATTTATCTTTTACATAGAAAAAACATGTAATTATTAATAAGTAGTTCTATTCGTGAGTAACAATGACTTTGAATTATGAGAAATATCTTCTTAGCTATCTAAATTTAGTAAATTCTCCGATGATAGCAATTTTCAACATAAAATTAGTACGCGTGACAATTTCTACTGATTGTGTCCCCACGTACTTAATAATTATCAATTCGGAATTGTAATGAATTTTTTGTGGTGAGTAACTGATTCTTTTTTTTTTTTGGTCGAAGAGTAACTGATTCATCTTGCTAGTAATTGTACCACAAAAGGTAACTTTAAGGAACTTTTACATATATTGAAGTGACTTTAGATAATCCAGTTCAGTAAGCATTCCAATGATCCAACTAAAATCGGCTATTTCTTGGGGTGTGCATAATGGACCACCTGAACCGAGAACTGCTCGGAATAGACCGAACTGGCTGGTTTGGTCCGGCTCTCGAGAGTGTTGGTCCGTTTCGCGGTTCTTACAAGTAGAACTGGTGTCCGGGCGCTCCGGTTTCCGGTTTCAAGGGGGAATCGGACCGGAAGGGAGAACCGGATCGGACTGATTACATATACTTTTTTTTTATTTCTTCAAAAAAAATTAATAAAATGTGAACTAAACCCACGTACAACGCTTTCCCCTTATCGTTGTATCACAATGACTCTTCACTCATCTTCGCTTCCACTAATATGTTGAGCTTCTTCACTCTCTCTCGCTGTGGTGGAAAAAAATAAAAAAAGTGACAGGTTCCATTAGACTGGACCAGCGGTGCAGTACGATTCCCGATCCTAAGACCAATAGGTCCGGTCCCCAATTCTCAAAATTGGGAATCCATCCTCCCGGTCCGGTTCCCGGTTCCACCATTGGAACCGGATCGGACCGGGAACCAATCACTCCTAGCTATTTCGCATAAACTGGGCTAAGAATTCGAATCCGCTTATGGGCAGGAGAAGCGCGAGCCTAGAATCGCCCCGCATGCATTTACAAAGCTCATGTGGTCAGATCATCCACGGTCTATACCCTGGACACACATTTTTAGATTTCCTTTGGCTACCTCAAAAGTATACAAGCAAAGTCTAGAAATGCGAAACTTCTGAAATTCTCAGGAACTTATTTCTCGGCCAGAGTACAGAGCTACATTTCTCAGAAGGAAACGAATAGAGGTGTTCATGGAATCTTTGGACCCCCAACACCACCACCACCACCCCCCCCCCCCCCCCCCACAATTCAAAATCATTTGAAGTAATGAAGTTGCGTACTACCGATTCATTTACATTTCCGGCGAGCGTGGCATCTCTTTTGCTCCACAGTTGCTCTGCAAAATAGAAACAGCGAATAAGTACAGATCAATTTAAATGTTATGATTACACTATCATTATCGATTATCTAATCTGGGAAATGAATAACGAATGCGCAGCTTTTGGTACACCCGGGCTCATTGCGTTGGTTCAAATTCATGTTAGCATAGAGTAGTCTATCTATAACTTTGCATTTGAAATCTGTAACTAAAACTAAGCACTCAAGCTCTCCTAATCACGCCAAGAAGAGAAAGCTATTGTGCCAATTCAGGCCATCTAGCCAATTTTGGCCGGAAATCGTTAATGGGGACACCAGCCATAGCCGGCCGTCCAGTCACGCTAACATAGACAATTTTAAATAACATTTTTTTATCAAATTTCATTATTTATTTTTATATTTTTCTGTTTCTTTTTCCTTTTCTTTTCTTCATACTTTTCTTTTTTTTCCCATAGTCTTGCCGGCCTTGCTTGGATCTAGGGGAGTCCTAGGGGCAGCCGACCGCAGGTGGCAAGGCCATGGCCGCCTTCCCCCATGACCGGCGAGACCACGACGCGAGCGAAGGCGGCCATGGCCTCACCAACCGCAAGTGAGTTCGACTTTGTCCTCAGCCAAGGAGGCCATGGCGAGGCTAGTGCGTCGCTAGCCACACCATTGCCTCCCTGGCTAGGGGTGTCAACGGGTCGGGTCGGGTCGGGTCGGGTTTTCATGATACCCGACCCGACCCGAAACAATGAATATGTGTGCTTGGCCCGATCCGAAACAAGACCCGAACATGATATAGCCACACAATCGGGTCGGTTCGGGTCATGTTCGGGTCGGGTCGGGTTCGTGTTTTGGAAAGATAGGACTCTGTTGAGGAGCTTTCTAATGCCAGAAAAGTGGAATCCCCCAATCTTTTGTCCAAGGGAGGATGCCTAGCAGGTTGGTGCTACCAGATTAAAACTTGTAGAAAAAGATTATTATAGGTTGGCATCAGTTTCACATATTTCATGGATGGAAATGCAAAGTATACAGTGTGGCTCTAACCAACATGTGAAATATACAATGGAATTCGGCAACACAAGTTCTTCCAAAGAAAGAATATATCGCCTTTTCACTACAATGGATGTAAAAACAAAAATTGGTCATGTTCAAAGACCGGCAGAATGACCTCGTAATATACAATAAAAAAACACGAAAATGCACTCTTTATCACTTACAAAAGTTCTAGAATGGAAGATTTCATTCGATTACTTCCAACAAAACCTGCTAAGCCTTCATAAAATCTTAACAATGGGATCCCAATAATGTGCATCATAATCCTAAAAGCATCCCACTTTATTTCAATATTCCAAAATAGAAAGGGACTTAACAAAACATCAAATAATCAACAGAAAACAAACATATAAAGAAGAAACACCCAGCCAAAGCATATATTCCGTTCTTCCGTTCTTCGAATAAGCTCGATAACCCAGAGGGGCTCAAGCAACTTGCTCAAGTATCAACACCAAAAGATAGCAACACCATCCATGCAACACAGCCAACAAAAAAGAACAGAAGCACCAAAACCCAATTCAATCAAAGCACGAAAGCAAATCAAATCTCGTCACAGAGAGAGACCTAGAAGATCGAAACCCCCTAACGAAGTGCGCGGTTTCACCCACACCCAAAATGAACAAACAAAAAAAATGAAAAGCAGAATATCGCACACTTCAACACAGCAACCCTCGAACTCCCAACAATTCAGCCCTCCACCAATCACTCAGCTAGCCGAACCCCAAAAATCACCAGATCAACGCATCACCACCCAGCCACAGTACTGCATTGCCGTTCAGATCCGAGGCGAGACGAAACCCGCACGGATCAGATCGAGAAAAGCGACCAGGAACTCACCAAGAAGCGATCCCCGCTCAAGAGGTCGTCGCCGATGGCGTCTCTGGACCGCTTGCGGTGGTGGCTCCCAGGGACAGAGACGGCGGCGGCGGCGTTGTTGTCACCGGTCGATGATTTCGCCGCGCAGAACTCGGGGATGATGTGGTATTTCCGGAGGCAGCGGCTCGATGGCCGCGAGATCTGGTCAAGCAGCGTGGTCTCCGGTAGAAGGATGAAATCCTTCGCCGCCTGGCTAGGGTAGAAACAGGTCGTCTCGTTGGTGAGCTTGAGGACGCCGCGGCCGTCGATCTCGGCGACGCCGCTAAGGGTGATGTTGCCGGCGGTGGTGACGCGGTGGAACCCGGGGAAGAAGTCGTCAGCAGGGTCATGGGAGGAGGAGGGATCTTAACGATTTTGGTTATTGTTTGGGTTGGGCTTGGGTACCCAAGCCCAATAGATCCAAACAATACCCAATTCTTTTTATTGTTACCCAAACAAGTTGAGATCCCACCCGACCCAATAAGAAAATTTCGTGTTTGGGTCAGGTCGGTTCGTGTTTCGGTTCGGGTATTGTGTTTGGTTTTGACACCCCTACCCCTGGCCACGGACAAAGTCGAACTCGCCCTCGGCTAGCAATGTCATGACTGCCTTTGCCCGCGACCCTCGCACAATGGCCATCGATCGTGGGAAGAAAAAAAAGAAAAAATAAAAATAAAATAAAATATTATTAAAAATTATCCACGTCAGCGCCGAACTGCCAAAATTGGCCGGATGATTGAATTGGCACAAATGCAAAAGGTTTATGACTGAATTAATTAAAAAAAAAGGTTAACGACTAAATTGGCACGCAAAAGATTTACGACTGAATTGGTAAAAAAAAATTAGGACTGAATTGATATAATTATAATAGGTTCGCAACTTTGGTAATTTTCCCACGAAGACGGTGAGTCGATGAACCCAATTTCAGTAGAATTGGAAAGAAGACCCCAAGCACGAAGCCAGGTTTCGAAAAGGCACCCCCAAATGAAAATTGCTGAAAATTGCATTTAAAGCCCTGTGCAACGGCCAACGGACATCCAACCAGTCCCACCCTGCAGTGACAAATTAATCAGTAGCTTGCAATCGACACGAATTAGAGGCCGATCGAAACTTACCAGTCACATATTATGGTCGTTGGATTAAGGCTTTGGCCAAATGCAAGGAATGTTTCCTCCCCGAAAGCAATTGCGATCAGTGTCGTGCTCTACATACACGTGTCATCCGAAAACTAATAATTGTGCAGCACTATAAAAGTTAGGATGACTATCCCATGAACTGTCCCGAGTACCAATTGCAGCCAACATCGATTCCGTTAGCGCTACCTACGAGTCCATACATGCTCTTGCACGTTGTTACATTCCAAAAACCTTCTCTCTACCTCTGAAGCCAAGGGCCAGAAGCAGCTGGCAAAACCACTTAGGCACTTACTATCTAGATAATTCAAGCAGGTGGAAGTTAGTCAACTGGATCTCCAAGCCACAACCCGTTTATAACTGTAATCTAGCTCCCAAATCATTTTAGCAGCAAATCCGCCTAAATCTTTCAAGATCCGTATTATGCGTCATCGTATTCTAATGATCGGGAACTCCTCATTTAATACGTGTGCCCGAAGGTCATGAAATATGCCGTCCACGCCAAAAATTCGAATAGGTGGCTCAAACATGAAATGATTTACAAATTCGTGAATACGTTTCATCCCCTTGATCGCGTCGACTTGTTTCGTCAAAGTTAAAAAGTGGCGCTGATCAATTTTGTTCGAGTGCACTTCCAATTTATATACCTTCTCCCAAGAAGTCCTTCTGTTCAATGCTTTTTTTTTGTTTCTTTGTGTCACTATGGTCCGTCTTTGCCACTTTCTTTTGATCGCACGCCTCGCTTCCATCTAGGTTTATTGCGTTGAATTTGTATTTTACATTCTTCTACAATTGAACTTGCCGTATTGTTACCAAAAAAGGTTCATATAACATCTCTTTTGGGCTTTTCCCAATATTGTTCAAAGAGTTTGATATTAGAAAGCCCATGCACAAGCTGAATATATCATCTGGGCCGAGCCCATAATTCAATAGATTAGCGTATCCCTTCGCGAGCTACACTTGGCACGTGCATATCATGTCGGACGTAGCGAGAAATAAGTAAATCTAAGATGAGCATTAATTAATTAATTAATTAATCTCAGGGTACGTTTATTTCGCGAAAAATTTAGGATTTGAAAAATATTTTTCAAAAAATCATTGGTTATCTCACTTACAAAAATGAATGAATGAAAAATATTTTCATCATCAACGGACATAGTTAGACATAAATTGATGTTGACAATGAAAATAGTTTCAATTGACTAATTTTTCTGAGCGATATGATTAATCATTTTTCGGAAAACATTTTTCGAATCTTGAGTTTTCCGTAAAATAAACGCACCCTAAGTTTGTAAGATTTTAGTGGCCCGCAAAAAGTTTCGAACCATTATAATCGGGAAAGGCTAGATTATCTTTTATTTTTGTTAAGCTGAATTTAAACAAAAGAAAAAGAGCTCTTTTATCCAAATCTACAACTCTTATTACCTATGCATTTCGAATGATTCGTTTGGTGTCTTTGTATGAAACGCTGCTTGAGTCACAAAACACGAAGATGTAAAAATTAATAAGGAATTCGTATGCATTTTCTTCGTAATTACACTCACGGGCCTCGAGAAAAAGACAGCACTAGCGGCTCTTCTTCACCAACGAAAAGCCAAAATGGGTTTTCCACATGGAAAGAAGGAGAAAAGAAAAGGAAGGCTGAAATTCATTGAAATATTTGAAAGTCAAATCCCGCTTTTATCTAATGATTTAAAGCTTTAAAATAATCGACATCGGTCTCATGTAATTTTACATGGATACAATGACCATAGATTTTGAATTTAAATTCAGTTGAACTTTTTTGAACGGTTGAAAGTGAACGGACTAGTTTTGGGCTTTCGGCATCCCATAAATGCTGAACCCAAATTTTTTGTCCCAAAACTATCCTTACTTATTTTGGCTTATTCCGATTTTGCCCCTCTTGTTACTGTTCATCTTATTCATGAGGCGGCTGGCGAGAGCGACCACATCGGATTGGACCGGCAAGGTCCCACGACCCAGGCGACGGCCGCCTGATGTCGCGCCACTACCCAGGTGCCATCGGCCTGGGTTGCGCGAGGCCGTTTGCCGCCTGGGTCGCGCAATCACATGCGGCCGTCGCCTGTGTCGCTCGACTCAGGCGGCTGTCGCCTGGTTCGCTCAACCCAGGCAACGTCGCGCGACCTAGGTGACAGTCGCATGAGTCGAGCGACCCAGGCGATGGCCGCCTGGGGTCGAGCGACCCAGGCGACGGCCGCTTGGATCGAGCGACCCAGGCGCCGAGGGTCACCCGGCCTCGAGCGACGACCACTGGCACCAGATCTAGCTCGTCGGTGGCCATAGGCCTTTGCCGACGCCAGTGAAGGGTACGGTAGGTTTTTTTTTTAATAATTCTCAAAGCCCTTTTGTAAAAAAAAAATTTGCCAAACACTACTTGGATTAAAATAGCTTTACAAAGAATTTTTTTATCAAAAGCCATTTGTATTTTTTCAATGGGCTTTAACCTAAAGGTATGTACGTTCCTCCAAGTAGCATTTGGAAAATTGAATCAAACGAGCCCTAAGGACTCGAACTCTCCTAACCACGCCAAGGAGAGAAAGCTAAGACAGGAAAAGACTAGCGTCCTGGGGCAAATATGACTACTGAGGAGGATGTGCACGTATAAGAAAAACCATGTCACTTGCCTAAAGGTGTTTTCATGTTCCATTCTGTTTCAATCACTTAAAAGCACTGATAGGCAATGGAGTCCACTTTCAGTTTCGGTGGAATTGGGAAGTAAGACCCAAGCACGAAACAAGGTTTCGAAAAGGCACACCTAAATGATCTAAGATTCCAAGGACCTTTGATTGGTGGAAACGGCGTTTAAAAGCCCTTTGCAACAGCCAATGGACGTCCAACAGGTCCCCAGCCTAAAGTGGCAAATTGATCAATAGCTTGCAACCGACATGAATTAGATGCGGATCGAAACTTACCGGTCATGTATTATGGTCGTTGGTTTTAGGCTTTGGTCAAGTGCAAGGAATGTCTCCTCCCCGAAGCAAATTGCAAGTCAACGTCATACTCTCTCCACGCAGATGTTATCAAAAAACCATGCGCTGCAGAATCAAAAATTAGGATGACCATCACATGAACTGTCTTGAGTATCGATTGCAAACAAACATTGATTCTGTTGGCGCTACCTGCGAGTCCGTGCATGCCCTCGCACGTTGTTACCTCTGAAGCCAAGGGCCAGAAGCCTGACATTCAAGCAGGTAGGAGTTAGTCAGCTGGATCTCCAGGCCGCGATCCGTTTATAACAGTAATCTATAGTTCCCAATTCGTTTTAACAGTGAATCCGCCAAAATCTTTCAAAATTCGTATTATGCGTCATCGTATTCAAATGATCGGAAGCTCTTTTTTTTGATATGTGTGCCCGAAAGTCATGAAATATCCCGTCCGCGTCAAAAATTCGAATAGGTGGCTCAAACATGAAATTATTTACAAATGAAGGATCGAATTTATGTTGTGCGTCCAATTCGTAAATATGTTTCGTTCCCTTTACAGCGCCGACTTGTTTCGTCAAAGTTAAAAAGTGCCACGGGATCAATTTTGTTCGAGTGCGCTTCCAATTTATATACCTTCTCCCAATAACTTCTTCTGTTCATTGCTTCATTTTTGCTTCTCTGTGTCACTATGGTCCGTCTTTGCAAACGTTGCTTTTAATCGCGCGCCTTGCTTCCGTCTAGTTTTATTGCGTTGAATTCGTATCTTAGATTCTTCTACTATTGAACCTGCGGTATTGTTACTAAAAAAGTTTGGTATGATATCTTTATTGGGCTTTTCCCAATATTGTTCAAAAAGTCGATAACAAAAAGGCCATACAAAGACCAAAATCTATTAGCTGGGCCGAGCCCAAAATTCAAATTGATTAGCATCTCCCTTCGCGAGCTACACGCGGCACGTGCATATCATGTCGGACGTTGCGAGAAATGAGTAAATCTAAGATGAGCATTCATTAATTAAATAAATAATCTCAGTTTGCAAGATTTTAGCGACCCGCAAGAAGTTTCGAGCCATTATAATCGGAAAAGGCTAGATTAACTTTTATTTTTGTTAAGCTGAATTTAAACGAAAAAAAAAAAAGAACTCTTTTATCCGAATGCACAACTCATATTGCCTACGCCTTTCGAATGATTCGTTTGGTGTCTTTGTATATAACGCTGCTCGAGTCACAAAAACACGAAAAAGTAAAAATTAACGAGGAATTCGTACGCGTCTTCTTCGTAATCACACTCAAGATAGCCCTAGCGGCTCTTCTTCGGCAACGAAAAGCCAAAACGGGTTTTTCCACGTGAAAAGACGGAGCAAAGAAAAAGGAGGCTGAAATTCATTAAAATACTTGAAAGTCAAATCACGTTTTCACCCGATGATTTAAACTTTTAAAATAATCAACATCGATCCAGCATAATTTTACATAGGTATCGTGACGAGAGGTTTTGAATTTAAATTCGGTTTAACTTTTTTTAACGGTTGAAAGTGGAACTCGCAAAATTTTATCGGAATATTTATGAATTTCTTGAGTACGGCACGAATGATATTTTATCATTCTTTCCTAAAACCGATGGCACTACTTAGACATGCAATTGCGTTGGGAATGGCATTTAATTTATTTATTTTTATATTCCGTCGAGGCGCACGAGATTGGATTTGTCGGAACTTTGTTATTCCCACAATAAGGGACAAAAGATTTACAGGAAGAAAACAGAGCAGCTGAACATCGACATCGCCCTCGGATTGGAATCAGCCAAAGCATGAGAACGAGAAAAACAAGAAGAAAAGCGGTGGCGACAAAAACAGAAGACGGCGAAGGACGCGAGCTCCCGCTGTTTTCTTTTCTTTCGCTGGTTCTTCGTCGAAGGATATGGCATCAGAGCAAAGCTCTCGTGATTCAAACACGGGTGCTCCTAGTCCACCTCCGACCGTCCTGGATTTCACATCATGCCAGCCCCGCCTCTTTTCTCGCTCTCTCTCTCTCTTTCTTGGGCAGAGACGATGTCAATCGTCGACACGACATCGTCGACGTATGTGTGTATGAGACGGAGTGAGAGAGGGTGATGGCGATTGGAAGCAAATGACACGAGAGAGCTGAAGGAGTCGAGAGGTTGAATGGCAATTGTTAGGATCCACCGCACAATCGCAAAGAAAATAAAAAGAGCAAAATAGAATTTGAGACGTGAGGTATTATCTTGGTTCGTCTTTAAACTAGAGTTACGTCCAGCTTAGCGCCTCTCGTCGTTAATTTGAGCGAAACCACCGTGCTGTTCTGTTGCTGGGGAGTATGAACCACAACCTAACATCAATTCTGTAATCGGTAGAGTAATTACATAAAGGCTAAAGGCACGAATCCAATTTATTGTGGTGATCAATACAATTGACGAGCTTCGTCCAATTATATTGTCATGGGTCGTCACGACTTCATAATAACTTATATATGTTAATTTCTTTTTTTTATTTACTGGGAATCGACATCTTTTTTCACTTGCAAATTGTCCCTATTTTCTCTTTTCCCCTTATAAATTGACATCGCATCAATGTTTGGAGAAAATTACCAAAAAAGTCTTAAATCTATTATAATTGTGCCAATTCAGTCTTAAACTTTTTTTTGCCATGTCTTTAACCTTTTACATTTGTATTGATTCAATCCATCTGGTTAATTTTAATCGGAAATCGCTGACGTGTACTATGACCGTCCTATTTGACATGACTAGCGCCGACATGACATTTTTTAATAATATTCTATTTTTTAAAATTATAGTCTTTCCTTTCTTTCTTTTTCCAAACTCCCAACTGTGGCCGATCGAGAGTTGGAAAGAAACAAAAGAAAAGAAAAGAAAAGAAAAGAAATAAAAATATATTAAAATATTACTAAAAAATATCTACGTCAGCGTCGATCGTGCCACATAAGACGATCGGCATCCACGTCAGTGATTTTTCGTTAAAATCAATTGAATTGACTCAATTGATAAAATATAAAAACGTTCGTGACCGAACCAATACAATTACGGTAAGCTTTGAATCGGCGTCGTCAGAAAGCACGAGGGCAAGAAAAGTCGCAGAAGCAAACAGTTCCCAAAATCTGTCGCCCGTTTCGTGTCTTCTTTCAAAGCAATTAGTCACGCGCGTCTTTGTCTTGTGACCGGTCCGATCGGGAAATCTATTCGCGGATCAATAGGTCACGCGCAGATGCGTCTTGCTCACGTCAAATGAGACCGGTCTTCTTGGTCGTACTAATGAATGTGGTGGGGTACGATGCCAAATCTGATATTTCTTCTATTCTAATGCACCAGAATCGGCTACGCAACACGGGTTTGACATTGCTGAAGGCTTCTGTGCCTAACATGTACGAAGATTTCCAACCATCAAAATCCAATGTGAGAAGGCAAAAAAAGACAAAACATATTGAAAAGTCTAAAACCCGCGCGATGGATAGGTGCACGCCGCGCGCTGGAGATAAATAATACGACCACGTCGACGACGATGCATGTGACGAAAAGATGGCGGTGATGTGTACTCGTGTCGTTGCGATTACAAAATAAGGGAGAAATTCGAAAAGCATCTTGGGTTTCCTCGCTCATATCAATTTGCACCCTCGCTTTGCAAAACGTGCACTCATTTGCATCTTTCAAGTAGAAAATGAATAAAAAATTACCCACCACCACCTATCCAATGGAGAAATTACGGAAAAGGTCTTAATCTTATTGCAATTGTACCAATTCGGTCTTAAATCTTTTTTTTTTGTCAATTCAATCCTAAACTTTTTGCATTTGTGCCGATTCGGTCCATTCAACCAATTTTGGCCTGCCAGCGTTGACGTGGACGCCGAACAATGTTGACGTAGATTGAACGTCGGTCGTCGTTGTCTCTAGGTGAGGACAAGCTAGATGTGGCAAGGCTCGCCCTCGCTCTTGCCTCTAGCTTATTGCTAAGGTTCAACAATCGCCTGGAGGAAGCAGGAGGGAAAAAAAAGAGAAATAAAAAAAATTTATTCGAAAAAAATAATAATATTATTAAAAATTTGCTAGCATCAGCCGGACGGCCGGCGCTGGCCAACATCCGCGTAGGCGTTGGCAAACAAAAATTGGCCGGATGGGCTGAAATGGCACAAATACAAAAAATTTATGAATAAATTGACATAATTAAAATAGATTTATGACTTTTTTAGTTATTCTCCCCCTATCCAATCCAAGGTCGATAGTATCCAAATCCAAAATCAGCTGTCATGTTTGCCACCTCCCATCATTGATCGACGCACTGTCCCTCATCGCTGCACCGACCAACACCTCGTCGACCACCGCAATCCTCCATCTCCATCTCCATCTCCATCTCATGTGCGAGCTCTATTCAAAGCTCAACCACGGCAGCCATGGAGCTCAGGCTCGAGCCTTGTCATAGCTCAGCGAGGTACTCATGGCTGCGACATTGAGCTTTGCGCCCACATCGAGGTTGGGGTCGTCGACCTCCGATTCGAGGTCGGTGACGATAGCCTTAGAGAAAGGGGGCCAAGCCTAAGGAGGAGAGAGGGGAGCCGGGATGCAGTGGACACGAGTAGAGGGTGTTGCGCAAGGACAAGCCATCGAAGATGATGGCTCAGACATTCGCAAGGCGGCCGAGTCGAGCAGTGGCGGCTAACAAACCGGGAGAGGAGAGGATGACGAGGAAGAAAAGGCGATTTTAGAGCTAGAGTTTTCTTTTTAGGTAGGATCGGTTCACTCCGATTCTCAATTCGAACTAAAGTCACTGCTCACGCCTGCTCACATCAATGTGCTAGGCTTCCCCACTTGTCTGAATTCTCGAGAACGATCGAATCGGATGGTATTCCCAGAGCCACAACACTCGATGTCCATTCCCATGTATCAAAGTGTCAATTGCATGAAGGGCCCAACCGTACGAGCCCCCACCCCCATCACAACTCGCGGGATGACATATTTCCTATTTAGGCCATTTCCTCGATGGAAGGGAAAGTGACCGACAACTACTTCCTACTTATCGAAATTCGAAAGTGCGATGTTGGCGACCTTATCATTACACGCTTACCGAGATGCCAATAGTGAGGAAGGCTCTCCACACACGATACATTGAGCAACTAAGTAACACATCTTCGGCCATTTTAAGATTTGTTCGCGACACGAATCAAATTCATAATCTCACGGAAGACGGTTTACCCCTTTACTACTTGCAATTGAGCGAGAATTCCTAGCTGTCCAGTCCAATTTTTAATAGGCGGCACCAAGTGACCCGCTATTATTTTATTCCTCCGTAAAATAAAATAAAAAAAAAGCTTTAAGATTCTTTTTCGTTCTGGTGTTTTTCGCTCTCACATTTCCTTTAGTCGTATAAATTTTCTGCGCAACCGAACATTATAAATTCGAAATTTTGAATACTCTATCTAGTTTTCACCCTCCATTTTAAAACACCATGTACCAATCACGTGTGAGAAAACTATTCACTAAACTCGAGAGTTTATTAGAATGCAAATTCAGTAATGCTCCGGATGATATTATTATTACAATCATTATTCAAATCCCATTTACCTTAGTTGAAAACACGTTGAAGGCATTTTGTCTTCGGGGATGCAAAGTCCAAAAAGGTGAATTCATTTGTCAAAACTCGTCATCATTGCTTGTCCCGGGAAGAGACACCGGCGTACCCCACCCCCCCCCACCCCGGGGGAAAAACCCGAAATTGCCCCCGGCGGCGGGCGCGGGCGCGGGCGCATCAAAATCCATGTCAGTCACGTGCCCTCCCATCCATCCATCCAACAGCAGCCGTACACGTGTCCGATGAATTCCAGCACGTAACGTAAGTGCAGCGAAGGGGAGCGAAGAGGCTAGTTCACTAAACCCGGGAGATCTTAGAATGCAAAATTCAAAGCAACACGCGATGCACGTTGCAACTGATGCTCACTCGCCACGCATGTGCCGCCGGCACACTAAATTCTTGGTATCCATTCGGGAGTCGAAACCCAATCTGCTTCGTAATTTAAGGAATAAGATTACACGTGCCGATCCGCAAAGTAAGTTCGATTCGATTCAATTCTCTATATTTTCAGTTGCGTTCGACTTTCGTTTTTACTTAAATCGTGGAAAATAATTGACTTACCTTTTGAAGGTCTAAAAGTCCATCATTTCTCCTGGGGGGAGGGGTGGTTGGTGGTTTTGGCTTTTCGGCATTGTCGGTACCTGATAGGCGACTTGGCCTTCAATGACTATTCTACTTTCCTATTTTAGCCCCACCAACTAAGCACGGAAAATTCTAGATTCGGAAAAATATTTTTCGAAGAACCATCGCTTATATCGTTTAAAAAAGTGAACGAATGAAAATGATTTTCATCATCAACGAAAAAAAGTGTATAAACTGTTGTCGATAATGAAAATATTTCATGCTAATTGATTTAACTAACCATTTCTCTATTTTTTTTTAAATTTTAAATTTTGAGATACGTAAATTAGAAATCCTAAAACGTGTCACGAAAATGTAATCGAATTCTTGAAAATTTTATGACTCGATTGAACTTTCGTAATAAATTTCAAAACTCAATTATACTTTTTGAAAATTTTAAAATTCGTTTATATTTTAACGTTGAACGCATTTTGTCTCGTGGTCCAATCATCGTCAAACTTATCGTCTGACCGGGAAAAAGACAATTGGGGTCCTACTTTTCTCCCCCTGCTCCCCACCACAAACCAGATTTCCCCAGAGGGGGACCACATCCCAAAAGAAGAAAAATCATGTCGATCACGTGTTCAACCTCCCCCCCGACCCCCCAATCGAGTCGCTGGAGCCGTACACGTGGCCAATGAAAACCCAACACGTAACGCAGCAATTACGATGGTTCTGTTCCACGATCGCGCGGAGCTTCGTTAGGTAGGGGGCACCAACCAATCTCCGGACTCCACGTCGCGCAGCAGGGGGTGGGGGGACGAAAGCCGGCGCGCGCGTGGGCGTGCGCGGTACGCGCCGTCTATTCGCGATTGCCACGTCACGGGTCGTATCAGGCGGACTGGGACTGGGAAGGCGAGACACTATAACCAAGTGGCACCAACCCCCGAGGCGGGTGAATTCCCCATAAAGCCCCTGCTATCTCTCTCGAGGCTCTCGCACGCACGTGATCTCCCTCCTCTTTCCTTATACTTCTCCTTCTTCCTCCTCCGCTTCTTCGTCGTACGTTTCTTGCGGGGATCGGGAGCGTCCGCGCAAGAAGCCCTGTTCTTTCCCCGTGGCGACCCCCCCCCCCGGATATGGCGGAACCGGCTGCGCCGGAGCAAGACGAGGAGCGGTTGCTGCTGCGGGAGGCCGGCAACGGCGACCGGTCGTGGCGGCTGAACTTCGACGGGTTCAAGTTCTCGCCGGAGCACGCGCAGAAGAAGCAACCCCGCGGGATCCACGATTGCTGCCTGGGTGTTCTAGGTTCTCTCCTTCTGCCCGGGCTTTTTCTTTCTTTCTTTCTTTCTTTTCTCGACAAGTTTCCGGCGAAATGGATGTACTTTTGCGTTCGTTTCGGTTGCTTCGTTGTTTTATTGTTCTATATTTAGCGCGGGTGGAACTGCTCAGTCGTCATTATTGTTCTGCTTCACCGGCGAAATGAATGTAGTTTTGCGTTCTGCATGACCTCATCCGTTTTCTTTGAATCTGGTTTTTTTTGAGGGAAACCATCGTGAAGAATATCTCGAGATCACCCTCCGTGTCTTTTCTGAGTTCTCTTCTTCTGAGGGGGCACGCATCGAGGTGCAAAGGCTCCTCCTTTCCTCCCAAAGGGAATAGGGTCAGAACATTGCAATGAACTGAAGAAGAGTACTCCCTTCTTGATTGAAATGTCTGCCCAGTAACCCCTTTTATAGCTAAACCCATACCCTTCCTGTGGACGACGAGATTCGGTCCTCGAGTGATCAATCCTGCTGATTTCGTCTTTGCGTTTTCCTTTCACTTGCCTCCATCTAGTCGTAAGAGGCTTGCTCTGTGGTGATGCAACTAGTCTAACGAAACTTAAATCTCTCCTACGAGCATCCTGAAATTATGAAGCCAGAATAATAATCGGTGAAAAGCCTAGAGCCTACACAAATTTTAAATGTTATTTGGGAAGGAGATACTCCCTTCCATACTTGAATGACGCCTCTTGCATGAGTGCTGAATGGCTTTGATCCTTTTTCTGACAAATGTCAAGTCATAAGATGGTTTTCCTTCCTCTTTTTTTTTGAGAGAGTTTAAACAGACATAGATGCAATAAGGGAAGCCTTCCCAGGGACTGCTTTACAAAAACTTCCTAAAATATCCCCTTTTAAAGAAAAACTTAAACGTTTGAGTTATTTACAAGGTAATTTCTTTGTACAAATGTTACCTTACAAGAATTCTTGTAAATCTCAAACTACATTGCTTTGAAAATGGGGACTTACATTGATTAAGGGATGGTCCCTTGGATAGACAAATGGGAGGCATACATATGAGACCTTGGAAAGGCGCCATACATAATTACAGAGAACAGTCTACAATTACAGGGTTGGATCAGCGGAAGCGAGGAATTCATACTAGCAAAGTTTTCCTACAGCATGTAATGTCTTTGGCCCGTCTTTTTTTCTATATGTTGGGCTTGATTAGGGATGGTGATTGTTACAAAAGTAGCTTTGTTCTCTGGATAAGAATCTGTTAGCCTTTGGAAATATCTATTCCATTTTGGCCTTGTCCACTTGATTGTTAGTTTAGTGGTTTTGCCATTTTGGTACTGTAATTTAGTGAGAAAATCTTGGGTGTCACACTGAGTGAGACAGCCGATTGGAACGTGCCAATTCAAGATAAAACCTGCCGGTGTCGTCCTGCTGATATGGTCTCACTGGGAAATGCTAAAGATGCTAAAACTTTTCTCCTGAACTATATTTACTTAGTGATTCAGCAGGATTACATTCGAAGCCAATCACTCTGTGTACGATTCCCACTTGTTTAACATCTTTGTCTTCCTAAGTCCCTCTGCACACAAGTTTAGCGAAAGCTTTTAGCATCCTTACCACTGGTCTTTCTCATATTTAGTGGTTTTAGTTTGGTGACTCGAGTCATGTTAACTAGCATCCTTGTTTGTCCTTTGTTGCGTTAATATAGAAATTTATACTTCTTTTCTTCAAGCTTACTCTCGCTGCTATAGATTGGTGCTCCCAACCCCCCACTTCAAAAAAAAAAAAAAGAAAAAGTTATTATGCATCAAACTTGTGTGGATATTATAGCAGGGTAGTTGCCTGGCTGCCTTATTGATATATCTAGCCATGCTGTGAGTACATGGGATTACATCGTTGGCATGGAGTGTGGCGATTAATTGTTTAATTCTTCAGAAAAGATTGTTGGTAAGAAACTCATCTGAAGTTGATATGTGATTGAAGGTCTAGCGCTATGAATGTTGGAGATGGATAAAACGTGGGAGCATGGAAGGCCTGTATAATTGTTCCCTGAAATTAACGTTGTGATTGTGTTGTGAGTCTGAAATTAAGTCTCAGCTTCTTAGTTTTTTGGCAACTTTGACAGAGATTGAAATGAGAGTACCTCATCACATGCCCTTGGGTACTAGCTCGTGTACAAGCATGTCTCTTGTTTCATCATCGAATTATTTGGAACTTGCAAAATTGCTTCTATGTGTGTACTGGTGTGTGCTTAGGAGAAGCACACTTGTTTACATGCATGACATGGTTTTGCACTAGCAACCACAGGTTGGTATCTGCGTTTATACAGCATTTAGAAAGCATTAGTTATTCAACAAGGGATGAGGGTTGACGCTGGTGATTTTTTAAGACAAACGACTGGTGCTTACTGGGATATGGATTTCGAGTTTTTTCTACATGTTTTTGAGCTCAAGAAATCTATACGCCCTTCCTCTGTTGCTCTTTACATGCAAGACGTTGGATTTTGAGATTCAATTACTTTTTATGACTTAGGTCCTGAGGATAATGTGGCTGAGTACTATCAGCAACAAGTGGAAATGCTTGAGGGCTTCGATGAAATGGATGCTTTAACTGAACGTGGTTTTATTCCTGGAATGTCAAAGGTCATTCTTGAATTTTGATGCTCTGCGCAGTCTACTAAATTAATTTGGTCCCTCAATCTGATAGAAAGGACGTTTAGTTGCCTGTCTAACAGTTCCTATTGGAATGATTGGTGTTTTATTTGCAGGAAGAACAGGAGAAGTTGGCTAGAAATGAAACATTTGCCATAAGAATATCAAATATTGCAAACATGGTTCTTTTCGCAGCGAAAGTATATGCTTCCGTTAGAAGTGGATCGTTAGCCATCATAGCCTCCACATTGGACTCCCTTCTCGATCTGTTGTCGGGTTTCATCCTGTGGTTTACTGCATTCTCCATGCAAACGCCAAATCCCTATCATTATCCTATAGGAAAGAAACGGATGCAACCATTGGTAAGTCTACCATAAATTATTGCCCATAAAAATCGTGTAACCTAATTTTCTACCATCAGCACCGAGTGCTTCTTGCAATGTTCTGGGTTATTAAGAAGTTTCTCCTTTTCTTTTCTTGTAAATAGGCTTACAGGGCTCAAAGGCCAATATGCTTTTGTCACGGGCTGGTTTCCATCCTGAATTCATTAATATTTCACGGCCCAATTTGTATGAGATTGGTGTCATAGTTTAGTATGTCCATTGATTACAGGGGGGGAATTCTTGGTTTAGTATTCCACTTGTTCGACCATCTTTAAGCAAGCTGGTTTGTTTTAAGGGTGAAATAACTTCTCATTGCCTTCTTGAGCATTTCTTTATGATGTCTACACTTCCGTATGTCAAGCTATACCTGAAACTTCTGTTCCCTTTTCAATATTGCGCATTGGTCGCCTGGATGATATGCATGATGCTTGTTCTTTACTGTCAGAAATGGCCGCCTCCTTTGTTTCACGACAAAGAAGAGTTATTTGGGAAGAAAAAGCAGTTGTTGTTCTTTGTATTTTGAATAGATGTTTTCATCTTCAATGGCCATTCAAAATATCAAAGTCCAGTCCTGAATCAATTGAATGAGAGGCAAAATTGGCTCTTTGAGTTCCTAGCACCGATTAGAGGATTTACTATAATTTGTGTGTTTTTCCTTAATTATTGATCTCGTGTCTCTACAGACCTCCCTTCCTACTCTGACCTCTTGTCCTCTTTCCACTGATACGATCATCTGATTTTTCCCACTTATGTTGTGAACGTAAAATATGGGTGTGTAATCTGTCTAGTTCATAGGGACATCATTGGTAGAATACTCGAATATATAGCTCTTGTGATTGCATCTGTAATTTTGTTTTTGATTCTTGAATTTAACAATTAGATGGCATGCAGGGAATCCTTGTTTTTGCCTCTGTGATGGCCACTCTTGGACTGCAGATTATCTTGGAGTCAGTGCAGCAATTGTTATCTGATGTATGTATTTTGTTAACTTTAAGGCATGAAGTTGGGACCTATTACTTCATAGAATCATGAACATTTTTAACCCTTTGACTTCCGGTTGTTCCCAGGAGGCTGAATTTAATTTGACAAAAGAGCAAGAGCAATGGCTTGTGGGTATCATGCTCTCTGTGACTCTGGTCAAATTCCTTCTAGTCCTTTATTGTCGGTCATTCACAAATGAGATCGTCAAAGCATATGCCCAGGACCACTTTTTTGATGTCATAACCAATGTCATTGGTCTCGTTGCTGCACTCTTGGCTAATTATTTTGATGGTTGGATGGATCCTGTCGGAGCTATTATTGTAAGTGAATCTGCCCACTCCCTCTCTCTCATGCTTATGCACAATCACTCACATGCTCTTTGGTTCTCTGTTTGTACTCATGAAAGTTTGATCGTCTTGTAGCTTGCGCTCTATACCATCCGGACATGGTCAATGACAGTCCTGGAAAACGTGAACTCCCTTGTAGGGAGATCTGCAGCTCCAGAATACCTGCAGAAACTCACGTACCTCTGTTGGAATCATCACAAGGCGATAAGGCACATCGACACTGTCCGAGCCTACACCTTTGGATCCCACTACTTTGTCGAGGTGGACATCGTCCTGCCGGCTGATATGCCTCTGCGGGAGGCGCATGACATTGGCGAGTCCTTGCAGGAGAAGCTCGAGCTCCTGCCAGAAATCGAGCGCGCCTTTGTTCATCTCGACTACGAGTATTCGCACAAGCCAGAGCATGCTCAAGCCCATTCGTAGTGGTAATGCTTACATTATGTTTCCAAGCCCACTTCTCAAGCAACTGTGTATTGTATAATTGTACGGGAATTGGAATGTGATATGTGGCTGCAGCTTTCGTAGCTTAAAAATGTAAAAATACTTCAAATCGAGCCTTACTGCATTTCCCAAACGACTGAATCCTGGGTTTCCCCTTCTAGAGAGTGTATGATGGGTGATGTACAGGAAAAGATGTGAAGCTCTTTAGACATATATGGTTACATATTTTGGACTGAAACGATTAGAATTAGGCTTGGTGAATTATATTGTATAATCCATATTATAGGGAATCCCTCAATGAAGACGGTCCATTGATTTGAAATGTAGAGAAAAAATCTATCGTCTTTGTTTGATTCAGAAACTTAAAACCAATGATTAGTTATTGGAGCAAATAGCGACGCCGCCATATCATTCGACATGCGCAGTTGCGATTTTTCTCGTTGGATTTACCTTTCTTAATGGAAATTTATGCAATTATTAAAAAATTCTTGTTTAGGTAGTTTATTTCGTCCATATGTAGTGTTTTGATTCATTATTTCAATTCTTTCGTGTCTCTGACAGTAGCATACTGTCCGATTCAAAAATCGGGAAGAAAAATTTGTTTCTATGAATTATGATTCACTCAATCCCTATTTCATGGCTACATATTTTCTCGGCTAAGTAGTGGGACATATGGCTGAGCACCGTCCATTTTAGTCATAGTAAAATATGGCGGTTTTTCAGAACGGTCACAACTCGTCCCTGCTTAAAAAGGATGAGAAAACGGTGTGTTCAAGCGTCAGGTTCTTCCAAATGTTGAAATCAGTCCTTACATTACGTGGATTTATGAATATTGTGCATCGATTTCGAAACACATAGTATTTTGCCAATCTCAGAGTCAGATATCGACAGAGCCGTATTTGGGCTAAATCAAGGCACTAGGGTGTCACTTTTGGACGATGATTCGGGGGCCCGCCAAGATGAACGGAGACACCGGGGTCGCCGTGGGCTAGTACTGGTCAGAGCGCGGTGAAAAACCTCGAATGCTTTTTAGTCCAGTCGTGTCGCTCTCGAGCCAAGAAGAGACGTGGGTGGGTTGGACTGTCTCAGCCGTGAGATGGCGAAGGAAGATAGATGAATGGCGTGACGGAATCGATCCAGATCGAGATCGAGGTGGACCCGGACGCGATCACGTCCGCGTCCATCTGGGGAGGGGAAAACGGCCCCAAGCTGCTGTGTCGTCGTTTTTTTGGCCAAAAGGGCCGTGCCCTCTATTTTCCTTGTTCGACCCCAAAAAAAAAAAATTATACACACACATATATATTAATCGAGGAAAAAAAAAAGAAAGAGGAAGAGAGAAAATGGCCGAACGTGTCCAGGTTCATCCAATCACAGCGGGAACTCAAACCCCTAATCATTTAAACCCCAACAAAGGAAATAAAATTGAAAAAAAAAGATGAAGGGAAAATCGCGCGTCGTATATATATGATATGCGTTCTTCAAGCTGACAACAACGACCGAACCGACCCCACCCCCACCCGAATTTTCCCCCGCGAAAGCAAGAAAGCTCGAGCGAGAAAAAAGATCAGAAAGAGGTTAAAAAAAAAAAAGAGAGCCGTACGGAGCAGGCCCCCTCGGCTGCGTGGGCCTCGTTCCGCCTTCCCTCTCCATAGAAATGCGCCATCGACGGTGCCCATGGAGATAACGTACGCCTCCGCCAGCTCCCCCGACCTCGCCGCCGTCGCCCCCCACGCCGGCCCCGCCCCTTCCTCCGCCTCCGTCATGCCGCACTCCCGCCCCGTCAAGGTCATCCCCCTGCAGCACCCGGCGGCGGCCCCGTCGTCGTCGTCGTCGGCGGCCGGGGCCGCGGCGGCGGCGGGCGGCTCGATGTGGCTGCGGTGGCGGTCGAAGGCGAAGCGGATGACGTGCGTGGAGTGGATCGAGGTCTTCCTGCCCTGCGTCCGGTGGATTCGGACGTACAGGTGGCGCGAGTACTTGCAGATCGATCTCATGGCCGGGATCACCGTCGGCGTCATGCTCGTGCCCCAGGTGATTGGCGTTGATGCCCTCTCGTCGCCTGCAACGTTCCTGATTTTCGCGCCTCCTCCTCTCTCTTTTCTCGGGTTGAGCTTTTGAGATTGCGATCACTTCTCGGGAAATTGAGTTTTCAATGTGCTGTTTTAAGTTGTTTCTTTTCAGTGCTTTTGACAGTTGAAGATGTGAAAATCATCAGAGTTCACTGGTGATGCTGTCGAATTTCGAGTCGATTTCGTGTCTTGGATTTCGTTCTTCTAGTGCCGTCCATTTTTGAACAGTTCTCATGGAATTCAACTATTTCTGGGCAACAGAGAGGGTTCTCTTGTTTGCATCTCGCTCGAAGCTTTGGCTGCTTCGAAGAACTTCTTTGCAATGTCATTTTGCGGACTCTGTTCGCTCTTTCGTTTTTTTGACGAATTGTTTTTTTTTTTGGGTTCTTTTCATTCCATTTTTGATCTTTCTTGTTCATAACGCATCTTCTTCAATTCTTGCCCAACAGAGGAAGGCACTGTCCTCCCCGTCGTCGTTTCAGCGTTTTTCACGTGCATGTGATTGTTAACCACGTTCTGCTGTACCATCTCCAAGTTGACATTTCCCTGTTGAGTAAAGTAGTCAGCTGGCGATGATTGGGCGGATTTTCATCTTCCCACTCGTTACGATCCTCTTTTCACTTCCCTTGAACTGTTGCTTCGAGCTGATTAGTAAAAGCGCTGAGTCAGTCACTTGCCAGATCGCGTATTAATCTTCAAAGCCGCCTTGCCCAATTCTTGCAGCCAATCCGGCAGGAGTGATCGGACATTTCGTGTTTACATGTGTCGCGTTTCGTTCACCTAACAATGCTGCTTCCGTTTTTTTCTATGTTGTCTCATGTAGTACTTTCTCCCGCTATTCTTGTTCATTTTTCACCTTTTCTCCGTCATCGTGGAACCATCGATCACGTGAGAGATTTTTTGAAAATGAATAGTGGTCTTCCTCTTTTGGGTTTGGTCGTAATTTCTTTAAAATCTGACTGCTCTGTCCTGCCGTCGAGTTTCCATGAGAAAGGAACTTTTTCCCCTTTTCTTGGGAAGATTGATCCGAATTTGACTGTACCTAATGACTTAATGTTGTGGATTGGACTAATATGATTAGTATATGGGGTTGAAACTGTTTGTTGTGACTGGCCAGGCAATGTCATACGCAAAACTAGCTGGGTTGGAAGCGATTTATGGCCTCTGTAAGTGTATTGCGTAGACATTTGCTTCTTTTCTTCTTATGGCAGCTTGTGAACTTCTGTCCTAAAATTGACTGCAGCAATGCTGTGGGGAGTAACATTCACCTTCCTCAATGGCGATATAGAATCACTGCTACACTTTACACCAAGCACCTGTCTACATGATACTCACAATGTATTAAATGTTTGAAATCTACCGCTCTAAATTCTCCTGCTGTTATCTAACGATCATGTCATACTGTTGGTGTTATTTTTATCGGGGGAGATTTCCTTTCGTATCAGTGACCTCTTTGAAAAAATTAAATGCTCCTAAATCGTTTGATCAATCCATGCTCGATGATAGAAAAGACGTAATGGTGGCATTCTTCTCTTCCTTTTTATTTTCGAAATATCTAGTAAAAGATTCTAGAATAGTCACGTGTATCTAACATTCTTCATTGGGTTTTGTGAGGCAGACTCTGGTTTTGTGCCTGTATTCGTCTATGCCATATTCGGATCGTCTCGTCAACTTGCAGTAGGCCCAGTAGCATTGGTGTCTCTCCTTGTCTCTAATGTACTGAGTGCAATTGTTGATTCGTCTGATGAGCTATACACAGAACTTGCAATACTGCTGGCTCTTATGGTTGGGATATTGGAATGCATCATGGGGCTCTTGAGGTAATTACCGCCACTTGTTCTCTGAAATTTAGTCACGTGCTTGAGAGAGGGAGTGATGAATGTGTCAATATGAATCTGTGACTTATCTATATCAGCAATTCATGTCTTTTGGCTTGTGAGGATCTTGAGATGTCATTTTAATGTGAATAACTGTAATAAATTTTGTATGATATGAATTCAGTATTACCTCATGGGTGAGCTATTTCTTTGTCTCCTTGTGAATCGTATGTTCCGAGATTCTTTCGATGACCAATGTTGTGTTGAGGGGTATTATTATCATAATTATTTTCAAGAAAGATCCACAATAAGATCTTACCTTGGCAAGTCACATATTGCTAGAAAATACTGTACCAATTATCACCTTTAAACAGCAGATTCAGCATTTATTTATGCTCTTGAGTTGAACAGGAATTATTGATATTTTGTATGGGGTTCAAGAAAACATTTGTGTTACAGAGGGAGTATGTTATCCTTGGGCATCTGTCCTTTTAAGTTGTTTCTTTCTGTAAATGAGAGCTTGTAGCAGGCCTACTCTCCCTGCTTTATTCATGTTATTAATGATCTCGTTGGAAAAAGAAGTTGAATCGTATTTTTACCTTGATTGTTGATCTCTGCCTAGAAGTTCTCTCTCTCAAGAACGTCTTTGTTAACTAATATGGTGCATGGTCCTCTTTATTCCGTGGCTTCCTCAGTTCATTTCTAGTTCATATAAGTGTTTCACGTTTATCTTTAACAGGCTTGGATGGCTCATTCGTTTCATCAGCCACTCTGTAATATCTGGCTTCACATCCGCTTCTGCCATTGTCATTGGATTATCTCAAGCAAAATACTTCTTGGGATATGACATTGTTCGAAGTAGCAAGATCGTGCCCCTGATCAAAAGTATAATAGCTGGAGCAGATGGGGTAGGCCCTGCATGCCCAGGGGGTACATCCATCATCTGTTCACATACTAATATATTTCTTCGTGTCTGTGTAAATGACATAACTTGAAGCTCACATTCTGTCACCAATACAAGTAACTAAAACTATGGACATTGTATGGCTGATACTGTAGCCATTATGCATCAGTGTGGTTACCTGGTCCATTAGCGAATGTTAATTTAAATTCTCTTCGATAATTGTACATTTTTTTGTGGATGGGTTTTACTATTTTCATCACTTTGGCCCTTAATTTGAAGTCAGGAGTCCCTCTATCATGCTATTTTCTGTTTGTTCCTATTTGTTACGTTGTGCCTCATATTTGCACTTATCAAGTTCCTTTTTAACCACAGGTCGTCTTTTCTTTTTGTAGTTTTCATGGCCACCATTTGTTATGGGATGTGTTATTCTTGCGATCCTTCTGGTTATGAAGCACCTGGTACAAGCTCATTCACTCTTCTGTGGTGTAGAACTGATTTTATGCATATGGACATGACTGCTACTTTATGGTTAGGGAAAATCAAGGAAGTACCTGCGATTTCTGCGAGCAGCGGGGCCCCTTACGGCAGTGGTCTTGGGCACAGCTGTTGTGAAAATTTTTAATCTATCTTCTATTTCTCTGGTAAGAGCGAGGTAGATATGACCATTTTATTTGCTATGGTATTGTGCTGATTATTTCTTTCTCTGGAAATCTTGCAAATATACAACCGAATGATCAAATTACATAATCTTGGGATGGTTGTCGTCTCAAAATTCTAGTCGACATACGAAAATTTGTGTCAATCTATTATAACTTGAAATTGCTGTGTTTAGTGTAGCATAAGTTTGATTGTGCCAAGATATATATATAAAATTGGCCCAATTATATATATTCTTTCATTTTCATTTTTTTTTCTTCATATAAATGGCTTTTGGAAGATTATTAGTTTTTCCCATTTCTCTACTGGTGAATTTGAGAGTTTGGGTGGGGCAGTTTCTTGAGGAGCACCCTCATGGTCATTGGACCAGCTACCGTGCTAAAATTTGGATCACCAAGAGCGGGGACATCTTGGAGATTAACACCAAGGAATTTCAACCTAAAATTTTAGAAGAACTAGCTGTCCAGTAAAATGAACACAGTCAAGTGTCTCATATTTCCTGTGATTGAGAGTTATGAAGTGCTATGTAGTTATGATGACAATGGTTGAAACATACTATTCCTTACCTTGGATTTCTCTGAAATTTTTTTTTTGATGAGGTATAACTCAGTCAAGGGGAAATGACAAGGAGCTGATGAAGGATGTTTTCTATTGTTTTAGGTAGGTGAGATACCACAGGGCCTCCCAAGCTTTTCTGTTCCGAAGAACTTTGGGTATATGACATCTTTAATTCCAACTGCACTTCTCATTACTGGCGTGGCTATATTGGTGAGATTATTCATCTGCTAATGTTGTTTGTACTCTGATGCCAATCAGTACTACGGCTGAATAAATTGTCTTTTTTCCTTTTTGGCATTTCAGGAATCTGTGGGAATTGCCAAAGCATTGGCAGCAAAGAATGGATACGAGTTGGACTCCAATCAAGAGGTGCGCTCTTCAATCATTAAACTGTGGACATTAGAGACTTGGATGGGAGATAAAGGGGTTGACCCAACTGGTGGCCACTAGAAAGTGCATACTCGTCGGTGCAGAGAATAATATGTTAATTACTTTACTAGTAATATTGTGATGTAGTAGGAATTAGTTCACGACATTTGCAGATTTTTGGTTGCATCTCATTCTTGCCACAAGCTTTATATTTGTTTGAGATTGGGAACAGCGGTTTTACTTTGCTAAAGAGTTGTTAAACAGTGTTGGCTGTAGGATTGCTTCACGGTGTTGGTTTATAGATACTATGTTCATAAACTACAGATCTTGCAGTCTCTTTCCAGGATGCATTTGCCACTTTTGTGTCATCTGATGTTTTTATAAGTAGGACTTGGAGATGAATTTGGTAGGCCTTGTAACTTGATTTGTCATCCTTGTCATTCTACCACTCATGCTCCATGGACAATTCAAGCTGAAGCTTATTTTATGGTACCACGATTTTTTTTCATGCGATTTTAGTAGGATGTAGAGAAGATATTGAAGATGATATTCATGGCTGAATCTCTATATGGTTATAAGTTTGAAGCTTTCTTGGAAAGTCAAGGCATGTCCTTTTTTGTCTTTGCAAAACATAAAACGCTTATAGGGCCCTTTATTGCTTCCCAATGTTCTCAGCTTCCTTTTAAAGAACAATAATGATTCTGAAGAATTTGCGTTCTGGAATATCACCTAGTGTACTTTGTGCCAATATGAGTATTATAGCATGTCCATAAGCATTAGGTTGTTTGTATCATGACCACTCCTAATGGATCATTTCTTCTTTTTTGAACAGCTTTTTGGTCTTGGTGTGTCAAATATACTTGGTTCCTTTTTTTCAGCATACCCTACTACAGGTGAGAAATGGAGTTCGTAAGAGCAGTCTAGATGATTCTCATTTTATGCTTATGTTAAAAGAACATTGGAAAGTTTGCCAGTACTCTAATCGAGGCATTAGATAAGCATTTTATGTTAATTTGCTGATGAAATCACATATACTATGTTGCTCTCAGGTTCCTTTTCCCGGTCAGCTGTAAACCATGAAAGTGGTGCAAAGACGGGTGTATCTGGAATTGTTACAGGAATCATAATGGGCTGTGCCCTTTTATTCTTAACTGAATTGTTTGAATATATACCACAGGTATGCATCCTTATCAGCAATTGTTCTTATGGATCTGCATTTATGTCAGGGATGTCATTCTTTGGTGGGATTACTGTCTCTTTCTCCTGGTTTAGGAGCACAAATGTGCTGATTAAATGGTGCTTTATTTTGTAACCGATGACTCAAGGGAAGGATCTGAGAATGTTTATTTTGTATTCTATTATTATCTAAGTCCTATGGTCTCCTTTTCGTTTGGGATACTAACTATTGGCTCAACATTTTTGTTATCTGCAGTGTGCACTAGCTGCCATTGTGATATCTGCTGTTATGGGCCTGGTAAGTAATCCTGTTTACTATTCGTATTAAATTTGATATGAAGAACCAAGATCGATGGAACTCTTAGTAAACTTCTTTTCAGTCATTTTAGTGTAGCTGATTAAAATCTAGGAGTTCATTTTTCTGATGATGATCTTGTGCTTCCTCCATTCTGAGTAACTAACTTTTTCGACCTTCTGTGATAATGATGTGGTACATGAATTGGAACTGCTGCTAGATGATAGTTCTGTCTGCAAGAGCATGTCTACCTGTAAAAGAACTAGGGGTTGTCCTGAATGTATTAACAGAGAACACATGATCTGCTGAAGCATGTTTGTTGTTCCCCCGTTTTTTTTAATTGTTGATGACTATCCATTTCAGGACAGATGGCATGTTCATGGAACATATTGTGATTTTTTCTAACGAAAAAATAGTGTTGTGTATAGTCCTAAGTGAGGCTTGCACCTTACAGGTTACGCATTTAGCTTGAAGATTGCTAATATTACCTCCTTTACTTTTTCATTTGCTCCCTTCCAATGTCACTAATGCCATCAACCTTATTCTATTGTTTGAGTTGCCTTCAAGGATTTCTAGTCTTGTTTGTCTTTCATCTGCATTTCTGTCATCTGGTTTGCTTGTTATCTGAGTGATAAGTCTCCACATTGTCCACATACAAGGTTCTAGTGGGCCTCAGAAGCCTGGATCGTCCTCCAGCTAAATTCTTTAAGTTATTAATCAATATGTGCTTATTTTTATGTAATCTTGAACTATATAATGAATTTCACACAAGTAAACTAGTCCTGTATTTACGCTTGCCATGAATTTTTAAGTGTTAGCAAATTATGATTTTATGTATCAATCTTCTATCTTATGACAGAAATTGTTGTCGAGATTAGTTTCATATTCGTTCTAAATGATCATTGATGTCCATGTTCATGTTGATTTTATTTACTTTCTTAGCGCAGAAATTTTAAGAACAGACTTTTTACAGAGAAACTACACTAAAGCCATTCTTAAAGTACGCAAAAGGAGCGAGAATTACTGTTAGTTTATTTAGTAATGAAATGGTCATTCAAGCTATTGCTTTTTTGTGATACTATTTCAGGTGGATTATGAGGAAGCTATATTTCTTTGGCGTGTGGATAAGAAAGATTTTCTTCTTTGGACAATTACTAGCACAACAACATTGTTCTTTGGTATTGAAATAGGCGTCCTTGTTGGGGTGAGTACCTGGAGTCGCAGCATTTGAGCTACTGAATGTAGATATTTATGCTGTATATACATTCATGCAGGCATAGTGGTAGACATCATGAGCATAAACAAGATTACTCAGATTTTGTCAGATGATGCTAAATCTTTTGGATTAAAGAGCACGAGCTACGTTGATGTACTTAGACTTTAGGATAGAAATTGCTTTGAGAAGGTCACTATTGATTTGTAATAATCCCTACATAAAGCAGCTTTATCATCATAGGAGCCCTTGAAGAAGCTTGTAACTTGCAATCCAATTTTGACATGTTTTTGATGCTAGGTTGGTGCTTCTCTTGCTTTTGTCATTCATGAATCAGCAAATCCACATATCGGTAAGTTGATTTGCTTATAAGCTGCTCTTTGTTTTCATTCTTCACTGCTGCTTATCTGGTTAACAATGCCATTGCCATATGTCCTGGTATTTCCTTTTGTCATTATTCTCCTTTAATGGTGAAAGCTGCTTCATTTGCTTTTCCAAATGTCCTCTCTCTCTCTCTCTCTCTCTCTCTCTCTCTCTCGTGTTGATGCATGCCAATGTATTCCTCAGCCCCATGATAACTTCTCTGCCTCAAAGACTCCCCATCTTGTTATCTGTTTTGCAGCTGTCTTGGGGCGCCTACCTGGCACCACTGTCTATAGAAATATAGAACAGTACCCAGAAGCGTATACCTACAATGGAATTGTTATTGTTCGGATTGATGCTCCAATATATTTTGCCAATATTAGTCACATAAAAGATCGGTAATTGTACGGCTTTGCCCTCCCTACCTGGTTCATTTTCATTCTGAACCTGTTAGTTGTTCTCATTTGTCTATGACAGGAAGCACTAAGTATTCTAAAATTTCTTTTCAGGCTACGGGAATATGAAATTGAGGTTGATAAATCCACACGACGGGGCCCAGAAGTTGATAGAGTTTATTTTGTGATTCTAGAGATGGCACGTAAGTTGTCATTTAAGTGATTAATGTGGTTATCTATACAAAAACAACATGGAAATGATTCTTCATTGGAATCTTCATTTTGTCGAATTAATATGGAAGTGAAAGTACATAAGAGTTAGTTATTCTAGTCGGCTTTGCAATGTATCTCTCCTGTCTCTTAAAAAGTTAGTTGGATCCTACAATTAGTTTCCGAGCTAATTTTCTTCCAGGCTGAAATTTATTCCAGGTGTGGATGTAATTTATCATGGAAATATCTGCTGTTGATCATCAGAAGTTGAATTATAGGCTTTGTAGGCCTAACAATAGGTAGAGTAGTCGTAGCCTTTTTTTTGACCAAAAAAAATTGCCTTACTTGGGAAAAGGTTTCCATGAACCATGGACCAAGTATTCTATATTGATGTGTTTTGTCATGTATGTCAATTTATCAGATTATAGTCGAGTTGATGTTTCACAAATAATTAATTGCTTATTTGTTGGCTAAATTTTAATGTTATATCTGTTTTGTTCTTTATGAAATCTACTCCAAATCCTCAAGCCAAGAGCATGGATTAATGTTGCAATGGGCCTCATAATTTGGTTAAGTTGTAGGTGGATACAGAAGAATTCCGCCAGTCAAGCCTTACCTTAAAAAAATGCGGACTTTTTATAGGATTTCTATCATTCTCGGCTTAAAGTTCAAGGAAACAGATTTATAACCTCATTTATTGTTAGTCATGCTAATATAGGCCTTGGCTTTACCGCACTGAGGTTCTTGTGCTGCCACATCTTGGAATCACATCTTCATTTCTTGTTGCAGCTGTCACGTATATTGATTCCAGTGCTGTTCAAGCTTTAAAGGACTTGTACCAAGAGTACAAATTACGGGACATTCAGGTTTCTTGATCTCTACCAATAACTATTCATTCATTTTCTTGTCGGTCTCATTGGCAGTTCCTTTGGCCATCTCCACAAGCATCTGAGACTTTTCCTGGTGTGGCAGATCGCCATTTCCAATCCAAACCGGGACATCCTGCTTACTTTTTCAAAGTCCGGAGTGGTTGACATGATTGGTAAGGAATGGTTTTTTGTTCGAGTCCATGATGCTGTTCAAGTCTGCCTCCAACATGTCCAAAGCATAAAAGAAATGCCCACAGCACCCGACCCTCCACCTGAGGATAGACCAAGTCTCTTGCAGAGATTACTCAGGCAAACCGGGGAGGATCTCTCGATTCCTGAGCTGGAGTCTGGAAATCAGAGGCCTCCAGCTTCTATGGACACCGATCCTCAATTGGAACCTCTCTTGCCCCGGAAGCCTTGAACATTTCTTCCCGGTGATGGATGTGCAGCCAGAAATTATTTGCATGCGGCCGTGCTCATTTGTATGATCTAATTATCCATTTTTTTCCGGCCATAACGGAGGATTTTTTTTTCTCTTTCTCTGTGAGTAAAGTAGATAATCTTGTATAATGGGATTAGCATGTATCACTGTATTATATTCATCAATAAGTAGATCTCAATTAGCTGCATTCTATGAGCTTACCAATGTAATTCCGTTTCCCTCCCTTTCCGATCGATTTCTTTGCCCCTATTGGTCCTCTACCGTGACTCATTAATACCTTTTTCTGAGAGAAGCGTCTAACTACGGGATACAGAGTGCAGCTATCTTTCTTTGGATGGCAATTCCTCACAATGAGTTGCGTGGCTCACCAAGCTCGAATTACTACGGATAAAGACGGCGTTTTTTGCATCTCTACTATTGCTTCTTGTTTTGTCTCAGAAAAGAGACAATTATCTAAAATGAAGAAGTTTTGAAGCGTTGAAATTAGGTGATAGACAGAGTAATCAAGACCCATGTTCACAAATTCGTGCTTTAGTAGGCCTGTCCTAGAGACCAGATATGCTAATTCAAGGCCGCGCATTCTCTTCTAATCTCGAGTGAAAGACCGGAAAAACACTAGGAGGTTCTTCCGCTTGAGGTCCTCCAAGAATCGGTTGATGAACGCCGGAATCGTTGGGACCGAAGCAGGTGTCCACGAGATGGTGTAGATTGGGGAGCGTTGATTAATATCATCAGGCGGGTAATTTTGCCCATGTACTTTTCCTATCATCCTCGTGTCCCAATCCGATTTCTCTTATGCCTATGTGGGCTGAGAAGTGGGACTTTGAGGCATCAGGGTGAAAAGTGAGAGATGCAGAATGGTTGATACACTTTCGTGGGAGTGGCGTCAGGGTTTTGTTCTAGAAATTTGGGATGGGATAATTATCATCTTAGAGGATCTTTGAAGGCAAGGTTGGCCTTTTTTGCACAAATTGATCGAGAGTTGATGTTGTTCTCCTGATGATAGTTATGACAGGTCGAAACTAGTTGTTGTGTTGAAGTGGCGCCATCTGATATGAGGATTCAATTCGCCATGTTGTCTTTGAGAACATATTGAGGGAACACTGGCCTGGTGTTTCAATATACGAGCTACCACACTAGCTCGTCTGCAGCCATGAAGCTCTTGGCCCGTCACACTAGCGTGGCGAGATTTGTTCTTTCTAGTGCTTTAAATGGTTGATTTCTTCATGTTGCTTAGAGCTTCATCCTGAGTTACGCTTGAGCTCTTCGATTATCTCTTGTCGAGTTGAGCCCGAGCTCGCTAATTCTAAATTAGATAGACTCTTGAGTATGATCGAACTTTTATGATTTTTTATGAAAATGTTCTAGAAGTACGTAATGACAAAGAACTCCATAAAATTACACTTTGTACCCACGTATATACAAATGCAGGGAAGATAGTTGAGCTCGAGTATTTGGAATTGCTACTCCAAATAGACTCGAGCCTAAATTCTGGTACTCAGTCAAGCTCAAGTCAAGTTTTGAGCACCAAGCACGCAAGTCGAGTCGAGCTCAAGCTCAAGCTTGACACCGTATCGACTTGGCTTGACTGGATTACATCCCTAGTTGACATTTTGGCGGACGGCTCTCGCACCGTCTCTAATATTCTGCTTTGGGAACGGCCTGAGCCGTCCCAATTGAAACAAATGAGTAGGGGCAAAATCCTGAAAGGGCTATTAAGCATGGGACAGCTGCCGCCCGTGACGTCCTTACGGACAGCAACCAACCCGTCCCTAAAACCTCAGCGACGGGAGACACCTACGCGACGACACTCATTGGTCGCCAGTGACCATGAAGGAAGGACGGTTTTTACTTTAGGCACGGTTTTGCTCGTCCTTTGTCCATCATTTAGCACCGTGGTATGTTTGACTATGCTATACGCATCCCACCTATAGACTTTTGTCGCATCACGTAATTACAGAACGAACGTAACCAAAGGAAAACCATGGACTGCTATTTTTCGAAAATTTTGTTCCGCACTGCAACATAATCGACAGACTCTTGGCCAGATTCCTATTTTTGGCTCTTTTTCCAGTAATTCCAATAACCTTCTCGTCCTGGAGTCATTTACAGCTCTTTTATCTCCCTTTTGCAGTTTTCCCTCTGTTTTACACTGAAGAATGGATCAACAACTCTCAGACTGAAGGCTAAACTATCGCAGTGCTTGAAGGCCTGAGATTTTTGGTTTTCATTGTCAGTAAGCCGAAAAATACAGAGACTAGTCTTGTAAGTTGAGTGTATATGAAAAGAAGGCTTTGGGATGCTGCGAAAAGTGTGGTTCAAGTTGAGCAATATTGGAATGGAAAACAAACAAAAACGAAGAGGGTCACCATTTTCATTGCATGAACTTGAAAACTTTTGATATTTCCACGATTCTTTCTTTCAAAAGAAAGAAAATAATTTCTCATTACCCACTATGGGATTGACCTGGTGGCAGGGGGCATTCTCATGCGTTCGGTTCAGGAACCAATGGTTGTAAGTTTCCCTATTGCCCCGGAGAACTCAAATTCAAGTGGGGGACCATGGAAGCGAGTTGCTATTTTAGTTCTCCTCGTCCACACAGGCATCGATCTACAGTTGTGTTTGTGAATTATAATAAAAGAAAAAGGATATAATTTCCCATTTTCTGATATTTCTGTTGCCATTAGTGAGCAGTCTTTATTATTATTATTATTATTTGCCATCAGTAGGCAGCTTCAGGATCAGCCATTTTGCATGGTGCAAAAAAATAAAAAGAGACAAAGGAGTAAGCAGAACAAGTATATTAAACTAATGTTCTTTGGATATGGTTATGAAATTATTGCAGCTACACCCACTTAAGCATGTGAGAGATATACGGCATATGGTCAAAAGTTGGAAAAAGGAAAGCCAAAAAGAAAACAAGTAGAAAAATAAAAAGTAGAGGTGGACAGGAGATCGCTGTGTGGTGATGTGGAGGTGAAGTGATTCATCAGGGCTTCGGCTACAGGAAACTGGATAAGCAGATTCTCACCTGTGAAATTGGGGTCATATGTTTCTTCACACCCCTCCTTTTTTCACGGGTTTTATCTTCTATGATAAGAATGTGTGATATCAGGAAACCCAGATGGGATTGCGAATCAGATAAGATCTCTAGCTTCTTCCACTCTTTGTTGTTTTTTGTTTGATCATCAGTCTGTACGACGGCCTTCATTGCAATATCTGTACAATAATTCACGTCTGAAGAGTCCAACAGCAAGCAGAGATCGAGATGATTTTTCCTTTCTTATTTGTGAAGTCAATAGTGCGATGTGAGCGCATTTGCACCGTGGCTCGTGAGGAAATCTTTGGAGAAAACTGTGATGGGAAATTATACGACAAAGTTTCTCACGTGGGTTTCGAAAACTCAAAGCTAAGATTAGTTCATTGAGTTTGGGGAAGTGTTCTAGTTACAAATATTTTCGTTCATATGATCTTGATGAGTATCGGCAGAAAAAGAAAAAAATTGCATTTGGTTTTCTTTTCTTTCGTCATTATCATGTTTTATAGGGAAGATTTTGCACATTGGGATATAAGTTCACCTCTTTGAACCGTTTATGTGAAAAGTAGGTCATCCACATATTGATTAAGAGATTCGAGAGGAATTTATTACTCTTGAAGACTTGATTACTCCTAAGAAGCTATGTTGAGCACCTCATATTCCTCATTTTTCGTGAAATTGAAGCTCAAGTCTGGCACGACACTTGTTAAAACGATATGGTATACTTTGTTGTTAGCCCATTTCCTAATAGTTTAAGTTCTTTAGAATGGTTAAAGGGGTATTAGAGCACAAGCTAATGGTTCAAATGCTAGCATGATCTCTCATTTTTCTCTTAGCCGTTTGTACCATTATATACTTTGCATGTATATGGTCATAATCAAATATGTTATTGCTTCATTTCCTAACAGTAAGCTTTTGGAAAAATCGATTCATCTAACAACACTAATCAAGGGCGATTTGCTAGTTGCTCAATTCAAGAGTTGGTCATTGTATTCTGTATCATCTAAAACACTAATCAAGGGCGATTTGCTAGTTGCTCAATTCAAGAGTTGGTCATTGTATTCTGTATCATCTAAAAATTAAAGTTAAGTCACTTTAATCTCTCATTCCTCTAAAGCTAAGATTTCACGAACTTTTTCTTTTCTCCCCTCTTTACTTAATGCTCTACATTTGCTACTCACAATTGCATGATTAATTTGAAATTGACACCAATTGACATGTTTCGAGTGTCTTTAATAAAATTTTCTTATTCTAGTAGACAAAATTTCCATTAAAAAATTAATGATAACTCGAACTAACTATATATATATATATATCCCAATTAAAATTAGATGACATTACCATCATCATCCCTTCTTCTCCATCTTGAGTAGTTGATCCCACCTAATTCATAGTCTTTAACTCAGCATTTCCTCTCTCTCTCTCTCTCTCAACCTTTCCTCTTCTTCCTCTTCCACCTCCTCCTCCTCCTTGATTCTTCGATCCTCAGTGCTCAGAGGAGTGAAAAAGACACCATAAGAAAAGCAAAAGAAAGTAGCCTCTCATTGTCGTTTGTTTTGTTAACGGGGTACCAGCTAGGGCTTTCATATGAGACCCATAACCGTTCGTACGTACGTATTCTTTTGGTCGATGTCTACAAAAAGGGTTCATATTTTCCTCTCAGTATGTACGTGGCTATCATGTCAGATATCAAGTGCACACACAAACACTCGATCCTGTCCACGTTGTGTAATTCATAGTTGAGTGAACATGATTTTTTTCAAAACCAAATCGGGAAGTTTTGACTTCTTTTGAGCACACCATATGCCCCTCACTCCCGCAGCTATCATGCCAATCAGGACGCGACACGTCACTGACCTCGATCTCGAATCATATCAGCTTTGTGTTGACGTGGCAGAACTGGCTGAAAGCAGCAGCATCAACTCGTGTTATGGTTTGTGAAACCTCGAATTTGTCGTGAGGCTTCCCGTTCCATGTGAAGTTTAGCGAATCAACTGGAGTGGGAATGTTTTGCAGCTATATCGATGTATTTAGAGGTTACACAAACTACTGACCCTAGGATTGACCCATTGGTGAGGGCGTTCTCATGTTTTGGGTTAAAAACCAAGGATTGTGGATTCGACTCCTACTCTGGATAACTCAGAGTTAAGTGGCAGGCTATGACAATGGGTTATTGTATGAGTTCTCCTCTAAGTAGTGGACAAATTAATTACAGTCGTCCCTGGATTCTCAAAAGAGGAGGTTACATGAGCTCATTTGATTTTGATAAGGTCAAATTAACCGTACTGTCCAAAAAAAGAAAGAAAGATAGAATTCACATTGAATGCCACTTATATAAGCCATTCATGTTTCTTTTTCCTTTTTCCGGTACTGTGACTACTCACAAACTCCTTTTGGAGTGATAAATTTATGCCTATAATGTCTATTTTGGAAGTAGTTCTCATGGATAGTTGAGAGCAGACATCGCCGTTCGATTTAGGTTGTTGTTCGATGTAATCCACACAGATTATACCATGCCATGGTTATACCATGCATTTAGAGGTCAGCAAAAAAGATGGGTTAACTCGTTGAACCGAATCGAACTGAATCATTAACTTAAAAGTTAATTTACCTTAGATCGTCGAGCAAATAATGGAGAGATCAGCTAATTGTTGATTAGTTGTTCGTCGTCTTTCTTCTATCCTCTACCATAAGTGGTGCTCTGTCGCGGGTTGATGAGGGTGAACAACATGATAGCCAGAGTTTGAGAGTTGGGACTTGACTCGTCGTGAGAAAATATCTCGAAGGGAAACAAATAACTTCTATTCCTGCAGTCTATTATTGGGTCACAACACCTGCATGAAAGAATAGAAAAGAACAGTGAATGGTCGATACATGGATTTTTGCTGGCTAAGCTAGTTGACGAATTCACAAGAAGGAAAAACGACAGAAGGTGTCGAGAGTCTCGAACAGGGACGGTAGCTCATCATGCTCTTCTCCACCTTTTAGCGAAAGAAGTTTGGTTTCCTTGCAGATGGATCGTTTTTTTGGAGATTTTAAGACATAAAGTAAAGCCAGTGGTCCTTTGGATTATTTCTCGTATATTCAATCGCTCTTTTAATTAATCTCTGTTCATCTAACAACTTTACAACTGTTATTTTCTTCTATAAGTACTTTACAACTGTGATAAACTATGCTTTGTGACGTAACTGAATTAAGTTTACCGATGATATCATTGTTTATTTAAGAGGCTCTTCTCAGAACGATAATCTCCAAACTCATTTAAACTGGACGGTTTTATTCATGAGGTTAAAAAACAAAGAATGTTAATTAGGACTGTGCATAAAAAGAAGGGTTAATACCACAAAAAACCTCAAACTAGTATACATATGACAAATTTACCAAAAATTAATTTTTTGATCACTAAAAACCCCAAATTGGTACACCCAAGAAAATTTACCTTCCGTTAGTTTTCGTTAAATTTTACTGTCAAATTGCTGAATTGGATGATACGCGAAAGTTAACGGATGTACCAATTTAGGGTTTTACCCCTCAGTTTATCGCAAATTTATCAATTTGTAGTTTTTCGTGGTATTAATCCAATATAACGGAGGGTAAATTTGTCACAAGTATACCGGTTTGGGGTTTTCAACGGTCAAAAACTTAGTTTGGGATAAAACCATCACAGGTGTACCAATTTAATATTTTTTGTGATAAAAAAATTAGTTTTTGGTAAATTTATCACAGATGTATTAATTTATGATTTTTTGTGGTATTAGCCCTAAAAAGAAACTCTCAATTCTTACAAACATCAAATGAAAGGGGACGGTGTACCCTCATCTTCAAACACCAATTATCTATGTACTGTTGGATGTGTTTCGCGTGCCAATCTAGCACTCAACTTGAAAACCCTAACTCATTCTCTCCTTCCTCTCTCTCCACCTTCCAATGCGTGTAGCTGCATTTGCCCATATACAATGCAGCCACCGTGCCCTCCATTGTCGCCATCGTCACACTCCACCTGCACCTCCAACAAAGCCATCTCCGACTTCTAGCGAGCCACTCTGTCTCTCTCTCTGGTACGGTACCAATGATCATCAACGAATTTTGACAAATTTTGGTCAAGGCCATTCTACTTCTAATTGGCTTAAACTTCAGGTTGATGGGAGCCAAACCCTAATGGACTATGGATCAAGTTTGTTAGGTCTCGATATAAGGTTGACAATTTTCTGATTAAATTGAAGTCTATAGTCATCAACCTCTAGTCCGATGTCAATATGAGACGAGGTTGAGAGGAAAGGGGAACCATTATGGAGATGACTCGAGGAGGTAGAAATGATGGTCATTGCATGCGCCGGTAGCGGTGGAGGTATGTGTTTGGAGCGCCTACACATGTAGATACAAAGGATGGGCATTGTGGTTTAATAGCATTTTTTCGTTTGTATAGGCTGAAATGTGTTTGCGGAGCGCATTCAAGATGTGTTAAATGGGGGCAAGAGATGGAGCATGAGTGCAAGCGATCTCATATGGGTTATACTTTCTACCATATATGAAGAAATTTCCATCAATCACATCTCTAATTAATGGGTTACAAGTTATGATATTATTCATATACTAACTCAACTAAAATTACGGGTGGGTAATCTCTATTTCTATAACACGCCAATTCAGTGCATGATCGAAGGAAAATGTCACGTCAATAATAGAATAATATTCCTGTAGTTTCCTTCATCCTTCTCCTTTGCACAAGTATATGTGGTCATTAAAAAGGCATGTGATTGGTGGCATTATCAAGGAAAAGGTGGCAGAGCCAATGATGCTGGACTCGCTACTGTAGGCGGGGACCCCCGCGAGAGAGAGCAAAGCAAGACAAGACATTGATTGAGCTGACTGCATGCAAAAGCTTTCAGCGGAAGAAGACGCTTATGATTTCAGAAATGAACAAGAATTGAGAGTGACAGAGGAGGGTTTCATGTAGTCTAGGGCAAAGGTCGGTTTCAATTTTTGGAACAATGGGCCAATGACCGCTTGACACCCCTAGAGCATGGGCAATTCTTGTACGCTTGCGAATGCCAATTTAGCAGAGACATGAGTGAAGAGAAGGCCACTCAAAAACCAATTTTGTTTTCTAATTTGGCCAAACTTTAAAACCTAATTGAAATAGACAAATATCACAACAGGAGGATTAACAACATTGGAAATAGAGAAATATATGGATGTATAAATGATGTGATTGCATATATATATGACTATTGAGAATTCATATTATTGCATGCCTATGTGACTTACTCCTTTACAATATTCTAAACCTCATATTGGACCAATGAATATCAATTGTCTCCATTTATTCATTCATTTTCTGTCCCCATCACGTGATTGTACCATGTGTCCAACTTATTTTAATCCTTTCCACTCCAATTATTTTAATTCATATTAGGGCCATTTGGTTCAGTTTTAGGGGAATGCCCTTAACAAAATGCAAAGGATTTTGGTTAAATGGGTTTTCCGAAATGCAAGTAATGTTTGTTAATGTATATTTTAAAATCACATTTGAAAGCAGCTTTGGTTTATATACCGTTTGATAAAAATTATATTTTGTAAAAGACTTTTGCTGATATTTAAAAAAAAAAAAAAGAAATCTCAGTGGAGCTCACTCATCGATCACCACCACTGGCCAGATCTGGTCGTCGGCCAACCGCTGATGGCCAGATCTGGTCACCGACCATCGCTGCCTGACCTCAAGCAAGGCGGCCTGAGGTCGCGCGACCTCAAGCGTCGCCTGGGGTTGCCGGACCTCGAGTGACGCCCTGGATTGCAAGACTTAGGCCAAGTGTTGCCTGGGTCACACAACCCAGGGCATCGCCTGAGGTCTTGTGACTCCAGGTGGTGGTCACGGGGGTCGTACGACCCCCAGGCGGAGGTCGCTGGGTTCATACTACCCCTCAGTAGTTGCTCAATGAACAGTGACATTCAAATGCTGAATCAAACAGGGCCTTATTCCTACCCCTCTCTCCTCCTCTTAGCATAGCCCCATAGACAGCAACATCCCTTGCTGTCCTCAACCACCAGATTGATGATGACCATTGCCACCATGCCACTGCCAACAATGGCGTGCATGTCTCACTCTCCATTTTCTAGTCACCTCTTTGTCATCTCTCAGCTCTCGTGACACCCTCTCATGTCTCTCTCCGTCATAGGGCAAGCTCAAGGGCATCAAGTTCATCGCCTTTGTGAAGCTTGGCAAAGCGTGTCAAGCCCCTCCCTCATCGGTGTCAATGAGCTGCTCATCCTTGGCGACAAATCCAGATCTTGGTGCCTTCAAATCAAGAGTGGATGGGTTGAGCCTCTAGATCCAGAGGCTTGTGAGATTTTGTGGGACATTGCCAACGGTTTTCGTAACGACCTGGGTCCCACTCGCAAGATATTGTCTACTTTAGACACTAAGTCTTCACAGTTTTGTTCCTCCGAAGGCAGCTCATAGTACCCCCAAAAAAGGCTTCTTGCAAGTTAAGACTTCCCAAGAGCCGCTCCTTGTCCAGGTCCTCAGACCCCGGCGACCACTCCCCGGACCGGGTTGTCACACTCTCCTCCCTTCGAGCACAGCGTCCTCGCTGTGGCCCTACACACGGTCAGGAGTCGACTCTGATATCACCTGTAACGGCCTAGGTCTCACTCGCAAGATATTGTCCGCTTTGGAGGCAGCCCATACTACCCCCAGAAAAGGCCTCTTGCAAGTTAAAGCTTCCCAATCCTTTCTAAGTTGCCCAGGACTCTCCCCTTCAAGCGATGTGGGACAGGAGAGATGTGCCTCCTTCGCCATCCTAAAAGCCTGCTAGGAGTCATTCCTTGTCCAGGTCCTCGGACCCCGGTGACCACTCCCCACCCTCATCGGACCGGGTTGTCATAGTTTTAAAAGTTTAAACTGTTAGATGAAGCATGGTTTAATATTTAAATATTCAATCACTTCTCCTCACACTTAGTATGGTCTTTTTGCATAGTATTGAGCGTGAATTTATTTAATTGGGGAGACAAATGTGGCTTAGAATGATTTGAACTCGGGGTCTCATTGCTTTGATACCATGAGAGATTTTTTGGGACCATCACCGACTGTGGAAATAGGTGTCTGGAAAGATTTGAATTCAGAATCTCATGCTCTAATACCGTATGAGATTTTATGAAATTACTATCAACTGTTCTAAAAGTTTAAAATATTAAATGAAAGTGTAATTTAATATTTAAATATTCTATCAAGACTAACCATAACCTCAATGGCCTCGAGGCCTCAAGGGCCACTTAAAGGTCATCAATGTCTCAACGGCGGGCTGATGCTAGGGAGGACAATGATTATACTTGTGAGGTGGGCAATGCGTGGGATAGATAGATTCGGCGGAGACGGCTAGCGGATAATAGGAGGACAACAACAATGGATACGAAGACGAGCCGGTGGCAGTGCCTGCGTAGCTCAGTTGACGACAGTGGGCTGAGTGGTACGGGGGTTGGAGAGAGAGAGAGAGAGAGAGAGAGAGAGAGAGAGAGAGAGAGAGAGAGAGGAGTCGTGCTTGAATATGTGGGGATTGGATCTGCGCGATGAACACCCAAATGAGATAAACGATGTGACAACGATCTCGCGATGGGAAGAGGAGATGGGTATATGAACGGATACAATGGACTACATTTTACATAATTTTAATTCCTACTTTGGGCTATTTGACCATATTCCATGCATGTTTGATTGATGTGATTTTCTGAAATTGTCGTCTGCTATCCACACAAATATTCAAAAAGACAACTGATTAAAGTTGATGTAGATTACATGAAATGTGTGCCTGTCCTATTAGCAACTAGATGAAAAGTAGAGTATTCCGAATATAAAAGAAATGGTAGTATCTAGTCCAGCATGCTAATAATAACAATTGATCTGAAATCTATTTTTCTCGAAGAACTATATTGAAAACAAGATCTAGCTAGGTGTGTCCAAACACAACTCTATTCGTTATGTGAGAAATGATGCAAGAATAGGAGAGTGCACAAACGCAGAAGTTGGAGTTCACTGTCAATTAAAGCTTCAACATATGTCAACAATCATCTGTTCGATTTGAAACAAAACACCTTCAAAAGAGATAATCGAGAAATCAAAATGTTCAGTTGACTCAACAATCCACTAGTTGTCTTCCGCATGATTATGTAGATAAAAGGTTTTGACTGAGTGATCATGGAATCGCTGATAGAAACACTGAAATTACCAAGATCGACCGTGCAATATTTGTTTTGAAAAGCTTAAGCTATTTACCTTAGAAGCTTGAGTTATTAGAACGTGTTGCATCTTATTCTATATCTAAAGTATTCCCCCTCACCAGAAAAGTAGCTAGTATGAAGAAGGTTTTAGACCCGGGAATCGACACATACATGTAATGAAAGAATTTTTAATCTCGCCACATTGATATAAACGAAATAAGACTTATAAACAGGCAAAAAGAGAACATGGAAATTCGAACACGAAATTGTGGCTACAGCGTCATCGAAGTGGATTATCCGGTTGTCATGTCCGAAACCCAATTGCCCTATCCGAGATTCGTAATTTATATCTCGGGAAAAGTATAAAGAAAATATCTAACCGTGCAAGTGGAATGATGTACCTAAGATGTGGGAGCGGTCGACGTACAAGTGGTGCAACAATTTGCGAGAGGAGGAGGCATTGGCTGTCGACAAAATGGAGGAGCGATGCAATGGCCACCTTAGGGTTTTTTTGTCGTGTAGCGGGGATTTCTCGAACAAAGGAGGAGGAAGGGGGGCCCACACATCACGTGGAGGGGGCGCTTCTGTAGCTAATGGGCGGAAATCAAGCCGCCCAAAAAAAAAAGAAAAAAAGAAAAAGAAAAAAAGCCCAACAAAGACAAAGCGATTGGTCAGTTGCAAAATCTCCCCTAATCCCCTCTCCACCAATTATCATTTATCTCCCACGTGGGACTCCTGACCCCACCATTTTTCTCTTTATTTTTTTTATAAACTAATTTTCCTTTTTCTTAATATTTATTTTTCAACATTTATTCTTTTTTGGGGCCCCTTGGCATCTCCCCCTCTTTATATGAAAAGAAAGATCCGTATCGGATTGCACCGCCAAGTCTCCAAACTTGGGCCGTCAACGCTAGTTTTGATCGTTAGTTTCCACTTTCTCATTGATCTCAACCCTCGAGTTAAGTGAGTTGAAAGATCAGCTAATCTCACTTCCATGGGGGATTCGTCGTCTGCTTCGTATATTCACATGGTGAGTCCACAGATGAGTCTTGGCAAGGAGAAGACAGGAGGATCTGCTGATTTAGCTCTTTTTCTCTTCGATCTTTGATGCCCTTGCTTAACCTCCATGTGCTTTTGATGCGTGCTGTCTCTGTAGAACATGCTGTTGCTCGTCGGCTCTCTCTTTCTTGATCTTCTTGTGTCCCTTCAATCCTCCTTCCTTTTCTTTCTGGTTTTGATGGATCTTCGTGCATGAGATCGCCGATCCCTTCATCTTTCTTTTCTATCTTTATGTTCTCGGTTTACTTTGTGACGGCGAGTTGCGTGTGCGAATGATAGGTGCATCACCTGATAGAGAAGTGTTTGATCTTTCGGATGAGTAAGGAAGAATGCATGGAAGCCCTCTCCAAGCATGCAGATATCAAACCTGTCATAACCTCCACCGGTCAGCTTCATATTTCTTCTTCTTCTTTTATTATATCGGAAACCGTCCTGGTTTTCTCTTCTTCTCCCTCTCTAGATACATATATATTTTGGCACAGGTATTTAAGTGCGTGCAGGTAATTGAATCTTACTTCATCATCAGCGAGAACGCCAGCAATTTGGAACCATACTAGGTTGAAAAAATCAAACAAAAGTAAACCCTATGGAAAATATTTATTAAAACAGAATCCTTGTCATGAAACCTACCGCTCATATACTTCGAACACAAATTTGTTGTGCATTTCGACCTTGTTCATTGAAATGTCTGATATCTTCAGCTCCTAGGGTTTCTAGGGAAATGATCTTCACTAACCTCCACAGCTAATAGCGCTGTCATCATGCTCTCTCTCGCATGAATAAGTTCTTGCTCAACTCTAAAACATTCTTGCACAATATATACAAACACCAAGTTCTTGAGTTTTGCGTCGATAGTCAGACATGTTGAGCAGAAGGAAGCTTGCTAAACACTTGATTTTGCTAACCCCGAAAGCAAGTAGAAATGAAACTTTCGATTTTCAAAGTATTAACTTTTCTCGGAAGGATATAATCGATGATCTGTAGATTGAAACTTTCTATCACAAAGCTTGCCTAGATGTAATGCGATGGATTCAAGTGTCACATGAAACGCTAATGAATGCAGTGTGGGATGAACTGGAGAAAGAGAACAAGGAGTTCTTCGAGGAATATGCACAGTCTCGAAGCAAAGACGACCGAATGTCAGAGGAAGAGACGAGTCAGATGATTCAGAAGATCATCTCCTCCTCTGGTTCCGCCTCCAAAGATTCACACCATGATGACGATGATGGCGACGGCAACGATCATTCAAACCCAAACGTTTAACATATTCTCTCTTGGTATAGTAGCTACTCCGAAAGCTATTTCACCTTGGTGTATATGTCCATAGTTGTCTCAATATGCCAAAACCACGCACACCCCAAAGGCGCGCTCTCTCTCTCTGGTGGTCCATACAATGTGACGATGATCACCATAGATCACTTCATACACGGAAGAGCACGGAACCTGCAATTGTCCCTTAGCTAATATGATGCATCTGCTCCAATGATGGAACTCGTGCTGCAAAACTTAGTGTGTAAATAGATTTAAGTGAATGAAAGTATCAGTTATGTGAATATATGTAGCTGTTAATGGGATCATATAGAGTAGCCAATTATGAAATTCCATGTCTGTTATTGATACTTTCATAAAAGATTTGATGATGGCGTTATTGACTTTTTGACGGAACATATAAACATATATGGAATGAGCATATTTTTACTTATTTTCATGTATGGCTGTCAAACAAACGCGCACGACCCAAGCCCACAGACTGGAATTTGAAAAGCCTGGCTAGAACCTTATTATTGTTGACACACAAGAGTGAATTGTGTTAGTGAATTTCCACATCGGAGAATTGATGTGGTGTAGAGCAATTAATATATTAATATTGGCCCATAACTCATTAGTTTAAAGTTTTGAGTAAATGTGGGTTAAGCTGGATATATTAATGGGCTTGGACTTGGACTCCCTCTTGGCGATCTCCCCAAACAAAGGTATTAGGCTTTTGCCGTGCTCTCAACAAATAGTATCAGATCCAATGGTTGATTGATGGTGCACTCCCAATGTGTAGCAATGCGGTTTTTGGGCGGTGAGCATTGTGATCTAGCAATGAGGTACCAATGGCAGCCTTCATAGTTCGGTCTCGAGAAAGAGACGAAAGACCACCCAATGGCAGCCTTTATAGTTTGTTCTGAAGAAAGAGACCAAGGACCAGGGATGAAATATGTTGGTCCAGAAGGATACTTGAATTAAGGGGACCGAGCTCACATGTGAGGGTGAGATTTTTAAATTACATGTGTAAGTTGTATTAGAGAAATCACATATCGAAGAAGCCCGTAACTTATTAACTTAAGTTTTTGAATGAATGTGAATCCAACCAGATATATTGATAAGCTTGGACTTGAGCTCCCTCTTGGCGATCTTCCCGGGCGAGGGTATCGGGCTTCTATCATGCTCCCAGCAATTTTTATGAAAGTGGTACATTCATGTACTTATGAGTGCTTGCCCTCTATATATAGCCAATAGAGGAATTTCCCTAACATAACTTTAACATGATATCTAAGTCACGGCTCGTAATTGAGCTCAATCCTTCACCTCGTATTTGCACTGTTTATAAGATTTTTGATTCAGATGAATTATTAGGAATATAAACGTGATATTTTGTGAGATCACTGCCGACTCTTTTTAAAATTTAAGCTGTTAAATGAAGGCATGATTGATATATAAATATTCTATAACTCTCCCTCATGCTTAATTTGATTTTTTTTTACTAGTATCAAGCATGTACATATTTAATTGGGGAAATAAATAGGGCATGTAAAGATTTGAACTCAAGACCTCCTGCTTTGATACCACGTGAGATTTTGTGGGACAAATGCCAACGGTTCTAAAAGCTACAAAATCTCACGATAAATGTATCGACTGTGTGTGTCCACTCGAATCATATTTATAGATCATATAATTTTGAATAGATCTATCTTTGGCCGAGATCACTTTAATACATACAAATGTACATATTGCTTCAAAAACTCATTATATAAATTCCTTTTGATTATTAGTATAGTTTTAGGGTGCCTTCGTTTTAATGAAAATTTCATGATAAAGGAAAATATTTTCTATGAAAATTATTTTCGAGGAAAATGGTTAGTTTCCTTTTGTTTGGTGGTTAAGTAGAGTGCTTTTCTTCTAGTCAGAAAGAGAAGTCATTTTCCCCAATCCAAGCCTCTTGTTTTCAATCCAAAAAAACGTTTTGCATAGATCGATTAGCTTTTCGTTATTCAAACATCCAAAAGTGAAAAAAAATATTCGAAAATGATTATCTTTCAAATAAACGGACCTTACTTTACCCGGACAAATCCGGGATACCAAACTCATCGAACGACACTTCACCATTGGGCGATCTCAATGCGGTGACGTGGCAACGCGCCATTGGCCCCTGCGATTTTGCACGCGCAGGGGGGGAAAGAAGAAAGCGGGGTCGCACGTGGCCGTTGCATTATGCAAGGAGGCAAGGCTTGCCTCGCTTTTCCAACGAAACGACGCGATACGACACGACACCTAGGGAATCTTCATGTGTCATTTGTTGCCGACGTCGTCGCCGAAAACAGAGGTGGGGAGGTCCGTCGTTTTGTGGGGCGGCCGGATCGCGCTCGCATGGGGGGGATGTTATAGTTAGGCGTGAGCGGAGGAATGCCTCAATAAATGAAGCGAATAAAGTGTGGTTGCCAAAAACGAAGCGTCGTTTTCAATCAACTCCTCCCTTTTTAGGCCTCCGTGGGCGGTGCCGACGGTCTCTGTAGCAGCCGCCTTGGTCCCCCCGTAGGCTTTTACGGCATTGCCCAGATCGTGCGTAAGAAATTCAGTCTGATTCAACTCAGAAACTTCAGGAGGGTGGGAGCCATCATCTGATGCTGCTTCTTTTTCTAATCTTTCTCTGTATGGATCGTATTAGCAAGTACCCGTTCCTAGGACGCGTCTTGAAAATCGAAAAGGACGTCCGCGAGCGATGCGCTTCAAATGGAAATGCGCGTGTTTTCCGGAGCACGATTAACAGCTCTTGATAGGGACCTACTGGATTCAGTGTTGGGATCTACTAAGTCGATCGTTTGGCATAGAGAAACTAAGGCAAAAATCGGAAAAAACAAAGGAGGAAAAAAAAAACAGAAACGTTTACGATCGTGACAAATTTTAACCGATTTTTCCAAATGTACAAGGCAAATACACAAACTTTTTACCTACGCGGATTTAACACTACCTTTCGAACTTACCACGACTAAATCGAATTTCCTCAGTTTAATTTTACGTAAGCAGCAAAGGATGCCATCCTACTTTAACGGATGCACCAACCCAGAAGGATGTATCTCTCTAGTTGAGCCCAAACCCAGATGCTGTTTTGAGAAGTTGGGCCCGAAAATCGAATTTGCTACTAGCTTGTCTTTGTCGTCGAGTGCTGCAATGGAAAAGAAATCGTTATCGGACATCTAATTCGATGGGCCCAAAGTTGGTAAGGGATCAGTGATCTTCCTTCTGTCCGAGTGTTTTCCCTCAATTGCCAACATGCAATGTCGTTCACTTCCTAGCTCATGCCAAGATCCCACACCTTCCACTCCTTTTGATTTCCCAGCGGCATCGACATGATTAGTGACTACCGAAACAAATCTCAACTTCGTGTAGCTATACAAACTGTTTCTTTTAGCTCGAATCGTCTTACTAATCATCACTACTCATCCTAACCGACTGCGGTAAAGGCGGCTCAGTTAGAGAATTGACTGAGCAGCCGCATTATCTTTTCTGTGGGATTTGCTGCTACTCCAAGGAAGAATCATTCATGGAAACCGCGGGAAGGGCTTAAGCCGAGATTTGCAACCTCCATTCAAACCACACTCGGGCCACGCCATTAAAATTATAAATACCATAAGACCAACAAGGGTGAGATGAGTCGGTACATTTATTGGCTGAACTAACAGGCAGAGAGCTCTCCAGCCTCAACCACACTTCCATAACAAAAGTTCAACTAACGCTCATAACGCAGAAGTAGCGATTCATGCTGCATTGACCTTCGGCTCCCATCCGGCGACCACATGCTCCTTCGCTGGCTTGGTCTTTACGAAGGACTCCCGAGCAAACAGCAGCTGCAAAAACAACAGAAACACCAATTGTTTTTTAGAGTGTCCACACGAACCTGTCTATTTTCTACTCCAAGTAGCTGCATAAATAAGCTAGAGAAGCAACTGACAAGACCTGGACAACGATCGAGAAACAAACAACATCGTTTGGGAAAACACAAATGGAAATTTATTGAGAAAGGCTGTCAAGGATTAGCCTAACACACTTAAAAGAGCTAGATAACTTAATCTTTATTATGATTATACAATGCCTGTCCTGCATCAAGAACTGCGATGATGAGTGACCCATTGGAGATGATATTTCTCAGGTGGTCAAGTAACCACCAAGGCATTGCCATATAGTGACCACGTGTTTCTTATGCAAAGAAACAATTATTCGATATTTGGAATGGTATAAGGATCTGCATATGTGCGTTCCTGGTTTTAAGTTCAACTTCCCCAAAACAAACGGAAGCCCAAGGTTTATGTCGGCAAATAATAATACACCTGACAAATGCCTTGGCAACTAGATTTCTACAATAGGACACAGCCTCTTGTCCTCTTTCTCACCATTCACAACACTTTGACATGCACTAAAGGTTTCAACACAAAAGAAGTGTGATAACAGATTGGAAAAGGAGGGCTCCCTAGCAAATTTGACAACAATACCCACAAAGGCCCTAGTAGCAATAAAATCATAAATGTCGTAAATGGATGAAAGAGGGAGTGCATTCTAATAAGAAATCACAAGTATGCAGCACTCATGATGGCTGTTAATTTTCTTTGTCCGTGTATCAACCTTTCACAGACACCTTCAAAACATTACTTACCAGGGGACAAATATAATAGCTAGCACAATGGAACCTTATTCTACAAAAACTTAACAATTTGCAGAAACATACAAGGCCGTGGACGATGTATTCTACCTTGGTGTAGCCGTGGACATGAGTATAGCTTTCTGGGATTGTCCATTTCTTGAAGTGGCCAAGAGCAACCTCGAGATGGAACAATTTCGGGGCCAAACTCAAGTCAACCGCTGTTATCTTTCCTCCAGCAATGTATGGCCCCTGTACCCACAATAATACGACATCAGTAAACCCACCGAAGAAACAGCAAAATTTTCGAGCTACTTTTATGCGCAGTTGACTGTGAACATGTATTTTACCTGAGCCTTGAGATGTTCATCCAGCGCTTTCAGTTCATCAAGCAATGCCCGCTCCGTGCCGTCACTTGGGTCCTTGCTCTTCACAAACTTCACAAAGGAGATGAAAATTTTGGAGCCCCTGCAATTTTAGGAGCCATAAAGCCGGTTGAAATTCAAAACTCAAGAAAACAGAATCTGAATCTGATCTATCTTAATATAAGAAAAGAAAACAGGCTTTGCAAGACATTTGGGCAATACACATTTTACTGCCTATACATATACCTAGCCTTAAAATGAAGTAAAAGAGAACGCTCAGACCCCTAGAAACCGCACAGCATGAGTAACCCGTCAATGTCTCTTAAAGCAAGAGGAAAACTTCCATGGAACTGATGAAGAAAACTGATAACAAGAAATTCCAAACAAGGAACAGACGGAAAATAAACCAGAACGGTGAAAATATGACGGGACAACAGACACACACCCACACATAAACATACAGGCACAGAGAGAGACAGAGAGAGAGAGAGTTACACAGAGGCAAACTCAGGGGGAGGAGTGAGCGAAGGCTCAGGGTATTTCTCCTCAAGAATGCCAACAATCACATCAGAGTCGGCGATCCACTTATCATCGATCTTAATCACCGGCACCTTCCCTTCTGGATTCATCTCCAAGAACCTACAGTGAAAACATCCATCACGAAAAGATCATAACGACCAGAACCTTAACAATCCCAAAAGTCAAACACGAAAAACATGCCATTCCCCGGAAAATTGCTTAACGAGAGAAAAGACTTACCATTGGGGTTTGTTACCGAGATCGACGAGCTTGTTCTTGTACGGGACTTTCTTCTCCTCCAGAGTCAGAATCACGCGTTGGCAAAATGGGCCTAACGAAAACACGGAAGATCACAAAATCCCGATCAGCAAAGACACGACCAAAATCCCCCCACACCCACATGACCAAACATCACGCAGAGGCGAAAAATTACAGTCGCCAAGAACGTCGGGCGCTCCAGCAGCAGCCTTGACGCAGATCTCCAAAACCATTTTGGTGGGGTACCCCTTTTTCCTCTCTTGTTTCAGGGCGGTGCTGATGATGGGATGCAGAAGGAAGCAGCGGCAGGAGGTTCTCGAGGAGCGTGGCGAGTCCCCTTCCGGGGTTTGTATCGACTTGTGCCGGGTCAACACAGCGTTGAAAATGATCGCCAGCTGAAGTCGTGGCTGTCGGTTTCGAATATCACAGGAAAGTTAGGTTGAATCACTCGAAAGTTCCCATCTATAACCGGGCGCATATGATGCTTGCCTCTTGCAAAATCCTAAATCTCGATTCTTTCTGCAAATATAGAACTTACCATGCAAAATAATTTCATAGATGACATTTCTTTTCCATCCGTCGAGATATAATGATATTAATTAATTGCGTTCGATCGCCTATGTGTTTTTTTTATATATATAACTAAAAAGAAGAGCGGATACGAAGAAAAAAATAAAATTAAGATTGATGTTACGAAGGAAAAAAAATTCATCCTTTTCATGATAGGTGAATAGTACGGTGTGGATATGAATGGTCGCTATAATGCCGTCCACATTCAAGATTGGTAATTCATCTATTGATGTAATCTCTCAATTTGGCCACCTTAGCTCCACGTAATAACCATGAAAACTTCTAAGTTGACAAGCACGTTATTTTTGGCCACTAGTTGCTAATCACCTTGTACTTCACCTCATTTTTTCCAAAGCCAAACTAAACAACATAGAAAATTCATGTTTTAAATAATAAGAATAACGGAAAAAAAAGGACATCACAGATGTTATGAATTTCGTGAATATATAAGTGTCATAGCGTCTTAAAACGTTCACTTGAGTGCCTCTGATGAAACTTTTCGACTATTCCTACATGACTTTATTTAAAATTTGTAAGTTCAACGACACTTTTTAATAAAAAAAATAAAGTCCAAAGTGGACAATCTTTGATCAACCTACCAAATTGTTTGGCACTTGTCTCTCCAAATTGATTTGAACATGAAACCCTGACCCCATCAGATTGAGCGTCGAGTCTCGATTTTCTTGGTGTCGGGGGCAAGCCATGGTCGGAGCTGCAAAACGGGAGGTCATAGAGTCGGATTTCAGAGTCCTCAGAGGCATAAAAAAAATGGTGGAGCGAGGCAACCGAAGGGTGGGTGGGGTGGTGGTGAGGGCAACGGCGAAGGGGGTTTGGTGGTGGATTCGGCGGGCGAGGGCGAGAAAGGGGACGAGGTGGCCGGACCGGACAATATCGCTGGCGTGAGACATCATTTGGTGCACTTTAGCTGACTTCAATTCGCCAATGAACCATGTCGTGAAGTTTGTGCAAAATTAATGTCATCTCGGATTTTTCAACAGCACAAATCGCCGATGACACTCAACTAAACGATCTTCAGGCAACGTGATGTTTAAGAGAGCGGAACAAAGTTATAGCACTCAAATGAGCATATTACGTAATGTCCAATATTCGTAAAAACATCAGTCCATTTATCACAAAATTTTTTTAAAAAAAATCCAGCTCTCTTGCATACAAATGCCATGTTGCGTGGTCTCAAAACGGGACCAACATGAAGTCACGATGCTTTGAAAAAAGACCATACGGGGTCCACAGGGAGTGCTTGTCAACTTTTCCAATAGCATCAGTCCTTTTTCTCCACATTTCTTGAAGTTCCGCCACACATGTTCCCGCATCAAATGTCCATCTTATGCCAAAGGATATAAAGACTTGTATGCTTTATTTTTACACCAACATCTTTGTTTTATGTCCTCATCATGTTATTCCTCCCTATTTCTTTGGTCTAATACTCAAAAAGACCTCAAACTTTACCTTTTGTCCAATTTCTATCTTTTATCTCATAAAAAACCTCGAATTTTGGGTTATGTCCCAATTCTACCCTAAATTTTTTTTATCCCATAAAAAACCCTCAACTTTAGGTCTTGCTCCAATTTTACCCTAAGCTTTTTTTCGCCCCATGAAAAAGCTCAAACTTTTGGTCTTGTCTCAATTTTACCGTCCAGTCTCAATTTTACTGTAAAATTTTTACAGTCTCATGAAAAACCACAAAATTTTACTTAAGTCACAAATTTGACTCTATTAACCCTTCGCCCAAAATTTCTCGTTGACAACCAAGAGATGGAAATCTCTCAAGCAAGAGCTGTTTGAGTGTCCCAGGCACCTCCGATCGCGAGAGATGGAACATTCTTAAGCATTTGAGATCGATAAGCGCAAAATCCTGAAGGAGATTTTGATGGAGGGTTAATGGAGATCTTTATGAAACAAAAAAATTAGAGTGAAATTGAAACTTGACCTAAAGTTGAAATTTTTTTATGAGATAAAAAAAATTTAGGGTAAAATTGGTATTTAACCTAAAGTTGAGGGTTTTTTAACAGACAAAAAAAAGTTTATGGTAAAATTGAGACTGGACCTAAAGTTGAGGGTTTTTTACGAGACAAAAAAAAGTTTAGGGTAGAATTGGGACATGACCTAAAGTTGGAGGTTTTTTATGAGATAAAAAGTAGAAATGGGACAAAAGTTAAAGTTTAAGGTTTTTTTTTGGGCATTAGGCCCTTTTCCTTTTGGCTCTACTGGCCATTCATGCGTAGAAGGGTTTCGTGTTGGCCTACTGGCTAACGGTCAATGGAGAAACATAGGTGGCATAAACATATTGAAGGTGAGATTGGGGAATTTTCTATCATTCTCACCTCAACAACTCCAAAAAAAAGAGAGTCAAAAACACAAATTACACGCGGAGATTCTGATGTTCGACTTAATTGCTGAATTTTTCTTGAAATGATTTTCTTTTTTCACGCGTACGTGTACAATTCGTAAGATTGTAAGATAGATAAGATTCGAATTTTATCATACTACGCGTGAGATAAAAAAAAAGTTCAATATTTTTCCGTTGATAAATTGCTAATTAAATAACCAATCGAGGATAAGTTAGGGGGAAAAAAAAAGAAATTACGATCGCTTAAAAATATGAGTTGCTTTTCTTTTTCTATAACACAACATCTGTATGTGTTACGGGCCAAGATGAGTATGTTCTAGTCCAATTAAACAATCGAAGCAAATTCGCGTAGCCCGCCAAAATATTTAGCGTTGATGTTGCCAGTATAGGCCTGCTATCCAAAAACAATGGAAGTGCCGCGTGGAACTATATAATCTCGGGAGGTGAACAAATCGAGATGCTCGAAAAGTGGTCCGGAAAACGAGACCGAGACATTATAGCAATGTCGCATTCGTCGGTATTGTTGGGCGGTACCGTCCACCGAGCCAGCCAAGTAAAAAGCCTTGTGCTCTCCCGAGCGAATCGGACCCCGGCTCGGGCCCCCTCGGTCGGAACACTGTCGAACGCGGGTGTTGAGCTGGACACGGGTTATTGAGGCGACTGGTGCTAGATGGGCTTGGACTTGGGAAGACTCTGTGCTGGAGGAGGGCATATATACAAAAGCTCCGACCCTTGGATCAGTCCCTTCTTCAATGAAATTGAATAGAGGAGTGTTCTGAGTGTTGTCTTATCGCTTGGCAGAAAGCGCAGAGCATAGTGTGGATCGGTTTTGATGACCCTGAAACGCATCCAAATTTTGAAGCCCACATGATTTCTAGTGGAGAAGCTCTTTGTATGTGATTTGCAAGTCCTGACGATGCCTCAGCGTTATCCCAAAAGTTCCATCCACAAGCATATCCTGATGGTCCACCTTCCACTGGGAAAAGGCTCTCTGCTTTAGGCTCAAGATCACGGAGAAAAGTTGTGGGTCCTTCGACATTATCTTGGGAAAATGGAATTCTTTGATTCTGCTGTGGTGGAAAAATCATCTAAGGTAAGGCAATTTCAGCTGCAGTTAAAGACTCGAAAAAAAAAAAAACAAAAAAGAGTCGGTCAGACTCGACTTCTCTATTCTTCGAAATGAACAATGCGGTGGAAGTGGAGGGAGAGAGAGACAGACAGACAGAGAAAAGGGTCCATCCATGGCAGAGCTGAGTTGAGAAACTGCTTGTCAATTTAGTTCAGGAGCGAGCAAGAGAGGTCAAGAATAATTACAGACTTAGCATCAAATGATGATGGTGGAGCTGGAAGCTCTCCTTTTGCTCTGTTTCCGCAATCGTGAATGATTTAGAAGAAGACGTTCGGACCGGCTCTTGTAAATCGAAATCATCAAGCCGACACATTGGGCCGTTTGGTTCGGCTTTTCAAATGCTATTTGGAGGAATGCAAATACCTTTAGGTGAAAGTCACTTGGGAAAATGCAAGTGGTGTTTGGTAAAAAAAAATTTGTAAAGTTACTTTGGTATAAGTTGTGTTTGGTAAATTTTTTTTTGAAAAGGGCTTTGGCAACTTTTATTTTTAATATTCCGATTTTGCCCCTATACTGTTCATCTTCTTCACCGGCGAGGGTGGTTGGCGAAGGGCCGACGAGGGCGGATTTGGCCTGCTAAGGGCCGGCGAGGTCGCCCGACCCAAGTGACGGCCGCCTGGGGTCGGGCGGCCGCCTGGGGTCGGGCTACCGCCTAGGCGCCGTCGTCTGGGTCGCGCGACCCAGGCGACGGTCGCTTGAGGTCGCGCAACCCAAGCGGCCGTCGCCTGGGTCGGGCGACCTCGCTGGCCCCTCTTTGGCCCTTTGCCGCCCAAATCCGCCCTCGCCAGCCACCCTTGCGATGAGGAAGATAAACAATAACAGGAGCAAAATCGGAATATTGAAATTTGAATGAGGGTAATTTGGGAAGGGAAAAATATGCTTCAGCATTCCAAAGCATTCCAAATGCTAACTTTCAGCTTTTCGAATCCGAAAAACCGAAGCAAACGGTTCAGTATTTGGCCAAGGGGTTTTCGAGGCCGAAAGCCCTTTCCAAATGCTGAACCAAACACCCCCATCGTCCTCTTGGTTGTGTAAAGTATACAACACACACTGATGATAACATGATCTTTTCTTTGCAATTGTCATCACGAATTGAGGTGCGGATAACGGAGAATTCACTCACGCTATTACATTACATCAAGTGAAATCAGCCCATCACATAGATTTTCGAATCCGTCACAACAAGGAAGAGATTCACATAACATCGAAGTCATCATCCTTCAGATTTAAATGCTTCTACGGGCATTTAACTGAAATCTGCAGAGAATGGGACCCTCAAAGACTCGGACACTCGACCCAACTCCTCGATGAAATTCTTCGCATATCGTATGTGACACATTTACTCAGACAGATACACACTAAACTGAAGAATTGTATCCACGCCATCGGTGATATGTTGATTTTCCTGATGAAGCGTCTCGACGGTGGTGTAGCCCTTGGCGTGCTCGTACTTCCCTGTCCCGCCAACGATTGCAACCTGAGATTCGGGCGAAGCCGTCCGATGCACCCCGAAGAAGCTGATAGTGTCCTCGATCATGTGATCGCCACTAGCACTACTGTGCCGCATCACGGTCACAGCGATCGCCTGGCTCGTGCCATCCAACGAGCTGGCTAAATAAAAGCCCTGCGCCTTGCCGATCACAGCAGGCCCCAGCTCGTGCCTCTCGGTCAGCTCGTCATCGAACACGGTGATCGAGCCAAACATGAGCTGCTGGAGTGTGGCCCCCGCTGGGAGCTGCCCTGCCGTGACGAAGGGCTGGTTGTTGCCGCCTGCAACATGGTCGTTATTACCTGCGTTCTGTATCACGGTGCTCGCCTGCGCACCACTTAGGCCAGTGAGGAACGGAAGGTTGTTGTTGTTGATTATGCCATTGAGGTTGCCAATGCCATTGATGTTGCCGACACCATTGACGAGAGGGACGCCTCCGTTCATTGGGAAGATATTGTTATTGGGGTTGGAGAAGGGGACGGCGCTTATCTCGGAGTTGGCAATGACACCCGCACTACCCTGGCTGACGGGTGTGATCCTCCTATGATGTCATGCATGAAGAAGGACAATTGGGGCTGTGCTGTGCCAGGCTTCGCCACTACTGCACTAGCCGCGGCAGTTGTGATCGAGGCTGGGCCACCAGGCAGGGTCGGGACAGGGCCTGCTGTTGGCACCACAGCAGTGACAGGCGTGTCTGGGACTGGTGGGTCCTCAGCTTCATCATTGATGGGCGCGGCCACTGGTGCCACTGTGGCATCGGAGGCGTCAGGTAGTGGTGGGTCTGCAACAGTGGCATCCAGGAGTTGGCCACTTGGCAATGTACCAGTTGGGCCAGATTGTGTCGAAGCATCAGCAATTTGGATTGGCAGGCCCGCCTCGTCAAGGATCCTGGCTGAGCCGACGCATCCGATGGCAATGGCTAGGAGCAAAAGACAAATGAGTGTGTGAGGGGTGAGAAGTGAAACTTTGGCCATTGTGGTAGGTGACTTGTGAATTGTGGAATGGGCTTGTCCTCTGGTGACCTGTTGGACTAGTGTGTTGCAAGTGGAAGTGTATTTATAGCTTGATGGGTTAAGTCTCTTAGTGAAAAAGTGGAGCTTTTGAGTTGGAGTAGTTGATTCCTCACTACTTGTTCGAATGGAGATTGGTGAGGTTGGTCTTGATGACCTAAAGCTCATACAAAACCTAATAAACCATGCTTAATCTTGGAGTAGGTCTTCTCTTGATTTTAATATACTGAAAATTCGCCTTCTTATCCATAGTTTTTCATCAAGTATTTGGTCCTGAAATTCAGCTCGCAAGCTCAATCATCTAGCCTCAAATTAAGAAATGGGATGTCCTGTTACACTCAAACAAGTGATGATCTTAGCTGATTCAATTTCAATCTCTCAAACTTCATATTTATGTTATCAAAACAACTCTATACTTCACGAACCACATTTTTTTTGGTCTAATGGCAGCAGTTTTTGATGGAAAAGGTACGTTTGGCAGACAGCTGTGAATCGTTAAGATTAAATTTTGATTTTTAGTTCTGCATGACGCAAACTCGCCAGTACAAGTTGAACATCTTTGGAGAGGATTAGTCCTAACAATGTGAATGTCATGTGGCAAAATTTCATCAGTTCGCTATAGCATTGTTAATGACTGCTGCATTATTATCTTCTTAATGTTGGATCCTTCAAATCTCCATTTAAACTCTACCGAGTCCTTAGAACTTGGACAATGATCGACAAAATCATGTTAAAACCAGCTCAGCAAAAGGTCCAGCCGTATATCTGGTTTGCCACTTTCGAATCATATAATATGTCAGCTTGTAGGTGTTCTTAAGGCACTGGTCCAACAAATCAAGATGCAGAAGTAATGCTGAGAATATATATGTTCATTGTTTTTTTCAACTAATACATGTATAATTGCAGTATGCGGTTTCGCATTTGTCTTCCTTTTCACCTCTTTCTTTGTATGATTCAGCTTCAGGAGTGTGATTATCCATTTCATTGGCCAGAAGTGCTATAGCCTACTGCTCTGACATTTCAAATCACTGCCATTGATTCTGTTTCCTGATCTTAATCTCACTTTGCGCAGTTTGAATGATCATTGTCTCCGATCACAGAGACATTCGGTAAAGAGAATAGAGAGATGGAATGGAAGACATCAGGCTTTTAAGAGATAACTTTGACGGTTGACGAACTCATAGACTTGAATGTAGATTGTGAAACAACAGCCCAACATCTTAAGATTTGAATAAGAAAAATCTCTTGCAAGGTCCAACCCTAATAGATTATAGGGGAGTGTGTAAAGATTGTTCTTCCAGGTGAGAGAATAGAATTTGAATACATATATATCTTAGTGTTAACAATGTTTCACTAGCTAAGGTAAACTGTGAACAGAAGGTACATGCTTTCTCTTGTATCTTCCCCGCCAATGTTATACCCACTATCAATGAACTTGACACTAGCATAGCCATTTGCACCATTATACAATCCAGTACCCCCAATGACCGCGATATGAGACTCCAAGACATCTGTTCGATGAACCCCGAAGAACCTGAGTCCATCCTTCAACTCGTTGCCTGCGAAACATGCAGTCATTGCCATCATGTGGCTGGTTCCGTCCTCCGAGCTGGCAACATGCACTCCTTGCGCTTTTCCGATCACCCGGGAACTGGAAACCGACCCTTCAAATAAGTACTCATTAATCTCTGTTACACTGCTGAGTTCCAATTCTTGAAGGGTGGCGATGGCCGGAAATGACAAGCCCGTGCCAGCCAGGTCGAGTGTTCCAGTGGATGAGCCGGCGACCACTGGGTCCGGAGGGTTGTTAGGCTGGGTTAATGGAATGCCCTTGCTGGGAGGGAAAAGGCCTAGTGGCTTTGGGAAGGGGAGTTGGTTGTTGGGGACCTTACCTGTGGCCGGTCTCGAGGTAGAAATGTTGCTCTGGACATTTCTCATGAGGAATGTGACAGTGTGATGGCTTTGGTGGCGATTTGGGGCGGGATTGCCCAGGGTTCGGGCCGACGATGACTGGTCTATGATGGTAAAGATGATGATGACCAGGAGTGTCAATGTTAGGGTGACGGTGTTCTTGGCATTGCCCATTGGGGGAGAATCACTGGGATTTTAATCTGTGTCTTGTACTTCTTATAAGGGGGGAAGCAGATGTCGGGTTTTGGTTTGGTTGTGTTGGAGTTGTTATGTCTTTGAGATGGCAGTTGGTGGCCTTCTTTTGTTCTCGTTGAAACGTGAAGATGATGCAAATTTTCAGGGAATTTTAACAGCTTAGAGAAATCTTGAGGGTCGATTCTAGTCGCAAATTGTCGAATTCGGGCGAATTGCTGATATATGTCAAGCCACTATTAGTGCGCTATCTGCTTTCCTATGAAAACCCTTTTGGCCATTGATTTCTTTGGGACTCAAGGCATGCGTTATTGTATCTTTCATGTTTCGAATTCCTCACGGTCACCTAGGTCGTAGTATGTGTATTTCTACTTCCAAAGCATCCGAGATCAACTGAGAATCGCCAACACATGTACATGAAAAACGGTAGGGATGCAAGTTTCGATGCTTATAAACAGGCTAATGGTTACAGAAAAGGTGATATTACTCTGGAGAAAACGAAACTCATAGTTCAGGCATGACTTGGGGACAATCACAAAGAATGATTTCTTTGACATAGAGTTGTTGGAAAAAAAATTTGATAATATCCAACAAGAATCTATCATGGCAGGCGGTGCACTAGTTCAGAAATTTGCATTAGATCTCTCTCGATGGCATGAATAATCTGCAGCTGCAGCTGCATTATTATGAGCTGTCTAGCTCGCTTCTTCGGCGACGTGTCCTCTTCCCTGATGAAGCACACCAGTCCTAAGTTGATTGCCTTTAAGAAAGGCAAGCGAACTTCATCACTCCCCCAATGAGAACCCTCTTAAAGTTGCATTTCGCAACCAAATTATCACCCTGACTCTGCGCTATCTAATTTTTATACCGCTCAGCCTCTCTGAGTTCTATGTATCCTTTGGTCGCAGGTCATTCTCTTCTTTCAGTTCTCTCTCCAGCCTCGAATTCCCTAGTGAAGTTCTCTTATCCAACCATCCTAAGATGTCGTTGAAGACGATTTCAATATTCTCCACTGGCTCTCCGTACAGCAAACCGTGCCACATGCCTGGATACAATTTGAATGTCTTGTCCGAGCTAAAAGCTGAGTCGTAGAGTTGCTTGCTCACGGATTTATCCGTCACTTTGTCTTCTTCCCCATGGAGAACTATGAATGGCAACGAGACCTATCAAGTGAAAATGAGATGTTTTCAGTGAGCAGGACAACAAACACTGTGTAGCATTGGAATCAAAAGATTGTTTAAACACGTTTTTTGTGCTTGACAGCGGCCGATTGATTTGTTGAGAGGAAAGAGAAAATATATTGACAGACAGGAGGGAACTATGCTGCGGAACCTCGTTAAGCCTCTTCTCCAATTCCAAGCTGATCCTCAGACATTCGTGGCCCGTTTTCAGCCGAGGCCGTCCTTTGTAGCAATACTTGTTTGCTCTCACCTGTCGCCAAAAGTAGCACAGTCGGTCACCATTTATAAATATCTGTCATCTAACTCATGTTCGGTGGTCTGCTGACTGATCTTCACTTCTCACAGAAGTTGCACAATTATAAAATGAGAGTAGATCGCGATAACTAGTTCAATGTCAAAAGTAGGCAGAATGAACATTGACAAATTGATCATCCATGATTACTTCGTAGTGAGTGCACAGTCAGAAATGCTTGTGATAGGAATGTACCTGTTGTCTTACTTCAGGGACTTTGAAAGCGAGATCGATGATGCTTGGGGTCGGAATAATCTTCCAGGTTGGGATGACATTGGTCAGTTTAGTTAGTATATTGATCACGAGTGGCGGCGGCTTTGCATTGTCGGCGATCTGAAACAGAAATTGCAGATAAAAAACAGCACACGTTCTTAAAAACACTTGCGCACACACATCTGTGCAAGCACCTTTACCTTGATTCCACGTTTTAAGCAGGAAGATATGAATTGATGAGTGAGTATCCAAACAGCTTATGTTAAGATATAGATTCAAATGATGAATCGATTTAATTTCTCCTGATATTCACGTGATAATATGAACAAATGAACTGTTCTTAGGAGCATATGTCTTGGCCCTTTGAGACCCAGTTCAGGAATCAAAATAAAATAGCTAACGGTCATTTGTTTGAACGAAAAATATTTTCGAAAAATTATTTTCCGACTTTTTGGTGTTTAGAAAGTTTTCCATGGACCGAAAACAACAAGTTTAAATTGAGGGAAAACGACTTCTCCTTTTTGACAAGAAGGAAATCACTTTTCTTAAACTACTAAACAAATTAATCCAATTATTTTCCTTGAGAATGATTTGCATGAAAAATATCTTCCTTTATTATGAAGTTTTCAGTGAAACAAATGTATCCTAATTAATCTCAAAACTCCGAAGTTGGTGCGTTCTATTCTTCGTATTTAAGCAAATTTTTATTTTCAATGTTGCCTCCACCGACAAAGAAAGAAGATGGATCTATTCCCAAATTATTCCTATATTAAATAATCGAAGGAAAAAATATATAATCGACACTTTTCTTGTGACTTCTCATTTCGTCCACTTCCTCGTAGATAGAAGTAGCCTTGCTCTTCCCATAGAAACTCACTGTGCGCGCGCCCCGACACTAATTTAACAATAAAGCCGCGAGTGCTTTTTATCTCACTATTAGCTTCTCAAATTTACCCTTGCATTATCTACGAAGGTCCAAGGAAATGTTTCCATTTAGCTCTCCCCTTTAATTTCCTTCTTATTGACAAAACTTTTTCAAAGTCTAGAATCGTAAAACCTTCCAAAAACAGAAAACTACCGGCTACTGTTAAATTCAAAACTACTCACTGCCTAAAAAAAAAAGAAGAAAAAACCACTCAAACTTTCATTTATGAATTGCACCACTCAAATCCACTTACGAAATGCGCACGACGCGCGTTGGTTCCGAGTCATTGAGCACATTATTCAGAGCTGACTTTAGCTGCTTGGTGCATGAATACCTAACACTAACAGCACTATGGCCTCACTTTATGGACTTCCAATCAGATGAATATTCTTCGTGGGTCTTTCCTCTCTCCGAAGTTGCAAGAATAGAAGAAACACTTGATCTTGAAGCTAGATGAAATGACAATCTTTATACTTACTCAACCAACCCACCGAGGGCGACATGAAACTCTGAACTGGCTCAATACCAACAAAGAAGTTTCTTTCGTCTCAAAAGAAATACAGGAAAAATGGAAAGAAAAAACAATATGATGTAAATGATTTATCATTCCGACCAAATTGTATGAGGGAGAGGATACATAGATCTATTGATATTCTAATAAGTTTCGGAAACAAGCAATGTGAGATCAGGTTATATGTCAAGTTCAACGTGTGTGAAAGCGAACAAGGCAAAGACGTGTGTGCACGCTCACCTTACACATGGGAGCAACCAGGACAGCTCCATCCCAAAAGTCTGGTTTCTTTCTGTGCAAAAGAAGGGCAACTGCTCCTCCCATGGACTCTCCCATCAAGTACCTCATCTTCTCCTTATTCTCTTTTCTTTCTGTGAATGAACACAAACAAAAGGTCACAAAGATGTAAATTAAAAAGGGGAAAATAGCATGAGCAGGGGCAAGAGTTGGAGTCTGGAAGGTGCATGATTATTTGGCCATTAATTTCGTATCGGCCAGAGAGGGGAAAAAAGTATTGAGGTTTGATTACCAGAGATGCTGGTAAAATGAGTTGAGCAGTCATCCACGAGATCGTCGAAGTTGTCGATGAAGGCCATCAATCCATCCGATTTCCCATGGCCTTCGTAATCGATCCCGTAAACAGCGTAACCCACGTTCACCAACCGGACCGCGGTGCCTGATCAAACAAATAAAAATACGAAAAATGATGAAGACATATTAACTGTATGTACAGAAAGAAGCGATGGCACTGACTCCTCATGGTGATGCTGCATTCCATGCCATATCCATGGCAAATAAAGATCAGAGCTTTCGGCTCTCGGTCTCGAGGAAGCCAACTGCATGTGAACAGCTTCAGCCCTCTGGAATTCGTTATGTAATCCTGCAATATTAACCACGAAAGAAAAAAACAGTTCAATAATGAAGCAAATTAAAATACAAGATTTTCATATCTTATAGATGTAGAGAGTGAGAGAAACCTCCTCATAGTTGATGTTTTCAGCTTCAGGCTCCTGCAGATGGAAATCAAGCACCGTGTCAGAAAAAAAGAAAAGGAAAAGTGAAAGAAAGGGTTATCAGAGAGAGGAAAAAGGGATGGTCAGAAAGAAACACACCATGCAACCAAAATCTGAAGATGATATGTGAAGTGAACCCCAGAAAAGCAAGAGAATCAATAAAATCTGAAGATGATGTCTTGGCGAACACAGAAAAATGAGGAGAGATTATCTGAGATTATCTGTGATTATGTGTATCACAAGTGAGAGGCTGTGGAAGGAGATAAGACCGCTATTTTTTGCATGGACTCTCTGCAACATAAGGAGGACAATAAGTTGAAGAAATATGACACTGAATTTGGGTATCTGTCCCCTTCGTTTTGTCTGTATTTGGAAACTTCATCAATGCCTTTATGCTAATTATGAATACTTAAAATACCTGCTTTTTGGATCGAAGGTTTTGTGGCGTGACCTTCCTTTTTATCTCGGTTCAATGTTTTGTCCATACATAGAAAAATTTCGGACTCACCCAAATTTTGGACTCACCCTATTCCTTCAAGCAACCACCTCCACATGATCATTCTGGCCCCCATTCATTCCTTCCCCGATAATTATCCAAGGAAAATGTCCATTCATTTCCAGATAAAATTACAAAAAATTACCTTAATAGAGATGGTTAATCCATTGGGGGATATCTATCTCTTTAAAGTCGTAATTATCGCACATCAATACACCTGTTAGACGACGAAAGGAGATGAGAATGAGCATAACTTTTTATTTTTCAGCTGCTTATTTTGTTGAAGCAGTGCGAAAAAACTTAAATCGTTACGACTTGCCATTTGTCCCTTTCATATACGACCAGAAAATTTTGGAATGAGGCCAAAATAGATGTTTGATTTCGTGAAGGAACAGTTCAAAGGGTCAGCTCTAGCGTAAAGGTTAAATATCATTAAAGTCTCCAAATCATTTTGAGTAATCTGCCATGCTTGAATGGTCCCGATGAGATCCTATTTCCTTTATTTGCCATCACGTCTTTATTGAAGCTTCGTTTGCTTGCTGATGAGTATCATGTCACGTTCTAGGGTTTATCAACTTAGACGTGTCGGTTCTTAGTATAACGTAGCGTGAGCAGAATAATTAATCGTTCGGATTTTTTCTTTTATTGAGTTTTCTTTCGGCTTTTATGTGGTAAATTAGGACCGCTACCTAAGGAACGAGTCAACTGTAGAATAGATTTATATCATTTAAATTGCTTTTCATGAGATCATCGCTTGCAAGCTTCCAACTCCCCCATTCTTGACGGCCAAAAAGGACAAGGATAATTAAAAAAGAGAGATTCATAATGCGTGGTCCGTCAACGGTTTGAAAATTCTTCTCATTGGGCAGTCAACAAATTGCGTGATTAACAGTGACACGCTTAACAAAATATTAGGAAAAGGAACTTGGTATCGCGAGTATTGCTTCGTGTGTCTAACAACTGCGAAGAATCTGTAAAATATAAAGGTAAGTGCATTGGAAGTCCTGAATCTTATCATGAGAATGAAATTATGTCTTAAAACTTGTAAAAAGTATAATCAAGTAATAAAACTTGTCCAATTGGTATAATCGAATCTTCCGTTAACTCTGTCCAACTTGACTGACGGAAATGCCGACGTGATTTTTTTTAAAATATTTTCTCTCTTCTACGTGGCAATGAAATGGCTAAAACGACGCCATTTTAGTCAAAATCATATTTTTAATATAAATTTTATATAAATTAAATTTAAAAATAAGTAAATTAAAAAATGAAGGGTTGAGAACCAGATGGTGAGGGCTTGCACGGCCTTCACCGCTGCCGCCGCACCATTGCTAGCAAGGGCCAGTGAGGATGGGGGATGGCCGACGAGGGTCGCCAGCCCTCACCGAGGGTTGCCATTAGTGGCCAACCTCCACTAGTGGTGGCCCTCGGCTAGACTCAGGCAAGGGCCGCAACCCTCACCTGCGGTCAGCAAGGGACGTCATTAGCCATTGGTCAGGGCCTGACGACCCTCATTGCCTGGTTCTCAAACCTTTTTTTTTTTTTAAATTTAGCTTATTTTTAAATTTAATTTAAATAAAATTTGTATTAAAGCTCAGATTTGGACCAAAACGATATAGTTTTAGTTTTATGTTTCATGTTTTCGGCACGTCATTACCACTTTGGAGAGAAAAAATATTTAAAAAAAAGTCACATCAGCATTTTCTATTAGTCAAGTTGGACAATTTGTGTAACTCAATTTATTACATAGAACCAAAGGAAAGAAGTCTTGGGAATTAAAAAAAATAATTGCGGGTTTCTTTTCGACAAACAATATTTATGAAAATCTTAGAGATCAACTCTGCAATCAACTGTTGGAATCAATAGTTCTTCAAATCGTTCATTTGAAAAAATGGAAACCATTATTATTGGATCATCATGATACTTTCCAAAAACTAAAATTATTGATCACTCGAGTACTTTCCTTAACTCCATTCAATTTGACTGAAATATTGACGTGGCTTTCAATATATATTTCAAGACCACGTGACCTGATGTGGCACTAAGTAAGCCCCACGTGGTAAAAAGGCAAAAATTAACAAACGAAAAATCGAAAAAGGGCCAAAAATTAGGGGGGGGGGGGAAAGCAAAATAAAGTGAATTTTTTTTAATTTATAAAAGAAGCAAGTAGGGAGAGAATGAGAGGATCGATCAGCCGGGGGAATTCCACGGGGCTATGTATCTATCTTGGGAAAATAGCGGCTGATAATTCCTTCGTTGAATTCCCAATTCAATTACTTTTTCCATGGCTTTGTAATTTCTCTTTGCACCTCTAGTGAAAGTTGGCATGTCACCACCTAACTCCGACAGAATATGATACTTTGGTAAATAAAAACGCGGTAAGTGCGATAAGAGGATTTGCAATCCATTGCCAATCACGGAAAGGTTACATATAGTAGGCTCTAACCGGTTGTAATTTTCTAATTAAAAATATAACTTTAATCCAGCTGATTGATTTTAAGAGAGAGAAAATTACAAAAAAAAGCCTTAAATCTATTGCATTTGTGCTAATTCAGTCATAAAACTTTTAATTTAGCAAATTTAATTCCAAATATTTTGACGATTTGTCAATATAGTCATTCTGGCTAATTTTGACCCGAAATCGTTAACGTGGATACCGGCCATCTTACGTGGCACGACTAACGCTGACGTGGACATTTTTTGTAATTTCTAAAAAAAATTTGAATTTTTTCTTTTATTCTTTGCTTTTCTTTTTCCTTTCTTCCTCCACTGGTCACTAGCAAGGGTTGGCCTTGCTAGTTTCGGGCGAAACTTGACTTCGCCAACCTCTGGCATGGTTGGCCTTCGCTAGATCCAGCGAGAGCAATCCTCAGCTACCATTGCCGAGCCCCGCACGACCAGTAGACGAAGAAGGAAAAAGACAAGAAAAGAAAAGAAAAGATATAAAATAAAATAAAAATTCAAAAATTATACGCGTTAGTGTTGATCGTGCCATGTAAAATGACTGGTGTCTACGTCAGTGATTTTCGATCCAAATTGATCGAATAGACTGAATTGACAAATGATCAAAATGTTTAAGACTCGATTGGCCAAATTAAAAGATATAGAGTTGAATTAGCACAAATACAATAAGTTTAGAGCTTTTTAAGGGGACTTAAGGGGCTTCTCATTGCAACATTTTCTACTAATTAATGCCAACATTGATCAGGATCAACTACCCTTTATCTCTCACAATGCTCCATTTGCATCAACGTTGCCTCCCCTACTAGCTGTGATCACTTCTTTCCGTTTAACCATAAAGAGAAAAACCCTAGAAATCGTCGCTTTCTTTACCAAATTACTCTACAAAGCATCGTTTTCAATGACGACTTTTCATCTTGCGAGATTCGGCGAAATCCATGCCGTGATGTGCGAGATGGGTAATTGTAAGTGTGGGTGCTTTGCTTGGTTATAAAACTGGCCGTGATTGGTTGAGCTTTCGATTTCTCAACATATACAAAGCAACAATGGTGAGGGAGAGAACCCACGGGAGGCGAACATAGTAGGTAGCTAAGCCCAATCACGTGATCAATTCCATTCTTTTCTAAATCATATCTTGGCCCCATTGATTATTATTTTTTTCGATGATGAATGTGATTCCAATTATAATTAATAAAAGGGGTAATTCATGATGCACTTAGAGTTGGTAGGTTTAGTTTGATTATCAATGTGACAATTCAACCAATTATAACGAGCAAATCCTATGGACCCTGTCCCCTGCTTGTTGGATTCATCGTGCATCGCACATCACTTCTTGATTTGCACGATCGGATCCGCTTATTTAATGTAAGGATATTTAATGTAAGGATATCTATCGATAAATTACATTATTCGGGATTTCATTCTAATTAGTGATTACTAACATGACCATAGATACTCCAGTGCATATTTTGCGTGCCCAACTTGGAGTTGCATCTACGTAATCTAGCAAGTGCTACATTAAATACCCCTCGTTTATACGAATTAATTCTTCTAAGCTACCTTACATAATTCTGATTAGATTAATTTTCTGGTAATTGTTTTACCCCTAATTCTCAATTTTTCCATGATAATTATTCATACGGCCATCCACCAAGTTTTGGGTACATCCAAAAACCATTATTCTGTATAATGTGTTTTTTTAACCATCATCTTTTTCTAACATTGGCAAATGTAAGGCAAAAAGAAAAATGGATAATGACATAAATAGTCCATGAATTTTGGGCCAATGTGCAATGTGATCACTGAACTTTCAATTTGTTTAATGTAGTCTAAACTTTAGCTCGATATGCAATGTGATTCCTGAACTTTTAATATGTTCAATGTGACCCTTAAACTTTTGGTAGATGTTCAACTTAGTTCATGAACTAGATGAAAATATTCAATATTGTCCTTCCATAAATTTAAGTTCGGAAACAACATGGAACATTTTTACAAAGTTTCGGGACTAAACTGAACGTGTTATAAAAGTCCATGAACCACATTAAACAAATTTAAAAGTTGAGGGACCACATTGAACATTTGATTATAGTTTAGAAGCCATATTGAACAAATTAAAAGTTCAGAGATTACATTACACATTAAGCTAAAGTTAAGGGAAAAATAATAATAATAATAATAAAGAAACGGGTCTTAAGCCCAATAAGATGTAATTTATCAGGCCCGATGGGCTTTACTAAGCCAAAAATGCTATGGCGGCTTCGATTGCGTTCCTGAGGCCCAACCAATACAGGTCATCGCCGTATATATAGGCAAACCCTAGCGACTCCATCACCCTCCCCACTCATTTTCGCTCACCGTCGCCGAGAGGCCGGCCGCCGTTGAAGCTCAGGCGAAGCAATAGCAATGGGTAACGATCGTCCCTCATGCTCGCCTCCGTCGCTTCGAGGGAGAGAAACCCGCTCTGATTTGCTAGCTCTTGCTGACCTTTTCTTTCATTCTTCTTTCAATGTGAAGCGAGGATCAAGGTTCACGAGCTGCGACAGAAGTCGAAGGCGGATCTGCTGATCCAGCTGAAGGAGCTCAAGGCCGAGCTCGCCCTCCTCCGCGTCGCCAAGGTCACGGGAGGCGCGCCGAACAAGCTCTCCAAGATGTAAGTCCATGGGTCTACGTATGTGCGATCGTGTGTTGTATGGCTCTGTTCAAGGGCGTGATTGTCCCGGTGAAACGATCAGTAGTTTTGAATTATTGGTGGGTTTCTTTGGTTCCGCAATGAGTAGGAGGTTTTAGGACATTGTATCTACGGATGGTCTGAATTTGCTTTAGAGCTTTGATTTGTGAGCTGAGGGTTACTTGATTGAATTTGAATACTGCGCTGGAGATGAATAAGCGCTCTCGGCAGCATTTTATTGTGAATGTTTCACTGGACATTGTTTGTTTCTGAGTTACAATGTGGTTTGGGAGGTACCCTGTTTGGATGTGTCTCTTAGGTGGATGATGTTTTTAGGAGATAGGATGTATCTGATATCAATATAAGGAGATAGGTGTTTGTCCTTTTGATTGTGTTTCTATAGAGGGAGTAATTCTCTCATTTAGTTGAATGATGTGTGCCTCAAGGGTCTTGGAAGCTTTTGTTTGATCGACGGTTATCTAGGGTTCTTGCTCTGTCCTTGTGGCTTCACATGAGTTTTGGGTTTCATGGTGCAGAAAGGTGGTGAGGCTGTCGATTGCACAGGTGTTGACTGTGATCTCGCAGAAGCAGAAGGCTGCATTGAGGGAGGTCTACAAGAATAAGAAGTACTTGCCGCTCGATCTGCGTCCGAAAAAGACCAGAGCCATCCGGAGAAGGCTTACCAAGCACCAGGTGATGCACTGTTTCTACTTTCTACCTTAAATAGGAACACTTTGGAATTGGTTTGCAAAATGCCGAGTGAGCGCATTTGTCCAGATGGGACTGACAAGATCTTCGTTGTGTTTGGATTGAGGAAGTGGAAGTGGTTGACGTGAGTCATGAAATCGTAACTCGCATATGTTGGTACCGTAAGTTGGGAGGGATGCGATAAGAGAAAGGGAGTGGAAGGAAAAGAAAAAAAAAATGGAAGTTGTACTCACCTCATTCCATTGGCTAAAATCAGTTGTGAATAGAGTATATAGTTTATGTTGTTCAATCACTTTATTTCCATGCACATCATTTCCCTTTTGTGCACACTCAAACAGGAGAAGTAAATGACTTTCCATTCACTCTTCCTTCTATTTTATTTCTTTTCCTTTTTTGTCCACTGTCCTCTAACTTAGATTACCCAGCAAAACATACGAATGAGAGTAAATATGCTCATCTTCCATGAGGATTTGCTAGCTTCTCTTTCATTTTTTATGTTTCTATGTTTTTATTTAGATCATATCTTCGTCTTTTAATTATTTTTTTCCAACCAGGCGTCTTTGAAGACGGAACGGGAGAAGAAGAGAGAAATGTACTTCCCCGTGAGGAAATATGCTATCAAGGCATAGGCGGCACTTACCATGCAATTTTGCAGTTCTATATCGTCTAATAGTGTAATTTTAGCTTCTGTCCAACTCTTAATTTCTTCTTGTTTGACCAATATCCAGCGAGCAAGTGATTTTGTTGTCTTTCAAATTGTTACTGCCTCATCTGAAACTAGAATACCTGGTAGTGCTATTCTCTTGCTTTGTTTTGATCGAATCTCTCCGAGTTGGGTACAAGTTTTAGGCCGTGCCTTAAATATGTGATCAAGGGTAGGTAAGTGGTGGCGTGGGACAACAGGTTATCGTGATAGAAAGAAAAGTTAGTGAATTTCGGGTTTTGTCGCCTTATCGTCCTATAGGCATGATCATCGTAGGGTCTCGACATTGGCATCGAAGGGTAGGTGCCTTGGCAAGGCTGTGGTCAAATTGAAACCATGCTGAGCCCACCCATTTTGCGGTTTTGTGGAGAGAGGAGAGCAAGAGATGCTTTACTTGATACGAATGCTGGTTAATTGTCTTGTCACTTGTGGTTATTAGGTCTGCGAGTGGGATCATGAGCTTGCTCATCGTGATAGCTCGGGGAACCTTTGGCTTTCACCTCGAACGACATACTGACTAACTTCCTCTAGCTCTATTTGCTGGGACGGATTTAAAGCCTTTCTTTTCTTGACGTGATTCCGCTGGAACTGAAATAGCTGTAGCTCTAGCACGAGAGTAGACTGACTGGCTTGTTGGATTCATGCCAACAAATTGCGCAAATCCCACTTCAACAATTGGATTAGAGTAATTTGAGTGTTGATTGGTGCGCGATCGGAGCTTTCCTTTTCCGTATATCGACGTTTGCAAGCCTGGCTTACTTTTGAAGCAACTCTGCTTTTAACGTTTGTGATGCGGAAGAAGGTTGAAGCTTTTTGAACTATACATGCGCGGGCATGTATAATTACCGATGATTCAATCATAGTTTTTGAGAAAAAGTTATTTGTTCTCTCGTGTTTAAAATTTGAGAGAAAATTCCAAAAAAAGGCTTGTGGAGTCATTTTTTCAAATAAAGGTCCAAATAAGGACCTTTGGCCGGTCGGTGACTATTTCATCGCCAGAGAAGGGGTATTTTAGTTAAAAAAATTATAAGTATATTTTTTACTTTCTTTTTCTTTTCCTTTTTTTCTTTTTTCTTTCCCCTTTTTTCTTCTTCCCTAGCGATCACTGCACCTAGTCGGCGACGGCATCAGGCGAGGGCTACCCTTGCCGACGTCGGGCGAGGGTCGCCCTCACTGGTGTTGGGCGAGGGCCGCCCAATCCGCGTCGAGCGAGGTCACCTCGCTTGGACTGGGTGGATGAGGGTGACCCTCGCCAGATGCCTCGCCTAGGCTAGGCAGGCAAGGGCAACCATCGTCAAATCCGGCAAGGGCGACCCTCACCCGAGGCCGATGAGGTCAACCCTCGCCTGCCTAGGCAAGGGTGGCCACTGCCTGAGGCCGACAAGGTCAACCCTCGCCTACCCAGGCGAGGGTGGCGGAAAGAGAGGAAAAAAAAAACGAAAAGGAAAATAAAAAAGAAAGAAAAAGGAAAAAAGAAAGAAAAAAATTTTAAAAAGTAAAAAGACGAAAATACCCTTTAGCCGGTGAGGTCAAGTCTTTATTTGAGACTGATATAGCCACCTAAGGTTCTTATTTGAAAAAAGATTTACTTCATGCCTTTATTTGAAAAAATGATGGCACTTCAGGTCCTTATTTAAGGTAAGATCCACTTCAGGCTCTTATTTGAGAAAATGAGGGTACGTCATGTCCTTATTTGAGACAAGGTCTACTTCAGGCCCTTATTTGAGAAAATAACTCCACTTCGGGCCCCTTTTTGAAATTTTCCCAAATTTTGAGAAGCAATAACTAAGAAGTAGAAATTGCCTCGAACTGTTAGAGGTCGAACCGAGAAGGGCAGATTCGCGGGGGTTCCTTTTGTTGTTCTTGGGTCCTCTTGGTGACTTATTCAAAGGGAGAGACCTAAGAACCGGATCATGTGCACATGTTCCAAACTTCTGACCCATGAAACACGTTCTTCTCCGTAGAAAACAAAAAATTGCCTCATTTTCAAACAACCATGGCATCTGGATCAGTAATAGTCGGATCAAATTAATGCAGCAACCCGTTCGTGGACTGCTTCAGAACGGACGGGTGAACCTTCGAGTTCAGAGTCAATTTAATCATCCCGGAGATAGTTCGGAGTTTCGTCTGAAAAGGGCTTGCGTTTTATCAACACATCATTTGCTCATCATATTTCGTTAGAAAATCGAAGGGGAGCGATCCCAACCAAAACAGAGACGTGCGATGCGATATTCAGATATCGATTAGTGTTCGATTTGCTATCGCAGTCAATCTAAAATGGATTTTGCCACGTGATTAAGTGGAAACATCAAGGTGAAAAAAGATTTCGCTTTCTGAACATCCCATCATTTCACGTCATACAATTTGCGTTGGCGTGATGTCAACAGAAGTAAATTTAGCTTGTAAACGAAGTCAAAAGTCATTGCGTTTCGTCGTCGTTCAGAACATTCGGGCGGCTTTCTCAAGACGAAGCCGTTTGTTTGGAAAGTTCTGTCTAGCCTTAATTCGTACGATAAGTATACATGTCGATCACAATCTCTAAGATCTCCACATCCTTGTCTTTCTTTCACTTATCGAACTATATTCTTTCTAAAGATATGTGTACTAAAAATCCTAAAACATATCCTGAAAAGTGCAATTAGGGCCTATAATTTTCAAAAAATAAAATCAAATTCTAAAACTTGTTGAATTGGTACAATCAAGTTCTTTCGTTAACACCGTCAATTTGTCTAACAAAAAATGCTAACGTGGCATTTTAAAATTAATTTCTCTCTCCTACGTAGCATCTTTTCATTGTTTTTATATTCAAATCTTATATAAATTAAACTAAAAAAGGCTAAAATTTTATTTAAAAAAACAAAACTGAAAAAAAAAGAGAGAAAGAGAATAAGCCTTGCCAGTGGGGCGCCGCCACCCATTACCAGAGGAACCGACCCTGGGTGAGGGCATCTAGATCTGGGCGACGCCGATCCTCACCTAGGACCAGCGACGCCGATCCTCACCTAGGACAAGCGACCATCGCCCACCCTAGACGAGGCCTCACCTCGGGCTGGCGAGGCTTGCCCAAATCTAGGGTTGAGGGCACCTAGATCTAGGCGACATCCGACCTTTGCTTGGGGTTGGCGAGGGCCGGCCACCTCCACTGGCCCCTCCTGCGATGGGCGGTGGCGCCCATCGACGAGGCCCTACTATTCTCTTCTCTTTTTTTCTTTTTTTTAAATAATTTAAATTTTTAATCAATTTAAATAAGATTTAAAGAAGAAAATAACAAAAATACCATGTAGGAGAGAGAAATTAATTTAAAAATATCACGTCAGCATTTTCTGTCAGACAAATTGACAAAGTTAACGGAAAGACTTGATTGAACCAATTTGACAAGTTTAATGACTTGATTGCACTTTTTGAAAGTTTTAGGATTTAATTGTAGTTTCGCGACAAGTTTTAGAACTTCTAATATACATATCTCTTCTTTTTATTATAATAGAGCTTAAATGGGTTGGTGTCATCTTTAGTTGCCTTCGATTCAACAAGCGAATCACTATTATCATATGAAATCCATCAGTAGATGTCATCGTTTGAAAATCCATGGTCTATCGCATACTTATCATCACTTTGGAAAGAAAAAAAAAAAAGAGGTGAGGAGGGAGGTGCGACTAGTGTTGCTACTTCGTATGAGCATTACCATGAGAATCTCACGCCCGTAACGACACGTTCCGCTATCAATAACATCTTATGAAACTCACGGAGTCATATCATTAACCTACATGTCTTATTTCAGGAGCACTCTGAAATCTCCCTGGCGTCCGCTCAAGAGAGAAGAGAGAAGCTTTCGATGTAATCCTCGAGGTGGTCGATTTCGTCCGCCTGCACGAGTGGCATATGCACGAAACGATCGAGCGGCCGATAAGTAGAGAGCATAGAACATGAGGAGCTGTTTCGTTAAACTCATTTGATTAATCAATGGTTAAAATCCACATGCATGAAGGAAGGAGGACATGCCGCACCTTTTTGGTTAACGTAATTGAGCCACCTCCTCTGTTAGTTAGCTTTGCGTTTGACTGAATGAAAACGACATGTCATGTTAACCTCTCGTTATCATCACGTTCGTCAGCATCGTATCACTCATGCAACTCTTCATGTTATCATTTGACAATGTCAACATTAACGTTCGTCTTAAAATCGGAGAGTATTATATAAACGGATTAATGCTAACGCAGTCAATATCTTATAGGCTAGACGACTAAATTATATGAACAGATGATCTCAGCAATTGTTATCTAGCGCAAAGCATGGGGGCAATGACCCGTTCAGATCAATCTTTTGATTAGCTTAATATTTATTCCTCCTTTTTCTTTCCTGGAAGAGCGATAGCTCCCGCTCGTTATCGCATGAGCATGTTCCACTAATACCGGGGGCTGCAATGCAAGCATCGATCGAGATTACTCTCGAGCCGGGCGATTTACTAGCCGAGCTTTCTCGTCATAAAAAGAGATTTAAGCAAAAGAAAACGTCGGGAGGAAATTCGTCTGGTCGTAAATCGTAATCTCGCGGGATAAGAAGTATGGTCAAACGAACTATTTTGTTCCACAAACTCTCGTTCTTGTGATGTGGCAGAATACGACGGCAAGATTACGCGCGGCCTATGCACGCTGTCGGACGAGATCGATCGCATGACGCAATGTTTTATTTTATTTTTTGGGTCAAAGATCGCACGATGCGTATGCGATGTTGACCGAGGCGATTTTTCTAATGCCGAGGCAAGCTTTGAATGTCTGTAGTGCGTTGACATGAGCTTTGGATCTTATCTCAGCAATTATTATTTGATACCGACATGGTTACCTCATGCCCTTATTTAAGACAAGATTCACTTCAAACCTTTATTTGAAAAAATGATGGTACTTCATGTCCTTATTTAAAATAAGATCCACTTCAGGTCCTTATTTGAGAAAATGACTCCACTTCGAGCCTCTTTTTGAAATTTTCCCAAATTTTGAGAAGCAATAACTAAGAAGTAGAAATTGCCTCGAACTGTCATAGGTCGACCCGAGAAGGGCAGATTCGTGGGGGTTCCTTTTGTTGTTCTTGGGTCCCCTTGATGACTTATTCAAAGGGAGAGACCTAAGAACCGCATCATGTGCACATGTTCCAAACTTCTGACCCATTAAACACGTTCTTCTCCGTAGAAAACAAAAAATTACCTCATTATCAAACAACCAAGGCATGCGGATCAAGTAATAGTCGGATGAAATTAATGCAGCAACCTGTTCGTGGACTACTTCAGAACAGACCAGTGAACATTTGAGTTCAGAGTCAATTTAATCATCCCGGAGACAGCTCGAAGTTACATCTGAAAAGGGCTTGCGTTTTACCAACACATCATTTGCTCATCATATTTCGTCGGAAAATCGAAGGGGAGCCGTCCCAACCAAAAACAAGGACATACGATGCTATGTTCAGATATCGATCAACATATCGATTAGTGTTAAGTTCTGTTATCGCGGTCAATCTAAAATGGATTTTGCCACGTGACTTAGTGGAAACATTAAGTTGAAAAAAGATTTCCCTTTCTGAACATCCCATCATTTCACGTCATACAATTTACTTTGGCGCGATGTTAACAGAAGTAAATTTTGCTTGTAAACGAAGTCAAAAGTCATCGCGTTTCCTCGTCGTTCAGAACATTCGGACGGCTTTCTCAAGACAAAGCCGTTTGTTCGGAAATTGCTGTCTAGCCTTAATTCGTACGATAAGTATACATGTCGATCACAATCTCTAAGATCTCCACATCCTTGTCTTTCTTTCACGTATCAAACTATCTATACACTTTCTAAAGATACGTGCACTAAAAATCCTAAAACATGTCCCGAAAAGTGCAATTAGGGCTTATAATTTTCAAAAAGTGTAATCAAATTCTAAAATTTGTTAAATTGATGCAATCAAGTTTTTTCGTTAATACTGTCAATTTGTCTAAGAAAATATGCTAACGTGGCATTTTAAAATTAATTTCTCTCTCCTACGTGACATCTTTTTATTATTTTCATATTCAAATCTTATATAAATTAAACTAAAAAAGGCTAAAATTTTATTTAAAAAAACAAAACTGAAATAAAAAAAGAGACTAAGCCTTGCCAATGGAGCGTCGCCGCCCATTACCAGAGGAACCGACCCTGGGTGAGGGCATCCAGATCTGGCCGACGCCGATCCTCACCTAGGACAAGCGACCATCGCCCACCCTAGACGAGGCCTCGCCTCGGGCTGGCGAGGCTTGCCCAGATCTAGGGTTGAGGGCACCTAGATCTAGGCGACATCCGACCTTTGCTTGGGGTTGGCGAGGGTCGGCCACCTCCACCGGCCCCTCCTGCGATGGGTGGTGGCGCCCATCGGCAAGGCCCTACTATTCTCTTCTCTTTTTTTCTTTTTTTTAATAATTTAAATTTTTAATCAATTTAAATAAGATTTAAAGAAGAAAATAACAAAAATACCAGCATTTTCTGTCAGACAAATTGATAAAGTTAACGGAAAGACTTGATTGAACCAATTTGACAAGTTTAATGACTTGATTGCACTTTTTGAAAGTTTTAGGACTCAATTGCACTTTCGCGACAAGTTTTAGGACTTCTAATATACATATCTCTTCTTTTTATTATAATAGAGCTTAAATGGGTTGGTGTCATCTTTAGTTACCTTCGATTTCAACAAGCGAATCACTATTATCATATGAAATCCATCAGTAGATGTCATCGTTTGAAAATCCATGGTCTATCGCATACTTATCATCACTTTGGAAAGAAAAAATAAAAAAGAGGTGAGGAGGGAGGTGCGACTAGTGTTGCTGCTTCGTATGACCATTACCACGAGAACCTCACGCCCGTAACGACACGTTCCGCTATCAATAACATCTTCTGAAACTCACGGAGTCGTATCATTAACCTACATGTCTTATTTCAGGAGCACTCTGAAATCTCCTTCGCATCCGCTCAAGAGAGAAGAGAGAAGCTTTCGATGTAATCCTCGAGGTGGTCGATTTCGTCCGCCTGCGCGAGGGGCATGCGCACGAAACGATCGAGCGGCCGATAAGTAGAGAGCATAGAACATGAGGAGCTGTTTCGTTAAACTCATTTGATTAATCAATGATTAAAATCCACATGCATGAAGGAAGGAGGACATGCCGCACCTTTTTGGTTAACGTAATTGACCCATTAAGCCTCCTCTGTTAGTTAGCTTTGCGTTTGACTGAATGAAAACGACATGTCATGTTAACCTCTCGTTATCATCACGTTCGTCAGCATCGTATCACTCATGAAATTCTTCATGTTATCATTTGACAATGTCAACATTAACGTTCGTCTTAAAATCGGAGAGTATTATATAAACGGATTAATGCTAACGCAGTCATTATCTTATAGGCTAGACGACTAAATTATATGAACAGATGATCTCAGCAATTGTTATCTAGCGCAAACCATGGGGGCAATGACCCGTTCAGATCAATCTTTTGATTAGCTTCATATTTATTCCTCCTTTTTCTTTTCTAGAAGAGCGACATCCCCGCTCGCTATCGCATGAGCATGTTCTGACCAATACCGGGGGCTGCAATGCAAGCATCGACCGAGATTACTCACGAGCCAGGCGATTTATTAGCCGAGCTTTCTCGTCATAAAAAGAGATTAAGTAAAAGAAAACGTCGGGAGGAAGTTTGTCTGTTCGGAAATCGTAATCTCGCGGGATAAGAAGTGTGGTCAAACCAACTGTTTCGTTCCGAAAACTCTCGTCCTTGTGATGCGGCAGAATACGACGGCAAGATTACGTGCGGGCCATGGACGCTGTCGGACGAGATTGATCGCATGATGCGATGTTGACTCTGGCGATTTTTCTAATGCCGGGGCGAGCTTTGAATGTGTGTAGTGTGTTGACCCGCCCGCCGTTTATGAAGAGAAGATTCAGGGGGAGGGATGGACGATGATAACGATATCAGTTGACTTAGCGCAAAACCCGGATTTATAAGCTTATGGAAACTGATACAGACGCTTCCTTTTGAATTGGTGAACTTCCATCGGCATTGCGCGCGAGTCATAACCCGTCAGGGAACCGAGCCCTGACCGGGCGTTGTCATCTGACTCGTGCCGCAAAAGCGAGAGGTCTCGAGTTTGATTAATTAGTAATGATTCTTTAAGTCCGTTGCACATGGCTTCATATTTGTAATCTAAGTAGTACCGACACCGACAAAAGACACAACTCGCCGACACATCATTTCTCAAAAAATAAGAATTCCAACATATATTATGTGTATATTTTTATGTATACACGATAAATTATCATTTTCATGATTATTTCAATCAAATTAATTTGATTCAAATTCATAAATAAATAAATAATAATAAAAAGAGTGTAGGTGTCCGACGAGACACGGAGGCCCCTGGAGAGTATTCGTGCTTCCTAGTCTGTAATCACTTAGAGTGATCAGATGTGGGGATTATTACACTTGGCAAAAGTCTAATCGACAAGGAAACATTAAGGCTCACGTTTGTTTAGTGAAAAATATATGATTTGAAAAACATTTTCCTAAAAACGATTGTTTATATCTCTTAAAAAAATGAATGAACGGAAAATACTTTCATCGTCCACGAAAATAGTTAAACATAAATCGTCGTCGATAATTAATGAAAATATTATCTATTGACTAATTATTTCAAACGATCCAAGCGATCATATTCAGAAAAATGCAATCCAAATCATTCATTTTCCGCTAAGTAAACCGTACTTACACATACCGGGTTCTTCCCATTGGATGGGGACGTCCAAAATCAGCCGGTCCAGCCATCATAATCCTGGTCCAGGTCTGCGGACAAAATCCGAGTATACCCACCTCCTTAGCCATCTCTCGGTCTCGTTGCTTCAGCTTGGCTAGACTTTGCCAATTTCATTCTGCAGCCACTTCCACAACACGTTCCACACGCATATGGATTTGAGCACATGTTGCCCGATGGAGGAGGAAGTCCTGGTCCTGCGGGACCAAAGATACATCAATCTGAAAGCAGACCAGGAAACCAAGTCTCGTCTACACCCGGATAAAATGCTGCGGGATCAACCATTGCTGCTGCAACGCTTTGGGGTTTGCCCAGTAAACGGGATTGGATTCAATTCAATTCAATTTTAGCATTTGAAAAGCTCTGGCAACGAACAACCCATCTAGAAGAAGCCCTCATGCGTGACTTATTCAGGACAAGCGCACGTTCCTGCTGGTGGTTTCGGACAAGCTCAATGATCTTTCAATGCGTGCCATCTAAAAACTTTGCCTTCACATGCTGAATGTCCGAAGCAAAGCAAAGGAAATAGGGATAACGATTTCTTGAACTTTGGCCCAACATGCGATGTGGTCCCCTATCTTTTTATTTGTTCAATATGATCACTAAACTTTATTCCGACGTGCAATGTGGTTTCTAAATTTTTAATTTATTCAATATAATCTCTGAACTCTTGATACATGTTCAATTTAGTTCATGAACTACATGAAAATGTTCAATGTTCTCTTTTAATTAATTTAAATTTAAGGACAACATTGAACATTTTCATAGATTAAACTGAGCATGCACTAAAAATCCAGGTTTTACATTAAATAATTTAAAAATTCAGGAATCGCATTATATATTAGGCTAAAATTTAAAAATTATATCAAATAAATTAAAAATTCTGGGATTATATCTCGTATTGAATTAAAGTTAAGAGAGCATCGTGTCATTTTTCCAAGGAGATACCCAAAGATTCTTCCAATTTGACCGGGCACCCTGCAAAACTCGGTCAGTCAACGCTTCCCCGATATCGAAATGACAGTCCAACGAAGCCGCCAACCACCCAGAGCAGACGACCTGATCCCCTGTCCATGGCTTCTTCCTCTTCTTCTCTATAAAAATCCCCCTCCAAGCAGAAGCCATCAACCCAAACCCTTCTCTCTCCCTCTCTCTCTCTGTGTAACACATTCAACATAGACAAACCAGAAATGGGGTTGATGATGACGCCGGAGATTTCAGAAGAGAATGCCTTCGTGTCCAGAAAAGGCACGCCCACCGCCATCTCCTCTTCCAAAACGCTCTCCCCCTCTTCTTCTTCTTCTTCTTCGTCCCGAGCTTCTCGCAACCGGAAGATGGCGGCCTCTTCCAGCTTGTCCTACTCGGCATCGGAGGAAATCCTACGGAATGCCGAATCCGTGATCAAGAAGTGGGACGTGGACTCCAAGTCCTCGTACGCCCGCGTCACCTCTCTGTTCCTCCACGACAGGGAAGAAGCCAGGAGCTTCCTCAAATCCACCAACGACCTGCGCGAGGCCATGCACTTCCTTGTCACTAGCCATTCGAGCTCCGATAAGCTGGTTCTTGCGCAGAGCCTCACGCAGATTGCCATGAAAAGGCTCGAGAAAGAGCTGTACCACATCGTCTCCACCAACAGGGAGCACCTCAGTCCCGAGTCCGTCTCCCGGAAGTCTTCCCGCCGTTCAGACGATTCCGTTAACGAAGACGGGATCGTTTCTGATAACGAGACGGAGGAAGTTTCCGAATCCACCATGGAGGACGTAAAATCCGTGGTTGATTGCATGGTCAGTGCAGGGTATGGCACGGAGTGCATAAAGATCTACAAGGTCATGAGGAAGTCGACCGTCGACGAAGGCATTTATCGGCTCGGGATCGACCGAACCAAGTCTTCTCAAATTCAGAAACTAACCTGGAGTTCGCTCGAGCAGCTAATCGAGAACTGGCTGGACGCAGCGAAAGTCGCAGTGCAGACGCTCTTCAAGGGAGAGAGGATCCTCTGCGACCACGTTTTCTCTGCATCCAGCAAGATCAGGGAATCCTGCTTTGCCGAGATCACCAAAGAGGCAGCGATCCATCTGTTCCGAATCCCAGAAATCATCGCGAGAATCAAAGGATCGCCGGAGAGAATTTTCAAGCTGATCGAGCTCTATGAAGCGACTTACGAGCTTTGGCCCGATATCGAGTCCATATTCAAGTTCGATTCGACATTGGCCGTCAAGTTACAAGCCCTCTCTGCACTGGTAGAGCTCGGTGACACGGTCCATATGACCCTGTCGAACTACGAAGCCATAATTCAGAAGGACTCTTCGAAAACTCTCCCCGAAGGCGGTGGAATCCACTCGCTGACTCGATCGGTGATGGAATTCACGACTTCCCTCGCCAATTACAGCGGGACTCTCGCCGACATCTTGATGGACCATCCGCGAGCGGGAAATCTGAATCTGCCGGAGTCATACCTCCAAGGCCCCAGCTCCGGCGATCTCCCGCTGTCACCAGTCTCGGTCCGATTAGCTTGGCTAATGCTCGTCTTGCTATGCAAGCTCGATGCCAAGGCCGAGCTCTACAAGGACGTCTCACTGTCCTACCTATTCCTCGCGAATAATTTGAACTTCATAGTGGAAAAGGTGAGATCGACCAACCTCAAGTACCTGCTCGGGGACGAGTGGGTCGAGACGCACGTGGAGAAGGTAAGGCAGTACGCGGCGAGCTACGAGGCCACAGCATGGAGCAAGGTCCTCTCGTCGCTGCCGGAGGCAGCGGCCAAAGGAGATTCCCCGGCGATGCCGCTGGGGGCAGCGAGGTCGTGCCTCCAGAGGTTCAGCACCACGTTCAAGGAGGAGTACTTTAAGCAGACGTCGTGGACCGTGCCGGACAGGAAGCTGAGGGACGAGATCAAGGTGTCCATCGCGAGGAAGCTCGTGCCGGCATACGGGCAGTTCTGCGAGGCGTACTTAGGGATTGCAAGGGGCGACCAAGAGGCGGAGAGGAAGCTCGTGAGGTTCGGGGCGGATGACTTGGGGAACTACCTGTCGGACTTGTTCCATGGGACGGCGGTTTCAAGGGGTTCGCGGCCGCTGTCGTCGCGGTCTCGGGGGTGTTTGCTACGGTGATTTGAATTGGATCGACTTGTTTCGCCCTTTTGTACAACGGCGGAGGATGTGAATTGAATAAAACTTCTCATCGGCTGCTTTCTTTCTGTTTCGGTTGGTCCCGAAAATTTTCCCGGGAAAATAAGCGTCTGTTTCAGATGGACAATTGACTTTCTTTTACGACATTCTAAATGAACATTGTATCTTGAATGACATCGAAAATTGTTACGGTAAGGGTCCTGAAATCACTATTAATAGCTACATTTGACACGCATTGAAAATGCCTAGAGAGAATTACGCGATTCAAGAGTTTTGTAACGAGTGAAATTGCACCTGCAGGCCAACAAAGAAACTCTATGTTTAGAGGTGTTACGGCAGAAAGTGAGGAACATCTCTCTCGTACGGAGGAGCTAAAACCCTACCCCCATGGTGGTAGCTACCTCCCTTGAACCCTAATGCCCCTTGCAGATTTCAACGGAGAAAAATGTTTCGCCCACTCCACGATTCCCCACTTCCCCCACATTCGCCAGCGTTTACTGTCCAGCATCACGTCAGCACTCTTCCATTGCTGTTCCATTAGCTCCCTGTTTTACCCATACCCTATGAATAGTTGAATACAGACGTCCATTGAAATCCATTTTCTGTCTTTCAGCCATTAAAATCATAACCCTGTCATAATGGAAACTGCAAATCCAATGAGCCTTTAGTCCCATTCGCCAGCCCTGCACAAAAACCCTAACCCACATGGAGCCATTGAGCTTCTCTAGAACAGATGCTGACGATGAATCCTCATCACTGGGAACCTGGTCTCATTTGTGATATCCATGGATTTCAAGCAATACAAGCGATTATTTTTAGAAAAATGTTTTCCGAATCATTCATTTTTTTCGCAAAACAAATGGAGCATTAGTGTTGAAATCAGACGGTTCCACTTCGATAAGCTATCTTTATGAAGTTTGTACGCTGCTCTTGGGATATTGAACCTCTTATCAACGAGTGTAAAGCCCGGTTGGCCCTCTTTCCCAACCTTAAGTTAGCCCAATGCCCGAGGGTTTCAAATAAAGTAGTAGATTGGGTAGTTAAGGCCTCTAAATGTAAGGTTCTTCCATAAAATGGGGTTTCGAACCCTTCTCTTTCTCTTTGGGAGCTATTGTGTTTTGATGCCCCTTACTATTGTAATAGGGCCGGGAATGAATGAATGGAAAGTATCTTTTTGACAGAAAATAAAAAAACAAAGAAACTCTATTTGATTCATCTCATATGTCTTGAGAGCAAATTTTTTAGGGTTCATCATCTTGTAAGAGCACCCACTAACAAAAGTTTTGTGAACATGCACCGTCGATCAAAAAGGAACTTAATTGGCTATCCTAAATATGAAAAAACTAAGCATTACCTTACCAAAAAAAAAATACTAAGCATGAACGTGGGTTCTATAGGATCTAAGTGTGCGAGCGGTAGGAAAAGGAGCGGGTTCAAATAAGGCTTCACTTTCTCTGTGAAAAACCAGTTTGCAGCAGCTGAGGCTCTTGGCAGGAGAACTTCGGCGGCCCTGACAGTACTTTTCTCGTTGGGGAGTCGCACCCATTTGAATTCTGTGAGAAAGTCTGTGACGAGAATGAAATTCGAGAGTACAAATGTACGGCATCTCGCGCAGTCCGTACATGTGTGAGTACATCAGGCTCCTCTCTCTCTCTCTCTCTCTCTCTACCGTGAAACCGGCTTTTCAGGATGCTTTTCTGCTCAAACATAATCATATATCTGGCTGACATGTTGGCTTAATTTATGATTCTCGTACACCCCACTCAGAAGATAAGCAAACCAAAGAAGAAAACGACCCTCCCTGCCCAAATCATTCGTCATCTTTTTGTTCGCTCCTATTGTTCCACGCTTACCCTTTTCACCTAACATAATATCTCGCACTCTCGGCCCTCTTGAAGCACTCGACCGGTCTTCATCTCCAGCTATGTACATTCCCTCTCGTCTGACCCAGGACTGTTTTTCTACCGGGAAAATCTTGACTCGATCGACTCGGCTCAAGCTACATAGACAAACGCCGAATCCGCATGCCCTACGTAATTTAGCAGTGGACGAGCTGAATTTGCATGAAACAATGGCCGAGTCTCCAAGTGATCGAGTGGCAAAAAGCTGATCTAACTAGGCCAGGTCTTATAGAGAATGTCTCCCTCCATGGATTGCTAACTCAAGGCCTGCGCTCAGTTATATTAGAGGGCATATCTATTCAATTGGCACCGTTTATTTTACAGGACGATATTTATTTGTTCATAAGCAAACCATTTCACGTACCTGGAAGGCGAGTGTCTAACCTATATTTCATAACCATGTAGGATTTGCAAATACTCTACAATTAATCCCGGGAGCAAATATAGGTCTTCGACATGATTGTGCACTCGCTATTTTTCTTTCTCTATGCAGAATTTGTTACCTTGAACTGCCATGTTCCCCCAACCCAAAATGATAGCTGTTCATAATTCGAGTAGCTAACGGCAAGAAAAAGCCACGCACAGTTTACAGCAACCATTACATTGCCTTGACATATATAACGTAGGATGATTGTAATGCAGATTCTTTATGCCACTTCAGAATTTTTCTGCGACTTTAATTTTGCCAAAGATTCGAGCGGCAAAGATTGCTATCTATCTATCTGATAGGACTTCATTGACAGAAAATCCATCTGACCCAGTGAAAGGATGCTTTATGTGGCACCATTCATTTGGAATCTTCACAGTAAAACCAGAAAAATAAGATGCTCAGGAGCGGGGATCAATTTGCTACTTTAATCATCAGTCGATGAATGAGGACAACGCTGCCCCATGCGCATTCATCTTATACTATACCATTTCGACTTGAACTTCATTTGAAACACGAAAGCACTTCGGGAATTTGTATCTCTCTCCTTATTTGAAGGAAAGAAAAGAAGATTTGAACTAAAGGTTAAAATAAATGAGTAATTTTGGTGGGTGTTTCTTAAACACTGAGGATCCATGGCATGCTGACTTGCACTTTTATTGACTTTGAGGAAGTACATTTTGAAACATTCAAAAGTCTCTGGTCTAATCTAATAGGACAGGAACATTAGACCATACCATCGGAATTTGCTTCCTAGTCATCTTCAAAACCGTTATCATTAGATACAAGAGAAGTACAAGAAGTTGCACTGACAGTCCTTTTTTGGCCCTTTTAACTTACTCCTCTTAAATGTTTTGAGACTGCTTGCAATAAGCAATTGCTCCCTGAATTGGTGACTCTACTTCCATATGCCCTTTGCTGCTTCTGCTCAGAAGCTGAAGTTCGCCGAACCTGTTAGAGTCATTCGAGCTCAAAGACGAGGAAGAGTTGGAAGATGACGATGATGAGGAGGAGGACATCGAGATCTTGATTGATGAAGCCTGCTTGCTCGATATGGCAGACGTCCTCCTGTGCCGAGATCCGCCACCATTCTCGAAGGCCTTCCCTTCGTTGAAGCTTTTAACCGCGCTGCGAACTCGGCCAAACTTGTTTTTCTTCATCAAATTGTCACTCCAGTCACCAGACTTGCCCGTCTTCAAAGCATGGTTTCGGGCCGCTTCTGTGCAGGACTCGTCTGAGCAGCTGGATTTGCCAAACAAGGCATTGACGTAGGCCCGGGAAGCCTTGAGCTTAGACAAAGACTGCTTGATTATCTTAATTCTCCTTGTCCATGACTTGATCTTCACGCTTTCCTTCATGAAGTCGCTCGTTCCTACCGCCGATAAGTCAGCGAGATACTCATCCAAGTTGAGTTCTCTGCTGGTCCTGAAGGACTCGCAGGGCGACACGTTGCATGAGTCGAATGGGGTGCTCATCACCGTTGGCGTCGGGGCAGTCGTCATTAGAGGAGTGCTGTAGAATTCTTCATAGTATTTGTCATCACGGTCAACCTCAACGAGCTTTTCGACCATCTCTAGGCGCGGAGGGAGGTGGAGAGGGAGCAGCTTGCCTTTGTAGAACAGCTCATCAGCTGGAGAGGTTGAGGCTTCTTTGTGATCTAATGAGGTTGAAGACATTTGGAACTCAAATTCTCTGTGGGTTTGAGGAGGACTGGTAATGATGGAGTGGCCATGAAAGATGGAGTATGAACTCACTTCCATGTCTATGTACTCTTCCTCTAAATGGTCATGATGTAACGGAAGACTTCTGGCCATAGTATGTAGAGATTCTCTCTCTCTCTCTCTCTCTCTCTCTCTCTCTCTCTCTCTCTCTCTCTCTCTCTCTCTCTCTCTCTCTCTCTCTGGGATTGCTATTGAGGTCGTTCAAGTGGAGAATTTGTGTACATGCATCCTTTTATAGATGTGCCTGATGACACAAGGCCAATCTGAGAAAGTGAACCCCTGTTTTGAATGCTTTCAATCATAAAAGTGTGAAAATCTAGAGGGAGATTCTTTTCTTATTTTCCTTAATTTCTTTTCACCTCAGTAACATTTTAATTATCTGTTTTCTTCTTTTTGCCCCTTTTAGATTGTCTTGCCCTAAACAGTGGGAGCAGTCCTGCCCCTAACTTTAATTAACTTTACAAAAGCAAGAAAGAAAAATAAGAATTAAACTATAAGACTATGGAGAGAGTGACTAATCAATGTGTTATGCACAAATAGTACCATAAATTCAATGGACACTTCTATAATACCTTAGATTACTGTATAATATTATGACGTGTTGTCGGAAATAAGTACAAAATAAAGTTGCGAATTTTTTTTACAATATCATGATAATTTGTCATTATCAAAAAAATAAATAGCCGTAAAGAAAGAAATAGGGTAACTTAGAAATTCCATAAATTCATTGCGGCCGGAACAAAGCAGTCTTAGGTAACATCATCAAGAGCCTATTTGTCGTTGGGACCACAAGACCCTTTTGAGTGATTAGAAGTAATGGAATCACTAATCACAAAAGACGGCAATGGAAAAGGAGGGGCACTTCTCATAATCAGCATTGCTTGATTTAATTAAAGTTTGTAGTTGGAAAAAGAAATGATTTTGTATTAAAGCACAATGTTGGAGGAGGGACCCCGCTTTGCTTCACCTCACATGATTGATTTGAGCCTGGCCAAATTACCCAACTTCTGTCTAATGCTTGTTTTAATCACTCCTTTCAAAGGTTAGAAAATGCAAGAGGAAGACAAATGTGTCATGAGGATAAAAGGAAGCTGACAAGAGGAAATGTTAGGAATGATTGACTATGATTAGACAGTGGCAGTCAAGACAAGCCTTGCATGGTTCCAGGTAGTGAAATTTTTTCAAGCTAGGATCATGCACAAAATGTTGTATGATATTTGTTGATTCTTTTCTATGTAATTATATTAGGACAACAACTTCTTCTTTTTTCAGTATTGTCAAAATGCGCCACATAGAACTGTAGATTAGTAAAATTTGATTCCTCGTTACAAGAAAAGGGCTTGGTGGTTTTTCCACAAAAATAACAATGTATATGCACCCACTTATTGTCCATGATCCTTCTCCTCTCTTCATTATTTTACTATTCAAGTGTAACTCTTTGTGTTAATGAAGTTTTTCCCACATTAGTTAGTAGACAAAATCTTCTGTTTATATGCATTTCAGAGATAGTATTGTATTTGCGATACATAATATTTTACGTCATGTCCATGAATTCTTATTTTTATACTAATAAGTCGTTTCGCACTTTGATAATTTAGTTTTATGTGTATCTTTTACGGCTAACGTTAAACTAACGTTAAATGCATGCTAAAATATTTTGACAATCCCTTTTTATTATACTATTGTATGACAATCCGCGCAATGCACGGGTAAATGTCTAGTGCTACCAGTAAATCAGAATTATTTTGGGCTCCACCTGATGTTCATTATATCTATAAAATACTCCAAGCCAGTTCTTCTGTGCACCACCACTGAATAAAGAACAAAAAAACACTGGCGTTGGCCTCACGTTACCGCAAAGAGCTTCTCCATCATCTAAACATTAATTAGAGAACTATTGGCCCCACGCCCTTAAACTAAGACGGAAAAAGCAAGCCTAAGAGCTTGAAAATCACTTTCACTTTACTAGGTTTGATTACATTCAGTGGATTCTCTGCGTATGTTCTTGTTCATTCTTTTGAATCGGGTCTTCCACAGGAGTATCATGGGCATATCTACTGATATATAAACCACGTTCTTGGTACACTTATGCAGGACCTAATACCAACGAATTACAAATGGCTTCTAACCCTTAAACACATGATTCGATGGGGTCCATAGTATCAAAATCTTTAGGGTTGTATTCATTTGTTGATGGAGTAGAGAGAGAGAGAGAGAGAGAGAGAGAGAGAGAGAGAGAGAGAGATGTTGACCTGGTGAGGACAAAGACAAACACAAAGAGGCGACATTGGATAGTGGGAGCTAAGAATTTATGGATGGACTGCCTGCGAGGCTCGTGACCGTCTTGTCCCCGTCTTCCCTTTTAATACAGTCCACACGTTCGACCAAAATTCTCTCCTGTTTCTTTTCTCGATCAACCCTTTCTTTTGCTTTTCTTTCCCCCTCCCCCTCAACAGACGAAAGCAGACTTCGGCCATGGCACTGATGATGTTCTTGCAATTCAAAGTGAGATGCGGGGGTATTTGTTGCCCAAAAGAGAAAGTCATGGGGGTAGTTGCAACATCTCTGTCTTCTCCCCCAATAATCGCAGGGACTGTTCCTGGAAGAATAGCTTGGATTCACCCATCCTGGGCAAAGCGGCTTGCTCGTTACTTTTTTTAACCAGAAAATTTGTCCCATCCGCAGACCGAGTTGCTTTCTGCACGAAACGGTTCAAAAGGGACAAGAGTAGCTTTCTGTTCAGTGAAAGGAGCCTCGGTAAAAAAATCTTGCTTGGGGTACTTGATTGTACTCATGAATCTCCTCCAGCCTAGAGTTTCCTTTCTTTTCTTTCTTTGCCTCTTCTGGTAGGAGCATAGATCTTACTTTTTTAACATTAGGGAGGGCAGTTTTCATCGTGTGCAAAGATGAACAAAAGAATTTACCAAAATCTTTTACTTTTGGGGCAAAAGACATGTAAAAGAAGCCACAACTTGTTCCAGCGAAATGACCCACCACCACCAGAATATCTGGACACCGATAAGGTTCAAGCAGTCCCAAGGGCTGACAAGGTGGGCCTCTCCATCTCGATTGCAGGGTCTTCGTTGCCGGGTATCCCCCAAGCAAGGCACAAAAAGCAGACAAGTGCAACATTGAATAGGACTCGAACAGCTTCAAGCAAAGCCTTTTCCCCCCGGGGGTCAGCGTAAGGGCTTCGCCTTTTCTCAAGAGATTTCCAGTTAAACCACTTGCTTGTGTACCCTCATTTCCCGAGCAAGCAAGGCCCCCCGCACAATGATGATGCTCCGTGAAAGATGGCACGAGCTCCAACTTCCCTATCCGGAAGAACTTACGCCATACAACATCAAAACAACAATCTCGGTGCCCCACATTTCGCGATTTTCTACTTCCCTCTCTGTAAAGAGAGAGAGAGAGAGAGAGAGAGAGAGAGAGAGAGAGAGAGAGAGGGGCACAGGAGGTCCACCCCCGGCAACTTCAGAGAAAAAATCCCCCCCACTTTGGAGCAGGCAAGCAGTTTCGACCACAACTTCGACCAAAATCAAAAGCCATGCGCGGTGCACGATGCAATGTGGTATCGCATCGACATCTGTAGCTCAACCAGCACGAGACCGTTGCATCATAGAAACAAACAAGAACGTCCCAAGGATCTGGCAAAGGATTAGTGTTCTTTTAACCTAAATAAAATAGTACTTTCATACGGGATTTCCACCGAATACCAGTTTACAACATACATGCGAGGTATTTACAGAAGAATGAATAAATTAAAAGTTCGTAAGGCTGCTCCTGCAGCTTTCAAGAGGTGCGATCCATAGTTATACTTGTACAGTATGAAGCATTTTCATTAGGATTTCCTTAAGGAAAAAGCCACTTTTGAAATAGATGATAGCTTTAGACTTTTAGTTACCGGTTGCTCAATCGCCAGATCTCAGCTCTCTTTCAAGCTCGTCAAACTCCCAGCCACCAATCTCCTCCGTCGAATAGTCCTTGCTCACCTTCCCAAACTCAGACTCCAGCTTGGCCAATTCTGCTTCAGTGTCTAGCACTGGCTCTGCACTTGACACAGGAGACTCACGATGCTTAGTTACGCTGGTTGTTGGAGTCTCCTCACTCTGTGTCACAGAATCCGGCAGTGCTGTGGATGGCGTCTCTCGAGGAGTCTCTTCCTTGGGGATTGGGGTCTCCATTTCCAGATTGGGTCTCTCGATAGATTCAAATTCTGCTCTCAACTTTTCAATGTCGTCAAATAACTCCTTCACTTTCTGGTCATCTTTCCTGAATCAGAAAGTTGCAGAAGTTCCCGGTTCTGTGAGATAAGGAATTCAAACAACAGGAAAGAAGGGATCCAGTTATGAAAGATAGCAGCAGAATTTTTAACCTTGATATTTCGCTTCGCCGAGCATAGAATTGCTCCTTCATGTTATCCACTACACTGAATGTTGTTACAATCTGAAATGACATATGGAGATGTAATGATCTCTTTTGACAGATTTTTGGTTTAGAACAGGGTGTCTACTGAAAATATTTTAATACGATGATCATCCTATTGGCTAATTCATAGAAGACTCAAAATAGCACCTTGAAGGCAATCAAATCGAGGAGAGACTATAAGACATTAACGATAACACTGAATAAAGCTATTTCAAGAAAAAAGTATGCACATTGCTCAAAAGAGTCATTGATATGCACATGACACCTAGTCTAAATTTGATACAGAGCTATCAGCAAATATATCACTTCAAAACCTAAATTAGATAAACAGACAATAGCACCAACTGGAGGGGCGAAACATGTAGATCATCATATTTGCAGCGCAAGTTTCTACAGTAAAGCATGATCTACCACCCAACCAAAAACGGTTAGAATGCCAAACAGAATTGTACCTTGGCTTCATAATCTAAATACTCCTCCTCGAGATGTTTCCTGGGGTGAACTGCTTTAGACTCTTCATTTCCCGCGCTGGAAATGACCTCAGAACTGTAGTATCCAAAGGCAGATTACATACTTGACCCAAAATAGGCGGAGCAGATAATAAAAAAGGCCAAAATATGTCATAAACATCTTGTTATGCCAAAATCGAATTACCCTTCACTCAAGGTCTTTAAGTTCTCCACAAATTTTCCAATACGACGTATAGCAGGTCCCAGCTCTTTCTGCAAATCATTAAAAATTTGGCAGAAAGGATAACTATGAGGTTGTGGATGAGAAGAAGAAGAGAATGCACAGATAGATTAAGCTCCTTCAAGAAGAAAAGAAAACGAAAGCTCCTATAAGATTCTGCTTGGATAATGGCACTTAGAAAATCAAAACATATAGAGTACCTTGTAAGTGGAAAGGAGCTGAACAGCCAAGTTCACAAAATAGTCCTCATGTCTCTCCAATTCATCACTATGAGTAACAGTCGAAAACCAAAAATATCCCGCGTAAAGATGGATATATGTGATAAGATAGCAATATCGCACTTCTTAATTCTGATAATAAACCCTCAAGTTGGGAACAAAAGAACACAAAGAACCTAATTGACAGAGAAAAAGAGAATCTGAAGTCCATACCTGACCTGCTTCTCCCTCACTTCTGCGTATGAGCATTGGAGAACCCAAGTATCTTCCAGAAAATTAATCCACGTACTGAGAACCTCAGCTTCAACCTTACATGATGTGATGGTTTTTGACAGCTCATCTTCCTATAGTATAATCACCAGAAAGTCAAAAGGTAGTTCAATAATAATTAAGGAAACTCTACAATCAAATCAAACAACATAGCCTAAACCTTAGTTTTTAAGTGCACAACAATTTGATTGTTTGCTTCATCAAATTGGTCTCTCTCTTCCACAATATTGCGAAGGCGAGCTTGAGCAGCAGCCAAGGAGATATTAATCTACAAATATGCCAGTTATCAAAGTATCCAATAAACAAAAAAAGAAAGCACAGTAATTACAGAGTTACAAGAGAATGAATACATTCACAGACTGATTAGATGGAGTTGATCAGAATCTAAAGCAAGTCAAATTTCAGTCTTCCACTATGCATACATTAATTCAGTTCAAAAACAACAGTTGCCAATTTCCACATCTTTTCTCTGAAAGTAGAATAAATCTAGGAACAAACCAAACATCTTTTTAAATCATGCAAAGGAATCATTTATCAAGCAAAGTCCATTTTTCACCCTAGAGCTTACGCTGATTAGAATGTCAAAACGTACTCACCCAGCAGATCATGAAATAAGGGCCTCTCTAGTAGAAATAGGTGTGCAATCAGAAGTAGAAAAAACATCCGCACAGCTCATTATACAAGCAGAACCATTATCAGCAGACATGGTTGTGTCTTGGACTTCATTGATGCAACTTTTTGTGAATAGGCACCATGAGACATCATAACATCACAGTAACCATCAACCCAACTCATATTGCACAACTACAATGAAAGCGAGTTCGTCCTTGTCCAGTCAACTTGAAGACGTCAAGTTATTGTACAAGATGATCACAGATTACCCAAACAGAACTTCTCATATCCCAACTAATTTTGATATGCAATAACCAGGGACAGCTTTCGAATAGCCTGAGTGACAAATATATAAGAAGGCCTCAATGATAAAGAACTATAGAAGTATGGTAGAACATTTCAGTAAGACTCATCGTACGGCACCACATCAATAGTAAGATGATCAAAATTCAATGAGCAAAAAGAGGCAATAATAGTCTATTATCAGAATTCTTTGCCAATATACATTTGATTTTAACTCAGAGAGAGAGAGAGAGAACCTTTTTCAATTCAGCCTCGAGCTGATCTCTTTGTTTCTCAAGTACAGAAATCTCAGCTGCAATTTCCTGAGGGTAAAATATATAAAGTTTTAATAACTGTGTAAAAGAGACAAAACTCAGATAAAAGGATGGTCAACACGGCAGATAGATTAACTATACTAATAGAATAGAAGTCCAAAATTAGAAAAGGACGCACATAAAGCTTAGATCACTAACCCTATCTTGGCTCGGCACATCTTAGAGATATGAAGTATTTAATTCAGTAAAACATTCAACTGAAGAGATTCTCTTGCGTACTGGTAACAAGAGCTAAAAAGACTAAAAATGGATACTTCACAGATACACCATTAAGGAAAAAAAAATTTCTAAAGCAACAGCAAGCAGATCTTAAACTGGTAAAATTAACATCAAGTAGAAAAAAGTGCACAAGCTAAATTTTACAACAAAAATACTATGATAGGAAATACACATTATGGTCCCAGATAGAGACTAGTACAGCAACTGTTTGTGTGTGTGCTTGTACTAGAAATTTAAACAAAAGAAATGTGCTCTAGAACCAGATCACCTTCTCTTTCTCACCAGCTTCACTAGCCTTAGATGCACGAACTTGTAATGCTTCTTCTTTCTGTGATCTGCGAGATAAAAAGGCATATGATGTAATTAACATTCACTGACAACTAACCATAAATCAGCTCGCAATGACGTTGTCGTATATCTGCAAGTATCCTACACTCTTCGTGCCATCAACAACAAAGTAGAGACAATAAGTTCTAGCTGCTATATTTCCTGTAAATGATGGCTCCCTATCCAATAAATCTACACACATGTTAGATTTTATGTGGGTATTGAGGAAGACTATATATATTTCTACATGTAATTGAGAGAAAAGTTGTTTGACTTGTTGAGCTCAGATACATGAGATGACAAAATGATTATTTTAAATCAAAATGAATTTCTTGTATCTTTTGAACTGAGGCTGAAAAGAGGCTGAACAAAATTAAGAGGCAAATTCCTTATAACACTGAAAAATTCAAGGACATTATCAGGTTTGCCAAACCAATGAAAAATCAAAAACCTAATGGAGATTACCAACTCATACTCAAAAGCGCACTAGGTCAGTTGCAGACTAGACCTGTTGAGTGGACTTTAATACCTGTTTAAAGCTGGGCCTAGCCAATTATAATAAAAACACGCCCAAGCCCAGTGCAGAAAGATAAAGGGAGGACCAGGCCCAACCACATGCCTCCATAGAAATCTTGGGGGGTAGTGGTAGAAAAGACTATACTTTCTTCTTCTCTATCTAGAATGTTAAGCAAAACAAACAACCACACAAGATCATGCTTCCCATAATATTACTCCAACTTATAATAAGCCAGAGAAAGACTAAAGGCAAAGGTTATATATGCGAATTTATTAAAAAGATTTCACGACTTAAAAATAGATAAAGTATTGTAGTCGGCATGACTAAAGTATCAAATGAGAAATTGAAGAGAAATGTTGTAAAAGAATTGGTCTTTCAATTCTCATAGGGATAAGAGCTAGGTCGGTTAAATACAAAATTGCTCCAAACAAAACTCATGATTGACGGAGTGAATTTCAAAGAGGCAAAGAAACTGCAAAGGGTGGAATAAAAACTAACAAGGTAACTAATCACAGGGGCTGGGCCTAGCAAAAGATGCCCCTCCCCAAATTGTGTGAGCCATGTATCTAAATCACATAACATGCTGATAAATGATATTTAAACCACTTGGATGAGCTTCTGTCATCAGTGAGGAGAGCATATCAGAATTGACCAATTAAAAGTGTGGAGCCCTTTACGTCATCCAAGGTACTCACAGAAATTCAATAATAATTAATATGCTTAAGTTATACAGTTTCTTCTTGTTTATATTGACAAAGAAATCTAAAAAGACACTGTTTTCTTGATTTCTCTTACGTCATCAGGTGAGCATCTTGAAATGATGGTTCTTAGACCGTTAGTGCCGTAAATTTTTCCTTTTGAATTCACTTTCAAGAATTATACTTAACATGGACCCACGAGAAAACAACATTAGGCGCAAACGCGAATGATGTCAAGCTACAAATTAGAAAAGGCACATGTAGTATAAGACTAATCTCTTGCCTGTGGTCTGAAATGCGCTTTTCAGCTTTTGTCATTGAGCTGGCAAGAGACTCTGACAAGACCTTCAACTTATCAACCTGCTCATATGTTCCAGAAATTGTAGCAAAATCAGAAAGCCTGGACTGAAAAAAACAGTGCACAGTACTTCGCCATGTTTAAAGAAAGAGAAACGGAAAAACTATGACTCAAAATACGCAAAAGCACACAAGGAAGCATTGAAAAGGGGTAAAAAGACAAAGAAGAGGACTGGTAGTAGCTCTAAACCTTTCCTCGCCTGATATCACCCTTCAATTTTGAACTTTTTTGTCATGAGGTGCCGCTAGCTGGAAGTGATGTCAAGGTCAAATGGGTACATGAAGCAATATGATGTAGTCGGTAACTTGATATTGTCTATGGTTACTCCTTGATGGTTGGGGGTGGTAGTGATGAAAAAAGCCAGCAATGATCCTTTTGTTGGGGGTGCAAATTGTAGGAGCGACAGTAACATGGTGAAGTGGAGAAGGCATAGGCAGAAAAGGACATGATAATACCATAGCCAAAGAAGGTAGCTTAACAGTAATGCCATAATCAAACAGCAGAAGAACGCAAGCAAAAAGGTTGGATGCTTGGGCAAAAAGGAAAATAAGTGTGTTAATTGAAAATGATAAAAGAAGTGAAGCCCATCATAGGTAGTTTAGACAAGCAAAATGACCTTAAAAATATCCAGGGAGAAGATGCCACTTCATTATCGAGATGCAAATTAAATTCGGTAGGAACAGGCCCGAAAAGACATAGATGAAAACTTTAAAGAAAGAACTCAAGTACTTGGATTTTTCTGAAGACTTGATGCTTAAGAAAAACTGTTGAGCATGCAAGTGGTGTAAGAAAGAAGTCCCACATTGGATGTCTACACCAAAGGAAGCAATTGATAATACCTAGTTGCCCATGACTCAATGGCTTAAGCTTTTAAATGCAAATGGGTCCAACTAGGTTGTCAATGGGCTGAACCTATGGGCTTCCTCTTAAATCTCCCCATCATGAAGGAATTAAACTTCTGCGGAGCTTCCCCAACAAGGACAATGGTTAGGAAGTAGGTTAAAACCCCACTGCCAACTCCATCTAATGGGAAGAGATCGGGTTCTTGTTTGTTGCCATCGCAATCATGGTTTTTGTTTAGTAAAAGGGCCAATACTACACTCAGTTGCAATCTTATGTCACAAGGGATTAAATAGTTCATTTTTCGTTTAGACATAACAGACTGTGAAACACCGACACCCTTGTGAAAATTTCATGATAGCGTACACTTCATGTGTCTATGACAATAATCCTACATTGTGCATCAAACCATCAACACCACACAACTAGAAAGGGACTAGTTTAGAAATTATATGAGCATCAGGCTCCAAGTACAAGGCTTTCATGGCGCATAGATGACAATGCACATTGATACAGACCTTTTGGGCATGAATTTCCGAAGAGTCTCCATTATTTAAACTCTTTTTCTTTAGCAGAAGCCCTTCCAATCTTGAACAGACTCGGATTTTTGTAAGCGCTTCTTTCAACTCCTACAGGAAAATAAACATAGAAGTTAGTAACTCAACTCTTTGTCTATCAGCAAGATTTACAACATCGTCAAAGACACCGTCTAATCCAAGATGCATAAAGCAAAAGTTATGGCACAAAACAATAGCCAAAACTAAGAAATCGAACCAAACGAGTCCAATTAACCCCGCATTAGTTTTGTGCAGTTTAAGAAAGGCTAGTCGCATCAACAGGAGAAAATTTCATAGGACAAATTAACTTACCACTATGGTGATTAAAGTTGCCTCTCCGGGTGCTCTATCACTGTCTGCACCGGAAGCCTTCTGGGAAACACTCAGTTCGTCGAGTTTTTTCTTTAGTCTAGAGGTTTCAGCATCTATTCTGTAACCAAAAACCAGGTGAAAGCAGGGTAAAACCTCCTAAACACATTCTCACGAGCTGACAAATAACACTAATTGTTATTAATCTTAAGGTAGAGTGAATGAATATCAGGAAGCAGAGAGGGGCATTTGCGGTTAATTTTTCAAATGGTAAGACAACTCAAACTTACGAGGAAGATGCCCATGGCAGTAGACTTACAATTTAGATGAGACTAGTGAAACACCATATAAGAATAAAAATTATCCCCAAGTCATCTAGAAGCCAGCCATCAGGTTATGAGAACTTCGTGACAATCAAATAAAGGCTTCCCAACACTACCAGTTGAGGCATTGAACATCTCAGAGTATCACATGGACGCCAAATTTAATGCCTTCTCAAGTAGGAGAGCAATGAGTGTACTGATGGAGGCCTCAAAGCCACATTAAACTTGACAATTAGGGATTTCAATAACAGGAATCTCCGCCCTCAAAAAAAGCCACAGAGACAAGTACTTCCATGCTGTCTATGTAACTAAGTTAGTCGGTCAGGGAAGAAACTTTGACTGGTATGAGTTCCCAAAAGAAGTACGGCTATATGGTTTTAGAAACCAAACAGTTAACTAAACTTTGTTGTCTAAAGAGAGATGAACAGCTCCAATTGGGTGAACAATTACATGAAGTTGATAACGACAGGAAGAAAATACATGAGATGTGAGCAAAATCGTACAACCTCAATAAGTTCTATAGTATTGATATATATAGACCAACCATTATTTGACTAGAAATAAGCCTCTCAAGAGTAAAATAAAAAAGGGATAAGTGCACTAGAAGTTCTAAAACTTGTCATGAAACTTCAATTGAGTCCTAAAACTTTCAAAAAATGCAATCAAGTCCTAAAACTTGTCACGAAAGTACAATCAAGTCCTAAAACTTTCAAAAAGTGCGATAAGTCCTAAAACTTATCACGAAAGTGCAATCAAATCCTAAAACTTTCAAAAAGTGCAATCGATGGAAGGACTTGATTGAACCAATTTGACAAGTTTTAGGACTTGTTTGCACTTTTTGAAAGTTTTGGGATTCAATTGCACTTTCGTAACAAGTTTTAGGACTTAATTGCACATTATGAAAGTTTCAGGATTCAATTGCACTTTCGTGACAAGTTTTAGGACTTTCAATGCACTTATCCCAATAAAAAAAAGGTTGTCAGCCTCCTCATTAGCATACCTTCCAAGATCAGAATTTAATTTTAAGCCTGAAATGGCGCTCTGTGCAAACTGAAGCAGCTCTTCTCGCTTCACCTGGACAAACAAATTATAACAAAGAGCAATTACACCCCATATATATATAGAAGCAAACAGGGATGATTCATGAACATCACAAGGACAAAGCAAGTCGGATGTACTATTATAAGCCAACCGTGTGGTATCAATTTTATATTGCAACACACACTAGCCAGACAATTGAGTTCATACCACCCTAATAACCAGTTATGTTGTGTTTGGTTGCACCAGCGCAATGGAATGGGCATTCCACACAAAATGCCCATTCCACCACTTACACAAAGGGTGGTTCAGATCGCCATTCCTTTCCTTTTTTAACAAAAACATTTATAACTTAAAATTATGCAACTCACAATTATTTATTACTAAACAGTATATTTTATAAAATATATAAAATGCTATTAATTACTTATTTTAAGATTATATTATAAAATACAATAAGATATTTTAATTAATGGAACAATCCATTTTTTAAAGAAATTTCAATTATTGTAATTCTAAAGCAAGTACAGTATAACTTAAATTTATTCAAAAATTCTCATTCAATTCAATTCCCACAATAATTTCTTCTTACAACCAAACACAAGAATCCTCATTCCATAAATTCCCACAATTAACAAAACAAAGACATTAAAATCATCATTCAATTCCGTTCCACTCGATTCTATGATCCCATTACATTCTGCTATACCAAATGCAACATCAGCCTCGCGTCAATCCATTTAAGAAGAGATTAAGAACTCATTTACTTCAAGGTTGTACCTACTTCGCTTGCCAAAGTTATTTCTTGTAAAACTCGGTTCAATTAAACCCATGCGCACATGTCAAAAGGTAGAAGGACAGCAAATGGAGGGACTCAGGAGGCTGTTTTAGGTTAATAAAAAAAAATTATGATCCTCAGAAAGATTTAATCAGTTTAAAAGTCATCCTAAGAGATAAAGCAAATATTTGTCGGATAGGGTTAACATAATCACCCCAAAACAGATGAAATTGTGAAGTTTAAACCAGAGGACCAGAGCTAATTGCACATCCCGTTGGCTGATAATTTCCAGAGGCTACAAGATGCGTTTACAGGTAAAATTACCAACACTTCATCTTGATAGCCCGAGAAAGCTTGCGCCAAATCCTGTATGCTGCTCACAATAGCGTTGTGAACTTCCTTTCCTCCAGTTAGACAGAGCCTGCGCATTTTGTCATCATTGCAAAGAAAACCTTAAAGTACTTCGGAAAGAAACCTACACTAAAAGATCCAGAGCTACTCATGTGTACCTAACTTAAAAGGAGAATCATCTTCTCAAGTTACAGACAATGAGAAACAAACCAGTATCTCAATGAGTCATAAGCAATAGCACATTCTGATACCAAGAACCAGAAAATTGAAGCTCCTATGACGGGGGACGCGCATAACTCAAAACAAGATATTTGAGATATTATGCCAGTTGGCATGGTGCATATTCTCACCCAAACATGTCAAGGAGCAAAGCAACCTCTTCCTCATTTGGGGCTTCAAGAATCTGAACAAACGCAACCGGTCGATGGTAAACTGTAGTGATAATTGGAAAAGCACTTGAAAACCTCAAATCAGTATAGCTAACCCCAAATCAAAATTAAAACAAAAGTTTACTTAAACCAATGTTCCGTTGTCACTTCATTTGCTTTGTTATTTTAATGAGTTACCTAAAGCTTCACCAAAGTGTTGTCTTTGCTTATCCACTAAATGATTGTAACATGAGATCTTATGTTCTTTTTTTATTTTTGGGTCAGAACACAATATCTTATGTACAAAAGACCATTTTTCACCTCATGCCACTTACGCTACACAACTAACAGTATATAAATAGAAAACGTACCATGGATAAGATAATGCCCTCCAGAGCCTGACTCAGAAGAAAAACATCGCGAAAATTCATCGGTTTGCCCCCAACATCAGGATCATAATAGAGAACCTAAAATGGTAAGGAAAGGTCAGAGGCAAGTTAAATCAGACAATAGAAACTGAAAACTATGAATAGTTCATCTCATTCATGTAAAATGTCATCCATCTTTCTTGTATTTCAGCTCAAAAGTACTAAAGACATATGTCTACTGGCAGTATCATCTTTATGGTTTCATTTGGAGCAAAAGCATGTAAAAGAAGGAAGTGGGAAACTCACTTGGTAGCAATTGGGAATAAATTAAATGGCTTCGCCCTAACCATTGATAAAATTTGTGCTTCCTTACAGGATAACAGGCCAGAGAAAGATAAAGTGAACCACTCCCCCCTTTGGAAGACATGGGACTTAATTAGTTTCAGCTATACTCTGTTCGGTCATGGAACCAACCCAGAATGCATAGTCACACCACACCGTCAAAATCCTGCTACCTTAACTCTCATAGTCTATGAAATTATAATGTCAAGCTACAGAATGCTCGGTCCTTAGAAACACCATAAGCACAGGAAGCATGTTTTTTTTTCTCCAGTGGAAGCAGAGTAGAAAACAACTCACAACACACTTAGGCTAAAATTCAGAGAGACAGAAAGAGGACATATGCTGTATAATGCGCTGCTTGCTTACCATTGATGGACTTTTCAGACTATCCTTTGCTTCATCAGGAGCAAGATTCTGCTCGATGTTCTTTTCTTTCTCTTCAGCGGTACCTCCACATGATTTTTCAACATCCTTGAGCACAGCCACCCATCTTTTAAGTAACTGAACTCTTTCAGGACCTCTATATGAAACAGCCGCATCTTCCAATCTTTTGACTGTGTTCTTGACACTTTTGAAACTTCGAGACCCCTAAACGTTCAACGCAACTTGAATAAGTTAAATCACGAAGAGGCCCCCTCCCAATTTTCCCGAAAAGCGATATCAAACTTGTTCAGGACATCAATTGCTGCTGAAAGCTTACGGTGAAACAATTGGGGTGCTATATAAATGACAGAAACAGTAATAATATCTACTTAACCAAGACTGTCTTTCTAGGAGGTGTAGCAACTTCTAGTGTACTTGCTTTAAGGTCCCACCCTTGGATTAAGCAAAACTTGCAGCTAAACAATCATACTTGCAGCAGCATCAATTACATATAGCATTGCCAAAAATATCAAGGTAGTGAAACCAAAACGTCTTCGAATTAGGCAAAAACCTGCTATAGAGGTCGAGAAGACAAGCACATTGATACGCACCAAACGATTTCCTCAAACACAATAATCGCGAAACCGGAAACTTAAAGCGCGCATGCGGCTGCGCGATCGTAACTAACCGAACGGAAGGAAACGGCAGCCAAATTTAGCTTGCCCGACGAAATCAGATCAAATTGAAATTTTCCAAAACAAGCACGCTCGCGCAAGAGCTCGAGGACAACACAACACAATACAATACCATGCGATCCTGCAGGATCTTGGCGCCTTCGGAGACGGCCTGGCCGGCGTGGTGGACCACGGAGTCGGCGTAGTTCCTGACGGCGCGGGTGATGTTGTTCTTGTTCCCGACCTCCACCGCTTTGCTCACGGCTGACCTGAACCACGACATCTTCGCCTCTTTTTCCTTCGAGCGCGGCGATGAGAGAGAACGGCGGAGGAGAGTGAAGAAGAGAGGCTCCGGCTACCTGGGAGGAGTGAGGTCGATCAGTAGCGTGCCGCGACGCGATGAGGAAGGGGGAAAATGTTGAGCAGGTCTGGGTGTGGAAGACGAAGAAGACGACGACGAAGCAGTCAAGGCCCAGCAGGATCGAGACGACGGGGATGGAGGAGGGGGAACGACGTCGTTTCGATCTGCACCACGCCACCAACTAGTCTCTTCACCAGCAGGCGTCGTCTCTCTCGTCGCTGGGGGACTCGCCACCGCGTTAGGCTGCCCATCATTTCTGACAAAATTACATTCGCCCGCCCCAGGTTTTTGGGACTTGTTGCAAAGTGCCCCCCTGATTTCTCAGATTTTTTCGATTTTCACCCCTCAACTCGCCAAATCGATTTCAATGTCCCCCCGACGTCGACTTCCGCCAAATTCTCCGGCTCAGCGCCAGGCACGTGACGTCACGTGACCTTCCTCTAGGGGGTGAAGGCTGCGTTTGGTTCAGCATTTTGAAGGGGTTTTTGAGAAAATGCAAAGCAGTTTAACCTAAAGGGCTTTGGAGAAATGCAAAGACCGTTTGGTAAACTCTGCTTTGAAAAGCAACTTTGAGAGAAAAGCTGTTTGGTGAAAACACATTTGGAAAGTCCATTTGGGTGATTAATTTAAAGTTTTAATTTTTAATTGGGTTAAAATTGAAAAAAAGGTCTGCAACTTTTTTAATTCAAATATTGACAATAATGTTAAAAGATATCGTGTAAACAATTTTATTTAAAAAATAAAATTTATTCTTTTTGCTAAAAAAATTCAAATAGAAAATTCACATCAAAGTGGTCTCTTTCTTAATTTAAAAAAGCATTACAATAATCATGATAACATATGCCTCGACGAAAGAAATTTATTATCCTTAAAAATTACAAACATCCTTAAATATTTCCTAAACTTATAGCTATTTGATCACGTAAACGTGCCATGTCAGAAGCTGAGTCATCATTTGAAGCACTACTCTCCTCATTTACATCATTGTTATATAAATTGGGATCCAAATCCACTTCTGCAAAATGTGCATCATTCACGGCATTTCTTCGTATATAATTATGCAAAGTCATTGCCGCTATCACAATTTTCACTTGCTTTTTGTATGGATAACTTGGCATACTCTTTAGAATCTTCCACTTCTTCTTCAACACGCCAAAGGCATGCTCAATCTCTGATCGCAGTGAGGAGTGGGCACGGTTGAACACTTCTTTATAGCCAATAGGTGCTGGACCTCGTTGAAACTCAGGCAAATGATACCTAACTTCTTTGTATGGACCTAAGTAACCCGTGGGATTTGGATATCCAGAATCTACTAAATAGTATTTACCTACATAAAAAATTGTAAATTTAATCAACATATACCACATGCATATATTAAAGTATAAAAACCGCTAATTAACGAACCTTTCGGAGGATGAGGAAATTGTAAATCACATCTCCTAATGGCTTCATAGAAGATACGAGTATCATGAGCTGTTCCCTCCCAACCAGCCCAAACATAAGTAAATTCCATGTTGAAATTGCATTCGGCCAATACATTTTGCGTCGGTGTTCCCTTTCGACCAATAAAACGAAATTGGTCGCCCGTAGGTACCATGGCTGGGATATGTGTACCATCTATAGCTCCAATGCAATATGAGTAAACATATCATCCAATTCAAGGACTTAAAACAACCCATCAAGCAATACTAGCTCCTTAAAACAACCCATCAAGCAATAGCCATTATCAGAAACCACATGCACCTAAAACAACCCATCAAGCAATACCAGCTCCTTGTTACTATAACAATGCTTCTACAATCTCTCGGCCAAACAAACCAGAATATTTCCTTCTCAATTTTTTACAAACTCGCTTCAGTGTTAGTTCTGCAATTCAATAAAATATTGACCAAATAGAGACAGCAAAAGAGGCTAAAGAATAGAGAGACGGGTCTGCAATTCAATAAACTCGCTTGAGTGTTAACTAAACCATCCAAAAGATTCAGAGAACTTAATAACAAGGTAGCCACAAAGTTCATCTCAGGACATTATCCTGTTAACCTTCGAATCAATAATCTCACTAGCAAACTCCTCAGCCTTTCCAAAGGAATCCAGAACAAGGATTGCAGACATCTTTATCTTTCTATCATCTTTCTACTTTGATTAGTAGTGTAGATTAAGAGCAGCTAATCAAGCTTAGAATTTACGTTTGGCTCAACCAATTTTCACTAATCTTCCTATGAAACAACTCACTGAGTACTTTTGCTCTGCCCCCAATTTTAGACTTAATGAGTGGTGCAGAACTGAAGTTCCTCCCTTGTGCAACAAATATCATTCCTCCTTTCACTTTCCATTTACCAAGAAAGAAGAAACAAACAGAGGCAATAAAAACAGATTTCACAAATAATCACTTGAAAACCTCTGTTTTTGTGCCTTCACAGCCCTAATAAAAAACAAGGCGAAAAATAACATAAAAAAAAGATGAATGAGAGATTGAACCTACACAGGAGCGTGGTCGAGTGAGGGAGTGCCGTCGAGCAGGCGTGCTGTCAAGTGAGAAAGAAACCGCAAAGGAGAGGGAGCGCGGTCGATCAAGCATGGAAGCAAGAGGAGCGACAAGTGCCGAGCGAGCGCAAGCATATAAGATAGCGCGTGGGAGCAGGAAGAACGCTGTCGAGCGAGCACGGTCAATCAAGCACCGATTGAGTGCCGTCGAGCGAGAGAGAAAACGCAAAAGGAGAGGGAGCAGAGATGTGAGAAAGCGTTGGGTCTAGAGCAACAAACGGAAGAGATGGGGTTGCAGATCTAGGGTTTTGTTTTTAAAAAGGGGTAAACTTGGATTTTTAGTAAATTTTTTAGGGCAAAAAAGGAACTCGGCAAAATTTCATTAAACCAAGGCTTTAGCGTTCCGAAAATGCTGAAAGCTCAATGCTAGTCCCTACTAGCATTGAGCTGGGACTAGCATTGAGCTTTCAGCATTCCCAAGGCCAACTTTCACCCCAAAGCTCCTTGAAAAATGGTTGCCAAACACTCTAAATTTTCTCCAAAGGGCTTTCAGGCCCCAAGGGGCTTTCAAAATGCCGAACCAAACGCACCCGAAATTGTCCGCCCCAAGCTTTTGCCCAACTGAGCATGGAATCTCCCTTATTACGGTAACATCCCCTGCAGGGGACATGCTACAAGTTCTCAAGGCAACAATACTGAACGTAAAAACCTCCATCTTTCACTCCTTCCGGATGAACTTTCAGGCTACGTTTGGTACATCAGATATAACTCCGGACAGTATATAAAATTATATAACTTGAATTTCCAATTTCTCCGAATATAATTTGGATAAAAAAATCTCACTTATAATATAGGATATACCAATACGATAAGAATTATAAAAAACGAAAAGAAAGGAAAATAGAGAGATGATAAAGGAGGAGAAGGCACCTTTTGATGAAATCGCTAGAGATCCATCCATGGAGGAGAAAAAGAGCGAGAACCCATCAAGCGACGATTCCGTCCATGGCAGTTTAATCATAATGTCAAGCTCCACAGTCAAAGACCAGCTTGTGCCATCGTTCGCCGCCTGGCCATCGTCCCCATCTATCCCGTCCTCGCTTTATCTAAACATTGACGTAGTTCGACGCGCTAGACCTCGGATCTGAGACTAGCGACCTCAAATACAAGGTTGCTAGCCTCAAGGACCTAAGAGATAGGTTCGCCTGAAGATAGGACTCTCGCTCGTTTGGCTGCAATCGCGAGCTTGCGTTTGTTGACACTTGAGTTCGTGGCCAACGCTTGGAGGTCGCCTGAGGCTTGGCCTTGTCCTTGCGTCGGTTATGGCCTTTGTGCCACAGCCGATGGCCTTTACGGTGACCGCCTGGCTAAGAAACACACATTGCCTCAGTTTAGCAAAGAGCGAAAGTTAAGCAAAGGGACAAGGTTTGAGAAAGAGATAAAAAAAACACAATAAATTTTTTTTTGGTAAGAATCACGAAAAGGGAGAAGATTATGTTTAGAGAGGAAGGAGGAGTGAAAAAATTCAGATTTGATTTGGGCGCCTTTATATCCGTGTTTTATCCAATATCTACCAAACACGGTATAAGATAATTATTATCATTATCTTATCCTATCCGACTTTATTCTATCCGACCAAAAAATTCAATTTCCGACATCTCCTCGGACTTCATTTTCCCAATATAAGGATAATTTTTGTCCCAAGTCCTCACAAAATCCGATGGTTAAAGTCTCCGGCTTTCAAAAACCCAAGAAATTGGGAGAAACTTCAGGCGGTAATAGTCATCTTATCGTTAAATGCAACTCGGTAATTTTTCTTGGTAGTAAATGTTTACGACCTATAATCCTCAAAGTGAGTAATTCATCTTGAAAATGGTAACATCTCGTAAAACTGAGTAATTTACCTTATTGGAAGTAATTGAAAGCAGTAATTTATCTTGTAGGGTGAAATTCACATTCGAAGAATGATATTTGAAGCTAGTCATGGCCACGGGCCTGTTTCGACTTGGAACTGGCCCGATCAAACTCGGGGCCGGTCCGTTGACCAGGCCCGTAGTTCGGAACCGAAACCGACCCGTGGCCTACGGGCCCGGTTTCGGTTCCCAAAAAAAATTAAAAAAATTCAAATAAATAAATTTAAAAAAAAAAACAGAAAACATGCAGCAGGGCCTAGACGTCTGCAGGCCCTGCTACGGCCCGTTGCCAGGGCAGCCTTTGCAAGTTGCCCTGGCAACTAGCAAAAAAAAAAAAAGATAACCAAAACCGGTCAAAACCGGAACCGGAATCGAACCGACCAGTTCCAATTCATACATGGCCACAAACCGGAACCACCGGTTCCGAACCGTGGCCATGACTATTTGAAGCGACTACTAACCATATGGACTTTCGCATCAAGTGGATAAAAGTAGCTTCTTTTTATACGCATTTTAAATTTATTTCACAAGCTAATTCGAAAACGAAAGTGCTAGTGTGATAGAATGTGACTTGGACGAGGGTGACTTTATAACTCTTGGATTTCATCATGCTAAATCTTTCAAATTTGTGAAAAAAAAAAGTGATTATTGGACTCCGTTTATTTTATGGAAAATAAATGATTTGGAAAATATTTTTTGAAAATTGATTATTTAGGGAAAATTTCAATTTGGTACCCAAAATGGGGCCATTTTCTCAAAAAGGGGTTCAAAGTGTCAAATAAGGACATGAAGTGCTCAATCAGTCTCAAATAGGGGTCCGAAAGTGCCCATTTAGTCTCAAATAAGGGTCTAGGTTCGCCAGCCGGTCAAATGCTCACCGGGCGATGAGTATGTTATTGTTTCAACGATCGGAACAAGGGCAATTTCGTCTTTTACTTCTTCTTTGTTTCTCTTTTCCTTTTCCTCTTCTTCTTTTTTTTTTTTTTTCTGGTTTCCCTTCGCCGGCCATAGCTAGTGCCGATGGAGGTGGCCGGCCTCAGGCGAAGGGCGCCCTCGCCGATGTTGGGCGGCCCTCGCCTGCCCAGCCCAAGTGAGGGGAGGGCCGTCCTTACCTGGGCTAGGCAGGCGAGGGCGGCCCTCGCCCGACGCTAGCGAGGGAAACCCAGGGTCGACCATCGCCTAGGCTGGGCAGGCAAGGGCCGCCCTTGCCTGGGCTAGGTGCATAAGGGCGACCCTCGCCAAACCAGGCTAGCTGGCGCCCTAGCACACCCAACCTAGGTGAGGGCTGCCCTTGCTCGACGCCGGCGAGGGAAACCCAGGGTCGACTCTCGCTTGGGCTGGGCAGGCGAGGGCCGCCCGACACCGGCTCGCCGGATCTGGCGAGGGTGGCCCTCATGCACCTAGCCCAGGCGAGGGCGGCCTCCACCTGAGGGCGGCCACCTCTGCCAGCGCCGACTATGGCCAGCGGAGGGAAACCAGAAAAAAAAAAAAAAGAAGAAGAGGAAAAGGAAAAGGAAAAAGAAAAGAGTAAAAAACGAAATTGCCTCTGTTCCGATCGCCGAGACAGTAATGTACTCGTCGGCCGGTGAGCATTTGAACGTCCGGCAAACCTAGACCCTTATTTGAGACTAAATGGGCACTTCGAACACCTATTTGAGACTGACTAGACACTTAAAACCCTTATTTGACACTTTGGACACCTTTTTAAGAAAATGGCCACACTTTGGTTACCAAATTGAAATTTTCCCTATTTATATAGCTTGAAAGAATTAATCAATAAAAAATATCTTCATTATCGAAAACAATTTATGTATAGACATTTTTATGGACAATGAAAATATTTTTTGTTTATTTATTTTCATATGTAATACGAGCAATCGTTTTTTGAAAAATGTCTTACAAATTATTATTTTTTTTGCGAAATAAACGGAGTCTTAGCAATAATTTGATATAAAAGATAACTTTGATGATTCCAAATATCTCCTAGGACTTTGAGAATTTGTAGGCAACTCTCGTTTATATTTCAACGTGATAGTTTCATGTGATTGGGTAGGACCCCCTACCATTCCTTTCTTTCATGAATTATGGCTCCAATTATAAGCTCTGGTGTCCGTACCCGATATCCAAGCACCCGAGCCTGGGTCCATAAATACCGTGCATAAGTCCCTAATGCTTGAGTTGTGGTCCCCGACACTTAGATTCGGGTTCACAAAGGCCAAGCGCAAGTCCTCGGAGCTCGGGCTTAGGTTTATAGTTAACGAAACATTCGATCTTATACAAATGTTTTTAAAATTTGAATTTTTAAGTTGTTTTCTTTATTTATTTATTTTTCTTTTCCTTCCTTTTCTTTTTCCTTCTTCCTTGGCCAGTGGCCAGCCATGACGACGATCAGTCATAGGCAAGGGATAAGCTTGCCATATTCACAACGAGCTCCTAGCAATGCACTATCAAGACAACAATGAAGAAACCGAATTCTCAAACAATGGAGCCGACCTTAGAATCGCATGTCACTCCGATACTGTGTTTTAATGATGACCATGTATAGAAGATAGATAAAAGAAAAGAAGAGGAACACCAAATGGTTAATGTGGTTTAGACAACCAAGAGAATAATCCATCGCAACTTACCTTCACGGTGATAAATCCCAAATTCATCTCGTTATATTTGGGGATGCTTCATTATCTTTTAATAGAGAGTAATACAATGGCTTACATTCATTAATTTAGTAGTTACAGCTATCGCACAACCCAGCTAGATCCCCTACCGTATTGGGATTAGGACAATCTGACATCCTTATCATTCCAATGACAACTTTTCCCTGTATTATATAATGCCCATTATATCCTTCACAAAATCTTCAATTACATGATCCATATTGCCACACATTTATTTACTCATAGTTAATTGTGGCCATGTTTGATTCAACATTTGAAATGAGCATTGAGACTCTAAAGTCCATTAGCCAAATGCAAATAGCGTTTGGTAATTTTTTTGGACTACTTTTGGAAAATGTAATGCATTTCCAAATGACTCTAAAGGCCTTTAGTCCAAGCTAGATTCAGAAGTACTCTGGCAAGTTGTATTTTCGGAATGCAAGTTTATTGTTCATCGCACTATTCATAGCACTGTTCATTTTCCCCAAGCAGTAGGTCCGGCAGCCAGCGACCGTCACCTGAGGGGTAGCGTGACCCCAGCGACCGCCGCTCGTGGGTCGCGTGACCCAAGTGAGGCTGCCTAGTGACCAGATTAGCCGTCAACGATTGGCCGATGACCAGATTTGGTCGGCTGCGGTGGCTAGTGGCTGAGCTCCACCTCAAACCTTTTTTTAAATATATATTAGCAAAAATCCTTTACAAAATATAGTTTTTACCAAATGGTATTTAGGCCAAAGTTTCTTTCAAATGTAATTTTTAAATATACTTACTAAGCATTATTTGCATTTCGAAAAATCCATTTAGCCCAAAAGCCTTTGCATTTGCCAAAGGCATTCCCCCAAAATCAAACCAAACGGATCCTACAACTTGGCACACGAACATTGTGTTGGGATCAAATTAAAAAAAAAACTAAAGATTCGATTTTTCTCTCTCTTCCTCCCCCAACTCAACCACTGCTCCAACCGGCAAACCACAAACTTGAGAATCTAGTTCAGCATCTTCATCGCCCAAGACGCCGCAGCCTCTGTATCCTCGAGTTCGTCACCTCGTCATGCCCATCGGCCACTTCAAGCTCTCTCTTTTAAAGGCTGCCATCAGCTGACGCTATTATCGAGCTTGTTGCCAATGCAAAGCTCGATTCTCCAGATCGTGCCTCCAAATCTGGCCTCGTTGAACGCCGTCGTGCCTCCACATCTGGCGAACTTCCATACCTTGAGCCACGATCTAGCCACGACCGCCTCATCCATGGCTGAAATGGGCAAGGTCAATAACCCGACGGCCCATAGCCATCGTGCTCGAATATCAAAACGACAAAAAACAAAGGAATAGAGGTCATGCTCGGGAAGGCGAGGCCGACCACAAAGCTGAACCGAGAGGATGGCTTGGCCTGGACGTCCGACAGTGGTTGGCCTGGTCACGGTGCCATCAACTTTGCCGGTGGTGGTTGGGACGAGGCACGGAGGTCAGGCTCGAGTTGGCCATAGGAGGAATCCAATGTTCGTAAATGGATATGAGGAAACAAATGGAAAAAAATTCCGGAGGGATTTGAAGAAATTGGTGGATTACTTTAATAACATTTAATTTTCTTTCTAGCTTGCACTCTTGTTCTTATATCTATTCATAAGTGCGTAAATACAACTCAATCCCATGTCCGTTTTTAAACCCGCTTTGAGAGCGCTGGCCCAAATCGTCCATGTAAATAAAGTCCATCAATCCCCCGTCCCAGATCGCCTCCATATCCATCACAAATCCAAAGAGCAGCAACGCCTGGTAGAACACACGCACGGGAGAGGGAAAGGGTGCGAAGCGAAGCGAGGAAAGCCGCTCTCGCGAAACCCTAGGATGGAGAGATCGAGCCACCGCGCCAGGGAGGAGCGAGACCACAAGCACCGGAGCCGAGAATCCGACGAGAAGCGCTCCTCGCGCGACGACAAGCACCGCGACTCCGATCACCACCACCGCCTCCACCGCAGGTCCAAGCGCGGAGATCGGGAGAGCTCTCGCGACCGCGAGAGGTCCCACGACTCGCGCGGCGGCGGCGGCGACGGCGACGATCGCGGCGGCGACGGCGGCGGCGGCGGCGGGTTCCGTCGCGAGAGGTCGCGCGACCTGCGGGACGAGAGGGAGGGCAGCAGGGATAGGGAGAGTAAGCGGGAGAGGGATTACGAGCCGAGGAGGGAGAGGGAAGGCAGTCGGGATAGGGCCAGGCACGGGGAAGCGAGGCGCGAGAGGTCCCTCGACGAGTATTCGTCGCGCGCGAGGGAGGGTTCGGTGGATAGGAGGCACAAGAGGAAGGAGAGGGAGAGGAGCGAGGACGGCGGGATTGATGGAGAGGATGCGGTAGATAGGGTTTCCGAGGCAGAGAAAAAGCAGAGGAGGCGGTTCGAGGATGCGAATGGTGATCGGAGGGAGGAGAGGAGAGAGCGGAGGAAGTTCGGGGATAAGGTGGATCAGGAGGGTTTAGAGGACGGAAACCGCCTGAATGTGAATTCGAGTGTTACTGTTAATGTGAATGAGGTTAAGGTGAAGGAAGTGGGTGATGGTGAGGGTGACGGCACTGCCAACGGCGGTGTATTCACTGCAAATGTAAGTATCCTCTTGTTCCCTTAGGTCGCTGCTTTTACTACGCAGATTCAAATGAGGTGTTTTGTTTCTCTTTCTTTTCAGATTTCATTTACTAGAAGTTTCGCTAATTTAGTGCTTAGGCATGATTCTGAGCACGAGATCTAGGTTTTCCATGTGGCGATTTTGCAGCATGTTTTAGAGCGCATTGGTTAAATAATCTAGAGACCGATAACTGTGCCTGTTAGTAAATTCATTTGCTGGTTTGAGGGACTGGCACCAATGCCTGCAGGCGATGATGCCGATACAAGCGTTGTTTGCAATTTGAATTTTGCTTGTTGTCCTAGTCGTTCCCTTTTTATCATAGCCACAGACACATATTTAACATGTCTTCCCACGAAGTTGGATGATTAGTGACTTGTATTGCTTGACTTACTTCAGTATGCTATATTATTTATTTCATTGAAGATTCTGGTTATCCATGGTATACTTTCTTGTTAGACAGGTTTCTTACAGTGCTTATATAGTAATCTTCTTTGTGTGTTCCTTCTTTCTTTGCTGCATGTGCGTTTATCTTTCGCCCTTTTGCAAGAGGAAACTGCGCTGGTCTTCTTTATTGACCTAACTTTTTTTTCGAAATCAGGGTGTGGCTCCTGAACCGCCCACCATGACATCAAGGACTCTGCCTAGCTCCACTCTAACCTCTACTCATCCCTTCCCTACCAAGGTATCTTCAATTTCTACCACAAATGAAAATAAGGGAGTTAGTATTACCGGATCTCATGAGGTTCCTGGAAAAACTAGTACAGATTGGACATCTTCAGCGGCTGGAAAAAGTGGAAGTTTATCCCTTGATGCTTTAGCAAAAGCTAAGAAAGCTTTACAAATGCAGAAGGAATTGTCAGAGAAGCTGAAGAAAATTCCTTTGGTAGGTTCTCTAGCAGAGATAGCTTTGGGTTTTCTTCTGGCTTTGTAGTTAAGCTCCTTTATTAATTCTATGGCTTTGTGTGCTTGTGAATTGTGAATGTCTTCTGCAGCTAAACAAAAGTGCAAAGTCAGTATCAGATGGTACCCAGGTGCCAAAGGAGGGGACGGATGCCTCTCCTTTGGCTTCTGCTAAGCCTTTATCAGCTGGTTTCACGTCCAGTTCATTATCCTTGCCTGCTGCTGATGCTGCATCCTCTGTGAACCCTCCTGCCAGTGGTGTACCAACTGCTTCTGGTTTGTTAAGTGCACCCAACTATGAAGCTGTAAAGCGAGCACAGGAGCTTGCAGCAAAGATGGGATTTCGCCAGGATCCACAGTTTGCTCCTCTCATCAATTTATTTCCAGGTCAAGTGGCAGCTGATCTTTCTCTGCCACAAAAGCCTACCAAGGCCCCAGTCTTGCGTCTGGATGCACTTGGCAGAGAGATAGATGAACATGGAAATTTAGTGAATATTTCAAAACCAAGCAACCTCAGCACTCTCAAGGTAGACTGATGCTCTTGGCTTATATCTCTAGCAATTACTGTCTGGATTTCTATTTGAGGTGCTCTTGTCTTCACTGCCATGATTTTTCTCAGGTTAACATCAACAAACAAAAGAAGGATGCCTTTCAAATTCTAAAACCTGATCTGGATATTGATCCTGAATCGAATCCTCATTTTGATGAAAGGATGGGTATCGATAAAACCAAACTTCTAAGACCAAAGAGAATGAGTTTTCAATTTGTTGAAGAAGGCAAATGGTCGAGAGAAGCGGAGATCATGAAGTTAAAGGTGCTTATTTGTTTCATCCATCTGATCTCTTGTGCCACTTCTTACAGATTTTAACATAATAGCTCTTCCTTTGATTAGAGTCAATTTGGAGAAGCGCGGGCAAAGGAACAAAAAGCTAAGCAAGCACAGTTGGCAAAGGCAAAGTCAGCACCTGATATTAATCCTAATTTGATTGAGGTGTCAGAAAGAGTTATTACAAAGGAAAAACCAAAGGACATGATTCCTGAAATTGAGTGGTGGTAAGTGAGCATTCTATCTTGTGACAATCAATGTTTCTTAAGCAACCTGTCGTGCCTCAATCACTCTTCTTGATGTGTGCAGAGTTACGGTATTAATGCCATTTGTTCTATATTGTACCAATAATAATCGGGCAGATTTTTTTTATTCGGAGGAGTTTTTGCTGAATGTATTCAGTCCAATCAAACATCACGCCAAAAGAAATTGCTTTAACTTTTGAAATGCCTATATTGGAGATTTATTTTTTGAAAACATTACTTTTCTTGGGGGAATTTTGTTGGAATGTTTTGCTAGTTATCATAGTGCTTTTGTTGTGAGCAGACTGTCAACGACTTAAGCGCAGTACTTGATGTTGATTGAAAGTTACAAGTGTCTTGATTCTTAGGTTTTTCTAAAAAAGCTTTCCTCATCAAATTTTTGGATGTTTTCTCTTAATTGAGTTTGACCTTGCTTTTGTAAATAAATAAAATTCAGTCATAGAGTTTAGAAAACTATTGGTCCCAAAGGGTCTAATCTAATGGTCAGAAAGACGGACCTGGATAATTCTATGTCTGAAAAGCACCTGGGCTCCAGTACCAGAATCACAAGAATAGATTTCACTGTTTATGGTGGATCTTTTATAGGCTAAAATAATGATTCGTTTGTTAAAATTCTCTTTGTATGGAAGGCTGGTTCTTTTATAGTCTCAAATGAACCTTTGGAAAATCATCATTCCCTGCAAAACTTTTTCTCTCTGTAGGGATTTGCCTCTCCTGCAAGCTGGTAATTATGGTGAAGTAATTGATGGCGTCATCTCTGATGATAAATTGAAGAGGGACAAGATCACTATATATGTGGAGCACCCTCATCCTATTGAGCCCCCAGCAGAGCCTGCCCCTCCACCACCTCAACCGTTGAAGTTGACAAAGAAGGAGCAGAAAAAACTGCGCACACAACGGCGGTTAGCCAGGGAAAAGGAAAGGCAAGAGATGATTAGGCAGGGCCTGATAGAACCACCAAAACCAAAAGTCAAGATGAGCAATTTAATGAAAGTTCTTGGTTCTGAAGCAACCCAAGATCCCACCCGGCTTGAAAGGGAAATCCGCGCTGCAGCTGCTGAGCGTGAACAAGCTCACGTGGACAGGAACATTGCTCGTAAGCTAACTCCTGCTGAGCGGAGGGAGAAGAAAGAGAGAAAGCTCTTTGATGACACCAACACACTGGAAACTGTTGTCTCTGTCTACAGGGTCAATGATCTCTCACACAAGCAGACCCGATTCAAGGTCGATGTCAATGCTCAAGAGAACCGGTTGACGGGATGTGCGGTGATATCCGATGGCATAAGTGTTGTCGCTGTTGAAGGTGGAAGCAAGTCTATTAAGAGATATGGCAAACTAATGCTGCGGCGAATAAATTGGGCTGCTGCCGTGAATGATGAGGATGAAGAGGAAGATGACAGTGAGGATAAGCCAGTGAATAAGTGTGTGTTAGTGTGGCAAGGAAGCGTTGCAAAAGCAAGCTTCAATAGGTTCACCGTTCATGAGTGCATCACTGAAGCTGCTGCAAGAAAGGTCTTCTCTGATGTCGGTGTGGGTCATTACTGGGATCTTGCAGTCAACTTTTCAGACGATCAGATGTAAAGACATTGATCATGCAGGTAATTCCATTGAGGGATGTGCTTCATGATGAGCTGGTTTGCTAGCAATCTGGTGATATGGATTTTGCAAGGTCATGATTCTTCGTCTGAACAGGCCAAAACTGATTTCATTTTGTACTCTTCATTATGAGATGGGTCTCCTTTCTATGATGCCTATCTTTTTGTGTCCATGAATAAGAACCTTCTACTCGTAGGGCTTTTGGTATAAACTTGCGTAATTCAGGACGAGCTCAGCCAGATACTCTTCATGGATCTTTGTGTTCTACCTTGTGGTTCTTTCTTCTAGAGTATATTTGACTGTTGTCAATCTTTGTTATATATTTTTGCTCTATTTCCCCTCCTGAATTCCTTTTACCTTTCACATCCTCTTTCTTTTTCTTTTCTTTGTTCTTTTTGACTTTTTCATTAATGGTTTACAGAAATATTTGGTCTCCTTTATTCGTGAAGTGGCTGAGGAACAAACTTTTATGACATTGTGATAATTTCTTAGTCGCGAGAGCTCGATCTATGAATACCGGAGTCCAATGGTAAATAGGTATGTGTGACACCCTTTACATGCGTGACTTCTTATTCTGTCAATCTTATTCTTTCTTGAAACAATGATTCTGCATTGATGGGCAATCCTTGGTTCAGTGTGAATCATGTCCCTGATGCCATCTTTAGCTTGTTTTTAGGAAACATTGTATACCTTATAAAACTCAGTGGTGGGAGGGTACAATCTTGCCCTTGCCTTGAGGAGTAGTTGTGATTGTGTATGCTTGTCTCCGTAATCTTCTGGAGAGGGAGAGTTTTTAAGGGAAGTAGAATAATTTGCATGGAGATTCACTCCTCCTGTTGGTGGATGATGTTTGAGAGTCACTCAGGGCAAAGTTCCTCCATGTGCTGAAGAACCTCCGTGATTGCATTAGAATCCATGCGTCCATTTCTTTAAGTTCAAGCTTTTTCTCCCTCAGAGAGAGAGAGAGAGAGAGAGAGAGAGAGAGATGTGCGTAACAGATGGATAATATCGGCTTCCCAAAAATATCCGTGCATGTGAAAATAGCGAAAGCATGTGGTTTTCTGGAAGGGTGATATCAGGAGGCTTGACTCAGAAGGGGCCTAGAAACGAAAGAAATGGCTATGGCCTGCGCACATGTATGATCCCATGAAGTTAGTTTTGACTGTCGATTCTGTATTTATTAAGGTGGCATAGTTAGCCTGCAGTTGGGTAAGGAGTGGCCCGTCTGCGTCAACTAACAAAAGCGTCCACTACTTTCCATTTGAATTTTCTCAGTTCCAAGGCTCATATTCTTCTGCCGCTGCTGCTGCTGCTGACTTCCCTCATTAGATGGTAAGTTGAACCTATTCGAGATCTATTTGCAATCTTTAATTTAAAAGGAACGACCTAATCCCCGAATGAGGACGGTTGGGATTCCCTTGGGTCTTTGAGTTGCCTCAGTTCCATGCAACATTTAGAATAATATCAAACCATTCACTTCCTTCAGGTTTTTCAGGTTAGAAGGTCCATATGGTCGACTCTAAAATTGGCCTCCTTATAATATTGATTGAATCGTGCCTTTTCCCCCCGAACTTTTTCTGTTTTTTAGCCAGCCCTTTTGTGTTCCAGTTCCTCCTTTTTCATAATTTCCATACTGTCGAGGATTAATTTAGGCATGGATAAGCGTTCAATTTTAGTTGAGAGGAGAGGGAACGGACGGGACGAAACGAGACAAGGCAAAATGTTCGAAGTTGTCTCATAAAAGATAAGGTTTTATCGCCGAAGGAAAAGAGAAATAGATGACCGCCCGGGTCTTCGTAGCCGTTAAACTAGTTCAACTAAGGGCGACAAAAAGAACATGTTCAACTAAGAAAAGGTGTAGGTTCGACCCAAAAAAAAAAAACTAGGCAGAGGTGTAGGAGATCGGAAAAAGTTGCACTGCCAATGGGACACGATTCTTTACTCAATCCTAAACCAAAGAAGCTTCATCTATCAATGGCATTGATGCAGTCGCCAAAATCACAACTCGGTACATTCATTAGGATTCGATGATCGCTCGCTGAGATATTTTTCACTTCGCCTCACATCAAATTAGAACCTAGAAAGCCAAAAACAAAGGAAAGGCTCCGACCACACTTTGCATCTATAATTTGCTTCCTGCTTACATCGTATCTTCTGTCGTGGCGCCGTGTGCTCCAATCTGTCGGTTAAATTTCCTTGCACCTTCCACGAACAAAATCGCCATGCTCCATAAGGCATCCCCCCGAAAGAGAAAGGGCAAAAAACAAGCAAGGAAACAGAGCGCTCGTGCTGGCTTATTTATTTTAGTGATATGTCCATTCTCATTCCTTCGCTGGATTAATTGACGTTGGCTAAATCTCTACTGAGCTATAACTTTCAGAAGCTGGCAATGCCCACAACGATCGATATGCCCAAAAAAAGAGCTGCGCGTTGGCCCCGCATGGTTCGTATCATATGTCGAATCCTCCACGCCCAAAAAAACACATAATTACGGAAAATTAATAGGCGGACCGCATAACCACAGCAAATTGTCGTTGAACCACAAGAAGGGAAAATTTTTGGCAAACCGTGAGAGATTGCGTCACTGCTCACTCGCCGATCCTTAGAGACTTTTGCTTGGATGGATGGGGAGAGTCACATAGACGACTCCCGCAGTTTGATCAACACCTCACCAACCTTTTCCCACACACACACCCAAAAAAAACGAGAAAGCCAAAAAAGAGCAGGAAAAAAGGCCGTAAGAAATCGACCCCCGAAAAGTCTCCCGACACCCATCACGCCACGTGTCGCGGGCCTCGTATGGGAGAAGAGAAAGACGTATGGACATGAGATTAGGAGGATGTAGGTCACCTTTCTCTCACCTCCCCCACCCCCAAGGAACACTGTGCTATCAACAACACCACCCCCACCCCCCTCATGCACTGTCTCTCTCTCTGCACTCCCCACGTGAATGTGGCATGTATATATGTGCTCTCTCTCCTCTTTCCACCCCCCAAAAACGACAACCCCCCCTCCCCCCTCTAACGCCGTCATCTCCGTGAGCCCTCGCCCCGTCACGCCGTTAACCCCGCACCCCTTCTCTGGGCGACGGTCGGTGTCCCTTCTTCTTCATGACCACACTCCCATCCCGCTCCTCGAATGCGTGCGTGTATATAAAACGAGGGGGGGTCGATCCATCCCTTTCTTCTCTCATGCCTCGCGCCGTCGCAGCAGCGAACCACTCTCCAGCCGCAGACACCCGCCCCTTCTTCTCCAACGCCGCCAACGCCGCCGCCGCCATGGAGCTCCACGTCGTCCCCCGCTCCGCCGCCCCCGCCCCCTCGCCGACCCTCGCTCAGCTCCTCAAGCGCGTCGGCGACGTCCGCAAGCAGGCCACCGGCGACGGCGGCGAGACCCCCGTCCACGACCACGCCCTCGACGTCGGCCTCGGCGGCGCCGGCCTCGAGCCCCGCTCCCTCCCCTTCGTCCTCCAGTTCAACAACCTCACCTACAGCGTGAAGGTCCGCCGCAAGGTCGCCCTCTCCTCGCTCCTCCCCCGGCGACGCAGCCGGCTCGGCTCCGTCGCCGTCGAGGAGCCGGTCGCCGGGGAGAGCCTCTTCTCCCGGACCAAGGTCCTGCTCAACGACATCTCCGGGGAGGCCCGCGACGGCGAGATCCTCGCCGTCCTCGGGGCCAGCGGGTCCGGGAAGTCGACGCTCGTCGACGCGCTCGCGAACCGGATCGCGAAGGGGAGCCTGAAGGGGAGCGCGACGCTGAACGGGGAGCCGCTCGAGTCGAGGCTGTTGAAGGTGATATCGGCGTACGTGATGCAGGATGACCTCCTCTTCCCGATGCTCACGGTGGAGGAGACGCTCATGTTCGCAGCCGAGTTCCGCCTCCCCCGGACGCTGTCCAAGTCGAAGAAGCGGATGCGGGTGCAGGCCCTGATCGACCAGCTGGGCCTTCGGAACGCGGCGAAGACGGTGATCGGCGACGAGGGCCACCGCGGCGTCTCTGGCGGGGAGCGGCGGCGCGTCTCCATCGGGATCGACATCATCCACGACCCGATCATCCTCTTCCTCGACGAGCCCACCTCGGGGCTCGACTCGACCAGCGCCTACATGGTGGTGAAGGTGCTGCAGCGGATCGCCCAGAGCGGGAGCATCGTGGTCATGACGGTGCACCAGCCGAGCTACCGCATCCTTGGCCTCCTCGACCGCCTGCTCTTCCTCTCCCGCGGCCAGACCGTGTACAGCGGCTCCCCCGCGAGCCTGCCGCTCTTCTTTTCGGAGTTCGGCCACCCGATTCCTGAAAACGAGAATCGGACCGAGTTCGCCCTCGACCTGATCCGGGAGCTCGAGGGATCCCCCGGCGGCACCAAGAGCCTTGTCGAGTTCAACAAGTCGTGGCAGAGCATGAAGCACGGTAGCCGGAACTCGGAGCCCGACCGGAACGGGCTGTCCCTGAAGGAGGCGATCAGCGCGAGCATCTCGCGTGGGAAGCTGGTCTCCGGCGCAACGAACGACGCGAGCCCGACCTCCATGGTCCCCACCTTCGCCAACCCCTTCTGGATCGAGATAGCGGTCCTGTCCAAGCGGTCTGTGACCAACTCGCGGAGGATGCCGGAGCTTTTCGGGATCCGGCTCGGCGCGGTCCTCGTCACAGGGTTCATCCTCGCCACCATGTTTTGGCGGCTGGACAACTCCCCCAAGGGCGTCCAGGAGCGGCTCGGCTTCTTCGCCTTCGCCATGTCCACGACCTTCTACACCTGCGCCGATGCGCTCCCCGTGTTCCTCCAGGAGAGGTACATCTTCATGAGGGAGACGGCCTACAATGCATACCGGCGGTCATCCTACGTGCTGTCCCGCTCGCTCACCGCGCTGCCTGCACTGGTGTTCCTCTCGCTCGCCTTCTCGGCCACGACCTTCTTCGCGGTGGGGCTCGACGGTGGCCTCTCGGGCTTCTTCTTCTTCTTCTTCATCATCTTCGCCTCCTTCTGGGCGGGCAGCTCCTTCGTGACCTTCCTGTCGGGGGTCGTCCCGCACGTGATGCTCGGGTACACCATCGTGGTGGCGATCCTCGCCTACTTCCTCCTCTTCAGCGGCTTCTTCATCAACCGTGACCGCATCCCGCCCTACTGGATCTGGTTCCACTACCTGTCCCTAGTGAAGTACCCTTACGAGGGGGTCCTGCAGAACGAGTTCCAGGACCCGGCCAAGTGCTTCGTGAAGGGGGTCCAGATCTTCGACAGCACCCCGCTCGGGGCAGTGCCGGAGTCGGTGAAGCTGCAGCTTCTGCAGACGATCAGCAACACGCTGGGGATGCAGATCACGGCCTCGACGTGCCTGACGACGGGGACCGGCATCCTGCAGCAGCAGGGGGTGACGGACCTGAGCAAGTGGAGCTGCCTGTGGGTGACGGTGGCGTGGGGCTTCCTCTTCCGCATCTTGTTCTACTTCTCCCTGCTGCTGGGAAGCAAGAACAAGAGGAGGTAAGGATTCGCATGGACATTCTCTTCTCCGATTGCCAAAGATTCAAATTTGGCGGGAAGCGCCCTGGCTTTTCTAATTTTTTTTGTTCTTATTCTTTTTTCGCCTTATTGGGGTTTTCCTTCTTTCTTTCTTTTTCTTCTTTTGTTGTTATGAAATGAAGTTGGGCTCGAATTCGAAGACGTCTGTAGAGGGTTTGATGGATGTAAATCTGTGGCATATATGCTAATGTCCGTTCCATTGCACAAAACACAACATCGTTTCGGATCATTCCGTCGTGCTCTACAGTGTAAATGAGATCAAATCAGGAGATCGACGGTTACATGGTTTTAGATCGCAGAATAGAAAGTAGTCACGGAAACTGTACGTGCCCGTCTATGTGTGTAAACGCCCCGCGCATTCGAAGAGTCAATGGAGGAAAACGTGTTTCGGTTTCGGGTGGTGTCGGGCCCCGTTGACAACCCTACTTGCACTGCCACTTCCGTGTGACCATATATGTGCATATGGTAAACATATATAGATACGTGGGTGTCTATATGTAGATGTGATTTCCCCCAATTTGCTTACAGAACTTATGTGCACAACAGCTATTGATATGTCAACAGCTCGTAATACTCAAATCTCGGAAATTTGACCGAGGACCACGCGGTGGGCGGTTACACCATTGTCCATGAAGTAAAGAAATCATGCGCAAGATTCACACGTCGCTGGAAAACTAGATGCCCAAAACCAATCACCATCCCACCTATATGGGCACGATCAGGTTGCCCATACGCATCATGTCTAATGTGCAGACCGCCTTGGGTGACCCGTTTTGCGTCTGATTTATGTCCTTTCCGACTTGTGCTGGGGTTGCGTGTCTTCGTCTCAGCTTCATAAGTTTCGCGATATTATCGCGCGACGGTGGGAGTTGAGTATCTAGCGTCGCTCCTTTATGCACGCACGTCATCCTCGCTCGGTCACAGCACATGCCGCGGAGTCCTCGACTGATGCAGAAGCCATCGGTTTCGAGCTCCGATGCGGGGCGTTCATCCGTTTCGCGTCCAACCTCACCAGCAACTATTAAAAGAAAATTAAGTCAAGTGTGCGAGGCGAAATCAGGAATGGTGTTAGTAGTATTAGTAGCACGCACGTGGTGGTTGGTTTAACCCGTACGCACCTCTGCCTACACAAATTGAAGCCTCGAATCGTTCGAATCGACTCGAACTGGTGCCTCTCTGTCGATGAAGTTGAACGAGTCCTCGACTCCAAACCAGCTATTTGCGGGTTGGAATTGGGTGCTATATTGAGATTTCAGTTTTCCTTGTGCCTAACTCTGCGTCTGCGTACTTGTTTCTTGTGTTATGGGAACTTAATAGGTGAGGTCAGCACAGATCTGTTTATGGACTACATTCTCCTTCTGTACTTTTAATTGGTGAGGTCTAAGTTACGAACGTCATTAGCATGAAAAGCTAATTAAATGTTGATATAGATGTTCACTGTTATAGTTCCCCAACCACAAGAAAAGATTGATCCTCATGATAGGTTTGGCGGAAGACACGACTCCTTTTTTATTGTCTTATGAAGCGATCGAACATTGTTTGGGTTTTACCTGTTATGTTTTCATCTCTTTTTGTATCTGCGTGGACTCGCGACCTATGTCCGTGGAAGTCGTGACCCTCTTTGATTCACTCTAGCGGAGGTCGGTAGCCTCACATAACAATAGTTATGTGGTTACATGAGGTCTGCCACCTCCATGGTCGGGGGATGTCGGGGCTCGGCTCAGTCGATTTACATGAATTTTGGCTACAATATGTCGAAGCTCTCAAAGCGGCCATGGTCAAGGCCGAGAGCTCAGAGTTCGAGTGATCATGGCCTCGAGTGAGAGAGGCTAAAGGGGCACGAGTGAGAGGAGTTAGAAAGCCACGAGTGAGAAGCGTGGGAGTGGCCATAGCCTTGAGCTCAAAGTTAGGGCAACCGTAGATTGGAGCTAACAGAGAGGGCGACCATAGCCGTGAACTCGAAACTAGAGTGGCCGTGGCTGCCATGGTCAAGAGCTCAAAGCTTGAGCAACTATATCCTTGGCTAAGAGTTGGAATACACGGTGGATATGGCTGCGAGCGAGAATAGAGACAATGATTATGAGCGTTGCCAAGCCTAGATGGAGGAGCGGCTGTAGGTGATGCTAGTTAGGGGTGAGGGGTTTTAGGTTCCTTACAGGTTTCACCTAAAACCTGAAACCTACCATCGGGTACAGGTTCCTCATTTTTTGGAGCCCGGAACCTACCTATAAGAACTTAGAGCCTAAAACCTACCCTGTCATAGGTTCTAGGATAGGTTCCAGGGTCTAATAGGTTCTTTTTATTTATTTATTTCATTTTTAGTTAAACAAAACGAAAATGAACACAATAATACTAAATAAGTTTGTCGTTCACCAAAGAAAATACAAAAAACTAGTTTTCCTAGCATTACTGTTCAAATAAATACAATTAAACTGAGAAGTTATTACGTAAATTGATACTAGGAGTGAGCAATTTTATGTTCCGTACTAGTTCCACTTAGTGGAACCTGCCCATGAGAATAAGTTCTTTATTTTTTAGAACTTGGAACCTACCCTATCACAGGTTCTAGGATCGGTTTCAAGTTCTATCTAAGTTCCACCTGTATTATTAATTGAATAATTGCAGTGAATCATTACTTTTAATGACCACCACTTGTTGCTATGATCAACTGACCACAACTTATATTTAGACACACAAAGAATATGAAATATTAACAAGTCATAAAATGAAAGCTCAAATTAGTGGTTCCAGATTTTGTAACCATCGTCTAATGTCATGAAACACTACAGGATCACGTGAAGATATAGACCAAGAAAAAACATAAAAATCTTATTTAGGTTTCAGATTCCAGGTTTTGCCTACCTAGAATCTGGAATTTACCCGTTGAAACAGGTTTCTCAATTTTTGGAACCTATTCCTGTATACCTTGAAACCTAAAACCTATAGGTTCTTACTGATCAGGTTTTCAAGTTCAAGGGTAGAACTTGAAACTATACTTACCCCTAATGCTAGTATAGAGGCTTATCGTTGACCTCATGACGTCTAGCGAGATCAAGCACCGGCTCGGAGGAAGAAAACGAGAGAAAAAAAAGAGAAAGGAAAAGAAAATGAAAAGAGGGCATTGGACGAAAATGCCTCGGCTAGTAAAGACTTAGCCGGTCAATGACTCAAAGGTGCGTTTTCAAACTAATTCACCGTTCAAAGTTCACTTTGAAAACTCTTTAAAGAAAGCATCTGTGTTTCGAGACTCTATCTGAAATTTCCTCTTTTATTATAGGCACGTACACGCCCTCAATTACTTATTCTTCCCTTCAGTCTTTCAAATTTTCCGGTTGCATCTCGATATTTGTTTCCCTTTAAAAAAACAAGGGAAAAAATCACGCACATCCAAAGCAAATGTAATTAACTTCCAATTTCCATAGCTAATGACTAAATTTTCTTTGGTAGCCCGACAATATATAACCCACGCACGCCCGCCCACAAAAGGAGGCGATCTCACCACCAATGGATTCTCCTTCCTTTATATATTACGTGGACGATTGCTAGCCTCAGATGACTTATTATTACAGCAAAAAAATATAAAATATTCTTTTTGGTCATAAACGAAATTACAAAAACAAAATTCGAAGGCCACAAAAAGTATATTACACATCAAAAAAATATATATAATGCTAAAAAATAATCTAAACAAATAGATAAAAATATATAGAAGAAAATACTTATCCATTTGAAACCAAAACAAAGCAACTCACAGCAGCCATGGCTACCACCACCCTGCCCTCCTCCTCCCTCCGACTCTCCACCCCCTCCCCGCGTACGCCCCGCGCGCCGCCGAAGCCCCGCCTCTCCTTCCCCGCCCGAGCCGCCGGCTCCGACACCCCTCCCCCCTCCGAGGCGGCCCCCGCCTCGACCGACCCCGACGGGGGGGACGGCGGCGGCGGCGGCGGCGACGGCGACGACCCGTTCGAGAGCCGGCTCTCGCAGGTCCGGCTCCGGTACCGGAGCGGGACCGGCAAGAAGGCGGAGGCCCGCAAGGTGAAGAAGTCGAAGGGAGGATCGTCCCCGCCCGGCCGCGGGATGTACCTGCCCCCGGCGGCGCTGAGGGAGCCGGTGTCGGAGGGGCTGAAGGTGGAGTTCGGGTTCAGTCCCTACAGCGAGAGGATGAACGGGCGGATCGCGGCCCTGGGGCTGACCGCGCTGCTGCTGGTGGAGCTGGCGACGGGGAAGAGCGTGATCAGCTACCACACGCCGGCGATCGTGCTGATCCAGGTGTACTCCGTGGCGGCGGTGGCGGCTCTGTACGCGAAGTACGAGAAGGAGAGCGTGAGCGTCTGGCCTCAATCTCCCGATAAATGACGGCCCCGCCGCCGGCGACGGCGAGGGGCGGCGGCGGCGGCGGCGGCGGTCGTTTCTTCGTTTCTCCTGTGTTTTGCACTAAATATTCCCTCTTTCGCTTAGTAAATTCTTTGTGAGCTGCTGCTCTTGCCATGTTCAGTAAATGCTTGAGGCAATGACCAGTTAAAGAAGATGACTTTGATCGTGAAAAGTGAAAACTTCCATTGAAGTTGATGCTGTAAGATTGTACGATAGCTTTCCAAGAACTCAAAGGTGGATCTTTTTGAGAAGACAATCATGCAAAGCACAAGGCATGGTTGTGCATATCATGCTCACGTCAAGAGAGTCTGAAAATAAGATCCTCTAGTCCTCTAGCCCGACGATAGACGATGTATCCTCGTCGAGCGCTCTCGGAATCAGAAAGGCCCGAGATTCGCCATCCCCTTGTTTTGCCCGACAAATTCATCGGGACTCGCGTCGCGAGAGGACCGAACAAAATTTACCAACCACAACAAAAACCAAATTAAGCTGGCAAAGGTGTAGCAAAATTGTCATCTTGAAAGCGAGTGTACAACATGTACCCTCAGCGATGTTCCTCCATCTTCTACCTCCCAATATCTGTTATAAAAAGAATGAATCCATATATGTTACACCGGAGGAGCTCCGCTCGGCTCGGATGCTAAAACCCCTAAAATGTCAAGCGCTCGTCCATTTGATCCAGGGTGGAGCACCTTTTTATGAGGAATTTACAATTTTCTTTTCCACCGACAAAGTCCCATTGCACAACAAGAATCTCTTTGCGCCACTCCCCCCCCCCCCCCCCGCTTCTTCAATTCTATCCCCCTCGCTCCATCTCTCCACAGTTACAGGTGATGCCTCGCCAGCCCTGGCTCGTCAGAATCTCGAGCTGCTCCAAAAAGATTAAAAAAAATAAACATGTGCTAACTGTTATACATAAAAGGGGGTCGAGAACGGCACGGTTGTCCACGCCATTTCTTCCAATATATTCACCGGTAGCATACCGTTGCAGTCAACTTCTCTATGAGGACGCCCGCGTCAGAAAATCATTGACGGCAAGAGTAGAATCTCCATGAGCCACTGCATCCCCAGGTTCTGGGATGTAGAGACTGGAAGAGGAAGCCTGCAAACAACGAAGAGTAAACTAAGCTCGGCAGATAAGCACGAGTCACGTGCGCTGAACTGAGAGAGAATTGGCTTTGGTTAGGCAAGGCTGGTTGATCAACAACCACGAAGGTTCTTTTTACAAAGCCAAACCAAAGGAAGAACTTTTTTTGGATCTCACTAGAGAATTAGTCTAGATTCAATACACAGAGATTTGGTAACAGTTTCAGTACCTTTGTATCAAGCTGCATCTCTCCATTGTTATCTGCAGCGAGGCATGCACCATGAGCTTTTAACCAATCCACACACTCCTCTAATCCAACTGAATCCTTCTCGTCACTTCCCCCATTCGCAGATGAAGCATATGCAAAGCCCAGAACCTTTGCAACATAAGAAACAGGAACTGTTGGTCGATACGACCGGCACATGCAATTCACAGCCTTATACCGCATCTTGTCAACAAATAAATCTGCAGGTACATTGTCGTTAAGCCCATAGCATTTCATATAGATAATTCATTAAAACAAACATACATTTCACCTACCCATGAGGCACGAGTTCAAATTAGGCGCTGTCCTGTACAGTCCAAAGAACATGACATAGTTCCCTGATGTCACGGCTCTGCGGACTGCAAGAGCATGCTTTACAGCTTTGTCATTCTTTGCATCATTCGACAATCTGATGATACAGGAAAACAACATCTTAGGTTTCAAGGCAATAAGAGGAGAGCACGAGCATGCCCATCCTAAGAAACAAGCAAAAACTTTATAGACTCTTCCTCCTAACACCATCCATGGTTGTCATAGATCACCAACCTTGACATCGAGGATAAGAGATCTCTGTAGTTGTTTGAATGCAAGATGACACAAAGCAAGTTGTAAGCAGAAAACTCCATATGACAACCTTCAATCCCTTCTGCATAAAGAGTCTTCAACTGTGATTGGCACTGGAAATACAAACGAGATCAATAACATTCTATAAGACTGATAGATGACTTATAGATAGGGACTAGTTAATATATCAGATATCTCTAATGTCCTCTACATGATGAGCCTATACAGAGTAGTAGGCTTTCTTTGCTCAATACACCTCAAAAGTCTACCACTAATTGTTACGGATATTGCGAATACATTTCTCAAACTAAAAGGTATTTTGAAAACTAATCCTAGTTCCTTAGTAACCTCTTCTTATGGGATAATGAAATAGCACAATAGTACAAATTTAGCTCATTTCATTGTCTCAATCAACAACCTGGTTATACTCTGGCAGATAATGAAATAGCACTATAGCATACATTAAGCTAATCTCATTGTATCAAACAACAACCTGGTTATACTCTGGCAGATCACCGACTTCAAGAGCTAAGCGAGCATGAGTTTCATAGACCTGCAAATTAACACAAATACTGGGTGACATTCACATCGAAACAAGATTACAATGAGAACGCATTGTGTTTGGGAGGAATGTCCAGGGCCATCTAATTTTTCCGCATGAAATTATGTTTTTCAAGGTAGGGAAAGAAACAGAATTTGAAAATAATCACGAACCATTATGCTAATATGCAGCAAAACTAAGAATTGAGTACCTTGACTGTAAGCTTATTGCGAATCCGTTGAACAGTTAAGTCTTGACGAATGGACTTCAGCTGATCACATTTATAGAGGTAGTTCTTCTGTGAGTTCTGAACCATAGCGAGAGCCTTCTCCAGAACTTCTTCTGGTCTTACCTGTAAGAGATCAGGAATTCCGCAATTAATTGTACTCCCTAAAGATGGTCATTTCTATACAAATTATAGAGCACTACAAATAAGATGCCAAACTCACAGTGGCGGGATCAGGTGCAGAGGTGAGACGCAAATAACGTTTTTCAATTTCCTGACACGTCCCCCTGACAGTTAAAGCATCCCAGTCAATATCTTCAACAGCTTTGCTGCCACTTTCTTCAAAGGTTTTGCTTAGCACAATGGCAGTCGCCCTTCTAGCGTATAGATTTGCAGATCCAGCAGATTTTGGTTTAAAATGGCTGATCTCTACACGACTTCCATGCGCTTTTTCAAAACGTTTAGAGCGGCTCTCACGTTTCTTCCTTTCCTCTGGTGTATTGGAAAAACCTATTGCACCCGAATAAAAGCCTGTCAAGCTCGATTCCTTGTCACTATCGCTTGATGCATCACCATTATCAGCTGTTGTCAGGCTGTTAGACAGACGCTGTCTCTTGAATGGCTTCTGAAAACTAGCAGTTTTCTGCTCCACAGCCAAAAAGTTTGTGGTGTTCAACCCATCCTTGCTCTCCGAATTGCCAACAAATGGCTGCAAAACGTTCTTTTCAATATATAAAAAAAAATCAGAATGATCATACATGCGCTAAAACCGGCTTCTCACATCAAAGCAACCAATGAAATCACTCCAGAATCGAGAAATGGGAAATATGCCACTAACTTGTAGTAACAATTAAGCAGCATAAACAATTGTGATTTGGATATGTAGGAGAAAAATGAAAAAGCTAACTGCTGAAGAAGCATCCAGTAACTGAAAACCAATCAGAGAAAGACCAAACTGTCAAGCTAGATAATTAGTACCTTTCTGTTCCTATCATTCATATATCCACCGTATTTTACTGGTTCAGTCATAAGAGACGGCGTTTTATTGACTAACTTCTCCTCTGGTAAAGGCTCCCACCTACTTTTAGTTCTTCTACCTGGACTTCTTCGCAATGTCGGTAACGGCAAAGGAGACTGGAAGCTGTATCAGAAGAAAATCATCATAACTCACCACAATGTATAGGAATGTAAGGCCGACAAATGCCCCTTAACAGAAACAAAGAGAAAGCACAGGAATGAAATGTGTTATTCCAATCTGATTTACAACTAGGAGAGAGAAAAGATGTAGCTTTATAATATAAATAGTAACTCATCCTACGCCTAGTCGAGCAAAGACAAGAAGCAATGTGCTACCGAGTCTGGGGAGTACAGCAATAATATCCTTGATCATAATAGATTGTGGATAGTAGTAGCATGGCTTAGATGCATCTAAGTCACTGTTTAAGGTGCATTTTTTTTTAATGGTGCTTGTTGCAGCCGCTAATTATTACAATTTCCAAAACTTTTATTTAGCATTTTCAAATGATATGACAGTACATTATATGATGGCACTCTAAACGAAGTAGTAACAACTGAAAGAAAATTAAGGCATAATAATACAACAAGTAATGACAATGGATAGATAAGTGGTGTGATCATACGTATTACTGAGTCCATCCATTTCTGGTAGAGGGAAAAGAGGCTTAGCATCCCAATCTTGTGTATAAAGAGTCCCATCAGCAGTTGCACTCGTAATCAACTGAAAACAGAGTCCACATACACAAGTTGCAGATTATTTAACAAAAATAAAAAGTATTAAGAATACAGAATGTGTGATAGAGCATACAAATTCACTACATATTTGCAACGACCAGATATATCCATTTCCTAACACCAAGTTCTGAAGTGAAGCCTCTGCAGATTTTTCTACTTCTGCATAAGCTTCCTTTTCTCAATTATTGCCTTAAAAATGGTTAGAACCTGTCTATTAACCAGGGTCCACAAAAGCGAAGCTATTGAGCTCTACAGTGACGCAGGAAAACATTCGCCAACTTGGATGCGTTTGTCACTTGGCCTTGATTTATTGGCCGCTCAATCAATCAATCAGGGTATAAGGAAGTCAACTGGTGGAGAAGGCTTTACAAACCCATTGAGTATGGAACAATGATGACCGCCATAAAAACAAAGAAAGAAAAACCCATTTGATGAGTTAAAAGAAATTTTCCCTCGGGTACAAGAGGGATGATCTATCCAGAGAGCTCATAACTGGTAAATCAGATGTGGAAGTAAAATTGTCATATGCATTTCCAGCGGTCTTGAATATTCCGCCATCACATGAATCAGATGGGATGGGAGGTAAGTTTCTCTGATCCAGTTCTAAGCAGATATTTTTACCCATCTAGGATGACTTTCAACTTCCAGTTTTCAGAGAGTAAAATCCCATTTAGAACAAGCAATTCCTTTTAAGAAGAGGGGATTTCTATCAGACTAACCTCCTTTAAGACCTCTTGAGAAGCAGCGATTTGTGCATCATCTTTACAGCGAGCTAAAGCCCTCTCAACGTAACCACGCAACGACTTGGGGAAAGTCGCGGGCTACAAAAAAGAAAATCAACTTCAACATAAATAATCACAAATTCTTCAAGAACAGTAGAAAGTCCAACAAACAGAACCCTTAGATAGTTTAACATATGCCTCTTTTGATTGCTCATTAAATGACAAGTGCTGAGATGGAAAATTTCCAAAATCTGTTTAAGAAGGAAAGTCTTTTATTTCAGATAAAAAGCCATTTCAAGATGTGATGAGTGCGTCATAATAAGCCCAGTAACAACAGCAGCAGCATCAAAACTGAGGCATCACCAACATCAAAATCAATCAGTGCCTAGGAACAGGCAAAAATGACATAGCATTCAGGCTCAAAAGACTTCACAACAAAAATATGCACAAGGAGCAAAGGCTTCACCTTAAGCGCAGGATCAGAAGCATCACCAGACAATGCTTTGTCGCTTGGCTTTGGTAGTGAAACGCCTATATATGCAGGCTTTGCCACTGCCATGGTTGCAGAGCCAGCCTTATCTGTTTTCGTTAATCCCAAAGCCAAGTTTGAGACTATTCTAGGATTTGTCTGAATCTGTACTTTGCTTCCTCTTCGAGGATCTAAAGTCGGGGATATTTGTTGTGGTGCTTGATGAATCTGAGGAACCTGATGAACAATAGGATATTGCAAGTTGGGCCCTTGATTAGAGGCACTGTTTTGTCCATCTGAATAGCTTCCATAGGCATTTTTTGAATCCAAAGGCTGATAATATGTTGATTGTCCAGCAGCACTGTTGTGGTTTTGGAATCCTGGGGCAGCATGTTGTTTCCAATAATTATCGTGACCAGCACTGGCTATGACACTAGGCTGAACATCAAGCAGAGTCATAGAAGAATGTTAAAAATTTTGTGTACTACATTGAAAGAACCAATTGCCAGAATCAATATAGGCAACCAAACTATATCCGTCTTAGCTCAACAATAGGGTAAGTAATGTACTCTGAAATCTTTTGCAGGGAAAAATTGAAAGAAAAAAATTAGCACACAGTTAAACATTTTTGTGCTACTCTACTATGGTGAGCGGCGAAGTAAACATTAGCACACAACAATCAGAAGTAATGTAAAAAGTTTTGGGGGATTTAAAATTTCGTCATTGTACATGAGTGAATTACAAACCTGTTGGGAAGGCAATCCGGAAGGTCCTGGTTCTGGCCTCCAAGATGGGACTGCAGTTGGTGGTGGCTGGCTATTTGAAGCTTGAGTCCCATCCGGAACTCCAGGAGTTGGACATTCGGGATTGGATGAACTAGCAACAGACAAATTTTCCATCCCAGGAGCACAGTTAACTTCTGATTGAGCATAATAATCTGTCCATTGCTTAAACTGTGGTTGATACTGTGCTGGAGTAGATGCAGAATTACCAGAACCATAAGCACTGGAAGTTGAAGGGTAGTTTGAATACTGATAAGTGTTGTAATTTGCATAATTTCCATCGTTCCAAGTTGTCTGAGTACTGTAAGTACTATTTGGATATGTTCCAGCTGTCTGGTAATCACCAGGACCGTAATATGTGTTTGAATAACTCGGTGGGACGGCATAAGACCCGGTATTCTGAAATGAAGAAATAGGCTGATAAGGGGAGCCCGTGCTTTGATATGCTCCCGCTGGCTGTGAGTACGACTGATTACTTTGTTGCTGATAGCCACTATAGTAACCTGTGTATCCGGTAGTTCCATACCCATATGAATTAGTGGGGTTCTGGTATGTCATATAACCATTGTAATCTTGCGGTACACTTGTTGAACCTAAACTCAATGAACTTGCCTCGGTTGCACTATTTATATCATCTCTCCGAGGTGGTTGTGCTTGTTGCTCAAAACCGTATGTTGAACTAGAAGAATACCCATTTCCTGTGAAGCTATTATTTACACTGTGCGGGGTCCAAGATGGTGCTTCAGACCCAACAGTTGAGGAAGAATATGAACTCGGTTGCCCATGCCGTGCATCGATTACATGTCGATCCTAAACAACAAAAGCAATACGAATTAACACCAAATCTTCAGGGGAAGAAATCACATAATTTAGCCGGCTGTCAACGAAAGTTACACATAAGTTGGCAATAGGAGGACCAAACCCCCCAAACAAGTTAAAAGCTTGCAATCAACCAAACTCATCAAAGTTGAAGCATGTCTAGAATATCTTAAGAACAGAAAAGGGGATATGACAACATATTTTGTTCACAGTCTCAGTACATTTTCTTTTTTCCAATAGAAGTCACGATAGATATTACCAAGTCTTATGACGAAATATGAGAAGGGAATGAAGAGACAACTAACACGAAAATATGTGTAATTCTAAATTTGATTCATTACACATGTTCTAAAGACTGATTCGGTCTCCCATATACTGTAAGTCAGATATCAGACAGAAAAAGCAAGTGAGAGACAACTACGACATTCTATAATTCATAGATACCAGCATCCTAGAGGGAGTTCTTCCAAGAAAATGGAGGGGCGGGGACATTTTCCTTAATGTAATAGGCCTGATTTGGACAATTTCCTTAATGCAAAAGAAAAAATATCTATAACACCAATGAATTAGAAGCTTCCACATTTCAAAACCAGTACCAAGATCTCAAAATTCACTTAGGAATGCACCGTATGCAAAAGATTGGCAGAGTGGTGAGACCAAAAGGTACTTTGCAAAGCTCATATGAGAGGTTGGAATCTAACATACTTGGGTGGAATGATGTACTCAAGATGCTCTAGTAATTACTTCCAATGACATAATACCATCACTATAGGAATGGGGAAGACCTACAAAGACGTGGCAAGTCAACTTTTGGTCCTAGGGAACATTAGAAGATGGAGCACCGAACTGGAGCGCATTAAATCTAAAGGATCGTGTAACCGAACCCAATAAAGGATCAAAAGCAACTGCAACACCAAGACCAGAGTCAAAGTCGGCGCATCAACGACACGAACAAACAGCCCGAGACGAAACATGCCAAAAGAAACCCCGAAATGCAAAACGCAGACATAAAAATCCAAACTTCCCAAAAACCCACCTACCAAAAATCACGACATAGCGTGCGGCAAAAAACATTGACGCAAAAGGGGAGTGGGGGGGGGGATAAAAACTGACAAGACTCGAGACAATTCGAGCAGGCTCATGAGCTTTCCAGGCCTCTTAAGCACATCAGCACTAATACGAACCGATAAACCCCACTTTCTAGTTGAAGAAAATCTCAGGCATATCTCCAAGTCAACAACAGTTCCCCCCCCCCCCCCCACCCACGGAAACAAGCTCAAAAAGGTAAGAATTTACCTCCAGCGAGTTCGTCCCGGGCGGAGCCAACGTCTCCGTAATCCCTCCTTGATTCATCATCATCTCCTAAGCATACTGGCCCAACACAGCAAAAAGCCACACAGCAGGGGTCAGCATAAGCAGCAGCAGCCGCACCAAATCAGAAACCACCAAAAACAGGGAAGAAACGCAATGCACCAGATAAAGGGTACCCGAAAAACCCTAGCCGGATCGCCGGAGCCCGCACCTGCGTACGAAACGCCCGGCGACCGAGCTCCGCGTAAATCGCGACGACCCCCTCGCAGCGCCCCCGCCCCCGGTTTCAACAAGAGATCGATCCAAACGCGAATTCAAACCCAAGAAACAAGAAGAAGAGAGGAGAGAAAGAACACGGGGAATCAGCGAAAATCACCGCGGAGAACAGAATCGTTCGTGCGTTCTTATTGCTTAGAGAAGAAGAAGGAAAAACACAACAACAATCACGTCCCAATGGATTCGTCGGACAAAGGATCGAATTCGAACGGAGAACAGATTGAAAGGAAGAACGAGCTCCTGCGCAGCAGGCTCGGCAATACGGATCGGAAGAAGAAGAGAGATGTGCGCGTGTGCGCGCGTGCGTACGTGTATATGTACGGGAGTGATTTAGTGGAAATTTCAAATCAGTACTCAAAGTGGGATCATTTTCTTAAAAAGGAGTGCAAAATAGACATAATCTCAAATAAGGGCTTAAAATATCAAATCAATTTCAAATAGGAGCCCGAAGTACTCAATTAATCTCAAATAAGGGTTTGAGTTTGTAGGCCGGTCAAATGCTCACCGGCCGGCAGTCATGTCACTGTTCCTACGATCGGAACAGGGGCAATTTCGTCTTTTACTTGTTCCGATCGCCTGAACAGTGACATGCTTGCCGGCCGATGAGCATTTGACCGACCGATGAACTCACGCCCTTACTTGAGACTAATTGAGCACTTCGAACTCTTATTTTAGATTGATTGGGCACTTCAAGCCCTTATTTGGTACCATATCTATTTTGGACCCCTTTTTAAGAAAATGACTCTACTTTGGGTACTGATTTGAAATTTTCTTGGCGATTTATGTTGGATGGATGCGCGAATAAATTAAAATTAAGAATAGGAATTAATAAAACGATGGGGGCGAAATTAACGTGTGAGGGACGGGCTTGAAGATCGAACCGGCGTCGTCTTCTTTGGACTTTGGAACCCGTGGGCGGGGGCGGCACGGGAAGAAGAACCGTGCATATACATTTTTTGTTTGCGGAAAAAGGAGGTAAAAAAAAAAAAAGGGGGAGAGGCAAAAGCAATAATCCTTTTCCTCTTTTTCTTCCCCTTCTTTATAATTGAACTTTTTATTATACTCTACTGTTTTTATGGAAAGACGATAAGAATGGTAATACCCCTTTTTTTTTATTAAGGAGGGGAGTTCGTGACTCGTTTTTCCTTGTCGAAATTAATATTTTTTCGTTACGATCTTCTTTTTTTCATACAGGAATGCCGTTTTTCCTTCGACGATATCGATGTGTTTCTGTAATTAGCCGGTCGTTGACTCGAGAGCGGCGCAGAAGGACTTCCCGAATAAGAAGTTCCGGTTCTCGACGCGTGATGCGATTTCCCGCCAGGTCGGTTGTTAAGAACAATACGGAGAAATTTCCGAGAGATGGAATCCACGTACGGTGTTCGACATTAATCTTTGATGGATTGGTTTGTTAAGCACGATACAGACGACACACGTTCGATACATTACTTACCTAACATCTAACGTGGTTCCCTAATTAGCCAGTCGCCGAGGACAATGCAAACAATTTCCGCAAATAACGTAACTCTCATTCATTGTTTGATGTAAATCCGATATTGGTTTTTCACTCTTAATGGTATTTCTTATTTAAAGAGTTATTAAGAATGGCCAAAAATGCATGAAATCTTGTTTTGGGATGAGTGGGAGAATTTGCTTTGAGATTTTGGTCCTTGGTCAATTGAGGATTTAAGACTTTATTTCTCGTCAAGTGGGGAAGTAAGGTTTTTTTAATTAAAACAAATCCAATCAAATGTCTCCCTCGCCATCGGTTGGGTTCAAAGCGTATGACATGACATATGATGAATGATCAAATGCATTACATGGAAACACGTCAGATTTCCAATGCTTGAATTTTACCAAGGCCGAGCTCTTGACCAAGTTAGGACTTCTTTAAAACCTTAGGTCCTCAATTGATCAAAATAAGATCGTTTTGGTCCTCAATCGACCAACGACCAAAATGTTAAATCCCGATTTTGCACTTGCCCCATCTCCGTTTAGCAAAGGATAATTATCTAAAAAGTCTTCAACATACTGTACGGAGACAGATTCAGCCAATTCAATCATAAACATTTCAATTGTGCCAATTTTTCTCTGTCACCCTCCTCTTTTCTATGTACATTTCTGTGTAGTGTTCATGAGGATCAAGCCCCGGACTTGATATTCTCCGGTCACAAACCCTTTACTAGTAGGGCCACATGCCTATTACCAATAGTGCCGATTAGTTCTAAAATCTTTCGATCGAATTTGATAAGAAATTGCTAACGTAGGCACTTATCGTCCTACGTGGCACGATGTGACATTGATGTGGACAAATTTTTCAGATGTTTTGTTTTTTTATTTTTTTTATTATTATTCTTTACTTTCTTTTCTTTCTTTTTTTACTGTTAAGGGTCGGTAGGGGTCGCTGAGTCTCAGCTAGCGGTCGGCGGAACAGTAAAAAATCCCCCTGGCCTTTGACACTAAAAAAAAAAAGAAACAAAAAGGCTCCAATCGTTTTACGGAAAATATAACATCTTTGGAAAATGTTTTCCAATAAGCCATCTTTCACGAAAATGAGACAATTTTCCGGTATTCGGCCGTAATCTAAAAAAAACTCGAAAAATATTTTTCAGCTGTTTGGTATGGAAAATCAAATCAGATTTTTCTCCACACAATACTTTTAATATTTTTTTTATTTTTATTTTAAGAAAAATCGATTTTTTTAATTTTTAATTATCTTTTTTTCTTTTTTCAACTTTTTCTCTTTCTAACCTTCTTCTCCGGCTGGTTGTAGGCCATGGTGAAGGTGGCGCCACCTTATGAGTCGTGGTTTGGCGAGCTCAAGGCGGCGGCTTGCTCACTCACCGACCTCTAGCGAGGCCCGAGCCTCGACGCCCTCTGTGACGCTCAAGCGTAGCTGATCTTGCGAGGTTTGAGCATCGCCGATTTGGCGAGCTTGAGTCTCGCTGGTTGCCGGTCGACCAGCCGGAAAAGAAGGTAAAAAAGAGAAAAGAAAAAAAAAAGAAAAAACGAAAAGGAAAAGAAAAAAGATAATTAAAAATTAGAATTTTAAAAAATAAAATAATTAATATGAATGATAAAAGAAGGAGGAGGGAAAAAAAGGTGAAAACATTTTCCTCACTTTTCAAGGGGTTTTTTCCATTGTGGGAAAATGTTTTCCATGACTAGTTTATTTTCCGTGAACCATTTTTCTGGAAATTATTTTCTGCGAAATGAACGGAGAAAAAATTCAAAAAAACTGTAAAAATTATCCATGTCAATGCCGATTATGCCATGCAGGACGGCAAGCATCAACGTCAGCGATTTCCAGCTAAATTTAGCCGAAATGACTACATTGATAAATTGTCATAAGGTTTAGGACTAATTGGGATAATTAAAAATTTTATCACTGAATTGGCTATCGTATAATAAGTTTAAGGCTTTTAAGACAATTTTCCAAAAGTCATCAATGTGGCACAAACCAAAACTCATCATGCAATCATTGCATATTTCAATACGGTTTGAAGGTCTAGACTCGTATTCTTCACATACTTTATCCCGACTCATGGCCATCAAAACGAGGAATTCCACGTGAACAGTAAACAGAATTAGACACTAGATCGATTTACGAACTTAAGTTAGTAGATAATTAAAGATTAGGATTTTTTTTGTACAAAAGCAAAATCAAAGAGTCACAGCGTTTCATGCCTATATCCTCTTGCACCTTCATTCCATCCCTAATTCTCTATTATTCATTCGAAAACTCTATCATCGGGAAAATTGTCCAAAAAGTACTAAAACTATCACACGACGGTTAATTCAGTCATAAACATTTTGATTATACTAATTAAGTCCTAAACCTATTGAACAGTGGCTAATTCGGTCATATCCTTTCAATAATGTCAATTCAATCCTAAACCTTTTAACGAATTGCCAATATAGTCCTTTCAACTAATTTTGATCGAGAATCACTGACGTGATAGTTCAGTCAGCGCTAGCTATCCAACATGGCACAGCCGGCGCTAACGTGGCTGATTGATTTATTTTTATTTATTTATTCTTTTATTTTATTTTCTATTTTTTTTAATAATTCCAAAGAAAAGAAAAGAAAAGAATAAATAAATAAATAATTTGGTTTATTTTTTTTTAGTTTCGGTATCGGTCCGAAGAGCGACAATAATTGAAAAATCAGGGAGATTCAAGATGTAATGATTGTAACGTCGAACTATAGCCCGTCTCGATTGAGGTCGTTTTTGGTGAATTGCAAAGCTTCTTGACTTGGCAACGACTGGCGTCACCTTGGGACAAAGAGAACCAAAAAAATAAAATAAAAAATAAACCATTGACCAACACCGAAGTTGACCCCAGTTCAGTTTTAAGTCAATTTTTGGAAGGTTTGGCCAAGCCGGAGGGTACGAATTCTCGACCGCTCCGCAATAGAAAACGACGCGTGCCAGAGGAGTTAACCTTTAAATCAAGTTTGGTCAACCTTAGATTATCCGTCCTGGTCACATCATCGCCGAGGAGACCCATTCTACTTGCGTGCTCAAGACAAGTGAAAGTTACATTAAGCATTTTGTATCGCGGCGATTTCGCTAGGCCGTGTCCGACCAAAGTCCGAGCAAGTTTTCAAAGGCCTATATGGTATATGTATAACGGTCGCTTGCGCAGAACGAAACCATAGGGAGCATCAAGCTCACTCCTTTAGACTATGCAAGTTAACCTATACAAGTAACCCGATCGCAACAGCAATTTATTCGGACTCATTTAACTCTCTGTTCAGAGGTCAATCCATACTTTACGCAGCTTTTTTACTCGCATAATTTCTGCCCCAGGTTTACTATTCTCTTTTCTTAAGCATAATTAGGAAAAAGAAATGGCTAAGTCACACCCATCTGAGTCTGGAAATTAAAGTGGTCTTTGCATGCTCGGAGTACCGTAAGAACCAGGAGTACGGAGGTACACATCAGTGGCCGCATCTTAGGGCAGAGCGTTGCCTAGGGTGATGGTAATCATCACAGTGGTAGACATCTCAAGATCTCCATAGCCATCTTCACATTTGCTCTCGTTCTTTGCCGTTGTCATTAGGAAGTGTTGTTAAAAGTTCAGTTCCTATCGCTACAGCCTTGAGAGTCATCGATGAAATGAATTTACTACAGCAAATCCAGGTTCCTAACATACAGTGCACTGAACTGAGAGCCGTACGGCGATTGGCAAGAATGACTAAACATTGTTATCCACCCAGAATTGGAACATCACTGCCCATTGTCGGAATTGGAACATCACTGCCCTTTGTGATGTCGTCATACCCAAAGAAATAAGAGCAGAAACCTAGACACACTTGCGGTCATAGTTCGGAAACAACACACTGACGAGCCAGATACAGTCTCATGGACTCATCATTTGCCAGCTGAAGCAGAGAGGATTGAGTCAACAAGCCTCGCCCTCAATGGTCAAAAAGGATTCTCTCTGGCAAAATCACCTGTTCAGCAAATTCACAAGGAAGGGTAATTGACACTTCGAAGCCAAACTCTATTCTCCATTGATGTGCCCGATCTCAGCCGATCCCAATGACTATGCAAAAAGACAAAGATGTCCACTGAAAGGATGACCGGATGATCAGAGAAGTTGTCTTCCTAAAATAAGTCAGAACAGCTTAGAGAGACACTACTTTGAGCACTTCGAAATTTGAAGTCAGTAGAGGACTTTTCTTCGGATGAACACAAAAACATGCCCTGGTGACAGATGAATGCCGATAAGCAAAATCAAACATCTCCATTTTTCAATCAACAAGGGGTAAACCAAAAGCCTCCAAACCCATGCCATTAACTCTGCAGCGAAAAAATATCTCCAAGCAATCCCCAACCAACCATTGCCTTGGACTCAATAGCACCTCTCACATTGGTGACAAGATGAAGATACCGAAATGCTAGTGCATTTTCTCTCCAGAACCTTAAGGTAAGAAGTCCTCCATAAGCAGACTCATCAGTATCTACTCCACCATCTTCTCTATTAAAATGAGACTAATGCAGTAATTCTTTAACCCCAAGCAGGAGTTGCAGCAAGAGAAGAAAGAGAAACTTGATTCTTAAGCCAAACATCCAAAACATCTAAAGGCCCTAAACAACATTAGCTCCTGGTGCCAGTATAGATGAACTGGACTAGTAAGCACGCATCTTCAAAAGCAAGGAATCATATACTTTGTGTTTATCCAAGTTGACCATGCAGAGAAGTCTCCAAGAAAGCTTTAACGCGAGACAGACAATTCATCAAAATGGATTTCTTTTAACAGCCTTACATGTACTAGGACGGCTAAAGAACTCATTGGATTTCATCCTTGCAGTGACAATGACTTGCTGGTAGTTACTGACAAACTAATGATTCCACATCAGGTAGGGAATGCTTGATGTTAAGTATCTTCTTCATTGAGCCAAATCAACATCTGTAAGGGGCCTCCCAGTTTATACAAGGTCTGATTCGTCAAAATTCCCCTATTCGATTCACGAAATTCATGTCAGCTCAAAACATGATGAATCTGACACCATGGAGTTATAACCTGCATTGCCAAAAAAAAAAAAGGAATTGTAGAAGATTAGTTCAAATAATGCAAACACGAAAGCATAACAATCCGATTGAATGTAGGATGTGAGAGACATCCATTTCCATTATCAAAAGTATGCAGATCCAACATTTCCTCTAGTACTCACTTGGATAGATCATGTCCCCCAACTTGCTGCTGGTGCCACATGCATCAATAATTAGCATACCATTTGTCAAAAGATGTTTCTGTACATTAGTCATCATCCCCAGCAAGACATGCCATCCCCATGTAAACCCATACTAGGACCTGATCAAAACCTTTTTCTTTTACTTCGAGAAGCATCATCAAATTCATCAGACAGTCCACCATGCCTGTAATTGTCTTCCTGCTCGTCAACTGTTCTTGCTTTATGCACATCTCCAGCCCGATTCTTATTCCTCCTGTCTAATTGTGTTTCCCTTGAGCTGCCTCTTTTATGAAATGCTGGATCATCTTCTGGACAAAGCCTATATGACCTAGATGCTTCATCTGCATTGTACATAAAACTCTCCCCATTAGCACCATAAGGAGGCCGGAAATGGCGAACAGGCCCATGCTTTTCACCCAACCTTCTCCTCTCATCGGTGTCTCCATCTCCACCTAGTTCATGGAAACGGCTAGAGCGCATAGGCACCCTAAAGTACTCACCATGTGTCCTTTCCCGTGAATTAATAATATCGTATCTTCGATTTCTCAGTGAAAGCCTCCCAGATGGGCTTCTGTTGGACATGATAGGCCGAGGAAAACCGTGGTCCCTTCCAGAAGTCATCTCTCTCAACTCATCAAGCGGTTGGGTCCCATAAGGAGGAGAATTCTGCCTTCTAATCATCATCTCACCATGGAAGCAAGGGCGCTCGGGTGATCTCATCCTATTCCTTCTGTACAATGCCGGAGATCTCCTATGAGTCAATGGCGGATGGCCACCAAATCCTTCTGGAGATCTTCTCCTGGGTGACCATTCAACAGGAGACCTACTTCTTAATCTTAAAGGAGATTTTGAACGAACAGGACGAAAAACTTTGCCCTTGAAGGATGTGATATTCCTGTCCCCCCGAATAAAACCGTCAGCTTCCCCATATGAAGGTTGACAAGCAAACATTGGTTCCATATTATCATCCTGGAAGTCTCTCATGAACTTGTTTCCATGCCTCAATCCGACAATTTCTGAATCAGACACATCAATACATCTCGCAGGGCTAATGTTTCTTGGTATTCCACCAACCATAGGTTGGCCTCGAGCTGCAGGTCCATCTCTTCCTCCAGGGGAGCGCCTCCTCGAGGACAGATGACGGAAATTCGGTGCCTCATCAGTCAAAAGCTTTCTTCCTCCCCGCCCGGCACCACCAACACCATCCTCTGTTGCACCATTGTAATTTCTAAAATCTGGATTATATTTGTATCTGTTAGCACGAAACTCAGAAAAACTATTATAAACTTTTGAACCCAATTCCTGCTCAGAATCCCAATTGCCACTGATGTCATTGGAAACTCTCGCCCTATCCCGCGCAAAGTTTGATCTAGAGTTTCGAGAAAACATATCTTGATTCCTCTCTCTTGGAAATTTGTTAAAACCATCATCACGATATTCGTCCCTGGTGAAGGCAGCAGGTAAGAAAATTAAACCTCCTAAAATAATGAACACATGCAAAATGAAAAGAAATAAGCCAGTAGAACTTGCAAAATAAAGTTAATCACCTCCCTCTGAGTGGCTTATCTCCCTCGAGGGCAATATCTGGTAATCTTTTCCTTCCAGCTCGTAGCGGTATAGATCTATCAGCTATAGATCTTGCTTTGTCAGGAGATGAAACATTAGATCGAGCCAAATTTATGATCCTCCGCTTATTACCGTCGGATTTTCCATCGTTTGATACAATTTCACTGTTCAAAGATGTTTCTGCCTTGGGCAAACCTGTATCGGTCTCATCGCCAATTCCAGTAGAAACAATACTGTCAGTTTTTGCAGCCTCTTCATCAACAAGATTAGCGGTGGCGATGGCTTGACCATATGATGGATCTGATCCCAGGTCCTTTGATGGACTTTGGCTCACCGAATCATCAAGCACCTTTCTGCCAGTTGTATTCACCGGACTCGTCATTTCAGAATTAACAGCACCTGTTTCAATTGGAGACGATTCTTGCAAATGGGAAACTTCATCAACACTTTTTTCATTGCTGCCCACATTAGCTGTAGAAAATACTATCATAAGGTTCTCGCTCATTTGACCATCGACCTGGGTTCGAGCATCATCCCCCTCTAGAGGCAGAGTAGCACTATTATAACAGGAGCTCTCGCCAAAATCAATTCTATTATACTCAGATTCACAATTGCTGACATTTTCAACTTCCGCCTTACCAGTGTCTCCCTCTGACGTGCTGTGCAAGACTTGTTCCCGGACCTCGCCATCCTCGTACTCATTATCATCTCGGTGGAAATGTTCTGCATCTACAGCCACAGAAGGACCAAGGTTTCCATCTGAATCATATTCAGAATCATAACAATCCTCTTCCATCATACAGGCAGATATTTCAATCTTTTCTCCATCGCTAGCAGCATCCTCAGCATTTTCCTTCAAACTAGGAGGGATCTTGTCAGTCACTTTGAAGCCAAGTTCTTCGTGATGTGCAATCTCAGTGTTCTCCGCTTCTGGTGCATTCTCCATGCTGGAAGGTAGCTTGCTACTACCAGGAGCGACATTTGTCGTAATAGTATCTGAACCAATCTTTATGGCATTTTCCGAAGTTTCCTGAATCTGAGATGATTCCCCCTCATGTTGACCCCCTTCTGCACAATGTTTGCTAGTGCCAACTGTATCATGATCTACAGCTGATTCAGAAGGACAAGATTCAGTTTCCAACATGTGATTCGTATCTCCAGCTTGTTTTACCAGTGAGCATAACTCAGAACCATTTGACGTCTGTTCACAAGATCTAAGACATGCATCCTCGTTTGCTCTGGATGCTTCCATGCCCTCACAACCTGGCTCAGCTTTTATCGATCTGGAATTTACAGTAGTCTGTAAGGTCGTACAGATTGGACTCTCGCGGGCTTCCGAAAATTGCACATCACTGGACTCGCACTTCACAGTTCTATTGTCTACTGTCTTCACGACACTAAAGGACTGTTTAACAGACCCATCAACGGGTTCTGATTTAACAATCAACGGAGCAACAACATTCGGCTTGCAAGTTGACACCGACGTCTGGGTATAGTTCACCCCTGTATAAATGCTAGCAGATGAAAGTGGCTCTTGAAAGAGATTTGTTTGAAGAAACGATGGTTGGAGGCCTAAATTAAGAGAATTTTCGGATATATAATTATCACCAATTGCTCTGGAAGACATGGAAAGAGAACTTTCCTTACATTTGCTCCCCAAAGATTTCTGTTCTAAAGATTTTCCAGTCGACTGAGAAGAAGGCTTCATCTCATAGTTGCCGGCGGTGGCATTCAATCCACCATAGACAGAATCAGCACCGACACAGACTGAATCACCCGCAGAATCTTCCCATGCATCCATTGTTGTGTTAAGATCCCAATTTGACCTGTTAGCACAAGCATCACTGTTTGATCTTTTCCCACTGCCAGTAGATGGACTGCTTTTTTCATCGGTCAGAGACAAATCTAAAGAGATGTTTTCAAATTTATGTTGATCCAGGCAAGTCCCTTCACTCTTTTGGCAAGCAAGACCTGCATCCATCATTGACGAAGCAACGGATTTACCGGATTGGTCATCCACTTCAAGTTTGCGTTTGGTACAAGATCCTTCTACCGTTAAATGACAACTTTCGCTCAAACCCAGTGGAAAATCAGATCTTCCCAGCATCCGATCATGTCCAATGAAATTTTCATCCTTCATGGGCTTGTCCGATCTATCCTTGTCATCTGAGGAACCTGAAACAAACACCAACGTTGGTTCTCGGACGACTGCTGTAGAAAGCTCAAAAGTTACTTTGTCCATGCAATCATTCTTCTCCTCAAGACTATCACGCTCCCCTACACTAACATCGCTCACATTAGCTTCAATTATGTTGGATTCTTGCTTTTTGCTTCCTGGGGCTGCAGCAATGCCAGAAATTGAGGGAACAGAGCTAAAAGAAGCAACATGTCCCATCTGCGGCTGTTCATCAATTTTCTCTGGCAATGATGGTTCATGAGGTGGCGGAGATGGTTCATGAGGTGGCGGTGATGGCTCCTTAGGTGGCGGTGAGGGCTCCTTAGGTGGCGGTGAGGGCTCCTTAGGTGGCGGTGGCGGTGATGGTTCCTTAGGTGGCGGTGGCGGTGGCGGTGACGGTGGCGGGGATGGAGGACGGACAAACGGAAACCTTCGTTTCTTGATGGGAACTCCTGCACCATAATCACTAGAAGGAGGGGTAGCTGATCTAACCCCAGTCTGCCAACAAAGACTTAATCAATGGAGGTTTCAAATATTGGTACTAGCAAAGAACAACTCGTGAATAAAATCAACACCTCTTTGCTCTCTGAGACAGGCATAGCTCAAGGTCCTTATAGCCTTTCTCTATATTTTAGAAACTTACTGTCCTGTCTGTCCGACCATATGAGAAGCTCAATCTTCAACGATTCCTGAAAGCTTATACAGAACACCCTAAATATCGTATTAGCTACTCGAGATTACCAGTCCCAGAATTGCAGGCTGCTCTTGCTCTGGCCGGTCGTCCTCAACACCTGCACAAAGAAACGAACGGGGAAACAATAGAGATCAAGGCGTGGGTCAAATAAAGAGGATGCGAACTTCGAATGGTGAAACAAAGTCAAGAGGGAAAAGGACCCGTCCACAGGAGAAACAAGCGGCTAAGATATGCACAGACATAAGCAGCAGTAGGCGATGACGGTAGAATAAAGTTGAGGAAACCTCTAAAGCTAAGAAACCCCGAATCAGCTCCGCACAGACCATGATAAGAAAGCAGGACCAGAACAAAGAAAGAAGATGCCTTTTCCTACTCCGCAGAAAACCCTCGAGGTATATCCTGCTTCGTCTCCAAGAAACCCCTACAACCACGTATTCCTCCGAATCACGCCAAAGAAAGAAAAGAACAAAAAGCCAATCGGCCTTTTCACACGCACCCGGACGACCCGAACCCACCCTAGTAAAAATCAAAGCTAGACGACCTCCAATCAAACCCCCGGCGATCGAGACCCAGATCCAGACCGAGATCGGCAGGGCGTTGACTCCACACTGCACAATCGAGATCGACGCGCAAATATCCGGAAACACACCTCCCGATTACTCCCCCCCAAAAACAAAGAAGAGACGAGAACCACGCCGAAACGGAATCGGAAGAGGGAGCGGCGTAGACGGCGCCGCCCGGCGAAGCTCCCGATCGAGCAAAAAACACAGGACCCACTGCACGAGAAAAAGGGACCCGACGCGACACAAGCAGAGGACGGCAGATCGGAGCGGCCAGGGCCGCCGCAAGCGACCGACGAGATTCGCGGGCGCCGCCGCCGCCTCGCGGCGGAGGGAGGAGACTCACCCGATCGCGGCCGAGGGATGGGAGGAGGGAGGGAGGTCAGGCGACTCCGAAGCCACCTCCTTGGCGAGAGGAAGAGGAAAAGAGAGAGAGAGAGAGAGAGAGAGAGAGAGCGGAAGAGGAACTGAGGATAGAGAGAGAGAGAGAGAGAGAGAGAGAGAGAGAGAGAGAGAGAGAAACTTCGAAGGGAGGGGGAGGAGAGTCAGGAGGAAGTCTCTAGTTATGCTGTGTGATTAGGGTTTGGCGTTACGGGGGAGGGGGCCGATGTGGTGGAGCTTTATTAAATAAACAAATCATATAATATCATAAAGAATTCGGGAGGTGGGAGGCGAATACGATCCTTCCACGGGCTTGACTTTTTTGGGTGCTTGCTTGCTTGTTCGCCCGGGAGTCCCTTGGCCCCCGGCCCTTAGCCGACTCGGCATGCCAACCGCGCCGCGACGCGTGGCACCTCGCCGTCTCCCCCCTCCTGGAAATTCTCCCCCTCTCTACTCCTCTCCTCATTTTATTTCCGCCATTTCCCCAACTTTCTTTTCTCTTTTCTTTTCCTCCCCCACCCTTTTTTTTTTTAGAAAAAGCCACAAAAAACCTCAAACTTTTTCACTTGTAACACATTTATCCCGAACTTTTTTTTTGTGACACAAAAAATCCCAAACTTTACTATTTGTGACACATTTATCCCAATGCATTTAGTCTATGAGCATTTTCGTCGAGGGCAGCCCTCGCCCAACGCCGGCGAGGCCCCCTCGCCGGAAAGGCAAAAAAAGGAAGGAAAAAAAGAAAAAGCAAAAAAGACGAAAATGCCTATAGACTAAATATATTGAGATAAATGTGTCACAAATAATAAAGTTTGGGATTTTAAGTGTCATACAAAAAAATTCAGAATAAATGTATCACAAATGAAAAAGTGTGAAGTTCTTGGTGGCTTTTTCCCCTTTTTTTTTTTTTTCCTGCCAATTTGATTCGTCCCCTCTTCTTTTTCGTGCCGTGTCCACTGTCCCGCACCAAGGTTCCGCCCCCGCGGGTGGGGCCCGCCGCTTTCCTCCCCCCCCCCCTCTCCTTTCTTTTCTTTTTTGGGTGGTCGTCCAGAACTTTTTTTTTTCCTTTCCGCTGGAAAAATGGTCGCTTTCGCCAGTGCTTTCCTCCCCACCTTCCTCCCCCTCCCCTCCCTTTTATTCTACTTTTCCGTAATTTCTGGTCCCCCAGGGGGACAAAAAATATAATATTTATATATATTGATTGGCAGAATAATGGGCGCACGAGGTGGGGGCCCACGGGGACGCGCATCCTGGACGGACGTCAAATCGCGTGTGAACCCCAACGCGGAATTTCCTTCCGGATGATCCCCCGATTGGACAGGACTAGGCGCGATCGAATGATGCAAAGGCCGGTCCGGGGCATCGGAATCGAGAGCGATGGATATCGAATCTGGAGATGGAAGATGAAGGCGGGCTTTGCCGCGATGTGTCGAGCGGAGATACGCATTACGATGTACCTTACCTTACGTGGGTCGTCGGATACTTGGCAGGTGTCGCGAGGATATTACCGTTCATTGTTCTTTTTGGACTAGTCAAATCCATTAGGATTCTCGTCGTCAAATATGGCGCCTAGAGTATATACACGTTAATATCTTGCTTTGGAGACGTTTGAATCGGTCGCGTGTCATTATGAGCAAAGACAGCAGAGTGGTTCTCTTCTCAATCACAGTAGGCAAGAAAGAAATTAGTCAGCCCCTTTCGAATTTACCGCCGTAGCGTGGTATCAGACTCGAAACTTAAGCGCACCGATAAGTCCCGTGCTGCGCATAAATGTGCAAATTAGCATCGATCTCGATCATAATTTGACCAAATGAAGTAACTATTTGATTAGTAAGTCTGATTGGTCCCGTTAATGCTCGGACCCGATTTTTAAGGTAATTTTGGACGCGTTCCTTTGGTCGGAGGGGCGGTGTCTACCGTCATCCATTGGTGCGCCGTGTCGACGGACAGTTCATCAGCCACGTCGACAATTTGATGAGTTCTGTACCGCGACATCGCGTGCCAGTTGGCATCTATCTCGATCGTAACTTGACAGGATCAAGTAACTGTTTGATTAACGGGTCTAACTGCTCCTGCTAATGGTCAGATTTGTTTCTAAGGCAATTGTGGACTTGTCTTTTTCTTTTAATGGGAGGGGTGCCCCCTCGATATTGCATTTGCATACCATCACGTGGTCATTGTGTATCGCCGGCATCTTTGTCGTCATCGTCGGATTGTTCTCGTGGCTTAGGTGGAGCCAGTATGTACGGAGTTAGAGTGCATTTGATTCGACTTTTGAGGAAAGTCTTTGGGAAAATGCAAATACCGTTAGCCTAAAAAAATTTGGTGAAATGCAAAAACTATTTGGTAAGCTGTAATTGAAAAGTGCATTGGAAAGTAACTCTGGGGAAATGCTATTTGGTAAATATATGTTTTGAAAGTCCTTTAATTTGACCAATTTAAGTTTTTCAATTATAATTTGCTTAGTATTGAAAAAAAAAACCAACGAGGGAGATTTTTATATTTTCAAGTTGAGATTAACATAAAAGAGGCGTATTAACAAATTAGTTGGAATTTTGCACTCATTTTTTAATACACCAAAGGGTTGCATAATTTTTAAGTGTAGCGAGGGATAAGCATCGTTTGAACTCATAGAAAAATCTTAATCAATTGACGATACACTAGGCTCTTGTAATAAGTATACGATAATCGGAAGTTCGAGTCGAATCGATCAGGGCAAGCACGAATGAAGATCGCACAAGTAATTCTGTCGGAAGCTTTGGATGTAGTTTACATAAAATCGCTATCGAACGCCAGTAATTGGATCACCAACTTGATCATAGAGTCTGAGGTAAATATTCTCGTGACCATTCCATGACACAAAAGTCCAAGCAAGCAAATTCCAACAGTTCTTGGTCATGGCCCAGTAGCGCCGGTCCTCTTCTTTCGCTGTCAACCTCGCCTCCATTCCATGACCATCTCCAGCATCAATGAGGACCTCAATGTTCTTCGGCCTCTCTGCACTTGTCAAGTTCACCGATTTTGGCTTTTACCCACTCAATATTTAGCCTCGCACCCTTGAAGCTTGCACCCAACTGGAGCACTTGTAGAGATAATAACCCTATCACTCTTTGCCATTTCCCTAAACTTCTCGGCAGCCTTGGAGACAGCTTGAAACCACACCATCCCCTTGAAGCCTCCAAGCTGACGGCCTTTATCTCTCGCTTTGTACCAAACGGGATGATTGACTATTTCAACTTACGAAATGTTTCCACATCCTCAGCGATCTAAAATGTGTCTTTTGCTATCTTCTAGTAATATGAATGTGGACAGAATTGAGGGGCACGGAAAATGAAATGAACCATGACCAAATTTCATAAAGACAAACAACGAGCAACTTGCTAAAGCCGGATTTACGGTTACACTATCGACATATAAATTAGCCTTTCGAAAGAGCAAAAGAGATAACAAACGGAATAGCCTTTCTCCTCGGTACGTAGTCAAAATCAAGATATAGCTCCATGGCTTCATTTTTTCGACTATCAAACTCAGAGTACTCCACGATAAAAGCTCGGACAGAAAATCTTCCCATCCCAATCACGCTGACAAGCCCTAATCACGAGTTGCTCAGCTCAGTGACAACAACAACAATCCACGACCCAAAAGGCCCAAATTTCCAATAAACTAAAGAACCCTCATCACCTAAAAGCAATTGCACCCTAGCTAGACGCAAATTGAAACTAATTAGAATGGTAAAAAGGACAAAAAAAAAAAAAACGCACAGATAGGCACATGTAAAAGGAGCCAATTGTTGAGCCAGAGCATTAAGCCTACATCAAGAGAAATCTTATATGGGAAGAGAGGCAAGCGCGGTGTGAGGGACTAGAGCTCGAAGGTGGGCATGAGGAAAGAGAAACAAATCGCGTTTTGAGTGAAGAAACAAACGCACTAATAGAAAAGAGGCATAAGAAGCGGGAGAAGAATAACGGAAATGCCAAAACTTATGTACGACGCTTACTTTAATATCAAAAATTTCTTTTGGATCACTTCAGTGTCAAGATTTTTTAAAAACGATCACTTAAGTGCTAACTTTGGTCGGTTTGATCGGAAATCCGACGTGACATTTTTTTTATTAATTTTTGAAGCCAATGTGGCTTGCCGGAGATTTAGTCAACATGTGCACATCAAAACGACGTAGTTTAGCATATACACTTGGATTTTTTAAATATTTTTTCTGATTTTTTTCCCTTCTTTTCTTTTTTCTTATTCTACCTTTGGTCACTACCGATGACCGGAGGCCAGCAACTAGCCACGACCGGCTAACTAGCCTTGCCCGGACAAGGCCGTTGTTGCTTGCCATAGGCGAGGCTCGACCGAGGGAAGCCCTCGCCTAGGTGAGGCGAGGCCGGTTGTCTCCGAGGCCTCAGTGGCCTCGTCGGGCGACGCTTGTGGGAAGGTGACGCTTGACAAGGCCGCCGTGGCCTCGGCGACGGCCAGCCTTGCCAGATTTGGCGAGGGGAGGCCTCACCCTCGTCGGGGCTCGCCCGCCCTTGCCCAGGCGATGGTCGGCCTGGCCTTGCCTTTGGTGGGCAACAACGGCCTCGTCAGGGCGAGGCCAGGTGACCGGAGGTAAAAGAAGAAGAAAGAAAAAAAGGAAAATAAATTATAACAAATATTTAAAAAAATCCAAATATACTACATATGGAAATGCCGCATAGACTTATTATTATTTTTTAAATATCCAACTCATATTAAAATTTTAATTATAAAAGCCACGTATTAATTTGGTTGGAATTTCTCGCCGTTAGTATTTAAAGCTCTGTTCGTTTCAGGAAAAATATTTTTCGCGTTTTCCGGTGTTCGTGTGCGGAAAATGTTTTCCGTGGAAAAATATTTTCCTTCCCCACCCCCAAATCCTTCATTGTTTTCAGGAAAATGATTTCATCTTTTCACAAAAAAGAAATCATTTTCCTTCAAAGTGAAGGCAAAATTGCCTATAGGAGGGAAAATGTTTTCTGCAGGAGAGAAAGTTGATCACTGGTCACCGCCATCGGCCACCGGTAGCCCGCAGCCGCCCGCTGGCCGCCGCTGGTAGCCCGTGGCCGCCGCCAGTCGCCCGTCGCCGCGAGCCGTCGGGCGTCGCCGCCCCTGGTCGCCGCCCGCCCGCCGCTGCCAGCCGCCCATTGCCGCCGGCCGCTACCGGTCGCCGACCGCCCATCGCTGCCGGTCGCCCGCCGCCGCCGCCGGTCGCCCACCGCTGCTGCCGGCCGCCCGCCGATCACTAGCTGTCGATTGCCAATTGCCGCCACCGGTCGCCACCACCAATCACCGAACGCCGCCAGTTGCCAGACGCCGCCGGATCAGCGATCGCTCAACACCAGAAAATATTTTCCGAAAGTTTTTCAAATTTTAGCTGAACATCAGAAAATTGTGTTCTAGGAAAACATTTTTCAGGAAAATAACTTCCGGGAAAATATTTTCCAAAAAGAGAATATTTTTCGGCTTTTCCGGTATTGGGGGGGAAAACGTTTTCCGTAGGAAAATATTTTCCTTCCCCCCTCACAAAATAGCCTAAGTCTATGGAAAATGACTTCCGTTTCTTCAAAAGTGGAAATCATTTTTCGGAGTTTTTTCAAAAGTGGAAATCATTTTCCGGAACTTCTTCTTCTTCTTCTTCACTAAGGTTGCCGCTTGCTGTCGGTCGCCGGACGTTGCTTGCCGACCGCCGCCGCCGGATGCTGGCCGCCACCACTGCGGCCACAGGTCGCCGCCATCGGTCGTTGGCCGCTGGCAAAAAATATTTTCCGAAACTTTTTTATATTGGTTGCCGAACACCGGAAAATTATGTTCTAGGAAAACATTTTCTAGGAAAATGACTTCCGGGAAAATATTTTCCAAAAGGAGAATATTTTCCGTCAAACGAACGAAGCCTAAGTGATCGTTTTTCTTCCGATTTAGCACTTAAGTGAGCCGGCAAAAACTTTTGACACTAAAGTGAGCACCGTACATAAGTTTTGACACTTCTAGTGTTCTTCTCTCCATAAAAAGTTGTTGAGAGCAAGAGGAAGCACAAGAAGCCACATAGATGGGGTGGTGTTGTTTAAAAAGGGGCAAAAATGGAATTATGGTTGATAAGTGAGGGTAGGGTGGGAAAGTGACTTTTTTTCATTGAAACAAGGAGTTGCATTTCGAAAATGCTACTTTTCAAGACACTTCCAATCCTCTCTTGAGCCAAAAGCCTCCGGGGATTGCATTTCCCCAAAACTTTCCAAAAAATTTGTGAAACACCATTTGTATTTGCCCAAAAGCTCGTTGGAAAAGCAGAACTAAACGCATCCATAGTTGTGTTCTCAAGTCAGTGAAGGTGTCTTTATGGGCCCCGAAGAGCCATAGATTTGGGCCTGATCGAGTCCAAAAAAATTTGCTTGGCCCCTTCTTCAAATGGGCCTGGGCCGTGCTGCACCTGGGCCACCGGCCCAGTGGGCATCGCCAGGCCAGGCATCAAATCACCGGCGAAGGAATGAACGAATTGCCCAATCGAAGGGGCAGTTTCGTAATATCGGGAAGAGCGCGCGTAGATTTTTTTGCCTTTTGGGACCCGATTTGGCCCTCGCCAATGCGACGCCGTTAGCAGACCTTATAAATTCGGGCGAGACTGGTTGGATGCACTATTCTCTGCAGGGAGCGAAGGGCAAGATTAGGGTTTTTCAAATCGCGCTTCGCCGGAGTTCCAGCCCCGCAGGTTCGTGCCATCTCCATTCGAATTCTCGATCTAGGTCGTTGTCGGAGCATCTAGGGCTCCGTTTGGTCCTTTAGGTCGTGGACTGTTAGATTGAATCGGCGGATCTGAGAAAAGTTCGCGTCCTCGTTTTGCATCGGAGGGTTTTTGTTCATCGTTTGGATGGGTCCGGCACTGCTCGAGGTTGTCTACGCAGAATCGAGTTTACGGTTATCGTATTTGTGCAGTACCTTTTTCAATTCCTTCGACACCTTCCGGTTGGAAGGTTTCCGGCAGCATGTCGGCGAAATGAACTCGGTTTGTTCCGGAGGCTGTTAAAGGTTGGCGAAACGGGACTCGTTTATTTCGAGATTGTGGAGGAGCTTTTGATGGTTGCGTCGGCATGATGGGGTTTGGGTTTTGTGCCGGCTGGAGTGGAGTGTCCTCCATCTTTGATTTGATAATGAGCGCGCTTGGGTGTGCCCGAATTGCTGAAGTTGGTGCCATTTGATTCAGCATTTATATCAACTGGAGTGGAGTGGCTTTTCCTGAATCTTGATTTCCTATCGAGCGCTTGGCGTGCACGAACTACTGAAGTCGGTGTCTTTTGTGTTTAGTAAATTGGATTTGGCTATAGGCTCAATCAGCGAACTTTCTGTCTTGATTGTCTCAATACTGGTCGATTTCGATGTTGGTTCAGCAGAAATGCGCGTTTAGTTCGGTTGATGCAGGGATTGCATGGCAATTTACTTTTTTTCCACAGTGCAGGAAATATGCCTCGCTATGATGACCGCCGCAGCAATACGCGACTTTATGTAGGTCACCTGTCTTCGCGAACAAAGACACGTGACTTGGAGGATCTCTTTGCTAGATATGGAAGGTATCCAGTCGAAGTTCAATTTAGTAATCATCCTTATACTGTATAGATTCGTGACTTTTGTCAAATATGAAGAATGCATGTCCGGATTCGTGTTCATTTCTATTGAGCATATAACGTCTGAAGTTTTAGAGTTATTGAAGCACAATTCCTGGTTTTTTGTTGATTCAACTTGGTAAGTTCACATGTTGGAATTTATTTTTGTATCATTAGTGGTTCTTCGAGTAGGATCTATGTGGTTCAAGTACATTGGGACCTTAAAGCTTTTGGCCAATCCCTTTTATGTGCTTGACCTGTATTTTTTACTCTATTTTCTCTGCAAGAGTGTTCCACGCCTCGGCCTGTCCATGTGGTTAACTTGGATGATCTTGTTGAAGGTTTCTTTCTGTCGTAAGAGGACACCCTTGGTGGACTGGCCAGTGTTTATAGTATTTATGCATATATTAGTGGAAATGGCAAGATTCCAAAGTGGTGTTTTGTTAACCTTTGAGGGGCGAAGTATCAATCCTTCCTGATATCTTGATGGCCTTACTGTTTGTGGCAAACCGTTTACGCAGAATTCGTGCTGTGGATATGAAGCGAGACTACGCCTTTGTTGTACGTTCTTTCTTACCCATTCTTATAAGTCGTGACTGTCTTCTGGGTGTTTCGAAGAAAGGCCAGAACTACTTTTTGGGAAGTATATTTTTATGTATGGCTTCACGAAATGATAAAATGCAAAATTTGTCTATGTTTTGCTTCTTTCCTTTGATGAAAAATTACAGGAGTTCAGCGATCCTCGGGATGCTGATGATGCAAGATATAGCTTGGACGGCAGAGATTTTAAAGGAAGCCGTATTATTGTGGAATTTTCAAAGGGGGTGAGTGATTGGATGAACTCGTTTGGCTTTTTAATGTGTTGCTCAACTTGTTGCTTTGCTCTCATTATTTACTTTTATTTATGGGGCATCTAGGATGAGCTGCTTGTACTTTAAAATGGTGGATTAACTTATTGTAACTTTTCTTGGTATACATTACCCTTTCATGTTGAAGGAAAAAACTACCAAAGTGATGTCACTTTGCCCTTTCTGTCAGATCCATCACGCACAATCCTTGGTTGGAATTGCTGATGTTCTGTTACTGTGCTTTTTTGAAAATTTCTGCTTTATGTACACTGGGGGAGTGAGTCGTTCTTTTTTGGATTTGGGGGGGTAGAAGGGGGGGGGGTATCCTGTTTGCCTGCTTCATCTTGACGATAGAGGTTTACTTTATGTTTTGCCTTGTCCGTTGAATTATGATATTACTGCATATCTGGCACTGGTAACGAGGGAGTAGAATTATCTTGTTTTTGAGGAAAGTGATTGCTTATCTTCGCATACAGACACCACGTGCTCCTGGAGGTTCTCGTGATTACATGGGTAGGGGTCCTCCTCCTGGTTCTGGACGCTGTTTTAATTGCGGGATTGATGGCCATTGGGCTCGAGATTGCAAAGCTGGGGACTGGAAGAATAAATGCTATCGATGTGGGGAAAGGGGCCACATAGAAAGAAATTGTCAGAACAGTCCTAGGAAATTAAGGTACTCTCTTGTTGTTGTTTCATTTGTTGCTGATGATATCTAGGGAGTGGCAAAGAAGGCACTATCGCTATGATCCGATACTTGCTTACACGACTCTTTTTTTGTCCAGACGTGAGGATTACTCACGGTCACCTAGTCCTCGCCGTGGTCGGAGTAGGAGCCGAAGTTACAGCCGTAGTCGTAGTTACAGGTTTGTTCGTTGATTTCTTTATCTGTCATTTTAAATTCCCCTTTCTTAGAGAATTCTGTAGAAGTCTGGTGTAGACTATAATGATGATGCTTTGGTACTTCTACCCTAATTTGCTTGGGCGGACTTTCCTAATTTATTAGCATTATGTCTTGATTCGCTGGGGTTGACTTTTTCTAATGTGTAAAAGGGGGTTGATCATAGTCGTTAGCATGCTGCAGGCCCTTCCCTGCCGTAGGCACAGCATGTTGAGTCTAGGTCTCCTGACATGTTTAGTTAGGAAGGTTGCAGGCTATTTACTTGGCCTCAGACTTTCACTACTGCTTAGTTTTAAATGATGATAATTCCCTCCTTCGAATTTCACTGCTTGTACTATGCTTTAAGCTTAGCTCCTACTATTTAAACAGACACTGATGAGACGAAGGTTGCTGGCTATCTATTAAGGTTCGCATGCATGTAAATGGGACATGCATCGTGCTTGACTGCACGCAATGTTAAAGAATTCGTTCTTTCTTGAGCTAGTTAGTTGATGAAGATAAACTTACCCTCTTTACATTAAGATGTAGGTGGATTCTGTTGAATATTGAGGTCGTGTGATTAGTATCAATTGTTTCTAGTAGGTCAATCTCCCCTGCAAAGAGGGAGCGGAGTTTTGACGATGTCGAAAGAAGGCCAAGGAGCCCTATCGGTAGTCGCAGCCCTAAGCGGGGAAGGAGCCCTATTGGGAGTCGGAGCCCTAAGCGGGGAAGGAGCCCTATCGGTAGTCGGAGCCCTAAGCGGGGAAGGAGCCCTATCGATAGTCCTATCGGCAGTCGGAGCCCTAAACGCGGAAGGAGCCCTATTGGTAGCCGGAGCCCTAAACGCGGAAGGAGCCCTCCAACCAGAGGAAGAGATTACAGCCCAGCTGCTGATGAGAGAAGCCCCCCGAGAGACAAAGTTGATCAATCCCCCGAAGATAAGAAATATGCTAATGGGTCGGATTATAGTAACAGCCCCAGGAGGAAGAGCAGGAGCCCTGTCAATGATGCCGAAGCTGACGGCGCGAGAAACTACAGGAGCCCTGCTGAGGAGAATGGCCGCAGTCGCAGCCCGAGTCCCATGCAGAGGGACGAAGACGGCCTTGCAGAAGATGATGATAATCGCGATTCTCCAAGAGGCAGTGAGTGAGCATCGCCTGTGTGATGCATGACATTTGCTAGTAATTCCTGGTCTTGTATGGATAGAACTTATTTGGGAGTTCTGCTGCTTGTTTAGATTTTGCCGACGACATTCGCAATTTGCTCTAAGGTTTTCTTTTTTGTATTTCTTTCCGGAAGGGACGTCGTATTTATCGGAGGTAATTTGGGTTTGGACCTTAAGGATATTTTGTAATGCTCTTTTCTTTTTCTCATGTGTTTTGGATGGATCTGCCGTAATTTTCTCTGGTATCTTTGTTGTTGATGCGCACGCGCTTGTGTAAATGATAATAACTCTGTTTAATGATAATCACTCTGTTTTTCTATTTCTATTCCAGAAATAGATTTGGAACAGAAATCTTTTTGGTAATGCAATTTTAATTTCTATTTTTTGAACAGAAATCAGAAGTAAAAATTTTATGTTTTTTTATTTTTGGAACAGAAATGAGAAGTTAAAATTCTTCTTATCTCTTGTCCTCGTTACTGGCTGATCGCCTATCACTTCTCACTTGTCGGTTGTTGCCTCTCGCCACCGATCGTTTTTGGCCGTCACCCACCTCCCACTGTTGCTTGCTGTCCATTGGCTACCGTCTCCCGTTGCCGGCCACCCACCTCCCACGGCCGCTCATAGTCCATTGGCCACCATCTCGCCCCATTGGCCTCCCTCCTCCCCCCGTTGCTTGCCTCCCACTGTTGGCCACCGTCTCCCGCTGTCGCCCGCCCGCCCGCCCGCCCGCCCTCCTCTCGCCGCCCACATTCGGCCGCCGACCGATGTCCAATGGCCACTGTCTCCCGCTGCGGCACGCCTCCCACCGTCAACCACGGTCTCTTGTTGCAAGCCTCCCTCCTCCTGTCGTTGCCCACCTTCGGCCGCCACCCACCTCCCACAGCCGTCCGCCACCCGCCGTTCGCCGCCGCCGCCCGCCGTCTACTCGCCGGCTATTTGAAAGGAAAAAATTTTGTATCGTTATAAAATAAATTTTTGTTTCTGAAACAGAAATTTTGTGTCATTATCAAACGTGTTTTTTGTTCAAAAACTAGGAACAGAAATTGATTTCTGAACGGAATAGTTGTTATTCGCGGTCTTAGAAATAGCCGAACACATGTTGCTGTTCGAATGGGGACAATCAACCTGTCATGGAAGAAAATCTTCCAGCGACAATGGTTCGGTCGTGCGAAAACTTTTTTCCTTGGCTACTTTGCTAGTGATGGTCCAGGTGGAGTTCGTTCAAGGATGGATCCTTTTCTCGCAAAAAAGGTAGACGCTCCTGCCTACTTTATCGTCGATGGAGTTGTGTTCATTCCTCTAAAGCTTTCAGACGTCCATATCACTTATTAAAATCGAAAATAAGCCAACATCTATGGGCGAGTTAAGTTAGCTTAACTTTGCAAGTACCAAAATCTGGACCTACACTGGCAAACATGATAATGACCTGTTCATCATTGTTGCTCATTCGTCTAGCTAAAAGCATGAAAAACAAAATTCCAAGCGATGAGAGGCGGAGGGCCTCCCTCCCCCGCCCAGTTTGCAGTTGGTGCAATTTGTATGAAATTTATGTTATGAGATAGATCTTTTGTAAAACCGCCACGCCCTCTTCCTCGAGCAAGGGATCGGAAATCTGTTTTATCTTGCATTATGGGGCTAGATTTCTGCGTCGGCCGCCGTTTTCGGGCCTTGTCAAGATTTTGTTTGCAAGAGAATCGTCATAGAATGATCTCTATGCTGATCATGGCACATCTGTTGTTATTTAGCTAGAGCGTGTGCTTTCTCAACCGAGGCACGATCGACTTTTACAGGATCATCGGAGACGGAGCAGCTTTGAGGGGTTAAACGTTTGTTTTTAAAACGCGAGTGCGAGACATAATCCGTCCTCGAATCATAGTCTCCCGATGAAAGTAACTCCCGAGGCCTCCGCTCGCCTTCTTGTGCGAGGAGCTTTATTTGATACATGCGAATGTGAGTGATATGCTTCCATTGGTGGTGATTAGTTGAGTCAAAGGCTCGAATATCCCGAGAAAACCGAAAAGCCAACCGGTTAGATTGCATACGCGAAAGTTCGTACTAAAATTTATGCACGCGTGCGAACAAAAGGATTTTGTAATAAATTTGACTATACAATAATAATAATAATAATTAATGGACAAAATGATATTTTGAAAAAAACCATCTTGCTATTTTTGGCCAAAAAAAATGGCATTGTTAATGAGCCTCCCGAGACACTAAACAACCACGTCTAACGAAAGAAATATTTTCAGTTTCAATGCATTGATTTCACGTTACGACAGAGACAATGATTCGAAAATGATAAATTCAATAGTAACAGTCAACCAAACAAAAGACAAAAAAAAAATTGCTACCAATAAATCTCGAGAAATCTCGGCATAAGCTATCTCCCCCATGAATTTGTCTTCTGAAGTTTGAAAAAAGGAGGGTCTTAAGTTTGGAAAAATCTCGCCAAATCGACACCAGACCCTTAGGGCGCGCATGAAATCCATTCTGGAGTAGAAATTCTGCTCCAGAATGCATTCCGGAACATAAATGCATTTGTTAAAAAATTTTCGGAATGCATTCTGGAGCAATTTTTGTATACTGGAATAAAAATGCGTTTGTTAAAAATACTTGATTTCAGAATGCATTCTTGATTTCAGAATGCATTTTCGATTCCAGAATGAGTTTTGGGAAAGAAAAAGAGAAGCTACTTTTTGTAGCTTCTCTCTTCCAAATGCATTCTCCCTATTTTCTCTCTTTTTCTCACTAATTTTTTTTCAAAAAATGCATAAAAATTGAAAAATTCCAGAAATTTTTCAATTTTTATCCATTTTCTGAAAAAAAAAACTAGTGAGAAAAAGAGAGAAAATAAGGAGAATCCATCCAAAAATTCCAGAATTTTTCAATTTTTATCCATTTTCTGAAAAAAAAACTAGTGAGAAAAAGAGAGAAAATAAGGAGAATGCATTCTGGAAGAGAAAAGCTACAAAAAGTAGCTTCTCTTTTTCTTACTCAAAACTCATTCTGAAATAAAAAATGCACTCTGAAATCAAGAATGCATTTTGGAATTAAGTATTTTTAACAAACGCATTTTTATTCCAGAATGCAAAAATTGCTCTAGAATGTATTCCGGAAATTTTTTAACAAATACATTTCTGTTCCGGAATCCATTCTGGAGCAGAATTTCTACTCCAGAATGGATTCCATGCACGCCCTTAGTCATGTTTCATCAAACAGATTTCTCATTTAAAAAATAATTTCTAGCAAAAATTTCGAAAATTAATTTTTAGCAAGAATTTGATTTCTGAAGCTTACCATTCGCGCCCTTAGGTGTCGCAAAATCAACGAAAATTCCGACACAGCAAATTTGAAAGCAACAGCAGTCACGCGGACGCACGCGATTCTGGAAGAAATAATTAAAAGTCTTATTAATCTTCCCTCCGCTTGTCCCATTCCCTCTCCGTGTGCACGCTTCGCTCCTGCTCCCCCTCGTCAACGCCGTCGCAGTGGAGGAGGGGCAAAAAGGGCGGTGAAGGAACATCCTTAAAAATTCCGTGCGCCCCACCTCTCCCGATCAATTCCCACCCTCGAAAGCCCGCTCCCCCGCAACATCCGCGTCCTCGAAATTTGAAAAAAGGAAGAGGAACATCGCCCTTTCTGACGAAACTGCCCTCCGTCCCTCCTCCTCCCTCCCTCCCTCCCTCCCCTCTCTCTCTCTCTCTCTACCTCCATCATTACGTTCACTAAATTCTGTACGCCGAAAAGGCCCCGAATCCCGCGCACGCCCCGTCCCACATATTCTCTCTCTCTCTCTCTAGCTCCCTCTCGAAAGGAGCGAGCGCGCACTATCATTGCTCTCCAATCGATCGCCAACTCGCAGTCGTTCTGCCGGCCCTTTGACACGGTCCCTTTCCAATACTCGGTAACGTAAACGAACTCCTTCTCCTTCCTTCTTCCTTCTTCTTTGTAGTTTCTCAGCGTCTGCCTATCGTCGCTTGATTTTCGCCGTCGCTGAATCGCACCGAATCTTCTTACTTCCTTCTCTTTATTTTTTGGAATTTCGAACGATTTTTTTTTTTGAGTGAGGGGGGGGGGGGGGGGTTTTGCTCATATGGTAAGTTCGTAACGTCTATTTCTTTGGCCAGATCCTCTTTTAACTTCTCCTGCGTGCTCTCGCGTTTATTCTCTCCCTCCCTCTCTCTCTCTCTCTCTCTCTCTCTCTCTCTCTTCAAATGCAGGATTCGGTCGAATCGTGAGGCGCTTGCATCGGCCGGCGAGGGGGGCGGCCCCGTTTTTTTCGACCGTTGGGGGAAGCCGATCGGAGTTGGGCCGCCGCGCTCGGTGAGACGTTTCTTTGTTTCTGCTTGGTTCTTGCTTTTGTTTTCCTTTCTGTTCCTTTCTTGGAAATCTGTGGTGCGCCGCTCTCCGTTTTCGCTGTTTTCGGTTGAATTTCTGCTCTTCTTCTTCTTCTTCTTCTCCTGCTGGTGGTGGTGGTGGCGGTGGTGGACTTCGTCGGCCGCCGGGGCTCATGATTTTTCTCGTCGAATTCTGCTCTTCTCCTCATTTTCCTGCCTGATTCGGTTCGTTCTGATTTTGCCTCCATCGGATCGCATAGCCAGCTTTATACAGTGTCGATTTGGCACAGACGCATTCGATTCGACGTTTCTGCGTGTTTTTCCCTCGCCTAATCCCCTCTCTGTTCGGCGTGGCTGCGCCTCGAGGGTTCCAGGGTTTTAGAGGAACCGCTAAAGAGTCATTAGGGTTGATTCTGTCTTTTAAGCCCAGGTTCTTCTGTTAGATCCTGGGGAAGAGTGGATCGCGATCGGGGGCACTGACACTCCCGTTACTGGAATCTCGTAGTTAAATCTGCCTCTTGAATTTTCAATTGCTGACAGTAACTTTTTCTGATTTTTTAATCCCAGAAGATTCGTGCTGCTTTCGTTTTCCTTATAGCTTTTCGAGTCTAAACTAGTCGTTGGGATACATGGGCATTCCATCATATCGGATGGCTACTGTTAAACTCGAAAAGATGCGGGGAGTGTGCTTTACTAAGAAGTTTTGGGGAGGGGAACTAGTCGAGGCGCATGAAAATTGGTTAAGATAACGGCTAAATGAACTCTAATTTGTCGAAATTTTCTGCTTTGACATTGTTGTCCTTTGAAATATGACTTAGCATTTGATTCTTTAAGCATCCATTTGATTATCCAACCTTCTAGTGCAGGGCGGGGTTATTAATATGGTACTTCATTCGTTTCCTTTTGGGTGCTCCTTACTCTATGCTTGTTTATCAGTGGGATAATTAGAGCGAGCTGATTGTCAGGGTCGACATGTGGCCTGAAATTATTTCTCCGTCGTTCTGAAAAGTGAACAATAAAAGTTCAATTCTTCTTACTTATAATGGGAATCTTTTTTGGTGTCGACTTAGATTTATGATCTTGGAATTAGTCTATATTTAATTCATGTAAGTGACGCGGTTAATAAGTGTGGCCTTTCATCCTTTTTAATGCTGTTGCATCTTTTTAAGTATTTCAGGTGCTTCTCATGACTATTTCCATGGTAGGCGCTTCGTATGTTTCTCTACAATGTTTTATTTATTTCTCTCTTAAACTGTTATTTGCTGTATGCAAGCTCCTCCTCTCGCTCCTACCATCTTATGAATAGCAGAATAATGGTTTGTTATGTTGTGTTCCAGGTTCCCTGAGCCTTGTGTCAGCGCAACGTTTACGACGAGGTTGTATTCATATGCCAAGATCCTTAATGAGCCAGCTTGACGCATCCTATTAAAGATTTGCAGATGAAAAAGCTTTTCTTTTTCCGCTCATCTGCTTCCGGCAGTGGTAATAGTGTTGGGGATTCTCCACCGTCAACGGATAAGACATGCTATCCCCTGTTTGACAACAGGTTGACTGATCAAGCTGGAGAGAAGTGTGCGAGTAATTTCCGAAACCCTAGAGGAGGTCTGTTCACCAAATCTCGAAATCAAGCATCTGACAGTCAAAGCTCAAGTACATTTTCAGGTTCAGGACTTAGGAAGAGCCGCTCTTTGTCTTCTGCTAACTTCCTCGCAGAAGCTTTGGAGCAAAAGAACTCATCTTCCTCTTTGAGTGATCAGAGCAGATCTCCCACTCGACATCAGCCTTCTGAATATTCACCTCGGTAAGAGACTTGGTTCATTGGAACTTGTTATATAATGATCTATATATCCTGGTGTGCAACGTTCTTTCTTTTTAATATTCGCAAGAGTCTAATTTAATGGGTTTCTGTCAGTCGTCGGACCATTCCTCCGGAGAAGCAGTCCAAGCTGAAAGAGTTTGATGAGACAGCTTACAGAAATGGACATGGGTCCAGGAAGCCAGGTTACATTGTCCCCTATGATGATGCATCGCTCTCTTCTAATTGCTCTAGTAGAGTTTCAAATAAGGTTGTGGACCGCTATATTGATGGTGAGCAGCACCAGGAGAGGAGCAGGCCCAAGAAAACTTTTCAAAAGATACATACGGGTAAGGATGGTGGGAATCGTCCCCCACGTGTCCAGTATACAGCTCCCACTTCACCAACTGATAGTGTGAAATGTAAACCAAGGGCTCAGTCGTTTAGAGAAGCTAAAAGTGCTTGCCTTCACTATTCATCTGGAGATTGGGTAGAGAATGGTATTGGTCATGAATCCCCCAGAAGGCTTGCTAAGAATGTGATCGAGAGACTCACCCAAACTACAGTTTTCCCTAAAATAAGTTCAAAGGAGTTCGACCATGATAGTCCCATAACAATTGAAGATATCTATGGCGAATCCTTGAATAAATTCTCTATCGGGGAGGTAGTTATTCAGGATGACATTCCTTCGCATGAAACAGATGAAACTACCAAAAGGTACCATAGGGAGGATTCCTCTGGCTTCCACACGCCACATGTCTGCCCTATGGAAAAGTGTGAACCTTTGTTCACCGATGTAATTGGACAGGACATGGACTTTGAACTGCAAAGGAGGCTTGAGGGAGCACAGCAAAGGGTTGCATTCCTTTCTCGGGAAGTTGAGCAGGATCACTTTCTTATTGACATTGGTTTTGATGTGCCAACACTCATCCAGACAATCAGAAACCTTTCAGAAGACAGAATGAGCTTGGCCGTGGAGGTTTCGGAACTTTTGCAATCTAGAGTTTCTGACAGGGCTTCGCTCAAAGAAGAACTGAGGCTGGCAAAGATAGAGCTCGAATCAAAAACCCGGAGACTGGAAAAGGAGAAGAAGGAGCTGCAGTCAGGTTTGGAGAAGGAACTTGACAGAAGGTCGAGTGACTGGTCATCCAAGCTTGAGAAATTCCAGCTAGAAGAGCAGAGGCTCCGTGAACGTGTTAGAGAGCTAGCAGAGCAGAATGTTTCGCTCCAGAGGGAAGTCTGTTTAATCAGCGAAAAGGAAACAGAGTGCAGAAGCTCAATGACATATTCAGAACGGAAAGTGAAGGAGCTAATGGAAAAACTGGAGGAACTTAGCGTGAATAATCATGAATATGAGCGAACAATCTCTGAGTTACAAGAAAAATATGTAGCAACAAATGAGAATGGAGAGTTGCTTAAAAGAAATTTTCAGGAGAAGGAGAAGGAGTGTAAGGAGTTGCACAAATCAATAGCGAGATTAATGAGAACCTGCAGTGACCAAGAAAAATCAATCGAAGGGCTTCGAGAGGGATTCAGTGAGGAATTTGGAAAGCAGCGATCTCTGGAAGTGACTGACAAGCACTTGGCGAAATTGAAAATGGAGCAAATCAGGCTGACAGGAACTGAATTGGCTTTAAGAAGAGAGTTGGAATCAACTAGACGAGAAAAGGATTCTCTTCGACGTGAGAATATCAGCTTGCTAAGCCGCTTGAACTGCAATGGAAAAGATTCTGGCGACTCGATGTTTCAGCTAGACCAGGAAATCTCCACTCGTCTTTGCTGCTTGCAAAGTGAAGCTTTGTCAACACTAAATGACAGCTCCCATGTATGTTCAAAGCTACTAGACTTCATTAAATTGGAATTCAGCCACATTAAAGTGACCAAGCAAGGTGCGGAAGCTATAAAAAATAGTCTAGATGAGCAATTCATTGTTGAATCGGACATGAAAGTGCACGGGATCAAGCGTAGAACCGAAAGCTTAATGAGGAGTCTGCAAGCAATGTCTGGCTTGCTTCGTGAGAAGGCAAAACCATTTTCTTTGAAAGATACACAGGGTGCTGATGCTCATGGTTCATTGCAGCTGAATGATCAAACTTGCGAGGTGAGTTACGAATCAATAGTTACTAATTAACAGGTTGACCTGAAATGGCGGACTTTAGATGAAGGCTCATGTATGTGCTATGATTAGGCTATTTATTTTGCTGGTCTTTCCGTCGTTATTTACCTGCGTACGCATATCTTTTATGCAGCATTTATTCGCCTGCTCATGCTCGATGCATGATGGCTTATAGTAATATCCTCAAGATCCGACTTTTAGTTCGAACATCCAGTTGACAGTTCGCATTCATCTGAAGGATTTTACTCTCCATTACACCCGAAACTGTTGCTCCACGACTTCCCCGTAGAGAGTCCTGACATATTTTTCTGTTCCTACCGCAGGATACTTTGATTTCAGAGCTTAAAGCAGAGACTTTGATGACGAGCTTATTGAGAGAGAAGCTCTACTGCAAAGAGCTGGAAGTTGAGCAGCTCCAAGCCGAACTTGCAACAGCAGTGAGAAGCGCTGATATCCTCAAATACGAAGTCCAGAACGCATTAGACAATCTTTCCTGCGTCACCCACAAGTTCAAGGACCTGGAACTTCAGGTATTCCATTCCCAGACAACAACTTGTGCGAACGATCCGACACGCCGGATTTCGTTAGGCCGTCGTATTTGTTTTATCACTCTTGAGCATTTGATTTACTTCCCGAAAAACTTTACCCGTATGAATCTTGGAACAGATGCTGAAGAAGGACGAGAAGATAAGCGAGCTCGAGAACGGCCTGCAAGAGGCTCGGAAGGAGACGGGCGTCCTCAGGGGGATACTGCCTAAGGTGTCCCAGGAGAGGGACCTGATGTGGGAGGAGGTGAAGCAGTACAGCGAGAAGAACATGCTCCTGAACTCCGAGGTCTCCACGTTGAAGAAGAAGATCGACGGCCTTGACGAGGACATACTTGTCAAGGAAGGACAGATCACGATCTTGAAGGACTCGCTGGGCAGCAAGCCGTTCGACCTCCTAGCGAGCCCCGACTTCACCCGGGAGTTCTTGTTGGAGTGACGCGATCGCGACTCTGCCGTGGTTCGCACTGTGAATATATATGCTTTACATTGCACCTTTCGATCTTTTTACTAGGGAATTGGTTTGATGCCAAAGGAATTCGGTACATGTTTTCTTGCCTGTTGGTTTTAGGAAGTGAACGAAAAGAATGAAGCGATTCTTTTGTTCATTCTCTTACTTAGTTCTGTCTGCAAAGTGAAAAACTCTTATAACATTCCTGCAATGAAAGAGAAGACACAACCTCGTCTCCATATGTACATTACAAAACACCGACTTATCAAACTTCTCCCCCGACAGGAATCAAGAGAGAGAGAGCGAGAGTGTTTGTGTGGAACTTTTCATGGGTGCTTGGGCACAGGATCGACGCCGACCGACCGGAGCGTCTCGGCCTTCGGGCGGTGCGCAAAGGCATCCTTCCTGATCGGGTTGGGGATGACGGCCTCCCCGGTGTCGAGGTCCTGCACGTGCTCCACCTTCCTGAAGAAGGACCGGGTCAGGAAGTTCTCCGACTCCTCCGCCACCCGCTCCGGCTCCACCACCTCCGGCACTGTCTCCCTCCTCGACTTGTTCACCCGCACTGCCGGCGAGTGCATTATCTGCTGCTTCGACGTGTGCAGCCCCAGAGTTACCGACAGCGGTATCATCCCTGCCGCCACGCACAACGGCACGTACTCCCCCTACGGCTTGCCCGTCCCCCTCTGCTCGGCCCGCCCGACATCCCCCGCCGCCGCCGCCGCCGACGGAGCATAGGCCTTCAGCTTTGGCGCCGTGGCGGTAGCGTAGGACACGCCAGCACCGACGCCCCTGGCGCGGTGCAGCATCGAGTACAAGGGGCTCTGCGAGATGAAAATGCAACGAGCACAGTTCGTTATTCGGGTCGGTCAGAAAAGAGTGGAAAGAGAACATTAGAAAAGACCGTCGGCGACGTACCGGTGACCGGAAAGCCATGACGGACGCGCTGGGCTGTGCAGCCAGAGATGTGATGTGATGCTCGTCTTTGAATCAGGATTGCGGATTTGCTGTAGCAGTTGGATGGATTTTGGGTTTGATTCGAATGAATTTAAAGGGTCGACACACAGAGAGAGTGTTCTGGAGACACGTAGCGCCATGGAGAAGAGTGGAGTTGGCACTTGGCGATGCCGGGGAAGGGGGACAGGATCGACGTGGCAGCTTCTCAAAGCGCCACGTCGCCAATCAGTTGCCGTTGGGGAAACGATGACAGGTTAACTAGTTCATGAACCGATGCATGATTTCGCATGATGTCTCGCTTTGGTCATCCTCGGGTATCTTACGACCCTTTAAACGGTTTAACAACTCGCTAATTTTAGTCATTAGTCATTTTGCAGAAACTAGTTCGCTTGAGTAAATCCGTCAATTTTGTGAGTTAAATGGGTGAGTTAAATGGGTTATGAATATATTTAGAATGATAAAACTCGAAATAATATGAGTTTTAAATAAGTTCACGACTTATTTATGCCCAATCCACACCTGACTCTATTCACACTTTCTCTTTCTTGCTCATACTTGATTTCATGCTCGCTCGCTCCGTTCTCTCACTTCAGTTCGCGTATGAATTTTCCTAAATTAGGTTAGACGTTCAATATAGGTCGGGTTGAGTATGTGATGAATATGAATCGGATCGAGTACGAGTCACTAGATTTGTATTATATGAAAATGGATCAAATTTGGACCGAACCGTTTTCAACCCTCCCCTACCTGTTTGGCTGGTCTATTGTCGGGTCATGGTTTTCTTCTTCCCCGAGCAAGAAGGAAATAAAATGCACGGAAAACGTGATATTAGCGAATGATGTGCCGGGAAAATTACATATCCAACCGAACATCATCAATCACCAATGAAGTTACCTTTCTTCGACTTGCTTTACAAGGATGTATTTTTGTCTCGAAACTCCTTTGACCAAATGTTTCACAGGTCGGAGTATTCAATTCACATAATCACAATGTCAGTTAAAATTCAATTCAACCCAGAATCACATCAGTAGATTCAACGCTTCAAAATGACTGAAAACGTTTGGAAGGCCAAACGCCTGCACATAGAGCTTCCATGCACATATGACCAATGCTACCCCGAGATTAACCGCGATGAAAACCAGGTACACGAATTCAAAATGACAAGTGCAGTATGTTGCTGTCCGCATCCAATTTCTATTTCTTCATGGATCTTATGACAGGTCGGAATGCCTTGTCTCTGAAACCGATGGACGCAAAGGTATCATGCTCTTAGCAACACGAAGCATATTGACTCTTGCAACTTTATTCAGCTTGGACAATGCACAGTAAAGGGAATCACAAGGATGCAGGTCTCCAGAAGTTGAACGGCTTCTGATGCTGAAGATGGGGGCAAACGACAAAAGTTAAACATGAAATAAAACCATAAGCAGCGTTCAAGCTTGTTTAGAGAGTTGGCTTTCTATCAGCTTCCAACCTCGAGACAAGACTAAAGATTGGAGTCGATACGGCTGATAATATGCATTAAGTCATCCAATTCAAAATACAAAGAGAGATCAGGCTTTTGGGTGTCGTCACTACTTTTATACATGTAGATATGGTAACTATAGAGCAGAAAGCACCTTGGCTATTGGCATCCTTGTTCTCACTGAATCCACTAACGATAGGTCAATATCAGCTATCGCAATCCCTGTTGACACACGATCTGAAATAGAAACCAAAAACGTTAAAACAAATTCACGGTTGCAATTCCCCAAAAGCGAAGGAAGAATATTTCCGGAGCTACACTAGAGCGTAAATTTGTGCAGATCAGTGTATATAATAGCATTTCCAGTCCACGCAGACTAACATTGCTGAATATATTCTTCTGTTTGGTATGGAACTTAATACTAAAAGAGAGCAGTGGTGTAAAAAAGGTTTGTATAGCCAATCACAATGATGAAATAAGGCTAAGCACGTTGTTTTCCTGTGTAGAAGTCCCAATCACAGATCAGTCAGAAAAAAAAAAGGTGGAATTCGTCCCAACCAGGTAGACGACCAACTATGGTGCCAAACGGATCAATGATTAGTGTGTCGCCATAGCTCTCTCTCTTGTCGTTATGCTTTCCAGCTTGCGCAGCAGCTATGACCTAATAATGTATCAAGGCAGTGGTTCACAAAACAAAACATTACTTATGAAAGTGACTCAGACAGTGCTTCTACTTCAGTAGCCTTGCAAGAAGTAAAATAATCACGTACATAGCATTGAGTCTCGATTGCACGAGCACGAAGTAGAATTTCCCAGTGTGCCTCACCTGTTATCTTTGTAAAAGCTGCAGGCACCAAAATAACCTACAGATGGTAATAGCAACCTCATCAGATTTAGAAGAACTTGCAAATGTACATCCAACAAATCTGGCTGCTACCTGTGCTTCATGTTGGAACCTTAGCTGTTGGTAAAGCTCTGCAAATCTCAAATCATAGCAAACTGTCAGCCCCAGACGTCCAATGGGGCTGTCTAGAGCTACCATATCTTTTCCTGTAAGTAAAAAAAAAATTGAATTGGTGAAGAAATATAGAATTCAGGCATGTATGTAAGAAGTAATACGCATGACTTACCAAAATAGAGAAACAACAATCAAAGACTATAGAGAGAGAGAGAAGACCAATCACTCCTATAAAAGTACACCATCAAAGAATAGAGAGATTAAATAAAACGCTCACTATGTAACGGAAAATAAAAGAAAAGAAAGACTGAGGACTATGGTTTCTCACTTGAACAGTGTTCTAAATATAGCATTTGAATAATTGAAGTGGCCCTTTCTCTGAGCTGAGATTTACCTTTCTTGATGAACGGTAATTTGAACAGAGTAAAGAATCAAAAGATTTTCTGAATCAGCATAAAGGTGCTTACAGTAGGTGTATAAAATGTAAAGCACTATCGTAATATGATATTACTCAATGATCTCATAAGAGTATTCTATAGCATCACAAACCAAAGGTGACAATTACACAAAGCAACATGCTTAAACAGAAGATACTTAACTTGAACGAGCAGAAGAAATATACCTGGTTCTGTGTAGCTGCTCTCTTTGTATGACCTTCCGCCCGGAACATCCACGTCAAACCTTAGGCAAAAGGAAAAGAACACTTTATTTTGTGATTGATTCCACTGAAACGGGTAAATTGTAGCTCAACTAAAACGAAGAATTCCCATAACAAATGCAATAATATCCAACAAAAAGGTCTTGTAAGTGCAAGCAAAGTTCAATAGAAAATCACTTTAATTTGAGCTAGCTTTTGTTCTTCCTAATGAAATTATTCACAGTGGTCTGTTGTTTCTCAATTCAAACGACAAGATAAATTTGGCATCTAGAGACATGGAACTGAACTGGCATCTGCCACAAATCGAGTGGACAGAGACGAAGATCGGGTTAGATTCTAGATTCATTTGCATTAGGAATTCATCTTGTCTACAATTGCATCTCTCTCTCTCTCTCTCGTGCACACGCTTGCGCATGCTCCTGCTGTAGCCTGTTCATGCTGTTAACAGATGACTGGAAAACATGATAGTTGTGCATGCATGTGCACATGTATATGTCGACAGAGAGAGAGAGAGACGCAAATTTACATTTTTTGTGAGTAAGTTAAGAAAGCAAAATTGTGAGTGCGCATAGTAGGCAAAGACTGCTCAAGACATCTATCATCCTAGGAGCATGTGCATTAGCTCTGTTTAGTTATAATCCAGTGACGAAAGTAAAACACAATCTGATCTGGAAGTCTATAATACATTAATGCAACACAACAGGCAAATAAGTTGAAGGAAACTTATCATATGAAATTATATTTAAAGGTGTTGAAGTTGATAACCATACAAGTGTATCTTCCGATAAGAGCTCCTAATGTTACCAGCATCATCGATCACAACATGTGTGTTGCAGATATGCGCCTCTTCTGACCCTTTTTCTTGGAATCCTCCAAGTGACAACCAGATTTTCGACTCCCTTCAGTTGAGAAACCAAGTGAACGCAATTAAGAACACAAAAAAAAAGAAGAAGAGAAAATCGAATCTGTGACTCCATGATCCAATCGGAAAAGAAATGTGACAAAACGAAAAAACAAGAGGACAGGGTTCATGACCAAATGGACACTGGAGTTCACATATTCAAGCAACAAAGCATCCGCGCCATCCATCACCTTGCAAGAGATCGGTATTGTTGCATGATCGGTCCACCCAATGGTTCCGCAATTTTAACACTGTCCTCATCATTGGCACCGATGAACGAGAAGCCTTCCGGAAAGCAAAGCAATTTAGCCCCCGCAGAAGCTGCTTCCTTTACCAACACCGACCCGATTAATGTAAGAACAAACCACACATACGGCATTAACAGTATAAACCGTAATGGTTGTCTATGAGAATCAGCTTTCACGGAAGTTAACAGAGTCAACCACAAACAGCAGCGTCAAGCTCAACATAATCCACCCCTACCGGAAAGGAAAATTGCTCATGAGCAGATATAATCATCAAACATCCGATCGACCATCTAAAATTCATTGCCACACGACTTAAAGTTCACATACTTCATAGAAAAAAACGGGACTTTTGATAGCTAGATAAACGAGGAAGCTAAAAAACGAACTCCTTGAATCCTTCAGTATGATGACTGACCCACAAAGCGTAAATAAGAGTGCAATGAAACGATCAGGAACCCAAATGGAATAACATAAAAAGGGGGAAAGTAAACTGCGCGAACACGAGAGTTACTTGGACGAGGCGAGAGCAAGTGGCGAAATTGGCGGCGAGGTCGTCGATGGAGGTCATCTGGGCGGTGGCGACTCGGACGGAGCCGACGGCCATGGCGGAGACCGTGGCGGCGGCGCGTGAGATCGGGGACCAGGAGCGCGGGTGGCGAGAGGAGATGGCGAGGTGGGTCGACGATGTGATTGGTCGGAGAAGAAGAGTGGTGTCGGGATTGAAGCAGAGACCGAGTGGCATCGTTTGTTTCCGAGCAGCCGCACAAGCTGCCACCAGAAATTTTTTGTTTTTGTCTGTCCTTATTTTGGTTTTTTGGATTGAAGCTGTTGCATTTTGAGAAAATTAAAAAAAAATTTTGAGAGAGGGAAAAGAAAAGGAAAAAAACCCTGCATTTTGCATGAGGAAGAATGATACAAATGGTCCATCAATTTTTGCCCAATATGTAGTATTATCCCCAAAATTTTTTATTTGTCCAATATGGTCAATGAACTTTTAATTTGTTCAATGTGATATTTGAACTTTGGGTACATGTTCAATTTAGTCATTGGACTATATGAAAATGCTCAATATTCTCATTCCATTAATTCAAATTCAAGGGCAATATTTTACATTTTTCATATAATTCATGGACCATATTGAATATGTATTGAAAGTTTAGAAGCTACATTAAATAAAATTGAAAATTCATGGACAACAATGCATATTGAGATAAAATTCAAGGACCACAATAAACTTTTAAATTTTAGGGACTATTTGTGTAGTTGTCCATTTTATTAAATATCCTAGAATGATTCATGTATAAAGAAAGTCCTATTGATTAGAGTTAATTAAGTCATTAATATTCCATTACGTCATTTAAGCCATTAACTTTTTGAAAAGTGTATTATTGATATTTTACATCGGTCGGCGATAGAATTTTGAAGCCCAAAAATTACGAGGTGGGTAAAAGAAAAAATCCCGTGGCATTTTCACTCTAAGCATTTAAGTTTTGGAATTTGGGTTTCGCGTTTTGCAAATAGGTTTCACTACTTACGGTACGAAATCGAAATTTTGGAGGTGTAACACAACATTTAGGATTTTTCGAGTGTAATGATCTGTTTAACGTTCGTAATCCATGAGGTTGATGTCATCTAAGAATGCGTATTGTCATGGTAAGAGAGGGAGAAAGAGAGAGGTTTGGTTTGTCTGTGCTTTCTCTTGGTAAGATAAAGAAAGCTTGACAGCATTCTTCTTGGAATTTACTTTTGCTGATAGATAAACCAGCACGATTCCAAATTTGTCATCTTCCAGTTAACCTTTTTTTAAAACTTCTTGGAGAGCCAATCGTTTTGCACGTAGCGAGGATTTGTTTTGGTGAGTTTCACTTCTTATTGCATAGTTACTCCCTGCCTCTCTAGGATATATAACCCCAATCTTGTCTGAAGAGTGTTAGCTTCGAACGTAGCAAGAAGTGCCAGTGCCATCTCAATCCTCAAGACACACATTAGGTGCTTGCGGCTAGATGTATTTGAAAAACTCCCTAGTCTCAAACTGTATGAATCTCATACGCAGCATATCAAGCATGACATCATAAGATAGTATTGTATTCACTTTAGTCGACGCATCTGGAAACCGCTCTAGTCCCTCTCATCCAAGTGAATGTCGTAAATTAGGTCATGGAAAAGTCATTTCTTGCAAATCAGTTAGTTTTAACATCAATAAACAGAATAGGTTAGAAAGTTAATAATTTGATAATGCACATACATGAATTATAGTGCAATTTGAACTAGAGGGCCTTCAATAAGGTATACATTCTTCAAGTGCACGACAAATGCGACATTCCTGTGTATCCAAGCCAATCATCAAATATTAAGCCCGATAAATTTGAGAAAAAAAAACATTGAAATTTGCAAGATTTTGATACGGGATGATCGATTCAAAGATGGCCGTGCCGTATTTTCTAGCTATGTAAAAATCCTCACTTAATAAGAGGACAAAATGTATCTGAAATGTCAACCGTTGCCCATGGTTCTTGATTCGAAAGTACAAAGAAATCAATACGCTTACGTTCCCACAATTCTAGTGCCGTGAAAAATCAAAACTTTCGTTTTCTTCGCTCGATAAAAATCGTGTTTTTAAAGCACGATCCCTCGTTCGAATGACTCCAACCTTCGAGGGAATCGAAGAAAATATAAGAGAATCAAAAGGGGCAACGTCGATAGAAGTAAAAAACAGGGGAAAAGAGGGGAGAAAGAAAAAAGGAATCTTTTCAGTTCCGAGCCCCGTTTCCTGGCTCTTTCCGTCGCGGCCTACAGACGAGCAAATGTTGCCTAAAATGGTGGTCCGTTGAAAGGTCAAAGGGGGAAGAAAACCCACCCCTCCTCAAAATCACTGTATATAAATCGGGGAGGAAGAACAGGGGAAAGAGGAATGAGCGAAAAAGGCTGAGAAATTCTTCCCCATTGCCCACAGAGAAAGAGAAAGAAGAAGAAAAGCTCTCTCTCTGTGATGGACTAGAAACCCACCCGCCCCTCCATCCCTCCCTCCCTTTCGAAGCTTTGTTGTATCAGCTGTGTCTTTGGAACCATCCTCGAAAAGGTAGAAAGGCACAAAAAAAAAAAAAGAGAGAGACGACCCACGATTCGTTCTCGCCCTCATCTATTTATCCCGGCGATCTGGCATTTCTTTCGATCGGTCCTGCCGAATACCACCGGGTCGTTGCATCCACCGATTGGAAATTCGATTCGTTTCTTGTGACCCAAGATGGGTTATTGTCACCCAGGGCCGTGATTCGGAGTTTTGTTGGGTCTTGCGTGAAAAGTTTGGGGCGTTGATCAAAGGTAGGTGTTGGGCGCTTGAGGGTTGCCTGAAATTTTTTATCTTTACGGCGATCTGACCGATTCGTGCATTTCTCGAGTCTCTTCTAGAATTTGATGTTTCCTCCACATGGGTTGTATTTCAATGCATTGGATGATGGATAGATGAAAATGCGAATCAGAGAATAGGCAGTTTTGTAAATGTACTTTTCCCTCTGTTCTTATGGTGTCCTTTTGTTTCCTGGATCTTGTTTCCTTGGTTTACCACGACTCTTGCTTGATCCTCCATATCGTTCTTGTTTCAATTTGCAATTTTTGCATAATCTCGTTTGTGCATTATCACATGCTTTCATATCGATTATCTGGTTAACTTCATGCCATCGTTGCAGCTACCAAATGATGTTTCCCTTGTTCTTGACATTTTGCAGATTAATGGTGTCTGTGTTAAACAGTGCAAATCTGACTTCTGGGACTTGTGGCGTGGCTTTGAGAATTGCAACGAAACTAGAGCAGAACTTTGTCTTTGATATCATTTTTGATAAATATCTGAGGAATACATCGATTGCTGGATCATTTGGGTGATAACATGTAAGTTATGGTATCCGGATCATTGATGAGAATTGTATCTCCTTGTTGGAAACCTTCGGTCGAGGGTGACGACTCAGGAAAAAGTGGAGATGCGAGCGGTCGTGTCGATGGCCTGTTATGGTATAAAGATTCAGGACACCATGTAAATGGTGAATTTTCAATGGCGGTAATTCAAGCAAATACTCTACTAGAAGACCAGAGTCAAGTTGAATCAGGGCCGATGAGCTCCCTTGAATCTGGTCCTCAAGGAACATTTGTTGGAGTCTACGATGGCCATGGAGGCCCTGAAGCTTCCCAGTTTGTCAATGACCGGCTCTTCGACTATGTTAAAAGTACGTTTTCTTGCAGTTGCTGCATCTGGACTCTTACACATTAGCAAAAAAATTTAGCCATCGCAATTATTTTCTCATGGAAAGGAAAAATGCTGGACAGTATTTCAGTGTCATATTTTATCAGTCTAGCAAGTATAACTGTTAGGTTTTGGAATCATGACTGAAGTATATGATAACTATGTAAATGGCTGTGAATCGTCATTTTGATGTTTGGGGCCATAATTTTACCTAAGCTTCACTTCTGTTTGATTGTAGTCACATTTTCAAGTATATCAAACCGAGAAGAGCTAAGCTACATTTGAGTGAATTGAAGTGTAGCGTGAATTCGGAAGCAAACACTTTCTCCATTTCTGCAGTAATTTGTGTAGTATATAACGCAAACTATGAGAAGATCTGTGAATCGTTGCTGGAAAACTAGAAACTGCAGGTGGATTATAACCTTTGTGTTATCCTTCATTTGATCATGGAGATATGTGCAATTTTTTAGCTCGTTTGAGCTTCTATTAGACAAATATATGCAGCAAGTTTCAGTTAGATTGTCTAGGAAAGATGGGTGCATTCAGGAGTGATTTCCAGGAATTGCAAACCAACTCATCCATGATAGCGAGCACGAAAGCTTCTTGCAATATTGTATCTGCCTGTTTTTTGTTTGTTCTGGAGGTGTACATATGTCACTGTTCTCCTCCTCAATTGACAGCTGTTTATTTGCAGAATACACGTCAGAGAACCAGGGAATGTCCGCCGATGTCATCAAGAAAGCTTTTTTAGCCACGGAGGAGGAATTTCTCTCAATAGTAAAGAAGCAATGGCTGATTAAGCCACAGATTGCTTCAGTTGGCTCATGTTGTTTGGTGGGCATCATTTGCGGTGGCCAGCTATACATTGCAAATGCTGGAGACTCAAGGGTTGTGTTAGGACGAATGGAAAAGACTGTCAAGGAGGTCAAAGCAATTCAGTTGTCAGCCGAGCATAACGCCAGTTTTGAATCTGTGAGAGAGGAATTGCGTCTACTGCATCCCGATGATCCACAGATTGTGGTTTTGAAGCACAAGGTTTGGCGTGTGAAGGGTGTGATTCAGGTAATCTTTTACCGAACAGAACATCTTATTGAATGAACTGTTTTTTTCGTTTTTATCTTTTGTAAACTTAGTTTACGATAAATGCAACTTTACATTCATTGTGCTCGCATTGTTGGAATGCAACAGTTTTGACTTTTCTATGTCAGATAAATGGTTCCCTCCTTTTGGAAGTTTCTAAGTTACCATACTGTTTGTATTCCTGGTTTTCAACATTTTCCATCTTCTTCTTGAGTTTCTTCAAAATTAGTAATTGTGCTCACTGATGGTGTATTTGAAGTTTTTGAACTTGAGTCCCTTCTCTAGAGTGAGAAAAGTAGCCTCTTTCTTTTCATTATATCTGTTCTTGCAACATTTTGCTGGCTATAATTTGAATGTCAGCTACCATTCAATTTAGGGGGACTCACAGAAAAATTTTGTTGGCCCCCCATTTTAACTCATGCAGCGTAGGCAAATAATTCTGTCAATTCGGGGAATGCTTTCCATTGTCATTTATGATATGCAGCAATGCAATACTTAAAAGCATGTTATCTAGAAAATTTGTTTGTCATTTTTCAAATTGCTCTTCCTTTTTTCTCCTTCCGTTCCTCTATAAGGAATTAAGGATTTTTTACGTGGTTCTCTCTTGGTGGTTTCTCCTCTTAATTAGTAGGTCCTAATTGTAACTCTGAATGGTGGGTACTTCTGGAGCTGGGTTTTAGATCCCAGACAGAGGTTACTTTAACACAGATTTTAAAATGCATCTAAGGCTGTTGGCCAAAATGACGATAAATAAATACAGCCAAACTAGTTTTTATGTTAGTTTTTATAATATGCTCCAAAATTGTCTGACTTGAAGTTCGGTTGATTTATCCAATTGAAAATTTCCATTAGCACAGTGTCTCCACCATTAGTGCTTGTCGTCTGATGATGGTTACATGTTTCTGGCCTAACTATCATACTCCAAAACCAAAAAAATGAACTGGCTGGAAAATTACTTCTCAATTTTACCAACCGATCCGAAAGGTAAAAAATTACAGTTAACTCACTCTAGCTGATTACTTTTTTGTCTAACAAGCCGACAGTTTGGTATCTAAAAGCGTTACTCTACTTCATGAATTAAGGGCAACTGAAAAAGGATTTGTTGATTTAGTGTTCTTAGGGCACTTTCTTCAGTAATCAAATAAAGAAATCTCAATTTTTGAGACACTTGCTTATTGTGATTTACGTAGCCAGTAATTTGAAAGGAGAATGTTAAAGAGTGCCCCTTGGGCACTTGTTAAGCCTTAACTAAACATGCTTTGAAAATTTGGGATTTACTTTTTGAAGTAAGTGACTCTATTGAAATGTGTAATTCTCTCATTTTCAAAATGTCTTGCAAAGCGTGTTTCCATTTTTACTTAACTTAATTAGTGCCCCAGGCCAACAAGACCCGTATGAAAGAATCTCAACCTTTCAGTCAAGTATGCTTAACTGGTGATCTACTTTTTGTGGCCAAAGTAAACTTAATTGTTGAATTAAGGACACTTGTTAACTTTGTGCATATAAAAAGAATGTGGGAAGCTGCTGGAACTACGCAGCTGAAGTTTGTTTACCTCAGTTTAGGTTTTGACTTGACTGAAAGGTTATGTTTTCTATTGATGATAACTTTTATTTTATTGATGAAATAATTTCAAAAGATTTGCACCTTCTTGGCCAACAATTTATACACGGCAGGCAGGCAGGCTACTTAATTGATCAAACAATGTGTTTGAAAACCAAAGAGCTGCCTTATAAAACTGCCTTATGAGGGGAGGTCCATGTGGCATATACAAGTTGCTTTGTCACTACTTACTGTTTCGAATATGGCTTCGACAGACAGATATTCATAAAGTTTTAGAGCATTATTTCCTGGGTCATTCTTAGCTTGGTATAAATGCAATGCCATAATCTCCACATCCTGCAGTTGTCATTTTAATTCTAGGACTTTTTCATGCTGACATGTTGACATTTCCGTACTTGTTTGGAGTTGTAGAAATCCATAGAATCTTGATAAAGCTACATATGGTTCCTCGTGGATTGTTCTTCCAGCTTAAGTGAGATTTTATCAAGTACGAAGTTCACTTGTCAGTCTCTAGACATAGATAAGAGAGTTAGTAGTGTTGGTGGCATGTGTCCTGCGGTGTTATTACCGCAAGCTTTCGTAAGATGAGTAGAATTCATGACCTCAAGCTTCTTCAGAAAATATCGAAAAGAGAGTATGACCTTATTTTCTTCGCAGACAACTAGTATGATTTTCCATTTGATGTTTTACTTAATCATGGTGATGGTAGATTAATCAGCAAAGTTCCTATAAAATACCAGTCTGTGAATGGTGAGTGATGTTTTTGCTTAATGGAAAAAAAAATTCTGTATTGCAGGTTTCAAGATCCATTGGTGATGCTTATTTGAAGAAGGCGGAGTTCAATAAGGAACCTCTGTTGGCAAAATTTAGGCTGCCGGACACGTTTCACCGACCAATCCTCAAAGCCGAGCCTTCTATAATAGTTCAACAGATTTACCCTGAAGATCAGTTTCTCATATTTGCATCAGATGGCTTATGGGAGCATCTTAGCAATCAGGAGGCGGTTGACATTGTCCACAACTGTCCACGAAATGTAAGATATTTACCGCATTTCTTGAATTTCGTTATTTGCGAGTGAGAAAATTTTTCTAAATTTGCTTGAGGTGATTCCTCTGCAATTATCAAGAGTCGGACATTGGTGGATTTGCTTATTATCGTCTTTGGTGGGAGTTGGTTTTTTTGTTTCTATCTTATGCTGTTATCTTGAGATCCCCATCTGAGTTTCCATGTCTGTGCAGGGTGTCGCGAGGAAGCTTGTCAAAACTGCGCTCCGCGAAGCGGCAAAGAAGAGGGAGATGCGGTACTCCGACTTGAAGAAGATAGATCGTGGGGTGAGGAGACATTTTCATGACGATATCACCGTCGTAGTTTTGTTTCTGGATTCGCATCTGATCCGTCGCAGCTCCTGGCGGGGGCCTCTGCTCTCAGTCCGAGCAGGCGGCGGTCCCTCTGCAAATGTGAAGACCTAGTCAAAGAGATCGCAGAATCCATCAAATTAAGAATCGCATTTTCCTTTTTTGTATGAGAAAGATTTCTATAGTTTTGAAGTCCGGAGTTTCGAAAATGGATGTTGTAATGTTGTATAGGCACTTCTTGATCTTCCTCGCACGATGCTATAAGCCAGCTCTTTGTATTTGGACAGGACATTGCATCAGTGAAGTTTTTTACACAAAACAATAGTATATCCACTCATTAGGCAGTAAGTCTTTTTCGCCAAGCAAATCTCTTAAGGTTCCACCCGATCCTCCTATTAACGCTTCACTGCTTTAGTTCGATGAGTTTTTCTGGAGCACGGATCGCATGAGCCTGAGCTCATCCGACAGTGGTCACACGCATCAGGAGTATTTCACTCTCCCGACAAGCAGAGCATCAACGGCTACAAGGTCAGTGGCATCAACACTGCTACCACTCAGCAGCACTAGCCCACTGTAAGGTCAGCATAATAGATGCCACTGCCGATGAGTTAACTGGTTCTACTGTCTTATCTCGATCGGAAGAGACTTGTTTTTTCTGTTTTTTTTGGTGTCGTGACTTTCATCTTCTTTTTTCCCACTCACCTCTCTCCCTCGTCACGACTTCTATCAACCACGGGTTAACGGATGACACCACTCTCTCTCTCTCTCTACTCAAGCCACAACCATCCCTGTCCCTTCGTGACTACCAACCCCATCAAAGCCCGGCCGTCAAGCAACCACCCCATCCCCACAACTCTCTCTCTCTCTCTCTCTCTCTCGTGTTCAGTAATTACCGCAGATTAGTGGTGGAGTGAGTGAGAGAATTAGGCAGACTGAGGCAAGAGAGATAGTGATGGTGGTGGTGTTGGCAGCGAAAGGCTGGCGTGGCATTGTCGAGAAGGTGGCAGCGAAGACCAGCCTCACCCTTATGTAATATGTCCAAACTGCAATTGGCCAAAAAATTCTGATGCAGACTGCAAAGTGGACATGTATATAACTCAGTCAGGCCAAACCTGAATAAGATCAGTAATGTTCGCAAAGTTGACATACTTCCCGAGGGCTACACAATTCAACGAAACAACTTATCCAGCACTTTCTGAAGTCAAGAATGTGAATCCAACATCAATATCTGTTACAGAGTTTCCAGGATTTGTGACAAGAGAAACCCAATGGAGAACCCCATACCATATATGCATCCCTATGAGAGGTCTTCTGAAAGATAAAGATATTGAATTGTCGACCCTTTACACATTCCTTGATAGGCACAGTTTCCAGGACTTGTATAAGGATGCTGGTGAACTCTATAAAACGTTGAATCTACAAGAGGGGAAAAAAACCCGATAATATCTATCACTGACCTTTGCACAGATTCCAAAGAAAGAAATCAGTATATTAGCGTGCCAAGGAATAGTGTTATGAGTCAAGTTTACCACCATTCAAAACCTTAACTGAGGAGCACAGTGCAGGGACCAAACAAGTAAAAGGCAAGGTTGGCCAAAAAATGCGATCTGAAGGCTAAGAGTGCTGTTTAAGTAACACTTTCCATATCTTCTTCATATACACTATCAAAGACCATAATGCTAGCCCTGCTGAGGTATAGAGCAACACAGCTCCAGAAGCCACTAAAGATTCAGCTCCTCTAAGACTGCGGAAACATAGTTAGCAAAAGAGGATTATAATTGCAAATAGTCAATGATCAACCTCACGCTAAAAGTATGCATCACAGAAAAGAACAAACAGAAGCTAGAAGCTGACCTGCTGTCTCGAGTAGCCAGTAAAATGGTAAGTGCTGTCATCTGAGTAGCAGTTTTCCACTTCCCCAATTTATTTACAGCAACAGCCTGAGATATATTTGTCATTCTTATGGCACAATTTTATAACAGCTTTGATTCTTCATAGCAATTTTACTGCAGGAGTATACGTAGAATTTACCTCTAAAAGCTTGCTATCTTGAGAAGCAGCCCATTCTCTCACTGCAGACATGGTTATCTGAAAACATGTACAAATATTTGTTCAAATAATTTACCAGGGTATCCAAATCAAACAAGATCAACATAAAAAGAACTGGAATAAAGCAAAGAGAGATCATTTTGCATCCAGAGCAACAATTTGCAATCATAATTAATAACCTTTCAAGACCTCTACATATTAAATGAACATGCTGATATTTGCACTATCGAAAGCTATTAACAATTCAAAAAATTTACATCTCAGTACATGCATAGTGGGCTGTGTGGATTAGTCTGATTGGAGCGAAAAAAGAAAGGGATCGAACTGTTAATTAGACATACCAATGGATATATATATTGTCACCAAACAGATCATTCAGAGTTAGGTCATGATCGAAGTGCGAATAGATTTTAGATACAGAGTCTGTGAACTCACCTCTCTACCTATGATAGTAATAGCAGGTGCAGTGATTAGCCATGGCACCTGCCCAAACATAGAAATTTCCAAAGGCCTGCTACACAACAGGACCAATATGGCTGCGACCATAAGCTGCAATCAGTAAGCATGAGTATTAATGAACTCTTGCATGTTGACCAGACAATAAGCATCTCAATTGTTTAAAACTCAATCATACAACCATACCTTATCCGCAACAGGGTCTAGAAAAGCACCAAATGCAGAGCCCGAACCCATCTGAAACAAAGGTGAAAAAAAATAAAAGTTACATATAGTGTCATGTAGAGAATTGTTACAATTTCATAATCCCAGATAAAATTATACCTTACGAGCAAGGTATCCATCGAGCCAATCCGTAATTGCTGCTGCGATGAAAATGCCTGTTGTAGCAGTAGTACCCCACCGTGTATCCAAATAAAAGGCTACAGATAAAAAGCGAGGTTAGAATTCCTAGTTACTACAACTCTTTCAATTTACTAAACAACAAATACTTAAATGAACGATACTGCATAGGGAATGCATACTAGGAAGATTGGAATTCTGCCACGGCTAGCACAAATGTCAAGCAGCAAAAGGAATACCCTTTTAACACGTAGCTCACAAGCCCGTACAGTGCAGAAACTGGCTAATCACACTCAAAGATTACAAGGGAGTAATGAGCAACCAAGCTATATTTTTCTAAGACAAGATGCAAATCCACGCCAAACATCAGCACATGAAATGCATAGGCATGTAATATCTACTCAATTTTTTTCTTCCCCCGCTCTCTTCCTTTCTCTCTCAAACAAAAAGTCAGGCCAAAGCCACTTCTAAGCTTAATGCTCCAGTTGGATCATGGCTTTTAGCACAAAGATGAGGCGTCAAATGCAAAGACAATTAACGCTGCATTTGTTAACACATCATGCACACGCGCTTCGATTGTAGGATATCCAAGAAGCAAGTCTCGCCAGTTCTGTAGAAAACCAATCAATTTATCCTTGCACAGGAACCAATGGCCCTCTAGAAACAAAATTTATTATTGTTCTCATAAAGATAGAAGAATTTCTCATGTCATCCCTGTGAACTAATCGCTTTGCCTCTGACAACCTCAAATCTTGCAGCAGCCACCGTTGGCAGCGGTTGGAAGCCCGATAGAAAAAATTAACGTCCAAGCAGTAGCACTACTTCATGATAAAGAGCCCGAAAACTTCCAATGTAAATCCTATTCCACACGAGGAGAGCAAACAATAGAACGAACCGGGTTCATATGGCTGAAACCAACATAAAACGGGACAAAAAAATTGAAATTGTTTGAAATGATAACACAGAACCATTCGAAAGACTTTTCCTCTCCACATAAAAGCACCGAGCATATCACCATTCGACAAGGACGACGAGGAAAACGAAGAAGATGGAAAGAACAAAACCAGAATTCACTTTTCAAGTGAAAATGAAACTTACTACTTACTAGAAGGGGCACGGCGGCGACACGACCAAGCGTTAATATCGTCGGCAAGGTCAACAGCTGATCAGTCTTTTCTTCCTGATTCTGCACCGACGGCGGCGGTGGTCGTTGGTTCCCGCTTTCCAATTGCGAACTGCTCTTTCCGTCATCATCACGCAGCAAGCCCTCATTTTTGTCACCCTCGATGCCGGATGAGCTAGAACTCGAGACGCACTTACAACCCCCGCTCGCGCGCCTGACGAAGTACGATCCGGCGCCACTCGAGGTCCTTCCACGAAGATTTCCATAGCGGCCATCCAACGGCGCCGCAACCCACGCGCGCGACAATGCCGCCGCCGGCGATCTCCGCGCGCTCGAGCTAGGTCTCGCGAGGAGCCACAGATTGGTCCGGGGGGACGGGATAGTGGCGGTGGTCGCGCTGCTCGCGAGGAACCGGATCAATTTGTGCGGGTGGGAGCCGCGGAGCGAGGCCGAGAATTTCAGGTTGACGCTCGGCATGGCGGTTTGCGGCGGCGGCGAGCGCGACGGCGGAGGGGAACCGATCTTTAAGCTCGAAAGCCTTCTCCTTTGCCTTCTTAAGGCTTAACCGCCACGTGTTACGAACTCGTTTTTCTTTTTCCTTTTATCTTTCCCGGGAAAATGGTAATGTAATTTTTCTCGGTCTTCTTCTTCCACAGTGAGCACTCGCTCGAAACCCTAGAGAGAGAGAGAGAGGGAGAGGGAGAGGGAGAGGGAGATGGACAACCTGCTCGACCGTGCGCTGGGGCTGGAGGAGGGACGCGGCGACCGGTGGCCCCTCCTCGGGAAGCTGGTCCTCGTCGAGGACTGCGTGGAGACGGGCGGAGCGTTCGTCGTCCACCACATCATCAAGCGCTTCCTCCTCTCGCCTCAGCCCCCTGCCCTTTCCAACAACGCCCTCATCTTGGTCGCCTTCTCTCAGCCTCTCTCCCACTACGACCGCGTCCTCCGGAAACTGGTGATCTCTCTGCTCTCTGTCTCTCTCGCTCGCTACTGGCAATGGGTCGGTGCTGGTGATAGCCTCGGTGCGGAAAGTCGTGGCCTTTGCATGCTTCGGAATGATTTTGTTTGTTCTTTGATAAGCTGCTGGCATTGGACTATGAATGTTTCAGCCACCACTTTCATGATCGCCGCAAGTATAATCTTCTTCTTCTCTGGGTGACAGGGCTGCAATTTAGTTGCCCAAAGGGATAACAACAGATTTTTGTTCTTCGACATGCTCAATCTCCGCTTCCCAGGTGAGGGATTCAGGTAAAACATTGGCTCCATAGTGAAATGTTGTTGACCTTGCAAATGTTCAGTCGAGTTCAGTATGATTGATCGTCTCTGAATCACAGTTTAATGTGTTGGCTTGAAATCTCTAAGGCAGGCGTAATGGTTTTTGGTCCCCAAGTTCAGGGTTCCACTAGTGGCATGAGCCTTCTAATTTTGATTTAGTCTGATCGTTTACGGACATTAGCCGAGAGACGGACTTCAGCTGAAAGACGGAATGGACTTTGTCCTTTCGATGAAATTCCGCTCTGACAAATGTAGTCTTGATTTGTTCTGAGAAATTATGTTGAACGTATTAATTTTTTCTTTCGAGGTGTATGAGTGTGTATGCATACCATGGATGCTTTTCCCTGTATATCTGTTTGGTGGCACATAATTTTGACATATGCAATATTTCTTTTACTTTGGTAGACAAAGATGACGTGAAAACTGGAAGCAGCGTTCTTGTTTCGCTGTTTGAGAAGATATACAACGCTGTCCGTGCCTTATCTGCAGAGAAGAACTGCATTACCATTGTGATAGATGATATTGCCCTTATGGAGGTGGTGGCTAATGGTTCTTCAGATAGCATCTTGGACTTCCTGCACTACTGCCGCACTTTAACGTCAGAATTCGTAAGACACTGGGCTGCTATTACAATGCATTTTCTCCTTGCACGATACTTGTGCTCCTTGTGTAATTATTTGCTCTTTCATTTATGTCTCAGGATTGTTCAGTAGTTGCTCTCAATCATGGGGATATCTACTCAAGCATGGAAAAGCCCATGCTAATGTTGAATCTGGAGTACCTATGTAATATTTTGGTGAGAGCAGAACCTTTGGCCACAGGTTCAGCAGTTGATGTGCACGGACAGGTATTTCTTTGCTGGAGAAAACATGCGATGCTCTATCTAAATGAAGTTCTGCTAGTTGCTGAAAATATTACCTGCTTGTAGGATCGATTTTGCTTCCTTGTGATGATGGTGAAGTAAAGTAAACAGTTCAAAGAATAAAAAGACGATCTTGATGGATTTCTGGGCCTTTTTTTGTATCATAATGTGTATGTATGACAAATCATGAGCCTTCATGTGATTTTGTCGTGACTTTTCATGATTCATTTCCAGTTGATGGTTTTCAATAAGGGTGAGCGTGACAGGCAGGGGACTCCGGGCAGCAAGATACATAACTTCCATTTCAGGGTCAAGGAAAATAGCGTGGACTTTTTCTATCCCGGAGGCTGTGGCTGATGAGAGCTGTAGCTGTTGGATAAGGGAAACATATATCATCTTTCACATGTGCAACAAAGGGGCCAATTGGCAATTCTTGTTACCTATCTGACGCACAAAAGCTGTTATTTACAAGGATGCAAAAATTTTTATGGGAAAGTCATGATAACAACAATTAGATAGATCTATAGGCTGACTTGATGGAAAGGTCTTCTTTTGCATATGTTCTAGTCAGACTCGTCACGGAATCTGATCGCTTTTGAGAATATCTTTGTTGATGGACCATTCTAAATTGATCAAGGAACTATGATCCCCAGTTTGCATCTGCATGACGTTGTGTTCTTGTTGCTTTTCCCCGCGAGAATGGGAGTGCCAAGTAATAATGCAGGCTGAGATGGCTCTCATGCATCATATTCTTCGACGGTTCCACAAAGTTTATTTGTTCTTGTAATCTGTTCTTGCTGCACACTGTTTATTTGTTTTGAAGTTCCGCCCATCAATGAAAGTAGTCGACTTCTGGCAGATTGGCCTTTTATGTGGTCCGTCATCTGTTCTGTGCATTAATTTGCTCTCTATGACAGCTTCTGGGATGGTCATTGCACTGATTTGATTGGTGACCATTTTAGTTCAAATCGATTTGAATCCCCCTTTCATTTCATTCGGCTACTTGACTTCCCATGCTTTAATGATGGGTCTCGTGATCAAAAGGCTGGTGAAGTGATCTAGGAATTTTAAGATGTGTCATTCCCAGAGATTCAAGTTTGCACAATTCTTTCATGAGTATGTCTGTACGAAGATATTCTAAGACGTGCAAATAAGGTTTTACTAATAGTTCATGATATGGGGCGAAAGAATTGCGGAAGTCCTTTGGCTGTGTTTATTTCTAGTTATGATAGGATGGTATAGGATGGCTTCCAGAGATTTTGTCGTACTCTGTTATCCTTTGGTGAATCACAATTATAAAATGAGTTATTTTCATATCTTATCATGTTCACTTTTTTGGTAGGAATTGAGCATCGGTATAAAGGAACCAAAAAATGCACAAAGGGAGATAGTAAGAGTATCTCGCGATTCATTGCAAAAAAAAATCACAAATGCACAAATTAAGATAACATCCAACGGTCAATCCATGATTATTGTACTATCAAAATCATAAACAACAAAGGACCTCATTATAGCATTTTAGAGGTTCAACTATGACAAGAACTCGACAATACAAATTAGCAAACGAATGCCCAGTCTAGTATAAGAGAGAAAATATGATCATTCACCTTCGCGATTCCAAAAAGTAATAGTGCTTCGACTTTCTCACCACTTTCGTGAAGCTTCAACGTAAACTAGAGAACTATGGAGAAGGAGAAGTTTTGACTCTCTTGTTGCTTTCGTGAATCTTCAACGTCAACCAAGTTCCAACGAGCTGCATAGTAGGAGCTTCCACTTTCTCACCGTTTTCATGAAGTTTCAGCAATGAACCAAAAAGTTAGGAAGGAGATGTGATATTTTCATAAATTTGTTCATTTGAAATGTAGGTTGTTCTGCTTCATTTTTTAACTAATTTTTTTGTTATTTCCCCCTTTTTGTTATTTTTTATTCCCTTCCATCATTCCTCAATAAAGATTTTATTATGTGAAATAATATACTAATCTAATATACCTAAAATATTTAGTGAACGTAAAAACTAAATATATAATATACATTATAGTATAGAAAGAAATTCAAATCTATTAATAAAAATAGGAGTAAGTACAGTTCAACCTACATTTCAAATGGCAGATTGGTAATGGAACGTCAACTTCTTTCTGGTTTGACTCTTGGCATCCCAAAGGACCCCTCTTTGAGCTCTTCTCTAATAGAGATATTTATTGTTCTGGCATCCCCAGAAATGCTTATGTCCAGGTATTCCTATCCTCGGATTGGCAGGTTTCAAATTTCCTGCAAGCCTTCCAGTCTTGGGCAGATGCTATCCCTGTACTACACGGGGATAGGCCGGATCGTCTTATTTGGCAAGGGCATCCCTCCGGTGTGTTCTCAATTGCTTCTGCTTGGGAATTAATTAGGAACAAAAGTCCGGTTGTCCCTTGGAGTTCATTCATATGGGATCATCATATTGCACCAAGGTATAGGTTCCTACTTTGGCTTATTACTCTGGATAGGCTACTGACTCAGGTTGTCTTGCTGAATTATCGTAGAATCTCGGAAGGCTGGTGTGCATATTGTAGATGTAGACCGGATTCTACTGATCACTTATTTTTTGGATGTTCCATCACGGGATCCCTGGCGTTATTTTGGGCAAGAAACTGTAATCTCTCTTGGCGTAATAAATCATGGCAAGATAACTTACAATGGGCTGTCAGATCTTTTAGTGGCAATAGCTTTCGCAAGCGTATTGCTCGTTTCTCCTTTGGGGCACTTTGCCATATTATCTGGATGGAGCGCAATCATATCCTCTTCAGGGAAAAACCCCTGTTTGTGCCGGCTATTCAAGCGCACCTTTCAAAACTCGTCAGGGACAGAGGGCTGTCCTACAAGACTGTTCGTGACTCCCCTTACAACAGAAGGATCCAATCTAATTGGGGTATTTCGCCTTCTATATTCGAGTAATTCCGTTGCGGTGGATTAGCTCCTGGTCTCTTCGTTTTTCGTTTATTGTTGGCTATTGTCTAGCCTTGGTTGCATTACCTTAATGCTGGTTTTGACTAGTCGGTACACCCTTGCACCAGTCGGGACATCCCTTTGTGTCTTCTCATGTGCAGGGTTTTTGTGTTCGGCTACTCCTTGTACATTTTGTTGAAAAGTTATAACATTTCTTACCTTACCAAAAAAAAAATAAAAAATAAATAAATACCAAAATTGTTGTTAATTTTGTTTTATTTGTTTATTTTTATATTAAAAATTATTATTGCAATTTTCTTAACTTCTGTTATTTAAGAAAAATAGCTTTTATAACATGAACATAAGAAATCCTATTCACATTTGTCCCGGCATACATAAGAGGAACCCAACATAGGATAACTAATGGCTGTGAATGCATCGCACTGTTCCAATCTCAAGAGAGAACATATCATTTGCTCACCGATTATCTTGCCGCCACAAACATTGGCTCCCAAATAACAGGACATGTGCCATTTGGTTTGGTAGTTAGCACCTGCCTAATTAGTAGGACGATGAAAAGGACCAAGTTCTGAGGACATCCTCACATGCAGCTCATGGGCGAAAGAAATGCCAATCATCAGGGGCCATTAGCTGTAAAAAAGGTTGATGTTGTGTCAAAAAATTCCTGCTATTTGCTTGCATGTGGCTGCAAAGTGCTAACGTTATTACCAGAGTGTGATCCGAATGTGTCGCCTTTGAATAGCCGAGTGGTAAGAAGCACTGTCACAAGCACACATTTGACAGCAAGGGCTGGGAATGGAGGAAGTGCTCAGCTTCTAATTCTCCATTTTCAGGTTGTGTCAAAGAACTTGCCCAGGAGCAGCTGGGAATTCATATTGAGTTCATCTTCTGAAGGTTAGATTTCTCTCTCTCTCTCTCTCTCTCTCTGAAGAAAGTAAGAAAGAAAAGAAAGAAAACTCAGATGAAAGACGCGTCAGAGGTGCTTTGCATCACCAATATTGTCGGCGGTTTCCTCAATATCCACACGAGATGAATAGTAGTGAGTTGATATTACACGTAATTCAGTTGTCTAGGACGATAGCGGACATGGTTCCCTGATGGTTGATTTTAGCATCACTGGATTTTCGCATCGCATGCTTTCATTTGGATATGAAGTTATAAAGCAGCACCTGGTCAAGGACTCAGAGATTGTAAAAGATGCTTCGATTCTCAGGTCGGGTCCCAATGACCCAGATTCAATGACAGGGAAGACCATCGTGTGAAAATCAGACTTCTAGCATTTATTTGTGCAGAATGTCTTGTAGAAACAAACAGCACACGATGTCTCTAGAGATATCCTAGATTAAGTTCACAGCATACCATCTTGTGGCAGCATAGCCGTAGCAACATGAGTCCACAATAGAAATATAGTACCGCAGTGTCTTCTGAATATGCCTTCAATCACATAATAAATGTTGGGTGCAATGTGCAGATCAGATTGACCACGAAATCCCATGTCTTCATCAGGATAAAAGGTCAGGAATTTGTCTCCTTCCCTCTGATCTCGTTGGCAGCCTGCCGCACAAATTGTCCACGAACACGTGGTCTCTGTTCTGCCAGTTTCTTCCTGCTGTGGTATCGAACCTGAGAAAGCATTAACTTGAAGGGTTCAATTCTTCTTCCTTTTTCCTTTTAATTAGAGAAACAAAATCAAGAAACCAAGAACCCAACCATGCTACTATTCCAATGTCATTTTCTTCCATTACAAGTAATTATACTCCCGTAAAATCATTGGTTAACTACATGATTCTGAAAGGACAGCCCAACTCGTACCTGATACTTTATGCTCGTCTCTTTTCCCACTAATCAGAATGCAGAAGTGATGCGTGCCTCAGAAGAGGTTTGCAATTCTTTATTGAGAGGTACTGTAAGGACAATGTACAAGCTACTATAAATGTGCACTTATTTTATGAAGTTGATATCTCGTTCTGTGTGAGGTTACTATGTATTACTTATCTTCAACGTCTTGACAATGAATATGATTTTTTTTTTGTAAGGTTCAACCAGCAACCTTAGGGCACATTTAACAGGACTGCTTTCTATTACCTTTTTCTCGAAACACCTTTCTTTTCTTTTCTGCCGAAATTTGTTCAGAGCAGCTTCTCTTTGGGCATTCCGACTATGTTCAACTCCATTCATGTTCGTATATCCAATCCCACCATCCATATTTGTTTCTTGATCATTTGTGGGGAGGTTCCTCCCATTCTGCCCATCGCTTGCATGATTACTGCTGGAGGTACTCCCATTGCAGCTGTTATTGGTAACAATGCCTTCATATGGTGTGCTCATGCCGTTGGATGACACACACTGGGGAGCAGCAGCTGCTGTGCTTTTCGAAGCCATGTCATGATCCTCAGCTAGCTCCTGCATTTGAGTGACATTCTGCGCATGGTGGTGGTGGTGGAGATGGTAATGGTGGTAGTGGTGCTGCACTTGAACATGATGCTTCACACCCCTAGCTTGTGACATAATCACGTGAGTGATTGCCGGGTCTACTTTACCCTGTATTGTAGGCAGAGGACACATATCACCATTTTGTACTGGCTGGAAAGCAGACGATTAACGGAGATATTTCAACATAGACTTAGAAGGTTGTTTGTCAGTGACGGTTTCTACCTTCGTGAAAGCATTGTTAGTGGTGGAACCCACGTCGTTATTGTTACTGCTTCCATTGGAACCTTGATTCAGCAGAGGGCTACTTGAATTGGACTGGAAATTCTGCATAAACTCTGTTTTGTCTACCTCTGAGCTATTGTCAGCTGGGGAACAGCTACCCACATTTCCGGTTGGAGTTTGATTAGGAGTAGAAGAAGAGTTATACCTGCACAAGAATAACAGTACTTAACACAGCAGCAAGTAATGGTTTTCATTTTGCCTTGAGTTCAGTGTAATTGGATTTTCTTGCCTTGAGAAAGCTGAGAGGTCAGAATGTCTTAGAACATTTTTGTTGTGGGGATTGCTCTCAACATCATCTTTCATCCTCTTCAAACTGAGCTCAAGAGACGGCGTCTCCTTGGTATCATATGCACCCTTATCTTTCACGTCAGACACTTTGGATGAGCAATTGGCGATATTAAAATCAACTCTTTCCATTGGAGGGTTGCTGCCATTAATTACAGCACCTGTTTTGGCATTTGGTTTCTCACTGTTGAGCTCCAATTGTTTATCCCCCAATTGCTCATCCTTTTTTCGGTAGTCAATCTCAGAGGTTTCGTTGGCAGTGGGATCTGTGGTAATTTTATCATTTTTACTTGGTTCTGCAATCTGCAGATTAGGTGCTCCTATCTCCAAGTCCTTGCCCATCATATCTTTGTCTTAAAAAGGAACCAAGCATAGTATTACAAAAAGAATTACAAATGGAAAACAACATTAGACAATTGAGGATATAAAATCCAACTAAAGATGCTGCAAACAGAGCTGGACGCACCAAGTTCATCATATTTTCCCTTAGCCTGCCTCATTGCAGTCATAGGCACCCAGTTACTGCTGAGCGTATCAGGCCTTGCATGGATAACCTGTGCACAGGTGCTATCTGGAGGATCAGCCAACTGCTCCCAAGAGGACGCCTTCCGAGGACTGTCAATTTCCACGGCCCTTTTCGTCCAAGAGCTCTGCAAAGAAAAAATTGTCAGAGTATATGCCATTTGATTTTTCTGAACAATGTCAAAATATTCTACAGATCAATGCAAAAACTCGAACCTACATGCTGATACGTACAAGAGAGAGTCAATGGTGACGCTTACATTCTCAAAATAGAAAATTTCAGCAACACCATATTCTAATTTCTAAAGGATTTGTTCTACGCGAGCAAACCAGAGATCAGAGTTGTCCATAACGGAGTATGTTTTTCTCCTAAGGTCAGTTGTACTCAGTCTTGATATATGCCCTTCAGATATTAGATATTATGTTCATTCGGATCAAGAACAGACGGACTTTCACCCAAATTCATGACCAATTTAATAAGATGGGGCCAGGAAGTGGAGCCAAATATAGCACAGATGCACTCACAAAGCAAATGACGCCATTCATGCCCCTGATGTCAAGATGTGAATTCCACTTTTAAGTGATTCAGGGTTTTAAATTGCTACCAAGATGGCCTAGGGTAGTTGTTACTACAGGCACAGAAGCCAAATAGCTGATAATGGTCACGGTAAGTATTAATTTCTAAGATGTCCACATTATAGCATATGGTAGAATCGTAAACTAACTTTGACGGCTTAAACATAAAACTGGTTGTGGTTTAAAGGGATATTGGAGTGACTTTTCAAAGCATCTGAAGGTGCCAAAAGTTGAATTCAGTTCATTTCAAATTTAAAGGGGAACTAAGAACAGCAGAGGTGAGTGTTGGGCCCAGTTCAACACAAGAACCTGTTGGAACTTGGAACGAGCCTGGTCAATGCAGTTCTAGGATGGTCAACCTATGAAGTAGTCGAGCTCCCGGTTCTAGAGACATGGAAACGGCCTCTTGCAGGACAGGTACCCATTTCCAAGGCTCGAACCAGTTTGAATATTCTTTGAACTGGATGTTTTCCTTTGGGACAATTACAAGGCAAGTTTTAAAACTTGTTGCAACAATGCGATTGCGTCCTAAAACTTCCATTTTGTGCATTTAAGTTTTAAAACTTGCAACTTCAATGCACTAGAGTCCTTCCATTAACTCCGTTCGTTTTAAATGGACGCAAAATATCACAAGGTTCTTTTTACTAGTTTTTCAATTTTATATGACACTTACTAAAAAATGGCCCAGAAATAACAGGAGGACTGAAGTGGACGATTATAACAGGTTTTAGGACTTAAATACACAAAATGAAAGTTCTGGGAATTATTTTAACAAGTTTTATGATTATCAACGTTGACTACTGAGGAGGATTGAAGGTCAGGCTCAAGTTGGATGATCAACAGGCACACTACTCCTATCAAACATTCCATCTTGTGAAAGAAAAAAAGGCTCTAAAACTCATATAAAAGGAATTTTGTAACACAACTTGGCATACTTTTTACAAGGAAAAGACCCTAATACTATCAGCTAACGTTTTCATTTTTACAGCCCGCCTCTCCGTCACCTCTGAACTCTAACCTCATAAATCTCTCTCTCTCTCTCTCTCTCTCTCTCTCTCTCTCTCTCTCTCTCTCTCTCTCTCTCTCTCTCTCTCTCTCTCTCTCTCTCTCTCTCTCTCTCTCTCTCTCTCTCTCTCTCTCTCTCTCTCTCTCTCTCTCTCTCTCTCTCTCTCTCTCTCTCTCTCTCTCTCTCTCTCTCTCTCTCTCTCTCTCTCTCTCTCTCTCTCTCTCTCTCTCTCTCTCTCTCTCTCTCTCCCTCTCTCTCTCTCTCTCTCTGTGACGGTGTTATGCCCTATGGATCTCTTCACCAGTGCGCCTATTGGTGCTCTCTCCCTCTCTCTCTCTCTCTCTCTGTGACGGTGTTATGCCCTATGGATCTCTTCACCAGTGCGCCTATTGGTGCTCTCTCCCTCTCTGAGCTTTTGATTTTTGTTTCGCAAAGTTAGAGCTCCCCCTCTGAGCTTTTGATTTTTGTTTCGCAAAGTTAGAGACCTTGTTTTCTCATTCTGGTGTTGGGAGCATCAGAGCTTGAAAATTCTATTGATTAACTCACAAGCCAATTCAAGCCTCATCAATTAAGCCTTTTTTTTTTGGTCAGAAATTTTCCCATTTTAATAACGCAAGCAAAGGGAAACTTCGGCCACAACACAATCCAATGGTCCAAAACGTCTAATATGGAGCTTCCAGAACTTGAAGAGTGAATGCAGATTGTGAAGGCACAATGGTATGATCTATAAACTATATAAGGATTTGCATGGTTGGAAAAAATCTCCATGAACATGGTTTGGAAAACTTAGTTCAGTAAACCTGGAGTTTGAAATGAATCGGTATGCCCCCAGTTCATTTAGTTTTCTATGGAACTTAAATGTTTTATCATTAAGGGGGCGACATAGGTGCTATTGCTCAACAAACAACAAATTTCCATCAATGCTTTCAACCCAAGGACATGGGAAAGTTGTCATATGTCCTTCGTATCGAGGTAGTGCATTTGCATCAGACATTCTAGAGGAAATTGGTGTTCTTACATCAAGGCCAATTGATACTCCTGCTATTCGTTGGGTGAAATTAGTAGCGGATTGGGCGAACTCTACATTACCCGAACCTGGGTGTGGGTATTGTTCCATGTGTTGGACTTGCCTCTTGAGAAAATCTTAGACGCAGAGACTCGTCTAAAATGGATCCAAGAATTGGAAAGGGGTACTGAGATATGTCCTATAATATATTTTACACATATGTTCAATTTATTCAAAGGGCTTAAGAGCACAAATTTAAGTTCAATTTTCAATTTTTTTTCCTTGATACAGACATGTTTTTAGGTTGTTTTCTGTTTAAAAAACAATTATCTTTTCTAACAATTCATTGAGCATGACTTTGGCCAAAAAGCTTATATTACTGCTTGTGCCTTTCTTGGGCTTTCTTCTCTTATTTTTATGGCCCAGTTAACCACTTAAACCTAATAAGTGAAGACAGCACAGCAAGGACACTGCATTCTTTTTAGTCAAAAAAAAATTATAAAAGGGCATGGCTCGAGAGAGGGAGACAAGATGAAAGGACACTGCCTGCACTCTCTCTCTCTCTCTCTCTCTCGGGCTTCTTTTTCTTTTTCATCTGGTCTTCTTTTTCTTCTTCATATGCTAAACCGAAAAAAGAAAAGCAGAGCAGAAGAGAGGACAAAAAACACAGAACCGTAACTCAACAGCCATGCAAGCCGTGTCCACTGCTCAGATGGTGACTCTAACACAGATCCTGTGTCTGTAACCATGTCGTGTCATGTCGACACCCAACACAGGGCGTCGGCCCAAAGTAGGTGCGCCGTTTAAGGACGGGCTAGCCCCTAACAGATTTGACGAGGCCAAGGAGTAATCACCGTAATATGGGCTTGAACAAGGTGTGATACCTGGCAAAATTCCTAGGATCGCTAGGGGGCAGGGATGGATCAAGTTACATATTGAATAGGGGGAGCACCACAAGCTGATATAGGCAGACATTAATGAGAACGATAGTGCTTTGATGGAGGAGTTTGAAATCAAAGTTCTACATCGGTTGGAAAAATACCTCAAGAAGTAATTCATAAGTAAGACTTACCTCCAAATGGTCACCTAGAGTGGTCATATCATGAATACTTCTTTTATGGGGAGTGTTTCGTCCACATGGATCAGGTCGGGTCTTTATAGCACTACACACAACTTCTAACCCGATGTTTCATGAGAGTACTAAACAAATCAATGATTGTCATATTTTATCGAAGGAAAAGTTAATCTTCGTAACAAGCTTGCACATATGACATACAAGCTCCAAGCTCCAACTTAAGGGGAGTGTTGAGAGACCTCTTTGCAATTAGCAATATAGGGTTAGACTCAATATGTTTGTGGAATTGGATCTTTGTAATCTTTGTATAATAAATATAGAAAAAGGGGCATATTAGAAACCCTTATGATTCAGTTCCGAATATCTCTAGTTCTCTCTGAGAGTATCCATGCCCTCAACAAATAAGCAATCGTAACATCTAAAGTGGCATCAAGATGCGCTTATCCTACATAAAGCAAGTGAGCATGTGAAGATTTTAACAGGGTATGCAGATTTTAAGTGACTAACCATAGTGCATCGATTTGGATCTATAAATAAAAGTACGTTGACCTCTATGCTCAAGAACTACAACGACCTCTATGCTTGAGAAAAACTATCCCTGAACATGTATATATTAAACTGATCAGATAAGGGCTTAGACAACGCATTGAATTACGAAAGAAAGAGAAACTCAAGAGCAGCAGCCTCCTACTTGTACTCTGGAAAGGGGGAAATCATTACCTGAGTGCCACTTCCATTGTCACTTCCATCCCTAACACCGATGCTCTCGATATCATCCTCATCATTGCTGCCTGTGTTGTTGTCAGAGTCCTCACAACTTTTTGACTTGGTTGATTTTTGAGTCCTTATACCACTTTCACTTCCGCTACCACTAGACTGCTAAGAGTATGAGCAATGAATGCAAAACAGAAGACATAGGGGCCGCACTTTATGCCTTTCAATTATTACACAGTAATATGCTTGCAATTGGAGTGTAAAGGTACAAAAACTGACAGTTGAATATGGCTCAACCGTCGCGCGAGTATATTCAAATCAAAGAGTTCAGGCATTTGCAGCCAAAACTAAATGTCATAACTTATACGCATATAGAATAATACAATGAGAAGTCAAAGCCGATCCATTATGCAATGTCATGAAAAGGAACTGAGATATTTCAGTGACTCACGCTGTGGCATTTTCTCCAAACATGCTGCCAGAGATTTTTAAGCTCGTTCTTTCTTATAGGCTTCACTAAGAAGTCAACTGCACCCTTCGATAAACATTTGAAGACTATATTCATGGAATCATGAGATGACATCACTGCACACAAAACTCACCAGGTGTAGCAATTAAAAGTATCTAACCAATAAGATAATAGGCGGAAAATCATTATAATTTTTAAAGAGTATCAGGAAATTATCTGTAATATACTCACTAATCACAGGAATGTTTTTCCAGGTTTTGTGACTCATGATCTTGCATAGAAGTCCAATGCCTGATAAACAAGGCATGACAACCTCTGTCAAAACGAGGTCTATGGGATTGGTCAGATCTTCCAAGATTTTCCATGCATGTATACCATTGGCTACAGCTGTAACTGCGAGAATATTTCTCTGTTAAATTGTTAATTCAGAGAAAATAAGTAATTCAAAGTGTGCCATACAGAAAATACCACAACATACGACATTTTCAAAGAAGACAACAAAACAAGAGAAAAAAAGAAAAAGAAGAAACATGTTTAATTACACAATGGGCTGAATATCTATGCTTCTGTTCAATCATCATGTTTGTCAACGAATGACATGCTCTTTTGTGATTTCATCATTATCAGTCACCATGAAATAGGGGATTGCACTACAATTCTTCTAGTGTTATCTGCTATTTTATACATAGAGAACTGCTCGATCCGCCATATCTTGCCACTTGCCAACAATAGATCATTCCAATCAATCTTTTCAAAGCAGCTCCTTGTGCATTCAACGAGAACAAATAATAGGAATGAAGCCTATAAATAGATAACAGGAGGTTAAGTCAAAACAGTCATCTATCTATGGACTTCTATTCAAAATCTTCAGTTGGGTCATTGCACGTCTGAAGTAATTTAAATTGAGACAGATTGTCATCCATACCTTAAAATGTTATAAAAAGCTGACATGGAACCTAAAGGAGACTTGTGTGACACTCTATCCATGTGCCATATGGCGTGTCTCCTCGGCATTCCATTACTTTCTAATGGCTCGTCACTAATGACTTGATCAAAACCATTTCAAAATATGACAACTACATGCATTTTGAAAGTACAAAAACCAGATTGAAAATAGCCCAAAAAATGAATGGCAAAAGGAGTAATTCACCTATTAACCTGGAAAAAGTGCATGAGCACATCACTTGGATCAATATTTTAGCCAAGCGTCACCAATTCTAGAAACTTATTTGTTTGCTACCATTCAAGATGACCTAAAAGTTTCTTATCAGTCCTAGAAAAACCCTATATTACTAGCTTCTGTGAAAAGTTTGGTCATGGACAACTATAACTCTTAAAAAAAACAGTTACGACCCTACTTCTTGTGTAACTCCAAAGAGAAGCAATTGAAGGAGAAGCTTTTACGAGATTTGCAACTTGACACGTATCCAAATGGACAGCGCAGAACTTGCAATTAAAATAATATGAGTATCACCAAATACCAAGCCTTCTTTTACTCATGTCATGACACATTTCCGAAGCCTGAGAGAGACAGAGACAGAGACAGAGACAGAGACAGCGACAGAGACAGAGACAGAGCATACCAACCTATCAATTCAGGCCTATACAAGAAATTCAGAAACTACTATGAAATCGCCAGCCATAAAAAAAGAAGAAGAAAAAAACAACAAAATTTGTTTAATTATGGGGAAAAAACTGCTGGCTGCTGACATGCATAAGGGATGTCCCATTATACTAGAAGGTTTTAGTTAGACAATTTTTCAATGATCATATGGAGATATGTGTCACTTGAATAGATTTTGCAATCCTATTCATTTACTTATTTGTGCTTATTCTATCCAATAGTTTATCTCACCTTATTGTCGTCATTTCTAAATTCAGACATTTTTAGAGCAGGTCAAACAAAAACCGGAAAACCACTTGGACTTTAGTTCAATAGAAACCTGAGGTATAGACATTTTCAACTCCAAAGAATTTCAATTGACAGGCAACATGGCATTTGATTGCAATTTTCTCCATGTGACATGGTTTAATGAGAACTCGTTCAGGTTGCAGATGTCACTTAAAGCAATATGTATTCTACCATAATCACCCAATTATTTCCTGCCATGATTTTTTACATGACTTAGAGAATATTCTTTTCCATCTTTATGCCTGCAAATATCGATGTTGACAAAGAAATTCACGTTGCATATGCTAGAATTTCTCTATTAAGCAAGCACTCTGACTGTGTGAATTATGCACTTACCTTCGTAACCGCAATTTCGAAGTAGTGCACTGACAACTTGTCTAGTTGAATCATCATTTTCCACCAGTAGTACCTTCAGAGACCTCAAAGGTAGAAACCTTTCCCAGTGAACCAATGGCTCTTCTGGCTGCTGCTGTGATCTTGGAATAACAGGATGAGCGTGCACAAAACCCTGTGATTCTATTCCTTCAACCTTCCTATTCAATGCACCTTCCACGTCCTCATTGATCTGTAACTCATCTTGCTCTGCTAGCTCCTGGCCCTCACCTCTGACTCCATCCCTTATACCCCTGTTATCATCATTTTTGTGGTGATTTTGTTCTGCGAATCGCTTAGTCCCAGGTCTATTATTGGTCATCTGAACAATCGGCATCAACCAGATTCAAAAAGCCCAACAATAATACTGGATTTAGTAGGCAAAGAAATCTCCTCAAGTTCAGTAAAAAGACTGCACATCCCGTTCTTGTCAAAATGATGAACTCGAAATTATGGCGACTTCAAAGAATCTACCACCAAAAAGCAAACCACCATTAGAAGATCAACCAGAAACAGAACAAATAACTTAAAACCCCGTGATTATAATCATACATGAAAGGAGAAACATCCCACGTTGATAAGAACTGCTAATATTCCATTTAAGATATTGTCGAGTTTTGAACGACTGTTCTATTGCCAATTAGAGTAATATAAAAGTTCATTTGGGTGAATTCAATTATAGATGAAAGTACGGACAAATTATCCAGCTAGGAAGAGAAGGGAACACGGTCAAACCGAATCAGACCAGTGAGTTTCATTAGTGACAGAACAGACCATATACCAAATAAATCCAGTAAAAAGTGCAGAGTCGGATCCACTGTCCATAATTTTCGCGAGACAATGATATTCGAAATCATCTCTACAACCATAGGGACAGGTTCTCCTTCGATTACTCCTAAAATGTTAAAATTAAGCTTAAAATTCTCCAGTGTGAGAACACAAAATGGGCGCTAATTTACTAACCAGGAGAATGATGAGCTACTTACACAAGAAGCCCACTTACTTCTCCATCCTCTCTCATCTTCACTTTATTTATCAAAAGAATAACGAGTTACTTGGTCAAGAACATTAATGTCTCAGCTCGTGCGAAACCTAAAGAGAAGAGAACCAGCTCGGAGTGAGGACAAAAAGAAAGGGAACCTCTGTTTCCACTATCACCCGAGCCACCAACAAGGACAGGTTTCTTCAGCCACCCACGCGATAATGAACCCGCATTCAGTCCAACATAACAGAGTTCACAAAAAGGAAGCATTGACTTATGTGCTCGCCGAGTTCTTTTACATGTTGCGAGCACTTAAAACTTTTAGATCCTCCGAAACTTTAAACGACACCGAGCCTGTAGCATCACTGCCAGAGTTTTTTCATCCCACTTACTCGTCAACCGAAGAGGTTAGCCTCACAAGCCAAAAGCCAGTGATACGCAGCCATACAACCACAAGACATAATACCCAAAAATAGAAAGAAACGAGCAGAAGAAGAACAGAACTTCAGATCTAGAAACTAAAATGACATCTTCCGGAACTACAACTATAGCTCTTGACTGAATATTTTCGAAACCGATAACTCGTGAACTCACTAAGGCAAAAAAAATCATCCTCCTGGAAAAAGGAATGGATCAGTGGAGGAAGAAAATTGCGCACGCGAAATCAAATTCGTTTTCGCCTAGCCTCACTACACTTCCATCCGCCAAGATCGGAAGCACGGCCGTTCGCGAAAAAGAAGGAGAAGAAGAGAAATCCAGACATCAGGAGGCTCATTTCACCACGGCTCTTCGGCTGAGAAGCGGGGAAAAAGAGAGAGGCGCGCTTCGAGCTCGATCAATCCATGGACTGTACCTTCTCCGAGGCGAAACTCGCTTTGTCCGTCCGACTCGACACGAGAACGGGGGGACGGAAATCCGACCACGGGAGCTGCGAGCGACGGCAAGTCCTCCGAGACTTCTCTCTTCCTCGCGCGCGTGTTGTTCTTCAGGTCATCGTGATTCAGCTAGGGTTCGCGCCAGATACTAGAGAGACGAAAAAAATAGGGGAGGGCCTTCGAGTTGTTTGGGCGTGGAAGGAGAAGAAGGAGAACGGGGAAAGAAAACGGGGGCGCTTTTGACTGGCTCGGGAAACAGAAGGCGGGGTAAGAGCGAAGGAGGGCCTCAACAAGCGCCACGTCGGACGCGGTCCCCCCGCGGTGAGCTGGACGAGGATCAAAAGCCGGGGCGCGAGTCGTTCTTGCCGATGGATCGATCTTCGGGGGCCGATCTTTTCAGATCCGCGTCGGGGAAACGTGGCGCGCCGCTGGGCGAGTTAAAGATGCTCCCGACGGCGTCGTTTTGCTTGCGCGCTCCGCGCGGGGACCCGAAATGACGGGACTGCCCTCGGCCGGGCGCGGAAATATCTGCAGGCACGCGCGTGGCAAGTTGGCACGGTCGGCCGCCACCCACCACCGGACGTTGGCGCGTAATAACGACAGGGACAAATTATCTTGCGATTCACGTTCGAATTTTCGGCGAGAAAAAATGTGGGGCTTCGTTTTAAAAAGGGATAATTACTCTGATGGTCCATAAGGTTGCTTTAATATACAATTTAAGCCTTGATCTTTTAATTTATTCAATCTAATCCCTCAATTTTAATCCAATGTACAATATAGTCCATGGACTTTTAATTTGTTCAATATAGTTCTTGAACTTTGGATAAATATTTGATCTAGTTCTTGGATTATTATATCCCCGGATTTTATAATCCAGAGACTAAATTGAACATGTATAAAAAGTTTAAAGACCGCAAAATTTAGGGATTAAATTGAATATGTATCAAAAGTTTAAGGACCACTTGAACAAATTAAAATTTTAGGGATCAAATTACACATTGGGTTAAATCTCAGAGATCACATTAAACAAATTAAAAGTTCAAGAACCACATTGCATGTTGAGGCAAAGTTACGGGACCATTTGTGTCAGTTTTCCTAATAAAAATAGGGACAATTGCCTTATTATCAAGCTATGCTTATTTCGCGGAAAAGAAATGATTTCGAAAATATTTTTTAAAAAATAATCGTTTTTATCGATTGAAATAAATAATCGATGGAAATTTTTTCTTTATCGACAACACTTTATATTTTAATATTTTCGTGAATGATGAAAACATTTTTCAATCATTCATTTTTCTAATCGATACAAGAGATTACTTTTAGGATAATCGTTTCCAAATTCTTCATTTTCCACGAAATAAACTGATGGTTTTTTTCTAGCAGAGCCTCTTTTGCCCATTAAAGAATACGAGACGAAACTTATTATGTAATATTTCATAAAGATGGGATACACTGAAGTGTTTTCTTTTAATTACTCAATTAGAGGCTAAATCCCGGCTAAAAAAATTAAAGGCTAATGCAATTATTTAACACCAACTTTATGCAATACACGCTCAGTCTATAAACTCTAACTTTATGTGATACACCCTCGGTCTATGACAAAAGATCCTAAACTTTACTCATTGCAATTGCAATTCCAACACGCTATTTTTTTTTTGTCACCAATACCCCAATTAGAGGCTAATGTAATACACCCTCTGTCTATCACAAAAGATCCTAAACTTTTACACATTGCGACACCAACACGCTAATTTTCTGTTGTCGCCAATACCAAACTTGTCTTAATATGACGATGAATTAAGAATTTGTTGTCACAAAGATATGATTTTTAGGGCAATGGTGTCATAACGGGCACAATTTAGAGTTATTGGTGACCCGTTGAAAAGTTCCAAGAATTTAGATCTGTCAAATGGGTGGGTTGGGTCGGATTTGGATCAGGTCATAAATGGTCCGACCCAAATGGATCCATTTACCCGCTTATGAACCATTGATGCGTAATGCAATTTTCTTGACTCATATCCGAATGTGAAATTGCGTCATGATCAACCTTGAGTTTATTAAGTACGCTAAAAAGTTGAATACGAATTCACAATTGCTAAGTGTCCATTTATTTCGTAAAAAATAAATAATTTGAAAAATATTTTCCTAAAAACGATCACTTAGGAAAATATTTTACGAATTATTTATTTTTTACGAAATAAATGGAATTTTTTTTGGGGGGGAAGGGGGGGGGTGGGGGAGGTTGCTAATTCAAACTAATTATTTGTCATGAACAATTTAACATGCTGTTGGAAACTTATTGCATCAAGTTGCATCCTAAAATGGACCATTTCCATCCACGACCACGACCAAACAGAAAACACCGTGGCCATTGAATTTCGGATAGAATTTTTTCATCTACTCCACATGATCAAACAATGGCTCCACCTTTGACGTTCCCATGCAAGAGCAGGAGAGCACAATGGACACCAATACTTGTAGACCTGTCAAAATAGGTCATAAACCCATTTCTTAACTCATATATTAGTAAATGGACCATAAATTGATTAGTTATATTTAGTAAATGGGCCATAAATGGGTATAAGTATAACATAGATGTTAAATAACATTAATATCTCATACTTTTTATCATCTCCCAAAAAATTCTAAACTATGCCCGCGTAACACAATATCCCAATTTTTTTTTGTGTCGCCAAAATCTTTCAACTTGTACCCACGTGACGAGGAATATTTTCCTCAAACCGGTGAGAGTTTAGGACATTGGTGTCAATAATGACCAAAGTTTAGGGTCTTTCTGTGGCAGACAAAAGGTATTTTTGTCACGCCGCTACTAGTTTGGAGGTTTTCGCAACATAAAAAAGAAAAGCCATAGCTCAGAACTTTTCGAGGTATTTTCTCTTTTTTGTACATCGATTTCGACTGCTGCTTCGAAATTTAGTGACAAGCACATAAATTCCACGAAAAAAGGAGAAGAAAGACGGTGGCAAAGGTGAAAAATGCCGTATGTGAGGCCACAGTTTCCTGCTTTTCTGCGATGTTCTACGTTTTGGGAGTTTTTGCTTTGCATCTCATGCCTTCTCTGCGGCCCTCGTTCATGGCCACTCCTATCATCGAGCGTTCTGAATAAAGTTAAGAAAAAGTTCAAACTGGAAAAAGGCTATTTGATTCCGCGGCTTTACTTTTTGCAAGGAGTCCCTCTCCAGGCTTCTCTCGTTCGCCGCTCGACTTTATTGAACGAGATTCGTGTCGTTCAATATCGGATGGGGGAGAGCTTGCCTGAATTCGGTCATGTACATCCAATCAGCAACAAGGTTTCCGAAATCGAGTGGACTCGCGATTTGATCAACTTGACAAGTTATAAAGACACGAACCCGCGTGGATTTCTGTTATAACTGGGTGAATCCACCACGTCGGCAACGATCTAAGCTTAGATTGCGTAATTTGTTTTCATTTTATAGTTTATTTTTGTTGGAAGAAAATCGTATTTATTGCTTAAAAGCATACATGAGAAGTAGTGAAGTACATAGACTTTCATTGCAAAGAAAATTGAAGCAGAACAAAACAAAGCCAAATTCAGGGAAAAAAATGAGGATCGACAGAGTACCAGCAGGGTTAAGCATACAGTCATTTCATAACAATCGATCTGTCAACCAAATAATCGGCGGCCAATCACTGAATCTCGTATAATCATCAATGATGAGCAAATGCCGGAAGTTCCTTATCCAATAGCAACAACAACATTGCCATATGGTAGTGCACGCTTATGTTCAGCTTTCTCTATACTATCGCCGTACGGAGACATTCAAATGAGTTGAATAAACACAGATCTGACTTTTGAAAGAGTAGATCTTCATAGTTTAGCAAGGCGCCATAACTCTTGCGATCGCCATTGAAATTGGAGGCAGATGACCTGTATATGAACAGAGCACGGGATATTAAAGCCCTGAAAATATTATTAAATTCTCATATTTAAATCGGGAGAGAATAGCTCTTAGACCTAGAAATAGATTAGGAGATTGAACTAGACCTCGAATGAGCTCCCAAATCTAGATCAGGGGAGATGAAAAAAATAAGGAAAAAACAAGAAAACTCGAACAAAATCTACAAGAAAGGGTGGGAAGTGCGAGACTAGCTCAAAACCTCTCCATGGTTGCAGGTTGAAGAAGACGATGGAGAGAGAAGAGAGAGGGAGTGAAAAGAACTTTTCGGCTGCTTGCCCGGAGGCGGTCGTGCACAATTTTCACATTCATATTATATAGTTCAATAAGATATTTGTTGTGGAAAAGTATTTCAAAACTTCTCTTGCTCTTCTTTGTGCCATGTATTGTTTGAGAAGCTCTCTTGTTCACTTTACTAATTGATTTATTTTCACTTACTTGGTAATAACAAGAAAACAATATTGGACTAGCGTGCTCCAGCTTCTTACACCGAGCCAAGTATAAAGTTGGATTTAGCTCTCCCGCACGCAAAATATACACGAGGGTCGAGTCCAAGATTCTTATTCACCGAGTTTTTAGTTTTTGTCTATAGGCCTTAATCCGAAAAAAGCCTATACACAAGTAAACCAAATATCCTTAACTTTAAACCTTTGATTTTCATGCGGTGAACCTTCGTCAGGCCAGTTGTTGCGATTCGTCAAACTAGTTGTTGCGATACTCAATATGCTAATTGCTTCTAAGCCGCTGTGTTAATGCTTGCCTTGTATTTTCAGCTTTCAGTCGGCCTATTTCTCCTATAGATATCAACACGTTCTTCTTCATTCAACGTGCCAGAAAAAGCTCAGAAAATGCTCTCTTGTCTTGTTCTCTCTGTTGGTTTTACATTTCTGGCTATTCTTGTTTTGCTCGAATAGAAAAGTGCCGACTAATCAGAAGGTCTGTTGAATTCTAGATGACAGTCGCTCACCTATCTTTGCACTCTTTGAGAGGCAAAAAATGTTAAGGGATTCTCCATTTACACTTTATATTTAAGGATACATGCCCTTAGAAGTTTGACTGGCCCATATACATGCATCTTTAAGCCGGATGAAAATATCAATAGTTTTCTGGTAGATGGTTTGTGTTAATAGACAATTTATAAGTGAAAATGCAGATTGCATATTTACAATTGCCCTTTTCTTTTCGCCAAAATTCGTGCCATCTACAGAGATAAAAAGAAATTTCCCATGGGACATCGAGAAAATGTATCAAAAAAACATTTACACATCCAAATATAGATCCCCCACCCAAATGGCAAAAAAAAAAATTATGAGTAAGATTCCACATATCACAAGCTAGAGAACATCATTGGAGAGAGAGAGAGAGAGAGAGGCGTATATGTCATCCGCCTATTATTCTCATTTTTGTGTAGGATAAAAGTTCCGTTTATTTTGTGAAAAATGAATAATTTTAAAAATATATTTTTTAAAAATAATCACTTATATCGCTTGAAATGATTAGTTAATGAAAAATCTTTTTATTATTAACGACAATATAAGTCTCAATATTTTTGTAAACGATGAGAATATCGTTCGTTCGTTCATTTATGTAAAGTAATACAAGCGATCATTTTTCAAGAAAATACTTTTTAAATTATTTGTTTTTTACGAAATAAACGAGGCCAAAATATTTTACTCTTTATTTGTAGCATTTGGAAATTCCAGCTGTGATTTGTTTATTAAGAGGTGACAAGTAGGTTGTCCGAAGAGAGAGGCATGCTAGAAGTTGCACCGGTGGGCAACACAAGAGACGCCCAAAATATCTTGGACCATGTGGAAAAACCACTCAAAAAACAACACGTGGCACGGGTTTTTGTGGGGGGCAAAACTTGCGTCCGGAGTCTCTGCGGATTCACGTGCCCTGTTCGGTTCTTGTAGTTGGGGTCTCGGTGCCAACACACATCAAGGACCAACGACCCCCTTGAAAAACGTTTGATTTAAGGTTTTTTTGTCTGATTTATTTTAGATATATCTTATGATCAAAGAGAAAAGTGCCACAAAAATTCTAAACCTAACATATTGATGTCAATTTAGTCATGAATTTTTTGACTCGATACCAATTTAGTACTTCCGATAAATTTTTGTCGAATGTTGCTGACGTGGACGCGACTGGCCTACGTGGCACCATCGGTGCTGACGTTGATAATTTTTAATATTTTTCGATTTATTTATTTTTTCTTTTTTCCTTCTTCTTCCTTTTGCTGGTGACCAACCACCGGCTACAAGCGATGGCCGGGCGAGCGGGCAGGCTTTGCCTGAGCGAGGGTCACTGTCCCCCGCCACAAGTGAGGGCGTGCCCCAGCAAGGGTCGGCCTCGCCTAGGCCAAATTTGGCAAGGCCGCCCTAGCCTGGCAAGGGCCTGCCTCATTAGATTTGGTGAGGGGAGCCCCGTTGGGGTTCACTTATGGCCAGCGACAACGACCCTCGCCCAAGCAAGACCATCCAACCTAGCCATGGCCGATGGCTAGTCACCGGAAAAGGAAGAAGACGGGAAAAAGAGAAAAAAAAAGTAAAAAATCAAAAAATTATTAAAATATTATTAAAATTTGTTCACGTCGGCATCGGTTATGTCATGTAGGCTGGTTGGCGTCCACGTTAGCAATATCCAGCCAAAATTAATTGGAAGGTGTTAAGTCACGTGGGCTTTCCCCCTTCTTTCTTTCTTTTATTTATTATTTTATGGTTGTTTATTGGTGTTTAGGGCTTGGCCCATCTAATGTAAACGATTATCTATTTTAAATAGAAGAAATGTGTCAAACCTAGCGACACACTGTATTCTTTCTCTCTAGCGCCGCTCTCTTCTCTCCTTCTTCTTCGTCGTTTACATGGTATCAGAGCAAGGATTTGTTTCATCCATTGTTTTGATCGGCCCTCACCTCCTTCTTCTTCTTCTTTTTTCTTTTCTTCTATAATGGACATACAACATCATGGCTTCATAGCCACAGATTTGTGCAGCCTGCCCAGTGGTGTAGGCTGGTCTCCTTGTTCCGGTCCAGAGGTGCCGGTTTCTTTGCGTAGGGACCTAGCAAGTGTCTCCCTTTTCTTTTGCAACAACAATGGCAAGAGATGATCGACAGAAGGAGGTGAAGACGGGTGATGGTTCTTCGAACTCCAGCAGTAATGAGGGTGTTGTCTCTTTCCTAACGAGACTGTCCGATGAAAAATTGGAAGGAGCCCTAAATTTTCAGATTTGGCGAAAGACTATTCTTGTCTGTTTAAAAGGTATCGGTAAGGCTAAATACTTGATTGATTTGCCTCCTGAGTCTACTGACCCTAATTATTTGAGTTGGGAGATTGAAGAGAACCGTATCTTCGGACTTCTTTTAAATTCCATGGATCGCAAAGTTAAGGTTATGATTGCTAATTGTCTGACGGTTCGAGATGTGTGGAATCGTTTGGCACTACTATATTCAAACACCAACAACAAATCTCGTGTGTGTGATGTGTTGAAGAGATTATTTCAACTCAATCAGGAGGAGCGGCCTATTCAAGAGTTTTATACTGAGTTTCAGGCCCTGTTTGATGAACTTGATTTGTTATGGCCTATTCCAACTAGTCCTGATGAGATGATTGCACAGAGGGAGCAGCTTGGTGTTATGTGTTTCTTGTCGGGTCTTCATCCCGGACTTGAGCCAATAAAAAATCAGATCCTCTCCGAGAAGGTTCCCATATCTATTTCTGAGGTCTATAATCGGCTAAGTAGCATTACCATTGGGGCTCATATTCTGTCTGTGCAACCAGAATCTAGTGACAAATCCGCCCTGTTCTCTTTTTCTAGGAGTGGTGGATCATGTGGTGGTCGTGGAGGTCGTGGTGGCCGTGGAGGCCGTGGTGGTAGTAAGGACCAACGTGTTTGTCATCATTGTGGTATGCCCGGTCATCTAATGAGCAATTGTTGTAAGTTGCACAGTTATCCAAGTAGTAACAAGGTGGCTAATGTCTCGGCACTTGCATCTTCTGAGATCCAGGAATCCTCTCCTGTTTCTGGGAGGAGATTGATTGAGATGACTGATGAGGAGTTTGCACGGTATACTCAGTTTCAGGTGGATGGGCAGGCTTCTACTGCTACATATGCACAGACAGGTAATCATACATCATATATTTCCATGTCTCGTGGCAAATGGGTTGTTGATTCAGGTGCTTCAGATCACCTGATAGGAACAGTAGGTAATCTCACAACCTATTCCTCTTCATCACATGTTAGTGCTATTACTGTGGCGGATGGCTCTTTAGCAATTGTAAAAGGGAGTGGGACTTCTAGTCTTACATCAGATTTAACATTGTCGTCAGTGCTTTATGTTCTGAAGTCACCTTTTAATCTATTATCGGTTAGTCAGATCACAAAACAATTGAATTGTTCAGTCTCATTTTTCCCTGGTGGTTGTGTTTTTCAGGATCTTTTGACGAGGAAGGCCATTGGTAGAGGAAGGGTCGAAGGAGGAGTCTATGTTATTGAAGCCACACCACCATCAGTAGCCTGCTCCACCACATCCCCTAGTCCATATGAGATTCACTGTCGTCTTGGCCATCCAGCTCCTACCACCCTCCAGAAGTTACATCCTCAGTTTAAGAACATTTCCTTTGAATGTGAGTCATGTCAGCTTGCTAAGCACCATCGTGTGTCTTATTTTCCTAGAGTCAATAAAAGAGTCTCAGCTCCGTTTGAGTTAGTCCATTCAGACGAATGGGGTCCTTGTCCTGTAGTGTCAAAGCTTGGCTTCAAATATTATGTAACTTTTGTTGATGACCATTCACGGATGACATGGGTCTATTTAATGAAAAATCGTTCTGAGGTGTTCCAAATTTTGTATGAATTTTATACTGAAGTTCGAACTCAATTCTCTACTTCTGTTAAGTGTTTGCGCAGTGATAATGGTCAGGAATATTTATCACATTAATTCATGTCGTTTCTTTTCCGTAATGGTGTTGTCCATCAAACTTCTTGCCCTGATACATCTCAACAAAACGGTGTAGCAGAACGCAAGAATAGGCATCTGTTAGAGGTTGCTCGTGCTCTCTTGTTCCAGCACAATGTCCCTAAGTCATTCTGGGCCGATGCAGTTTTGACCGCTTGTTATCTTATCAATCGTCTTCCTTCTGTTATTCTCAATGGAGAAATCCCTTTCCGTGTATTGTTTCCTACTAATCCCTGTATCCTCTCTTTCCAAAGATGTTCGGGTGTGTGTGTTTCATTCGTGATACGCGACCTCAGGTCTCTAAACTCGACCCTAAGTCTCTTCGTTGTATTTTCCTGGGCTATGCTCGGCATCAGAAAGGTTACCGTTGTTTTTCTCTTGATCTAGGTCGCTACGTTGTCTCTGCAGATGTTACCTTCCATGAGTCTCAATCTTATGGCACCAAGGATGATTCTCCATCTACTTTCTTGGAGGATGTTGGTCCATCGTTCTCGATCGAGTCCTACTTCTGAGACATCATCCACACCCACAGCTCAATCTAGTACTATTTTTGAGACATCGTCCACCCCCACAGCTCAATCCGCTGACGTGTGGTATGGTCGTATGTATCATCGGCGGTCGACTCCTGTGATTTCTTCTACCCCATCCAATGTGCCTCCTGTGATTTCTTCTACCCCATCCAATGTGCCTTCTGATGACTCATTGGATCCTTCGTCGGATGCATCTTCGCCAGCGCCACCTCCGCTGGATACCTCTCCATTGATATCAGATCTCCCCTCAAATGATGAGCTTATTGCTCTCCGTAAAGGTATTCGTGCTTGCCGTGATAGACCTGTTTATACTGACTCTTATAAGGGTTTATCAGTTCTGACACAGGCGTTGACTGCCACTTTAGATTCCATCTCTGTTCCACGATCAGTTTCTGATGCCTTGGCTCATTCTGGTTGGCGTGCTGCTATGATGGATGAGATGCAGGCCTTGGTTCAGAATGAGACCTGGGAGCTTATTCCTCTTCCCACAGGTAAGAAAGCTATTGGTTGTAAATGGGTTTATACTATCAAGATTAATCCAGATGGCTCGCTTGCTCGCTTGAAGGCTCGTCTTGTTGCTAAGGGATATGCTCAACAGTATGGCGTTGATTATTTTGAGACTTTTTCCCCGGTGGCTAAAATGGCCTCCGTTCGGTTATTTATTTCTCTGGCAGCCTCCCATGATTGGATCCTCCATCAACTTGATGTCAAGAATGCTTTCTTGAATGGATATCTTGACGAGGAGGTGTATATGGAGCAACCTCCCGGGTTTGTTGCTCAGGGGGAGTCTCATAAGGTTTGTCGGCTTCGTCGCTCCTTATATGGTCTCAAGCAGCCACCTCGTGCATGGTTTGGCAGGTTTACTACAGCTGATGTACGGGATTTTGACATGAAGCAGAGTATTAAGGATAGTTCTATTTTCTTTCATACTTCTCCTGCAGGTTGTATTTATATGGTTGTGTATGTGGATGACATTGTGATCATTGGCAGTGACTTAGCAGGCATTTCTAGGCTCAAGGAGTTTCTAAACAGTCAATTTCAAACCAAAGATCTCGGTCCTCTAGGATACTTCCTTGGTATTGAAGTTTCTAAATGTAAGAATGGTGTTTTTCTGTCTCAGAGAAAATATGTGTTAGATTTATTGTAAGATACAGGGCTGTCTGGGGCAAAATATTGCGAGTCCCCTATGATTCCTGGTGATAAGCTCATGCCGCAAGAAGGTGCCCTGATTCCAGAGCCTGAGAGGTATCGTAGATTAGTGGGAAAACTCAATTATCTCACTATGACCAAACCTGATGTTGCCTTTCTGGTTAGTGTTGTTAGTCAGTTTATGGCTGACCCTCGTGTTCCTCATTGGGAGGCTGCTCTGCGGATTGTAAAGTATCTAAAAAAGGATCCCGAGAAGGGTGTTATCTATCAAAATCATGGACATTCCCGCATCGAAGCATTTTGTGATGCGGACTGGGCTGGATCTCCCGCTGATAGGCGATCTACATCTGGTTTTACTATTTTTATGGGTGGTAATCTTGTCTCGTGGAAGAGTAAGAAGCAAGATGTGGTTTCTCGGTCTAGTTGTGAAGTAGAGTATCGCTCAATGGCAAGTACAACTACTGAGATTATGTGGCTGCAGCAGCTTTTGACGGAAATAGGTTATTTCGTTGATTATCCTTCTAAATTATGGTGTGATAATCAGTCAGCCCTGCATATTAGAGATAATCCAGTTTTTCATGAGAGGACTAAACACATTGAAATTGATTGTCACTTTGTCAGAGATGCTTTGCTTAGGAATGTCATCGAATTTGGATATGTTCAGACCAGTGATCAACTTGCTGACATCCTTACAAAATCGAGTACTGGAAAGAGGATAGAGTTCATTTGTAACAAGCTGAGCATGATAAACATCTATGCTCCAGCTTGAGGGGGAGTGTTAAGTCACGTGGGCTTTCCCCCTTCTTTCTTTCTTTTATTTATTATTTTATGGTTGTTTATTGGTGTTTAGGGCTTAGCCCATCTAATGTAAACGATTATCTATTTTAAATGGAAGAAGTGTGTCAAACCTAGCGACACACTGTATTCTTTCTCTCTAGCACCGCTCTCTTCTCTCCTTCTTCTTCTCCGTTTACAGAAGGATTAATTGGCAATTGGTCAAAAAGTTTGGGACTAAATTTGCACAATTAAATGGTTTAAAACCAATTTGGCACAAATATTATAAGTTTAGGACTTTTTTTGACACTTTTCCCTACAATCTAATAATATTGGGTTACACCCAATCACATATGCAACCCCGCTGGCAAAAAGAATAGAAAAGAGAATAAAATAAAAAAATTAATACAATTTAAAAAAGATTTCAAAATTTTCCGCATTAGATTGGTTGTATCATGTAAGACGGCCGACGTCAACGTCATCAATTTCCAATCAAAATTAACTGAATGGACTACATTGACAAATCGTCAAAAGTTTTATAACTAAATTGATCAAATTGAAAAATTTAGAACTTCTTTTTGTTATTCCCCCTCTTTCGGCGACAGGGAATCACGGTCACTTCTCTGCACATATTTTTCAGTCGTCCTCATTTCACCCCGCGCCTTAAAATCCGTAGCAAACAAGCAGACCCCATCATCGAGAAGAAGTTTGGAACTTTGACAAGAATACAACTTGATATGATCAAAATCGAGGGATTGTCGTTCTGGGTCGAAGACACTGCCCTTGACGATCACAGGCAATTCAAGACTCCTCAAGGCTCAAATTAATCAATATACAATGGTAGTTTTCTACTCTGGAGCGACTTATGTTCGGCCCCGGGGCTTTCAAATTTCCTTTCTTTCGAATATGGTGAACTTCCCTTGCAATCGCCACGCTGTGATCGGGATTTCACCAAGTTTCGGGTGAAAATTCTGACGGGGCTGCACGATTGCGAATAAGTTAACATGTTTGGTAAAAGAATTCACTGACCAGACATTAGGTACAACTTACAGTGACCATCCAAGGAATTACCCTCAAAACAAAGTTTGAAGGCACCACAATGTGATGCCAGATAAGGGGGGCGGTGAAAAAACAATAATCTCGTATTGGAGTAACGAGCACAACCACACTTTCATTGGACATCCTAACTGAAGCATTCCATCAAGCAAGATCAACAACAATAACCAACAATATGGCCTCATCCTACTAAGGGTGCTCAACTAAGAAAGATCAAGACAGTGTCCGCGGGCGTGCGCGCAAAGGAACTCATGCACGTAAACCAGAATTCACAGATCACCTGCAAAGTTGCACCACTTACATCGAGTACCCCCCCAAAAAAAAAAATCACTGCAGCGAAAAGATCCGGACTTTTTGCAACCAAAGGCAAAAACAGGAGAGTAGCATACTAAAAGCACAGTAAAAAAGCAGGAGGGACATCGCTCCATTTCTGTTCATACTTGATGTTTTTTGACTAAGTAGTCGCACTTCATATTGGCATGTGAAATCCACCAGGTAATTCATTTCCCACCGCTCTCAACTGGAATATTCTCCAGTGAGAATGAATCATCAATCAATTAGATAGCTTATACAGTTAACCCTTAGCATCCAAATACTATCATAATTCTAGAGACGTTCACCTACAACCGGTCACGTAAAATTGCTCTGGCAGACTCGTGCTTATTGTCTATACATTCCGACTGTACCACTCAGAAATAAGTGGCGATGAAATCTTTGGCATACAAAGAATGAAACAACTCCCCATCTTCTAGATACAATACGTCAGAAATTATGCTGCTGCAGATCTTTTATCATCATTGTCTCCCAGGTTCAAAGCTTGAAGCAGCTTTGGCCATGACTCTGGGATCCCTCCTGGTAGATCAAACTCTAATAACTTGCCACGCTGTCTATAAAAATCTTCCACAGGTTTGGTCTGCCAAATCAAATATTCACAGATAACAAGGGTATATATGATTGCAAAGAAGAAACCAAACTCGGAATCTGATCGTTATTTCAGAGATGATATAGAAACATGAAGAGGGAAGTATATTTGAGCTTTGCTCGTGTTATGCTCCTCTTTTGGGGGATACTGTGAGAATGCACGAGTATACATGTATTTTAAGAAGTAGATGACAAAGATGACAGTGACAGCGGCAAGTTCCCAAGAAGGTCGGAAGTTTTAGAATCATGGAGACATACCAGCTCATTGTATATGCGAAGTCGTTCCTTTACAACTTCTTCAGTGTCATCAGACCGAGTGATCATCTTTGATGCACACTGTGGAGGGGGAAGGAGTGGAGCCATATACATTCCAGGTTGCCCATTCTCACCCTTGATGTCAATACTGGCAATGTTGTAATTTCCTCCACATTGACTGCAGATCCTCCTTCCAAGGCATTTTGCCAGTAGAGCTTCTTCACGAAGCTTTAAGTTGACCACTAAGTCGATATCAGTTACTCCTTCCAATATCTCCTGAAAATCAGAGAAAATATAAAAGAAACTGCACCAAAAAAAATTCGTAAACATAAAGAAACTAAGATGACTATGTTAAAAGCAGTTTTCACTGAAAGTTACCACAATAAGACGAGTTCCTCAATAAATAGAAAAACAAAATTTTCTAAGCAAGAAAGTGCTAAGGAAGTCAACGAAAAGACAGCACGATGCTAGGCATCTTAAGACACAAGGTCCTTCACCACACATTGACCCTAAGCTGAGCTAAGGACAATCATTTGAAATATGCTAGTTTGCCACACAGAGAAGCACACAGAAACAAGAGCTGGGGATGATCCCGAACACGCACGCACGACACGACACGCCAATCAGATGAACTTTTATATGGATTCCTTTGTACTCAGAGAAGTATATTGATTTAAACATAGGTGTAAAATACAATCTCAATCGTGTACATTCTGGACGATAAGGAGGACTTATAGGCAAAAGGTTGGTTATTGTCCTACCGGACATGCCTTATGGACAGACTCAGATCCACTTTGAAAAACTACTCAAAACAAGACAGATTAGTACCTACTCAAAAGATCACATGTGCAACAAAGGCGGGGTGGGCTAAGAACACATTTATTTAAATTTATATTGCAACCTACCTTTACTTTTCGACAGAGGGTTGAGATAGTGATAGATTTAATGACAGCAAGAGAAAGACACTAGGGATGGCCCATGATGTTTTACCCAATTACTGCAAAGGTCTATCTATTCTCCTCCCCTGGGCATGTAATCTTCATCAGTGTGATAAAATCTATAGAAGTAAATTAACTGAAGCAGAACAATGACTTCATCATATAACCCAACAATTAAAAGGAGCTGCAACTAGGTAAACTACCACAAATAGGCGGTGATTGTGCCTGTCACTGGCGTCCTGACTATAAAATCACTCAGTATCGTCTCGTAGACCGACTTTACCTCGATAACAAGGAGAAAAAGTAGCACATGTAGAGGAAGTGAGAGCTTACAAGAGCAAGCTTGCCAAAATTCCAAAAGCTTAGGCGGCTTTTAGTAAGCTTTTGGAATTGTGGGACTTGGAATATAATCCTCTCAATCCTAGCATGTGCAGTCAATGTGGGACATAGTCCACGAGGAGCTCACTACATGGCATACATAATAGCCAACAAATATGCCTGTAGGACTGAAATGGTAAAGGATCAGGCTTATAATTCTTTCTGGTAACAGCCTGGGGACATTTCCAATTCAACCGAAACTGCTCCTAAACTTTAGGCGTAAAGACAGTTTCTTGCTGAGAAGGTGCGGAAGAACTGGAACCAAAAGCAACAATTTCTTACTCATTTTACTAAAATAAGATAAAAAGATGTAGAAAAACAATTGGTGAATTACTTTACAGAGTTATTTGCAGCTAGTACACTCGTAGAAATGCTTAACGCTATTAGCCCCTGAAGTTTCCCGATAACTCGGCAACTCAACCATCAAATTGCACATAAAATCAGCCACTCAACAACAGAGAACAGTCGCTTCAGCGAAGCTATCGGAGCAAATTAAGTAGGACCCAAAACCAAACAGCAGAAATTCTCACCGCCTGTCTTACGGTCCGAGGGAAGCCATCGAGTATGAATCCAGTCTCACCCTTCGCTTCTCGGGCCTCAAGACGTTTCGACAGTAAATCCATAACTATTTCATCTGGCAACAATTTCCCTTGGTTAACTATCTCTGCAAGCTGCAAAACATCAATCAACGAACATAAAACGACCAGGCATTTTCGCGGCCGATCTAAAAAGCATCCGCTCTCACCACAATACTTCACTTCCCTCCCTAAAGCTCAACGGCTAAACCAAGTTTAAGGACGCTCCATGCCCATGACAGCAACAAATTCCAAGATTCGATCGCAAAGCGGAACACGTACCTGCGAAGAGAGCGGACCGGAGGCGGCGAGCTCGTCCCGGACGAGGTCGCCGGTGGCTATGTGGGGGACGCCGATGAGGCTCGACAGCCGCGAGGCGTAGGTCCCCTTGCCGACGCCGGGGCAGCCGAGGAAGACCCACTGGTGATTCCTCCCCCCAGGGCTCCGCTGCAGCGGGAGGAGGAGCTGCTGCTGCTGCTGCTCCTGCTCCTGCTCCGAGGCAAAGCCCCGCGCCGATCCGAGCTCGAGCCCGGAGCAGAGGCCCCGCGCGACCATCGAGGCCCTCGCCAGCAGGAGCGGCTTCGAGACGGCCATTGGGGTCGGTCGGCGAGGGTTTGGAGAAGCCAACACACGCGCGCGCACGGACAGAGATAAGAGAGAGCAAGAGGCGGTGTTTCAGACGGAGGGGCGTTTCGGAAGAGTTGCGGCGGATGGTTCCATGGAGAGCGTGGGGCGACGCGCAACGTGGGCTCTTGGCCTCCCCCTCCTTCTCCTTCGCGTCGCGGGTTGTCGCAGGTTTCTTCGTCGCACGTGACGGTGGGGGAGAGGTTGGACAGGGGGACGGTTCCGCGAAGCGAAACGAAGAAAACGTGATCGTTAATGGCGGACTTTCGGGGGGGAAGGGCGGGGGGCGGCGGCGTGCCCCACGCACCGGAAATCTTACCCGGGATTTTCTTTTTCTCCGTCGGGTATCTTTTCTTCCGATTCCCCCGTTGAACTGATTAAAGCGAACGGCTGGAAAAAATCCGGACATATTTGAAATTCATTTTTTGGGGTCGGATCATTTGCTGGAAGCAACAGACGCACGACCACGTCGTCGTCTTCCCAGCCATGCCCCCAGTCAAACTCACAGAGTCAACCCCGAAAAGGGGAGAAAAAAATTCAAATAAGGGCAAGTACAAAGAGAGAGAGAGCGAGACACGTTCCGTGAGAAAAAGAGCAAATTGCCTTCCTTTAGTGTCGAAATATGCTAAAAAAATAGAAAGAAAAATATGTTCGTAAAAAAAAAGAGAAATAGTCACAAAAATGGTCAAATCATACCCATTATGACACATTTACCTTAAATTTTTTTTATAACATCAAAAAACCCCAAACTATGCCTATTGTAACCCATTTACCCTAAATTTTTCTTGCGACATAAAAAATCCATAACTTGTTCTTATGTGACATATTTATTACTCGTCAAGATCCCGTTATAATGATTTTTCAGCCAAAACAACGTCGTTTTTATTTCATTTAAACCCTGTGAGTATCATGCGGTCACGTGGGCAAGTTTTTAACGATTCTCATTAACAAAATTTTGACGGGAAGTAATTGTGTCATACGGGTCACCGTCGCCTGGGTGACGACAGTTGTGCAACCTTAGGCACCCCTTGCTGGTGTTGCACAACCTTTGCCGACCCTTTGCCATCCCGATTTGGCTTCGTCGGCTCTGGCTGGCTGGCTACCCTTGTGCAAATAAGATGAATAGTAATAACTATGGGCAAAACCGAATAATTAAAGAATTAGTGATGGTAAATTGGGAAGAAAAAAAATTAGCCCAAAGTTGAGGATTTCCCTAAGAGGCTTTAGAGGCTAAAAGCTCTTTGGAAAGCTGAACCAAGCGAGCCCTAATATATCTATAGATTTCTCGTACTTATATTAATCTAAATCTTGTTACCGGTTGTTTAGAACGATATAATTTTCATGTTTTAAATTCGTATTTTCTTAATTGAATTTTGTTAAATATGTAAACTAGGAAATTAAAATAGCATGAATATCAATCCGATACAATTATAAATGAATTTTACTCTTACTATTATAGAGATAATAAGCTAGATATTCTAAATGAAACTATTGTAATTTTATAAAGGCCAAAAGGGTTAAAAGGTAATAAAATGATAAACATGTTTTTTGATCGATTTAGAAAATGGATAAAAACGAAAAAATGCTCTAATATTGGGGAAATAGTGTAATTACAAAAAGTTTTGACATTTTTATAGAAAGTTGAGGGATTAGATTGAACAAATAGATAGCTTGGGGATTAAACTGAACATTTAGGAATAGTTCAAGAATCATATTGAACAGATTAAATGTTTAATGATGCACATTGGGTCAAAGTTTGGAAGAGATTTATGTCATTTAAGAAAAATGTTAAGTGTCAAAATCTTAAAAGTTATAAATCAAAATAAAAGCTTTGGATAAGAATTCACAAATAAATATTGAACATCACTAGTTTCTTATCAAACCTGGAATCATGCATAGTCTCGAGATGTTTTCGAATTATCACTGATGCAGTTAACTTTACATTAAATATGTTTTCTACAAAACGGATTAAGAACTGAGCTTATCTCCATTTCAGTCGAATCATTTAAGCGAAAATTATTAATATTACCAAACACGCGTGTAATTTTTTAAAGCGCCAAATATGTTAATCTTGAGCACTTTTATAAGGAGGTTTTGAATAGTTAGTAGTGTCTAGCCTAGTCAAGCGTTTAGGGCGACGCACCTGTATATCTAAAAAGAAATAAAACACACAATTTTCTGAGAGTTTTTGTGGAAAATTGATGATCTTCGACACACCTGTAAATCTAAAAAGAAGAAATCACAAAATTTTTGAGAGTTTTTGTGGAAATTGATGATCTTCTTCTTCTTTTGTGTTCAAATATTGGACCGGAGTAGATCCTTAAAAAGCTCTATCTCTGTCTTTATCCGGACCTCGAGATCACCAAAATGTAAAATTTTCAGAGGGTATTTCCTCGTCCCGGGAAAGAAAAAAATGTAAGCGGAATTAGGGATGCGAAACAAGCGGGCACCAACACTTTCAAATAAGGAATTCATTCATGGGTCCGCGCCTCACGGGTTGAGCTAGCGCACCATTAAATTCGAAAATAAATACACAAAATTCTGTAAGAGTTTTTGAGGAGAATTGATGATCTTCAGCGCGCTTGTAAATCTAAAAAGAAGAAAAACACAAAATTTTTAAAAGAGTTTCCGTGGAAGTTGATGATCTTTCCCTCCTCCTCCTTCTACGTTATAATCTGTAGAATAATGGAATGGGCCATGTAAAAGGAAGGAATGGGCCTAATAGAATGGGCTCTCGGCCTTCAAGTTTCGCCACTTATTTCCCGATTTGCCACTGCCTCTCTCTCTCTCTATGTCTCTCTCTCTCTCTCTCTGAGCAAGCTCGAAACCTCGAAGCTTTCGTTCCGGACGAACAACCCTAATCCCATTCCCAACTCTGCCCCAAGCTCCCCCTCCCCAAAACAATCAAAATCCCCCTTCCACTAGTCCGATCTTCGTTTAGCCCTTCCCATCCGCCGCGCTCGATCGGATCGTCTTCCGTTCATCTCTCTTCCCAGTCCTTGATTCGAGCCGCGGCGGGCGACGATGCCTCCGAAGCAGCAGCAATCCAAGGCGGACGTGGCGAAGAAGCAGAAGATCGTGGAGGACAAGACGTTCGGGCTCAAGAACAAGAACAAGAGCAAGAACGTCCAGAAGTACGTCCAATCGCTCCAGCAATCGGTCCAGCCGAAACCCGACGCCTCGAAAGTCGCCGCCAAGGTCATTCTTTTCTCCTCATCTCGTATCGAAAACGCCAACTTGCGAATTGGGTATGGAGCCATCGGTCCTGATTGTTCTTGTGGAATTGACAAACGAGAGAGTTCTTGGGTTTTTTTTTTCTTTTTAAATTTTCATGCTGAGAACAACGAGTGTTTAGTGTTTTGGGTGAAATGGAATAATAACGGTGCAGAATCGGCAAGATTTGCTGTTTCATTTGTTTCCCCTGTTAAAAAATGTCCATGCCGTGAGCAGAAGAAGAAGGAGGAAGAGAAGGCCAGGGAGAAGGAGCTCAATGATCTATTCAAGATTGCTGTCAGCCAGCCAAAAGTGCCTGTTGGTATGTAATGTGCACTTGCATTGTGATTACTTCGTACTTCTAGCCTCTTTGGAGCAATAGTTGTCGTCGACTCGTCCACGAATTGTACTTATAGTTCTTGGTGATTTATTGTGGGAAGTAACTTATCTGTAGATTTTACTTTCTTCAATATAGTATGGTGTTTTGGTGGATAGGTGTTGATCCCAAATCTATATTATGCGAATTTTACAAGGCGGGGCAGTGTACTAAAGGCTTTAAATGCAAATTTTCCCATGATTTGAATGTCCAAAGGAAGGGTGAGAAGATAGACATTTACAGCGATAAACGCGATGAAGGTAATTCGCTGGGCTTTTCTGTCGATTGTCGTCCACATGCCTTTCTTTAGCTGTCTTGCGTCCTATATTTGAGCTATCCTACAGTCGAATAATAATGATTACTTCGGATTTAAGAAACAATGGAGGATTGGGATCAAGAGACATTGGAGAAGGTTGTGGAGTCAAAGAAGAACGAATATAATCAGAATAAGCCCACGGAGATTGTATGTCTCTCTCTCTCTCTCTCTCTCTCTCATCCATGCACACAGTCACCGAGGCTCGCATGTGAACGAGCTATAGGCTTTCAACTGCTCTGCATTGCTTAAAGTTGGGCAAGCTTCTTTCACTGTTCTTATTGTCTTGTGATTGTCCTCAGATAGTTAAGATGGTTTATTCCTGTAGTTTTATTACAAAACTAATGATCTACTCTACAAAGAAATGCACAAAGGACTGGCCTATCAGTTTAATGTTACTTATTGTCTTGTGATTGAACACATCATGTGTATTTCACTTTGGTAGAAAAATCTGTTCATATGTGCTCCCTCACAGCAGTCCATGCTTGACTTTATTGTTTTTTTTCTGGAGATGTCTCTTGGCATTCATACTATAAGTCTTTGTTATGTTCTAAGAAGGACCTTGAATTTTCTTCCTTGTTAGAATAACATATGATCATGGTTTTGTGTAAACAGGTTTGCAAGTACTTTTTGGAAGCAGTTGAAAAGAAACAATATGGTTGGTTCTGGGTATGCCCAAATGGTGGAAAAGAGTGCCACTATAGACATGCTTTACCACCAGGATATGTTTTAAAGTCGCAAATGAAGGCACTTATTGAGGAAGAAGCTGAAAAGGCCCCCATTGAAGATGAGATTGAAGACCAGGTTATCAGCATCGACCATTTTTTCCGTCATAATGAGAAAACTAGCTTTTTTTTTTCCAATTTGTTTCAACAGCCGCCGGAAATTTTATTTTCCTGATAAGTATCTGCATGTACCATCACTATACATCAAGATTCATTGCTGCTTACATTTGAATCTTTGATCACTTCAGCGATCGAAATTGACTGCTTCAACTCCAATGACTCCCGATTTATTCATGCGATGGAAGAAGAAAAAGATTGACGAAAGGGAAGCCGGTTTGGCTGCTCAGCGAGCAGAAAGGGCCAAGAATGACCGCATGAGGTATTATTTTTAATTTTTTCCTGTGAACTTGGAGAAACCTGTTGGGAGGATATGATGCTAATGCGGTTTGCCGTCACTTCAGTGGGCGCGAGTTGTTTCTTTCAGATTCTAGCTTATTTGTGGATGATGCTGAGGCATATGAGAAGTACCAGAGAGATGAAGAACCGGAAGATGCTAAAGACAATGTAAACCCTCTTCACCTTTCTTTTTGGCGTTATATAGTAATTTAGGCTCTTAGCAACTAGGAAGCTAAAAGTTGCTTATGGCTTTGGAGTATGACCGTAATTGCAGATCGTAGTTGGCTACAGGGCATTGGTATCAAAATGGTCTCTTAAATTTGCAAAAAAATTGTCTGTTTAATTCAAGTAACCCTATGAGAATATACAGTTGATGAAGTGGTAATTTGTACCAACTGCTGATGTTGAACAATCTGCTAAAGCATGTTGAATGTGCAATTACTGTGTCCAAAGAGTGAACTAGTGCATATCCATCACCTTTTGGTATCCCTTTGAAGGGAGCAACATTTGATGTGTGGAGGCTGGCTCAAAGATTTCCGTGCTTGTTAATCTTTTTGAGTTCTACGGTCCTATATCTTTTATTCTTACCTTTGCATTTGTTCAATTTCAGGGAGGAGAGAAATCAGCAGAGGGGGGACCGAGCACATCAAGAAGTGCAGTGGCCGAATCTGAAGAGGTCCTGCTCGATGACGACGACGACGAGCTGGACATGGATGAATTAAATGAACTTGAAGCTAGTTTGTCAAGAACGTCAATTCAAATTCGCGAGCCAGGAATTGAGACTTCATCCTGAAAGATCAAGTGGGAGAGAGGTTGCTCTGGAAGCTTTGCCCAAGATTACTTGAGAGGAGATCGAATGTTCCGGTTAGAAGATCATCTTTTTTGGGACCCGTTTTCTGGATCGTTAATTGTTCTGAATTAGGGGTGATACCAGTTTTGATTTAGTCGTCCCGGCGTAGCTGAATAATGTAATTATTCACATATGAAAGATTGACTGGTCAAGGTTGTATTTGCGAAAGTACTGAGGTTGCTGTCTTGTTTTCTTTTTTGGGTTTTTGTCAGTCCTAATGATGCTTTCTCCAATAGAGGGAAAACATAGGCTCCTCGTAAATTTGCGGAAGCATACGCATAATTAAACTTTGGAAGTAATGGCAAGATTAGAGTTTGAGTCCACGGAAAATGAGAAAGTATTTTCAAACGAACTTATCTTCAAGGAAAGTGATTTTCTTATGTTTAGCTAAATTTTTCAGATAATATGGTAGTCTGATGTTTGTCACTCTAGGGCTCGGTTTGAAAACCAGGGACCTGGGTTCAGGCATTGGGTGCCTTAGGCTTGTGTGCTGGGGTCTCGGGTTTGGCATAGGGGACTCGAACTCGAGCCAGGGCCCGGAGGACCCGAGCTTGACCTCTAGGGACCTGGCGCCAGGATGTCTAGCCCAGCCATTGAGGTCCCTAGTCTAATCACTGGAGACTCGGGCACAAGTGCGGGAGTCATGGGCCCAGTCTCAGGGGATCGTAGCTTAGACTTCGGGGAAACCGGCTTGACATTGGGGGACCTTTGGCCCGAGCATCGGGGATCTTATTCGAGGACTAAGGTCCAGTCGTATATTTAAAAAAAAAATGGTTACTGATTTTTAAATAGGAAGTCATTTTTAGAAATTTAAGTAAGGATTTTCATTAACTCCTTTTTCTAAGCGTTTTTAAACGCCGAAAAAGGTGGAAAATGAATAGATAGAAACAGGTGAAGCCTGATTTGATCAAGCTCCTCTTATACTGATTTTGATCATTTCAAGCCATGTAGCCGTCGAAAGAGAGAAAATTATCCAATCAGTTTTAGACCTATTGTATGTTTTCAATTTTGCTAATTTAATTCTAAACATTTGCGCGCAATTCCAATATATTCATTTCGGTCAATTTTCACCAGAAACCGCAAATGTGGCGGTTCAGTTATCGCCAGCTGTCCTACGTGGCATACTGTCATGTTAGAGCTTTCTGATGAAAATTGATTGGAAGGACCACATTGAAGTTTTGCACGAAGGTTCAAAAGTAAACTGACAAAATTGAAAACTTTATGATTAAATTTGGTATTCGTATAATAGGTTTACAATTGATTGGACAATTTTTCTCATTAAAAAATGTAGGAGTAAGATACCCAGGACAAGCCATAGTAGAAAATGACATGGACAAAAAAGAAAAATTATGCAATTTAATGGAGGCATCTTTCCACAATGGGCTTGTCCATAGAGACAAAATATATCCCGCGTTGTACTTCGCATGAGTCGATGTCCATGTTAGCTCGAATTGATTGAAATTGATACATTAGAGACTTGATTATAATTAAAACTTATTCAAATTCAAAAACTTGATACATCTTTCCACAATGGGCTTATCCATAGAGACAAAATATATCCCGCGTCATACTTCGCATGATTCGACGTTCATGATAGCTCGAATTGACTGAAATTGATACATTAGAGACTTGATTATAAAACTTATTCAAATTTAAAAACTTGATTAAACAAATTAATAGCTTGAGAATTTAACTGCCGAAAGTGCGTAAATGCAAAGATAAAAAGTGGAATTTCACCTAGGATCATTTATATCGTCCTTCACGTTTTTCTTTATAAACCCATAAGATCCAAGATTTCTTTGCCGTTTGGAAAAAGTAGAGAGAATGTGAGTGTTGAACCTGATAAAAAAAAATGGGATCACAATTCTCAATAATCCGGATTAGGAGATGAAAAATGGAAAGAAAAGTTGAGAATTGTACGACTGTTCCGCATTTATCCTCAATGTAAGATCGAAAAATAAAATCATAAAGGATGCAATGGTAATCTCGTGTGCTCTTTTCCCCTTTCCTTTTTCCCTTTTTTTCCAAAATAAAAGTAATTTAATTACCGATATTTCCTTCATATTTTACTTTTTATAAATTTCTAATAACACAAGAGAAATAATTTCCTTCATTTCTAATTTCCTTCACCAACCTTAAAGAACATCTTCTGAAGTCATAGTGTAGGACCAAAGGAGCATTCTGTGTCCACATAGGTCAATTTTAAGCTGAGACTAGAGGTGTGGGATGCAGCTGTTTCTTGATTGTCAAATGACTCAGCAATCGGCACAGTTTGACCAAAAAAAAAGTTCAATTGAACGTCTACAAGAAGTTTCAAAAAGGAGACCGAATTTGTTGAAAGTAAGTGAAGAATTAGCTAAGCCGATTAGTTATTACCGAGCTAAATGATTTTCGGGGTGTCGTTTTCTTGGGATACAAGGTTTGTGTTCATCAAAATTGAGCGGGCTAAACCCGATTAAAGTCGGGGCCATTTGAGCATCTGGTCGCTTTATTGATCATCAAATCTATGTTAATCCGGACGAATGCAACATCGAAATTTAATAGAAGGAAGGTCCATTGAATTATATCAACGATCAATACATAATGAGTAACTGCATCGATATAAACTTTAACTTTATTTTTTGTTTAATCGAAATTTCGCGAGGTACCTATTTCGATTTCTTTTAATTAATTGGTGTTTTTACTCGAGGAGGATAATTAAGTGATTTCTTTGTTTCGATATGGGCAGTGGGAAACAGAGAGGAGACGTGGGTCAATGCAAAGTTACATCGCTACAAATTTTCTGTATTTTTTCTTTTTATTTTTGTGTGTTGTGGTCAACTAAAAGAAGAATAACAGGATGTGACAATCGAACTAATCGCTAGCATTCGCATGCAATGTGAACAGCACTGAATTTTGGATGTTATCACGTAATGAACTTGAAAATGACTAAAAAGGGCATGGATGAAGAAGTTAAACATGGAAATTTATGAATTGAAATTATGTGGCCTTCTTGTTTTATTTTTCTGAGTAAAAACGGGCTTGGTCATGTCAGAGTCAGTTTTCGCACGGTTTGGCTAGCCTATCTTCCGGGGCTATTGTAAGGACGCACTCCCCTACGTAAACCTGATTTATCCACAGAATTCCACTTCCAAACAATCTCACTTATGATTATTTATTTGTTATGTAGGTCCATTTCTAGAACGTTAAATAGATGTAAGGGCACATTGGACACGATCACGAAACTCTTTCTCCACAAAGATGATGAGAATATCCCTCGCCTCTATGTCTCAATTAATTAACAATAGTTCGGGGGATTTGTTCGATAAGTCATATTGGTGGTTATATACATATACACACATATATATGGACTTTTCATCATTAATGAGTGAGATAATTTACGTTAGTTTAAGTACCGAGACATTATTTTCGAGATCAGAATGCCCTAACCATGCCGAATTTAACTTGACAAGTTGTATGAAAATTTTCTTTAATTATGTTAGAGTTTTCGGGTACCTCGGGCATCCATCTAATATCGTATTAGTTTGGGAGTCTCTTATCTCAATATACATGAAGGAATTTTGAGATCTCTCAAGTTTAATATCTCTTGACATATGTGAGACCATAGCGTTCTTAAAATAATGCAGGACACCCAACTCAGACGAATGACCAATAACCTAGCCCAGCACGCCAGGGAAATCGATTGTCGCACCTAATTAACACAGTTCAAATAGTTCGAGCTCTTAATAGTCATATTCCCATAATGGACGAGAGAGACCAACCCCAAAACGTTACTTAGGTCTGCCCAAACTGAATGGTAGTCTTTTACTAATATGCTTCCAAAAGTAATCACATGTTAGAAGCTTTACGTGCAAAGAAATCATGATCACTTGCCCTCTTTGGAGATCTTCACTTGATTCGTGGTGCGTCTTTCCCCAACTCGAGAAGACTTATTGAAAAGATTCCCCACGATCTATTTAACCTTAATCTCGCCTTAGAGAACACGCTTTGATTGTGACACTCAAGTATAGCAAAAGAGTCCAAAACAGTTGATTTTTCTCGGGACGAAGTAAGCATGATTTTAGAAGTATATCTCGACAGGAAATAGGATAATTCCCCTTATAGTTGGGGACACCTACAACTGGCTATCGTTGTCCATCATTTTTTCTTTCTCATAAAGCTGGACGGCAGATGATGATTTGATCATATGATCATGACAGACGATTTGGGTAGACCCACGGAATCACATAAATTAAGATTGGATTCGAGAGAGAAATCACGATATCATGGAAAAGATAGAGCGGAAGAAGTCGATCCACGTAAAAATCAATACTTGATTCAAGTTTAAAAAAAAAACACTAATGGTATGGCCTTGGACTATGTTTTTAGCAGTTTATGCAAGAATTCGACTAGAAAATAATGTGGAGTAACTTGTTTAGGCAAAAGAACTAATCAATTCGCATATTTAGACAAATGTAAGGGAGAGTATGTTCTTTTTATGAGTAGTATTGTCCCGAACATTTACAAAATCGTGAAACTCTTGGGTGCTCCACATCATTGATCGCTTAGCTGGTCACCCAATTACTTACAAAACTCTAAAAGTATTAGGGACCCGGGAGTCCTAGGCTCATGCCCCAAGGTCCCGCACTTGGCCTAAGGGACTCAAACCTGAGCCTAGGCATTAAGGACCCAAGCTTGGCCTCGGGGTACCTGGCCCTAGGGGTCTCTAGCCGTACCGTCGAGGACCCTAGCCCGGTTACTCGAGAATCGAGCTTGGCTGCAGGGGACTCAGGCATAGGCACTGGAGTCCTGGGCCTAGGGCTCTGAGGATCCTGGACCAGATTCGAGGGAACCAGCCTAATCTCGAGGGACCTCATGCCCGAGCACCACATGTCGTGTTTGAACATGGGGTCCGATCGTATATCATTGCTCATTTATATTATCTTTCACATATTTCTTTAAAAAAATGAAATTTGGATTTCCCTATTTGGGAAAAGTAAAGAGAATGTGAGAGTTAATTTTGAGAAAACGAAACCACTCGGTATCACAATTCTCAATTATTAGGATTAGTTGATAAAAAAAATGGGAGAGAAAAGTTGAAAATTTCACATTTGTTCCAATAATAAACCAAAACATAAAATCGCAAAGGATGGAATGGTAATCTGGCATGCTCTTCTTCACCTGTAATTTTCCCTTTTTTCCCCAAAAAATGGTAATATAATTACCCATATTTCCTTCATTGTTGCCTTCCATAACTTTCAAATAACGCGACAAAAATAATTTCCTTCAGTTTAATTTTCTTCACCGACAAAAACAAAGATCTTCTGGCAACAATGTAGGACCAAGGAGAGTTCAGCGTTGACATTAGGTCAATTTTAAGCTGAGACCAGAGATATGGGATGCAGCTGTTTCATGATTGTCGAATGACTCAGCGATGGATGGCTTCAATTTCAATTCAACAGAACGTCTATAAGTAATTCGAAATGGAGATCGAATTTGCTGCAAGTAAATGAAGAATTAGCTAGCCGATTAGTGATTATCTAGCAAAATTATTTTCGGGGCATCATTCTCTCGGGATATAAGGTTTGCATTTATCGAAGTCGAATGAATCAAACCCGATTAAAATCGGGGCCACTCGAACATTCTGTCCTGTTATTATCCATCGATCTATGTTGATCTTGACGAATGGAAATTCGAAGTTAAAAAGAAAAGAGTCCATTGAATTATATCATTAGTTCGCACAATGATATGTAATCATGCCTGGGTGCATTCTTGCTTTTTAAATTTTTAATTCGACCGAAATTTTTGCTAGAGACTTGTTTTGAATTACATTAATTAACTGTTGTATTTACGTGAAGAAGACAATTAATTGATTTCTTTATTTCAATATGGGCCAGAGAGATGGAAAGAGAAGGCGACTGGGAATCGGAGAGACACCTGGGCCAATGCAAAGTTACCTTACTACGATTTTTCTTTATTTTATTTTATTTTCTTATGGGATGACAGTACGTAACAATTGAACCAATGGCCAGCAGTCGCATGCAATGTGAACAGCGCAGATTTTGGAAAGTTTCCACGTATGGTAATGGACTAATTTTCGCGCAACTTGATTGATCCACTTCTCTAGGCGATTTTAGGAATGCGCTTCCCTATTTCAGCGTGACTCATTCCAGATTTTACTTCGGACGGTTTTTATTACATGCGATTTAGGTTTAAACCCTCGTCATTTACTTGTTATTTAGCTTCAATTTTAGAACGTTAAACAGGTCATATGAGAGGATGTGAAAGCATGTGCAATGGAATCGCGAATTTCTTTCTCCACAAAGATGATGAGAATGTCACTTGCCCCTATGTCTCAATTAATTAGTAATAATTCAGGGGATTTGTTTGATTAAGTCTTATTGGTGGGTCTATATGTAGGGACTTTATATCTCTAACATCATATTAGTTTGGGAGTCTCTTCTCAATATATTTGGCGGAAATTAGGGGTGAACGATTCTAAGTTCCGTCCGTATTCCACTTGGAGCATACCAATCGGAACCAGTTCCCCTTTTTTTGGAATCTGAAACTTATCTTGTATGCTCTAAAATCTAGAATTTACCCTGTTGCAAGTTTCAAAGTCTACCTTGAAACTAGCCAATTTCATATACCATGGAAGCCAATTATCGCACCTAATTAACACAGTTTAAATAGTTCAAGCTCTTAATAGTCATATTCCCATAATATACGAGAGAGGCCAATCCTAAAAGGTTACCTTCGTTTTAGGAGATAGGTCTGCCTAAATTGAATGGGAGTCCTTTACAATCATGGTCTCAAAAGTAATCACATGTTTGAAGCTTTACGTGCAAAAAAATCATGATCGCTTGCCCTCTTTGGAGATCTTGACTTGATTTTTGGTCCGTCTTTCCCGAACTCGAAAAGACTTATCGAGCAGATTCCCCACGATCTATTTACCTTAATCTACCCTCAAAGAACACGCTTTGATTGCGACACTGAAGACAAAATGTGCATAGTGAACCAGAGATGATATTCTTATCGGACGAAGAAGTATGAGAGTTGACAATTGTTGGGCAAAATATTGATTTTTAAGTCATTTGCGGGAGTTTATCTCGACAGCAGATTGTGAAATTCCATGTATGGTTGGGGGACACCTCCAACTGGCTATCATTCTCCACGATTTTCTTTTCGTAAAGCTAGATTGTAGATGATGATTTGATCACGCTATAATGACAGATGGTTTGGGTAGGCCAACGGAATCACGTAACTAGATTTGATCCTACAAATCGAGAGAAAAATCACGATAGCATGAAAAGAGAGAGTGAGGGAGCAAAAGAAGTCCACGTAGATCTCAACACTCAATTCGAGCTAAGAAGCGCTCTAATTAAGGTATGGCCTTGCACTATGCTTATTTGCAATTCTATGTGAGCATTCGACTAGAAAATAATGTGGAGTAACTAATTTAAGCCAAAGAACTAATCAAGTAACTTAATTGGATGAAACTATTAGGTGCTGGAGAATACGTTCCTTTTGTGAGTGGCATAATCTCAAACATTTTCAAAATGGTGAAACTATTAGGTGCTCTGCATCATCGATCACTTGGCGATTCCCCCAATTAGTCAAAAGAACACTAAAAGTATGGACCGGTTTTTCATTAAAGGAAAGCTGAGAAAGGTCGTATAATTGGGTGATCGATTATTGATTGGATAGATGGTGATATAGTGTTCCGAAAACAATTAATACTTTCCCAAAAAGTAAGTCTCGATGGGTCTCAGCTTTGCTGCACGTGACCTTGTTCAGCACTAAGCAAATAATCGCAGCTAAGTAGTCAAATAGAAGTTCATGTTGGCACGGATCAAAACCATCTTCGAGGGTGCTATCAACACTAATGCACCGAATACCATAAAAAATTCGTTTTTTCAACAATTGTCTTTATGTAGGGGAACTACTTTTCCATCGTAGCCACCACGGTATTTACTCATGAAACAATCGATTTTTGCTAAAAGCTAACAACAAAACGAAATTTTTTTAGCATAAGAGAAGGATGTTTCACGTCTAGCAAAATTCTATCCCATCCATTAGCTAATTATATATTTTCTCCTCTGGCCTAGCTACCTCAGCTAATTCTTCATTTCCCAAACTAAAGCATCTGCTAAAGTTGATGTCATGAAATTTTCAAAGCCTTAATCAAAACTATGTCTCGGTCAAATTGATTCTTACCCAGACTTCGTCAAATTAATGCTGGGGAAGTGGGAGACAATTGTTATCGACCTGACCCCACTTGTTATTCCGTTTGAAGACAACAAGCAAACCATCTCCTCCTCAGAATGAGCAAAAAAAATTATTAAACAGAGTAGATGCATTTTCTCATTTGGCCTCAAGTGGGTTTTTATCCTATAAAATTAAAGTTGGCCTATATCCTTTTTAAGTTGTTGCAGTCATTAAACACATATGCACATGAGCTCTATTTGATCTCATGAACTTTTTGGTTAGCTTGGGGACAAGGTAGACCCACATGCTCCTCTAGTTTGACACCAGCGATCTCGCATTTTGTTAACAAACGAAATCAAGTTGAAACTGTATTTTTGGGGAATTATGATTCTAAGAGTTGCATGTAAGATATCCGTCGACGGTAAAGACCTCGTTTATTTTGATACAATGGAAAAGTGAATGTCTTTCTTTCTGACATTATACGTAACGCCTACACAAACATTTTAATGATGCCCTAGCTGGGGTCGATCCTCAGCCTATCAAATTCTTGTTTTGTTCCACAACACTAGCATAAGCCATTCTGTCGGAAAAACATGTCTTGTTCTTCAAAGACGTGGAAAAGAGCGCATATTCTTGTCTTTTCTTCGGTCTTTCTTTTCTCTTTTTCCGTAACTCCTCGAAGATTGGTCAAGAAAGGCAAGTGGGAATGGAGAGAAGGGAAAATGATTAGATATGAGGACTTCAAAATGGATCTTGTTTTCCTAGAGGAAATTGTCACGGAATTGACAAGTGGCCTACTTACAACTCTTCCTTAACGTGACTTATACAAAGAAAACGAAGTGGAAAAACGAAAGGAAAAAGAAAAAGCGAGAAATACAAAATGCCTTCCTTTGCAAAAATGGAAATAATAAAAGTTATCGCCAGCCACTATTGTTTGACATGCACAAACATATCTGAAATTAGATTAGACACGCTCACCAAAGCTCATCAACTCAACCTGCATTTTGATCCCTTCTTTCTGTGCTTGTATTACAGACCCTGTAAATCTATCATCCACTGAGATTTGGCCATAATGAATTATTAGTACATAATCATAGTTCCTTTCCCCTCCTTTTCTTCTATACCCACGAAGCTCTAGACAACAGAAGAAGCAAAAAACATAATACCTGGGAAGAATAGCTATCATCAGTATTCACAGTCTCTCTCTCCCTCATCAGATTTTTTTAGGGCGATCGAGAGTGGAATCATACATTTATGGGGTCAGAAAAACGTGAGAACTAGTCTTGCTTGGCCAGTGAGCACGCGCTGGTCTTGAGCGGCATCGCGGGGGCCGGCTCGTCGGGGACAGAGTTTCCCCTCCTTCCGAGCCTTACCATAGATGCTGCATCGGCCACTTTCTTCACGACCCACCTGAAGATCCGGACTTTAATCTGTCCTCTCTTCGGAGGCAGCCTCGCCTTCGAATTCTTCTTCGAGCTCTTCTTCGTCAAGCACGTGTTGGACATTTTCTGTGATCCTCTCTCTGCAAGGAGAAGGAAAGAGAAATCTCGAGAGGGCTATTAGAGATAAGCAAGCAGAGAGAGGTAAAGAAAGCAGAGGAGATGGAGATGTGTTTTGCTGTTTTTTGGTGGAGACATACGTGGGTTTGGTCGACATATATACAGAGTAAGAGAAGTGTGAAAGAGACCTCAGACAGAGAGAGAGAGAGAGGGGGGGGGGGTGCTTTGAATTAGATGATGCTTGTGGTAGTAAGTGCTGTGGACGGAAGAGGTACGAAGGAACAGCTGTTGCTTCCATACAATTGCTGGGATTTTTTTAGGATACTGTTGATGATGAGAAATCAAACGCTAGCATAATAAGCAATTTAGCATAGACAGTCGAGGGAGGGTAAAAGGATGAGACTTTATTTTATTTTTAAAAGGTTTACATTTAAGCAAAGAAAGGCACTTGAATCTTTTGTCATTATACAAGTCTTTTCACCTCGTCATTTTCCATCTTCACAATAGAAAAGAGTGTTACCGCTCAATTTGGTGTTGATGTAAGGTAATTCGACACCCATTTTCGAAGTTACGGCAGGTTACTTTGCGTGGATGGATCGAACATCACTTTAGTCAAATGATGTTTCCATTGGAATTTATCTGGCTTGAAAATATAATAATATATACAAATACAAGTATTTGTGAGCGAAAAGATATAACTAGGGAAAAAGCACCAAAAACCCCAAACTTTTTCACCTGTGACACATTTACCCCGAATTTTTTTCTGTGACATCAAAAACCCCAAATTTTGCTATTTGTGACACATTTACCCCAACGCATTTAGTCTATGGGCATTTTCGTCTTTTTTGTATTTTCTTTTTTTTTTCTTTTTTTTTCTTTTCCGGCGAAGGGAGCCTCGCCGGCGTCCGGCGAGGGCTGCCCTCGCCGGCGTCGGGCGAGGGCGGCCCTCGCCCGACGCCGGCGAGGGCCGCCCTCGCTCGGCGCGAGCGAGGGCGACCCTCGCCCGACGCCGGCGAGGGCCCCCCTCGCCGGATCCGGCGAGGGCGGCCCTCGCCGACGTCGGGCGAGGGCGGCCCTCGCCCGATCCGGCGAGGGCCGCCCTCGCCGGACGCCGGCGAGGGCCCCCCTCGCCGGAAAGAAAAAAAAAGGAAAAGAAAAAGAAAATGTAAAAAAGACGAAAATGCCCATGGACTAAATGCATTGGGGTAAATGTGTCACAAATAGCAAAGTTTGTGATTTTTGGTGTCACAAAAAAAAGTTCGGGATAAATGTGTCACAAGTGAAAAAGTTTGGGATTTTTGATGGCTTTTTCCCATATAAATATGAAACTAGGAAATATATAAAACCAGTAAAGGAGTTTTACCAGATTTGACGAATCGCATAACATTTGGGCATTGTCTTCAAAAAAAAAGAAGAAAGAAAGATTTAATTGGACAAGATCCATTTGTTAGACACAAAATACAACATTAATTACAGAAAGAAAATCTCAATATTGCTCCACCCGACACACCTAACTTTATATGTTGACATGTATTAATGCAATTTTATTGTATTTGAAATATTTGACAATTGAAATTCAAATCTAGATGATGTTTTAGACCGACAAAAATTGACCCGCATTATGAACACAAACAGGACGCCTTGAAGGTTCCTCGTGGCCTTTGATTGCATAACCAAATATTTCATCCAACCGAAGTCCAGCCGGGAAGTTTCGCCATTTTCTTTGGTCCAAAGTCTATGAAAAAGATCTGAAAAGAGACGACCAGAACAAAAAAAAAACAGAAATAAAAAGAATAGATGCGTTTACTTTTTCTTTTTGCTAGAAATAGATCGATGCATTTACTTCTTCAAGTGGGTTTTTATCCCTATAAAATCAAAATTGGCCTATCTCCTTCCACAATTTGTTGCGGTCATTAGCGACATATATGCTCAACAACATATGTACATAAGCTTTATTTGATCTCGTCAGTGTCTCCAAATTAATATTTTCTAGAATATATATCACTAACAGAGCAAAAAAAAGAATAGCAACTTTTGATTAGCTTCGGAGACGAGGGAGACCCACATGCTCCTCTAATTTAGCACTGGCACTCGCGGATTATGTTAATAAATGAAAACAGGTTAGTGACTTCTTTTAAGATTTGCATGGAAGTGATCTATCCATGGCAAAGACCTAATCTATTTCAAGATAATTCTCTATTATTATACATAACTACACAGACATTCTGATCATGCCCCAAATTGGGGCCAATTCTCAACCTACCAAGTTCTTGTTTTAGTCCATAATCTAAATATATGCAAGTCTCAATACAGCTAGGATTGCTCTATGGATATGTCACAAATGCGGTGGACTGATTCTTGTCCTTGAAAAAAGTGAAAAGGAGGGCATGCTCTTTTCTTGGGAGAAGAACATTAGAAGTGCCAAAACTTATGTACGGTGCTCACTTTAGTGCCAAAAGTTTCTTTTGGATCATTTTAGTGCTAAAATTTTTGAAAAACGATCACTTAAGTGTCAATTCAGGTCAATTTGGCCGGAAATCTGACGTGGCATTTTTTTATTAATTTTTGAGGCTGATGTGATTCGCCGGAGGTTGAGTCAGCATGTACACATCAAAACGACGTAGTTTAGCATATACACTTGGATTTTTTAAATATTTTTTTTTTGAATTTTATCTTTCTTTTCTTTTCTTTTCTTTTTTCTTTCTTTCTTCTTCTTCGGTCACCGCCGGTGACCGGAGGCCGGCCACCGGCCACGAGCGGCCGCCTGGCCTCAGCGACGGCGAGGCTGACCTCGTCATTGTTGGGTTTGGCGACGGCGAGGTCGGCCTCGCCATGGCCGGGAGAGGCTCGACCTTGCCCAGATCGGGCGAAGTCGAGCCTTGCTCGACCATGGCGAGGCCAGCCTTGCCGTCGCTAGGTTTGGCGACAGCGAGGTCGGCCTCGCCATGGCCGGGCGAGGCTCGACCTCGTCGGATCTGGCGAGGTCGAGCCTCGCCCGGCCATGGCGAGGCCAACCTCGCCGTCGCTAGGTATGGCAACGGCGAGGTTGGCCTCGCCGTCGCTGGGTATGGCAACGGCGAGGTTGGCCTCGCCGTCGCTGGGTAAGGGCATGCCCAGGTGAGGCGAGGCCGGCCCTCACCCAGGCCACGGCGGCCTCGCCGGCGGTCGCCCGGGGGAAGGCGACCCCCAGCGAGGCCGCCGTGGCCTGGGCGAGGGCCGGCCCCGCCGGATCTGGCGAGGGCCGGCCTCGCCTCGCCTTGGCACGCCCTTGCCCAGCGACGGCGAGGCCGGCCCTCGCCCAGGCCACGGCGGCCTCAACGGCGATCGCCTTCCCCCGGGCGACCGCCGACGAGGCTGCCGTGGCCTGGGCGAGGGCCGGCCCCGCCGGATCTGGTGAGGGCCGACCTCGCCGTCGCTGGGCAAGGGCGTGCCCAGGCGAGGCGAGGCCGGCCCTCGCCAGATCCGGCGGGGCCGGCCCTCGCCCAGGCCACAACGGCCTCGCCAGTGGTTGCCCGGGGGAAGGCGACCCCTGGTGAGGCCAGACGGCCAGCCATGGCCAATGGCCGGTCACCAGCCAAACGAAGAATAAGAAGAAAAAAAAGAAAAGCAGGAAAAATAGAAAAAAACAATTAAAAATTCGAAATTTACACGTGAAAATGCCACGTAAGACTGAGAAATTCAAAATATACATGTGGAAATGCCACGTAGATTAAAATTTTAATTAAAAATATCACGTATTAATTTGGCCGGAATTTTTCGCTGTTGACACTTAAGTGATCGTTTTTCTCCGATTTTGACACTTAAGTAATCCGAAATAAATTTTTGATACTAAAATAAGTACCGTATACAAATTTTGACACTTTTAGTATTCTTCTCCCCTCTTTTCTTTCTTTTGCTCTCTTTCTACCTTTGTCCCTCCTTGAAAATTGGTCGAGAAAGGCAAGTGGGAACGGAGAGGAGAGAACCGATGGCATATGGGGACTGCTTATTGGATGTCGCTTACTAGGAGAAAGTGGCCTCGAAGTGACAAGTCGCCCAGCCAGAGCTCTTCTGTAATGGGACTAATAAAAAAAGAAAAAGACACGCATACATCGTACGAGATCAATGATGTGGTTCCTCTTTTGTGTCTTCTGATGGCAAACGATTGGCATCTTTTCTCAGCAAAAAGGGAAAGGGAAAAAATGGGTTTCCAGTTTCGCGTGTGAGCACCAAGGCTGCAACGTTTCGCTCAAAATTTGGTAAAGTATATGGAGAATATCAATTTTATGTTATAGCACTTGTGTCAACGATTCAAGTCCAATTATTAAACGGAATTTGCTCCAAGCACGTTGTCGTATGCTACGAAAATGAAAATCCATAGCTCGCTGCTCATCGGCTCACCTCCGGATCAACTCAAGCCATGGACCAACCGACGAACCAATCATTTGGGTCAGGTGTATATGTGCGCGCGTGCGCTCTTGGGTTCCCTCATACTATATCCTTCACTTCATGGGGAGGTTTTTCATTTTGTAATGTCATTGAGCAATATATTGATCTAAGTCAAGGTCAGAAAAAGTAATTCAAGAAGCCCATTAAAATGAAAAAAGATTGGTTGTACTAGCTATATATCTAAATGATCCGCCAAGAGAAATTGTTGACGCAAGTCAATGCGGTTTAGTGTGGAACACAAATATCATGCATTAATTGTCATAAAAATTATTAATGGTGAGATCAGTAATGATTCATTTAAATGAGATGCGACTCATTACTTTTTGACTAAAAATACACTGAAAATCTTATATATAATGTGCGTAATGCGATGAATTGACAATCTAGTCTAGAGTCTTATTGCAAAAGTGCAATCAAATTGCTCATATCGTTGAACAAATACTAAAAGTATACTCACAATCGTGCGATATGTGTTACGGGTTCCTCCTAAGAAGGGTTGAATCTACAAAAAGAATATTTCCATCTTTTGAGGGGTGGGATTCGTTGGCCTTTGTTGAAGAAAGCACCGCCTTCTCTCTGTTCTAGAGTACTCTCCATATTTCTTAGCCGCACATCTAGATTTGTCCAAAGACAAATCAACTTAAGACCTCCTCACCGCCTCCAGCCTTTTCTGGAATACTCTATCTAGTTGCTACAAAATAATAGATGTTTGTATTAGAAGAATGTGGAAGGCTAAAGCACCGACTTTGGCAGCCTATATGAAGGGGCAAGTGCTCCATGTTTGGAGTGTGGAGTAGAAAGGACATCCCCATGGGCGTGTGTTGAGTGTTGTTCTTTTAATGATAGAATAATGTTTATTATAGTCTCGCTTATGAAACTCTACATGTGGTATCAGAGCCCAAGGCCAGGGTTCATATTAAAGCCAGCAGCACGAGCGGCTCGGGATCGGAATATCAAAGCCCAGGTTGTCGAGGATCAAATTAGAGCAAGCGGCCAGGGACCATATTCGAACAAATGGTCAGAACCCAGGCTGTATGGGATCGTGAATCCAGCGATAAGTTGTTGTAGTACAGTGGTCCAGGACCAGTGAACGAGTAGCTGGTCAAGGATCATGAACCCAACAAGCACGAGTTGTAGTACGCGAAGACAATGGTATGGGATCATTGTACAAGTAGGCGGTCAGGGACCACTAAGCTAGGGAGTGGAGTACGCCGGTGTTCTGCTAGTGCACAAGTTAGAAACCGTGAAGTTGGTTGGTCTGGGACTAGGCTTACTGGTATAGTGCCATACATTATAACCAAGTCACATGGCAGACATCTCTAAGTTAGCGGCGCTGAGAAGCTCAATTTTTCGTATTTCCACGTACTAATTTACCTGTTGCACCCAAAGGAAGATGGGCTAGGCAAGCAGGAGACTGCGTATAGTCTACTTCTTGTGCCTAGAAGAAGTTGGACAAGGCAAGTACGAGGACAGTTTTATTTGCAGGGTCAAGACTAAGATATCATTGGAGGTAGAAACAACACACCACCCACCGATGACAACGATATGAGAAAGTTAAAAGAAAGAAGTCGACAAGGGAGCTGATGTCACGCCCCAAATCCTACAAGAATAGGGGTAGTGACACGGCCATCCTTCTTCTCGAAGGACAAAGCCTCAAATCTTATCAAAAAAATCAATTCCCAAAAATCTCCATAAAAAATGCTCTTGAACTATCGGTCACTAACCAAGGAATCTAAAAAACACAAAAGATGAAAGGAATGAGCTACCGTGGCCCAGTGAGTAATACATTTTTTTCAAGCGGGTCAAATAATCACTATCCATCGTTATAAAATGATATCAATCTCACAATCTCAAATTCAATATAAAAGATTGAAAATGTATGATAACTTTTCAACAAAACTTCATACGTACAAGATTACATCAAAACTTACTCAACAATAATAAATAATCATCAATGATTTATTCCATTGATTAATCTCATCAATCATATATCGATGGTCCACTCCATTGACTAATCTTATGCTCATCATCGAACTATAGTCATGTTTAATGTCGTCACAAAAGCAACCAAGTTTATTCCCATTGGCTAGGTCTACCACCTATATCAGCCGGCAACTCAGCCCAGAAGGATGTCTTGACAGTATGCATACTCCCCTCTCAATGGGTTCTCATCATAGCGATATGAGCTATATCAACAAAAACATTTCTCCAACAATACACAATCAACACCAAAAAGTTATTTCATAAATCAGTTTTACAAACCGAATCACATAACCTTTCACAATTCCATTTATCAGTTAGAATGCATTTCATAAAACATTTTGTAATCAATACATACAGCTTTTACAACTCCTTTCACAAAACATTTAACCAAAGCATTCACAATTGGTCATTTTAAACTGCTTCATAAAATATTCTCAATCCCTTTTCAATAAACTAAAACTGTAGTAAAAGTTCAATTCAATTGATGCAAGAAACATGCTCTTAATAACTCATACTATATCAAAACTCTATCATTTTCAAGACATGAGTTTGTAAATTTATGGAAGAAATAGTACTACTCACTTGGGAATACTCCAAAACCAAACAACAATGCTCGTTCACTCGAACCGACGATCTCGTGATCCTAACAATTAAATGAGAATCGATGTTGAAAATAAGTAAAATAATACATTAACTACGAAACGGCTAAACGATGTTTAATCGCTAACGAAACAACTCAAAGGCGCCCACAAATCGCTTGTTTAAAGCGATTACCCAAAACCTTCCGCAACACAGAACTTGAGCGCGAAACTTGATTGCGCCGTAACTTTCTCCACCAAACTCCATTCCAAGCGAGCTTATAGTCAAAATAAAACCCAATCAAAGGACTACAAGAACCTCAACTTGGCCGATCCAAAATCGGGCCAAAAAGAGACAAAAATTGACATATAAAGCTGCTGATCGTGCACTGTTCACCACACGCTCAAATTCAAAAATTCGTTTCTGGCAAATTGTAAGCCCAAATTGAGTTCCATAAAATCCCACGGCTTTACAACACCCTAAAATACCAATTCTATATATATACGCCACTCAACAACTCAAAAATCGGACTACGCGGCTTGAATTTCACCAAACTCCAAAATTTGAGCCATAATTCGAAAAATACTTCGATTGGAAGAACGAGGGGCGCGAACATTTACCAAGCGTTGCGATATAAAGTCGAATTCCCATGACAGGAACTCATCTCTTTCTCCTTCCCTTTCTTCCTCTTCTTTCCTCTTTCTTTTTCCCCTTTTCTTTCCCTTTTCTCTCGTCTTCTTTTCTCTCCTGTGTAGTGGTGGCCACGGTTCGGAACCGACCGGTTCCGATTCGGAACCGACCGGTTCCGATTCGGAACCGGCGGTTCCGGTTCGTGGCCAAGTGTGAACCGGAACCGGAACCTCCTCTGGCAGTTCCGGTTCCGGGTCGGAACCGGCCGGTTCAGGGCCGGTTCCGGTTCGAAACCGGTTCCGGGCCGGTTCCGATTTTTTTTTTCTGTTTTTTTTCTTTTCCTTTTCCTTTTCTTTTTTTTTCTTCCTCCGCGGCCGGCCATGGCCGGGGCCGGCGCGAAGGTCGCCGGCCTCGCCCAGCCCAGGCGAGGGCCGCCCTCGCCCGACGCCGGCGAGGGCCGCCTCGCCCGAGGCCGGCGACCTCCGCGCCGGCCCCGGCCATGGCCGGCCGCGGAGGAAGAAAAAAAAATATAAATTATAATTTTAAAAAACAGAAACAAGGAAAAAAGACAAAAGAGAAAAAGGAAAAACAGAAAAGGAAAAGGAAAAGAAAAAGAAGAAAAACAAAAAAGGAAAAACAGAAATGAAAATAAAAAAAATTAAAAAAATACTATTCTTGTGATAGAACATTATTCAATATAAATTGTGATTAAAATGTAAATTGTACTCAAATTTTTGGGGACAAAAAGACAAGAGAGAAAGAGAGGACTTCAACTTAATAAATTATCATTAAGTACATTACAATTCGTTACAACGATCTTAAAAAAAAAGGAGTACAATATATATACCCTAAAATTATCCCAAAACCTAAGCATTCCGTGCGTAGGGGACCGGAGGTCACATATCGTCGGATTATATTTCGATTTCCCTAAGCTCACGTGGGCGTACCCGGTATGAGAAACAAGAGTTCCCGAAATATTTGCCAACTCCAATAGTTCTTTTACCCTCAATCGTCACTATCCGTTCCAGTACCGATACTGGTAGCGGTAGTATCTCCGTCGTTAAAGAATTCGGATTCATTATTCCAATCTATCTCTTGTTGCCGGTATTGAGCATTCGTCCAATCAGCAACACAAGCTTGCATCTGCACTGATTCTAGATCTAATCTTGAACGATGTTCGTTCAAAATATTACCTCCGGTACTGAATGCTTGTTCGACCGCAACTGTGGAACAAGGGGTTGAAAAAATCTGTTTTGCAATAAGAGAAAGGATTGGGTATTGGCTTGCGTGCCTCTTCCACCAATCCAAAATTAAAAAATTTGTACCACCTTCGGCTTTAGTAAACTCAAATAAAATGGTTAGATAACTCTCTAATTCAGAAATATTTCCCATTACTCCCTTTTGTTTTTTTTTGTCTATGTAATAAAAGTTTGTACCATCTACTAATTTTACCTGTATTGTCATTTTGTATCTCCGTAGATTGAGAAGATCCAATATCACCTAAATTATATTTAGTATAAAATTCATTATATAATTCTATTATTACGTTTTTAACCTCACGTACTATGGTTGTAACATTTGTCACGTCATAATGTAAACATTGATAATATACACACAAAAAATCATTTAAGCCATCCAATTTGCAACGTGGAACAAAAACACAAGCAACTAAATAAATCATGGGAATTTCACTATAATAATGAAGCCATTTCATTTTCATTGCAACTATAGTATGTTGTAATTCAACATCATTTTCATATTCATCAAAAGTTCCGACAATATTAGTACACTCTACTAAAAATAAATGTGTAGTAGGATAATAAATACCGGACAAAGTATAAGTTGCATCATTAAAAACCTTTAAAACATCTAAAATTTTTTGGCAAATATGCCACTCTTGTGGGTATAAATTAATCTAAGGTATATTATTAGAAATGAATGCACATAATAAATCTTTATATGGTAAAGATTCATTAAGCAAGTGGAAAGTAGAATTCCAACGAGTTGGAACATCTCTTGGAAATTTTTTTGGCTTTACGCGATTTTCTCCACAAAATTTACCCCATTCTTTCATTTTTTTGGGATGTTTCCATAAAAATTGAATCGCCGTTTTTATTGGTTGAAGAAAAATATCAAGAGTTTTCAAACCATCTTGTACACATAAATTTAAAACATGACAAGCACATCTAATGTGAAAAAATTTTCCGCCAAAAGCAGGTTTACAAATATTTTCTAACTCGGCAATTGAAGCGATATTTGCTGCGGCATTATCAAAACCAATTGAAAAAATTTTGTTAAGCAAATAATATTCTTCTAAAACTTGCCTAATTATTCTATAAATATTATTTGCCGTATGATGATCATCGAAAACTCTAAATGCAATAACTCTTTTTTTAATAGTACACTCGTCATCTATCCAATGACATGTTATGCCCATGTAAGAATGATTTTGCCAATGATCACTCCAAATATCACTACCTATATGCACGCATCCATTAAATTGCATAAAAAAATTTTCTAAATCTTTTTTTCCATTTTTGTAAAGATCTTTAATTACTCGTTTAATTGAATTTCTAGGAACACGTTTTGCTTGTGGAGCACATGCTTTTTGTACAAATTCATTAAAACCAAATCTTTCTCCAAAATTAAATGCTAAATGCTCAACGGAAATAAATTTGCCTAATTCTTCCTTATAAGTTTTTTCATTAAAACGAAATAAAGGGGAAGTGCTAGGATTGACGTATCCGGAAATTTGTTGTTGCCCGATATCGATTCCCGTTTCGGTTGGATGTTTGCTCATAAGATGTCGTTTAAATGTTCCATATCCTTGTCCACCTGTATATTTATATATTTTTCCACAATATTTACAAATTATATCATACCTTTTTTGACCGATATCAAACCTTTCCATTTTCATAAAGTGATTCCAAATGTCAGATGTAAATTCCCGTTCCGCTTCCTTTGTTGTAGATATTTCAGCAGGAGGATGAAAACTTTCTTGCATTGGGACGCGCTCCACATCGGGAAAAATGTTGATTTCATCATCTTGAAAATCTGCATATTAACGAGGATCAAAAGAATGGTGGGATTCCGTCGCGATATTCTTACCTTTGCCAGTTGGCACTCGACTTCCACTTGCCATTTTTCGAATGGATTGAGAGAATTGAGCGGATTAATTGGGAGAATTAAGAAAAAATTGCGTGGATTGAGAAAATTGAGAGAATTTGAGAGAATTTGAGAGAATTTCGAGTAATGAGAAAATTTGAGACTTGAGAGAAGAGAATTGGAGAGAATTTGAGACAATTGTGTGTGTATTGTGAGAATTTGAGAGAATTTATAGGAAAAAAAAAGAAGAAAATTTAGAATTAAAAAAAATAAAACATAACCATTGCAATTTTGCAACGGTTATGTGTTTTTTTTTTCTTTTATAAAAATGCCCGTTGGGGCGTAGCCGTTGGCCCATTGCCGGTTGGCAGTTGCCCCAACCCCAACGGGCCGCAGCAGGGCCTACACGTCTACAGGCCCTGCTGCAGATATATATATATTTTTTTGTTTGGCCGTTGCCAGGGCCCAGGGAGGGGCCTGGACCGGCCTGGCAACGGCCTGCAGCTGTAGCCTTTTTTTTTTAAATAATTTAATTTAATTTAATTTTTTTTCGCAGAATCGGCCCGGAACTGGCGGTTCCGGGCCGGTTCAAATTTTCCTGGAACCGGAACCGGGCCCGTATGCCACGGGCCAGTTCCGGTTCCGAACCGCGGAACCGGTCAACGGGCCAGGCCTGGGTTTGACCGGGCTGGTTCCGGGTCAAAACCGGTCCGTGGCCACCTCTACTCCCGTGGGTGTCTCGGCCTTCTGTCTTTAAAAGCTGAAGGCTACCACTTCTGCTTCTTATTGTTCCTTTTCTTTTTGTGGGTCCCACCATTTTCTTTTTGACTTGGTAAAAAATGTCAAATATTACAGCCGAAGAGTTCGAAAGAAATATTGGCAGCATGGTTGCTGGATCCACATCGTAAGAGAGAGTAGTCGACGAGGGGGAGTGTCAAAGAAAGCACCGCCTCGTCTCTCTTATGGAATTCTCTCTATATTTCTCAGCCACACATCTAGATTTGTTCAAAGAAAAATCAACATAAGACCACCACACCACCTCCAACCTTCTCTAGAATACTCCATCTAGCTATTTGTATTAGAAGAATGTGAAAGACTAGAAAGTCGGTTGAAGCACCAACTTTGGCAGCCTATATAAAGGGGCAATGTTTGGGGTGTGGAGTAGAAAGGACTCCATCATCCGTGTACTGTTCTTGTAATAACAGAAGAATGTTGGAAAAAAGTCAGAAAAGTCATAAATAGTATTAATATCAATTTAGTCCTAAATATTTTGACGTAGTACCAATTCAGTTTTTTTGACTAATTTTGGCTGAATATTGGTGATGTGGATGCCGGCTGGTCTACGTGGAATAGTCAGCGCTTATGTGGCACGTCCGGCACCAAAGTTGACAAACTTTGTTTATTTTTTGCTTTTCTTTTTTTTCCTCCCCTCCCTTCTTCCTCTAGTCAATCACCTCACCTTGACGACCGACCAGGGTCGGCGAGCCTCATCTAGCTGCTGGTGAGGACGGGCCTTGGCCATGGCTAGCGAGGCATGACCCTCGCCGGATCTGGCGAGGTCGCCCTCGCGACTATTTGGCAAGGGCGAGCCTTGCTAGTGGCTGGTAAGGCTTGGCGGCCTTGGCCTTTGGCTGGTCGTAGGGTTCAACAACTGACTGGAAAGGAGGAGAGGAAAAAAAAGAAAAAGAAAGAAAAGAAATAAAGAAATAAAAAATTTAAAAAATATGAAAGTATTATTAAATTTGTCAATGTCAGCACTGACTGTGGCTCATAGGCCGGCTGGTGTTCACGTCAATAATATCTTGCCAACATTAGACGGAAGAGCTAAATTGACACTTTGTCAAAAGGTTTAAGATTAAATTAGCACAATTAAAATGTTTAGGCCTAAATTAACACCAATACAAAAGGTTTAGAACTTTTTTAACACTTTTCCCAAAGAATGTTTATAATAATCACACTTATGAAACTCTACAGTCTTACCCATTTTTCAAGCAAAATATCCGAGAAATCTTCTCACGTTATATGAATTCAATCATTACATCTTAACTAGTCTCATTATTATTATCCATCATGATTCATATGTTTGAAAGAGGGAAAAATTACCAAAACAGTTTTAAACCTATTACAATTGTGCTAATTCAGTTTATCTAGCCAATTTTGGCTAGCTGTTCGGTTGAAGCTGACGTAACGATTTTTAAATATTTTTTCGAATTTTATTAAATTTTTTTCCCTTTATCTTTCCTTCTTCCCTAGTGGCCACCCTTCCTACTTGAGAATGGGGAGATAGAGAGTTCGATTCCCCATCTTCTCAGAGGGGCTAAAGTGAGGACGTTTAGTTTCAGACGTGGGTTTCGACTCCCGCGCTCTGCAAAGAGACATGGTAAAAGTTTGAGAGTGAGTTGAAAATTAGAGTAGAGAACAGACAAAAAAAAAATTCTGGGAAGAGGGAAGCAATTGCTATCGTCTTGACCCTACTTGTTATCCCATTTTGTAACAGCAAGCAAAACATCTTTTGGAGAATGACGGAAAAGAGAAATAAAAAATAATAGATGCATTTTCTTTATTTGGCCTCTAGTTGGTTTTATCCATATAAAATTAAAGTTATTGATCTCGTCATTGCGCTCCACATTGGTATTTTCTAGAATATATATGTACTTTTTTTCCGGAATTTTGATTTTATTACTTACATGGAAGTGATCTATCGAGGGCAGAGACCTAATATATTCCCGTACAATGGAAAAGTGAAATTTTTTCTTTCTATTATTATACATAACTACACAAACATTTTCTTTTTATCATTGCCCAAATTGGGGTATCAATTCTCAGCCTATCAAATTCTCGTTTTGGTCCATAATATGTATGTCGGAATTGTGGTGGACTCTCGTCTTGTCCTTCAAAGAAGTGAAAAGGAGTGCACATTCTTTTCACTTCTCTTTTTCTCTCTTTCTGTCAGTCCTTGAAAGTTGGTCGAAGAAAGGCAGGAGGTAAAGGAGAGGATGAGAACCGATAGATAGCGACGACAAAATGGAATGGATTCTGTTTGACTACTAGAAAGTTGCATGGAAGTGAAAGTAGCCCCACTTGCACATTCACCGTACGAGATCAACGATGGGGTTCCTCGTTTCTCTCCATTGATGGCAAGCGATTGGCATCTTTGCTCAGCGAAAAGGCAAAGAAAAGAAGATGGGTTTCCGATTTTGTGTGCGAGTGTCTAAATTCATCTATGAGCCAACGATGACAGAGAAAAATGATTCATCCTCCATCAAATTTCAATTTTCAATCACAATTTCAGGGGGGGGTTGCGATGGACATGGTAAGGTTTTGGCCCCAAAAACAGATTAATAAAGAACAGAAGTAGGCAATGGCAAAGGGCATTTAAATCAAATAGATCAAGATACAAGAATTTAACTACTGCTACGATATAAAGGAAAACGAAGCCGAGACAAGAGCGAAAGAAGAAGAAGCGAGAAATGCAATATGCCTTCCTTTGTAAAATTAAAGTAAAAAAAAGGTTCTAGCCAGCCACTATGGTTTGACAGGCACAAACATACGTAAAACTAGAAAGACATACCCAAGAAAGGTCATGAAGTCAACCTATATTTTGTTCCCTTTCTCTGGGCTTGTATCAGAGACACTCAAGATCTATCATCCACTGACATGTATATTATAATCGTTGGAAATTATTAGTACATAATCGTCTTCTTTTTTCTTTCTCTAAACCCACGAAGCACTACAACAGAAGAAGCGAAAACATATCCTGGAGAACACAAACTATCATCAGTTATATATAGTCTCTCTCTGGCTCATCAAATTCTCTAGGACAATTGCAGAGTTGAATCATACATTTGTGGGGCATCGCCGAGGCCAGCTTGTTTGCGACTCATCTTCTCTTCCTTCTGAGCCCTGCCATCGATGCTATTTCGGCCACTTTCTTCGCAACGCACCTGAAGATCCCAACTTTGACCTGTCCCCTCTTTGGAGGCAGCCTCGGTTTCGGATTCTTCTTCAAGCCCCTCTTCGTCGCGCATGCGCCGGACATCTTCTGTGATCGTCTCTCTGCAAGGAAAAGGAAAGAGAAATCTCAAGAGGGTTTACTGGAGATGTGCAAGCTAGCAGAGGAAGTGGAGGTGTGTTTTGCTGTGTTTCGGTGGAGACATATGGAGGTTTGGTTTATATACATGCAGTCGGAATACAGCTGGTTGTTTCCTTTCAATTTCTAGGACCTCTTTGGGGTACTTTTGACGTGGGGACATAATACGACATCGTGATATGCAATTAACCATATTCAACGGTTGGGGTGTAAAAGAATGGGACTTTATTCTTTTTTCTCAAAGGTAAACACATAAGCAATGATCGAGCTTGTCATTTTCCATCCAACTCCCGATTGATGAGAGTTATAGCGCACTTTTTGGTGTTGATAAAAGCTAATTAAACACCTAGGGAAAATTTACGGCTGGTTATCTTGTCTAAATAGATCGAACGTCACTTTAATCAAATGTTGTTTTGGTTGGAATTTAATCCAGCTCGAAGATATAAAAACAAAGAAATAAAATAGAAGACGGGTTATATATACACAAGGCGTGATAAGTTTCATAAATAAGTAATGTGGAAAATAAGTTCTTTTGGCCCTTGGTTGATCGCAGCCGTACCAATTAAATCCTAAAGAACCAAAATGAATCACCTTATAGATAACATCTATCCACATAACGCTTATCGATGTGAATAACGTGTGTTTGTCAACAACAATGGTGGTTTTCGAGTATAACTTTTTAATGATCTCTTTCTTCACGTGTAAGCTAGACTTTTGCTTAAACCTAAAGGACTTTCTGCTCTGGTATCGTGTTAGATTTTATGGGATAATTGTTAACTATTTTGAAAGCTTAAACGGTTAGATGAGGACATGATTTAATATTTAATTATTTTAAGAGATTCAAAGGTGGAAACTACTTGAAGTAAAAAATTGTAATAAAGCTGCGCACTTCAGAAGGAGTCAAAGGAATAAAGGACGGCCAGATAGACTAGAGTTGAAGCCCCTCCAAATTTGCCAACATAATTCTCTCTTTTTCCCAACCCAGCAGGAGTGGGACATTGTCTCTACTAGAAGTGTCAATGGATTGGGTGGGATCGGGCTTTCATGATACTCGACTAGACTCAAAATATACAGGGTCGCGCTTGACCTGAACCGACCCGACCCAAGATCCTGTTCAGCATCTACCCCAAGAGTAGGGTCAGGTCGGATCGTTTCGAGCCGGGTTTAGGGTTTTTTTTACAGGGACCAATCTTCTAACCATCAATTCGAAATTGAACCAGCTAAGCTTGAGCGAGAGAGAGCTTCTTTATTTTCCGCGGCTTGTTATGTACCTCCTCCTCTATCTCTCTCTCTTTGCATTTGCAATATCAGTTGAGCTCTGCTCCCTCCACTCGATCACCACCCAAGAAGGCCCACGGGAGTAGCTCCAGAAAAATGAATGCCGCTGCCGAGTCCAAGAAGAAATCGCCCGAGTCCCCGGCGGCGAAGCCCTGCTTCGACGACCGGAAGCCCTCGTTGGCCTCATCCGCTACCGCCGACTGCAAGACCATCATCAAGAGCGCCAACATGAAGGATGACATGCAGAAGGAAGCCATCGACATCTCAATCGTCATAATCCCTCTTTCTCTCTCTCTCTCTGATTCGTCGTGTCAATTTGGTGGATCACTCCAATAGGTGTCTATTGTTTGGGCACGGGGTTCTATCTTCTATGATTTTGACACTAATTGGTGTCTTTTTTTTTTGTGGAGGTGATAGGCATTCGAGAAGCACAGTGTAGCAAAAGGACAAGACGACCTCTGAAGCTTGGCGTCGCTTCGGAACCGGAGACGAGAGCCGCGACGCCTGCTGCTCCGACAGAGAGGATCGACAGGGAGATGGAGCTCGCCGGGGAGGTGGGACTCGACGCCAGGGCCTCAACCCGGCGGTCACAGCGAGCGCCGTGAGGGTGAGGACGAAGGCCACCACGGCCATGTTCGCGAACTTCACGGCCACCATTGCCACGAACTCGAGCTTTTTGCACGCCTTTGAGAGGTTGTAAGGGCGAGGAGGAGCTAGGGTTTCTTGGTCGCGCTGGCGCATAGAGAGAACAGAGCGAAGGGGAGAGAGCGAGAGAGGGGGGAAGGGCTGTTCTAAATGAGTTATCTTTGATGCCCGGGTAAAAAAAGCCCAGCTCGACCCAGCCAGGCCTGACCCTAACAATTACTCACACCTAAAACCCTTACCCAAAGAAGATTAAGACCCACCAAAAAAATCCTAAAATTTCCGGTCAAGCCGGGTTGGTCCGAGCCAGGCCGGGTCGGCTCGGGCATTTTTGACACCCATGGTATCTACCCATTTTAATTACATTTTTCATCCTAATCGTTTTAATTAGATGTGTGTACGTATAGACTAATTTTATTATTTTGACAAACAATGTACAAATTAATTGTGTCACATAGGGCGGCTGACATTTACATCAGCTTGTAATTGTGTCACATAGGGCGGCTGACATTTACATCAGCGATTTTCGATCAAAATTAGCCGTATGGATTAAATTTACAAAATATAAAAATGTTTAGATTCAACCGTCAACTAAATTGGTAAAAGAGTAATAAATTTATGACTTATTGTATAATTTTTCAAAAAAAAACCCTAAAAGCATATTGTAGGACCAAGGAGAATTCTATGTTCACATAGGTCAACTCTAGGCTGGGACCGCAGATGTGGAATGCAGCCGTTTCACGACCGTGAACGACTCAGCAACGGGACAGATTCAATTCAATTGAAGTCATTAATGCCGTCGGCTTGAATCGACCACAAAAGTTAGCAATTTCATGACATGATGGGTGCGTAAAAAATTTCTACGACATCGCTGTCTCTTAGTCCGAGACTCTGAATCTCACGTTGCCCCTCTTATACGCACGCAAAAACACAGTTTTACGCCGAACGAGTTTGACGAAATGGAGATCGAAGTTGTTGAAAGTAAATGAAGAATTAGATAAGCCGATTAGTGATTACCTAGCAAAACAATTTTCGGAATGTCGTTCTCTTGAGATATAGGTTTGTGCTTATCAAAGTTAAATGGATTACATTATTAAAATGGGAGCCATTTGAGCATCTAATCCTTCTGTTACTCATCAATCTATGTTAATCTTAAAAGAATGGGTTAATATCACGAAAAACCCCAAATTGATACATCTGTGATAAATTTACAAAAAATTTCAAATTGGTACATTCGTGACAAATTTACCTTTCACCAGTTTCCGTTAAATTTTATCATCAAATTTCTGAATTAAATGACATGTAGTAGTTGACAGATATACCAGTTCGGGATTTTACCCTTCATTTGTCACAGGTGTTATAGCTTGTGATTTTTCGTGGTATTAACCAAATTTAACGAAGGGTAAATTTATCACAAATGTAACAGTTTTGAGTTTTTTGTGATAAAAAATTAGTTTGAGGTAAATTTGTCACAAGTATACCAGTTTATGATTTTTTGTGATATTAATTGTAAAGAATTCAATGTCGAAGTTTAGTAGAAAAAAGGTCCATTACATTATATTGAGGATACATTCATTATATTTTGAAATTCTTTTAAATTGGTTGATGAATTTACCACGATGAAGACAATTTATTTATTTGGTTGTTTCAATATGGGTCATAGCAATGAAAAGAGAAGGCGAGTGGGAGACAGAGAAGAGAGGTAGGCCAATGCAAAGTTCAATCACTGCAAATTTTCTTTATTTCCCACTTTATGGGATAATGGGATGGGACAATGGAACCAATCGCTAGCACTCGCATGCATTTGCAATGTGAACACCATAGAATTTTGTGTGTTTTCACGTACCATAATGATTTCCATTTGTGTTTGCTTGTTGTTTTTTCTCCTTTTCTTGGCCGCCAAGGAAAGGGTCGGACCAAAAATAGTGAATTTGCACACGACAAAAGGGCAGGGACGACGATCAAGAGTAGAGTAAACCAAATTTTACGCACCTCGACTGGTCCATCTCTCGAAATTGCAAACCAAACATCCCTTTGTTTCATCGAAAAAGTGAAAGACCTTTCAAATATGAATTGACAAGTGAATCAACAAAAGGTGTGTCGGGTCCTTTGTTAATTTTGGACAAGAAAATGGCGAGGGAGTGCCACAATGCCTAAGCATGGCCCTTGCATGTGGCCAATCTCCGGCCATCATCGAGACTAGCCACAGGAGAAAAGGAAAAGAAAAGAAAAAAAAACTGCAAAAAATTATCCACATTAGCATTGTTCGCTGTGCCATGTGAAGCCGACTGGCATCGCGTCAGCGATTTCCTATCAAAATGGGTTGGAATGGCTACATTGAAAAATCGTCAAAACAGTTATGACTAAATTGGTCAAATTGAAAAATTTAGGATTGAATAGACCGTTGTACAATAAGTTTATGACTTTTTAAATAATTTTTCCATCAAATTAATGCTGGGAAGTGGGAAACAATTGGCAATTGCTATCTCCCTTAGTCTACTTTTGTTCCTTTTTAAGACAATAAGCAAATTATCTCCACTTTAAAATAAAGTAAAAAGGAAATTAAAAAGAATAGATGCATTTTCTCATGAAAAATTATCAAAAAAGTCATAAACTTTTTGACAATTTTGTCAATTCAATCCACCCCACTAACTTTGGCTCGAAATCGTTGACGTGGCGTCGCCGACTCTAATGTGGATAATTTTTATAATTTTTTAAAATTTTTACCAATTTTTTTATCGTTATGTTATTTTTTTCTTTTTTCTTATGTTTTTTTCATTGTGGTTGGCAAGGTCGCCGGTGACCCTCACTGACCGAGCGAGGCTTGACCTCGTCATTGCTAGATGAGGTCAACCTTGCCAGGGCTAGGATGTTGAGACTCGTCCTTGCCGAATTTGGCAAGATCGGGCCTAGCCCATGACTGACGAGGGTGAGCCTCGCTGGAAGCCGTGTGGTCGACCCTCGTGACCTTTGGCGAGGGTCACCCTCACTAGTGGTTGCCTAATTTGGCGAGGTTGGGTCTCGCCCATGGCCGGTGAGACTTGAACCTTGCCAGCCCAACTGCTATTGAGGTTGACCTTGCTTGGCCACAATGAAAAAAGTGAAAAAAAAATGAAAAAAAATAAAATTATAAAAGAAAATTCAAAGAAATTAAAATTATAAAAAAATATTTGTGTCAGTGTTTGCGGCGCCACATCATCGATTTCAGTCAAAATTGATCGGATGGACTGAATTTGTAAATTGTCAAAAATTTTAGGATTAAATTGGTCAATTTAAAAGATTTATAATTGAATTAGCATGATTGTAATAGGTTTAATACTTTTTTAGTAATTTCCCCCATTTTTTTAATTTGGCCTCAAGTGGATTTTTATCCCTATAAAACTAAAGTTGGCCTATTTCCTATCCTACTTGTTGCAGTCACTAAACACAAATATAGTCTAGACATATGCACATGATCTTTATTTGATCTCATCAGCACCTCCACGTTCGTATTTTCTAGAATATATATCGCTAATAGAACACAAAAAATAAAAAAAAAAGGAACTTTTGATTAATTTTGGGGACAAGGTAAACCCACACGCTCCTCTTATTCATAACCGGTACTCTCGAATTATGTTAATAAACGAAAACGAATTGAAATTTTTCTCCGAACTTGTGATTTTAAGACTTGCATGTAAGTGATCTAGTGAAGGCAAAAACCTAATTTCTTTTGATACATTGGAAATGTGAACGTTTTTCTTCTCATTATTATACGCAACTACACAAACATTATGATCATGCCCAAATTTGGTGGCAATTCTCAACCTATCAATTTCTTTGTTTTGGTCCATAATAAAATAGTGTGGGCTCTATGTATTATGTCGGAAATATGGTGACTTTTTGGTCTTGTCGTTCAAAGAATTGAAAGGGTGCGTGTTCTTTTCCTTTTCTTTTCCTCGAAAGTTGGTCGAGAAAGGCGAGTGGGAATGGACAGAAGAGAACCGATCCAAAATGGGGGGGGACTTCAAAGTAGATTGTGTTTTGCCAGAAGCAGGTGGCTTGGAAGTGACAAGTGGCCCCAATTAGAACTCTTCTGTAATGTGACTTATAAGAGTAAAAAACACACGTTCACATCGCACGAGTCCCACGATGTGGTTCCCCTTCTCTTCCATTTTTGAAGGCAAACGATTGGCATCCATTCTCGGCATAAAGGGATAGGGAAAGAAATGGTTTTGCAGTTTCGTGTATGAGTGTCTAAATTCCCTAACGAGCCAATGACCAAGAAAAATGATTCATATTCCATTAAATTTGCAACTTTTGACAGAGGCATTCTTATAAACGGAGTAAAACTACATGGCATTTTCTCTAACTACTGCTACGATAGAATGGGAGAAATACAAAATGCCTTCCCTCTGTAAAGGTAAAGCCACACACCACTGTTTTGACAGGGACAAACATACATAAAAATAGATGGATACACCCAAGAAATGTCATGAAGCCAACCTCCATTTTGTTCCCTTTCTCTGTGCTTGTATTAGAGAGACTGAAAATCTATCGTTCGCTCACATATGGTCATTAAAAATTATTAGTACATAATCACCCTTTATTTTTTTTTTGCCTTTTTTTTCCCAAACCCCATGAAGCACTACAACAGAAGAAGCAAAAACATATCCTTGGGAAGAAAAACTTTCATCAGTTATACACAGTCTCTCTGCCTCATCAAATCCTCTAGGACAATTGTAGAGTTGAATCACACCTTTATGGGGTCAGGAAAACGTGAAGACTCCTCTTGCTTGGTCAGTGAACACGCGCTGATCTTGAGTGGTGTCACCCAGGCCGGCTCGTTTGGGACACAGCTTCTCTTCCTTCCTAGCCCCACCATCGATGATATGTCGGTCCATTTCTTTGCAACCCACCTGAAGATCCCAACTTTGATCTGTCCTCTCTTCGGAGGCAGCCTTGCTTTCGAATTCTTCTTCGAGCTCTTCTTCGTTGCGCACGCATTGGACATTTTTCTGTGATGCTCTCTCTGCAAGGAGAAGGAAAGAGAAATCTCAAGAGGGTTATAAGCGATAAGCAAGCAGAGAGAGGTAAAGAAAGCCGAGGAAGTGGGGGTAGTGTTTTGCTGTGCTGCGGTGGAGACGTCTGTGGGTTTGGTTTATGCATATATAGAGTCAGAACGGACTTCACGTTAAATGTGAAAAGCAATCTTAGAGAGAGAGGGAGAAAGCACGAGGGTTTGACTTAGATGACACTTGTGGTAAAGAGTGACGTGGGGGCGTACGAGGTATGAAGTAACAGCTGAAAGTTTGGAATATTCGTTCAAAAAATACTAAATTTATTATGCGATAATCAATTTAATTATAAATTTTTCAATATAGCTAATTTAATTATAAATTTTTTGACAATTTTTCAATGTAGTGTTTCGTTAAGATGTATAATTTTTGCACTTTTTCAATTTTCTGAAATTTTCACAAAATTTTTTTATTATTTTCTTTTCTTTTTTCAACTAATCACTTTCCCAGAATGGCTGGGAGGGGTTACCGAGGCCTCACCGACCCTTGATGGCCATAGACGAGGGCCGCAAAGCCCTCAACTTGTAGCCAACAAGGGTCATTGGCCATCGCTAAGGCCCTTGCGATCCTCGCCGGCTCACCATGGAAAAAGAAAAGAAGAAAATAAAAAAATCATAGTAGATTCAGAAATTTTTTTAAAAATTAAAAAAATTGGTTAAGTCGATGATTATCGAACAAAATTAGCTAGAAAAACTGCATTGAAAAATCATCAAAATGTTTAAAACTAAATTAGATAAATTAAAAAGTTTAGTTCAAAATTGAATCGATTGTCATATAATAAATATATGGCTTTTTGAACAATTTTTCGATTGTCATTTACATACAAGTTCTAGGATCCTTTTTAGGATAAGTTTTTAGGGAAAATTTCAATTAAAGACCCCAAGTGGGATCAAATTCTCAAAAAAGGACCCAAAGTGAATATTGTGTCAAATAAGGGCATGAAGTGCTCAATCAGTCTCAAATAAGGACCAAAAGTGCTCAAAAAGTCTCAAATAAGGACCTGGATCCCTCGCCGTCCAACATACTTGCCGGCCGGCGAGAAAGTTACTGTTCCGACAACGGAACAATAACTTTTTAATTTTTTTTTTGTTTTTTTATTTTCCTTTCCCTTTTCTTTTTTTTTCTTTTTTTCCTCCACCGGCCATAGCCGGGGCCGATGGAGATCGCCGGCGTCGGGCGAGGGCCGCCCTCGCCGGCCTCGGGCGAGGGCCGCCCTCGCCGGCCTCGGGCGAGGCCGCCCTCGCCGTCCTCGGGCGAGGCCGCCCAACGCCTGCGCGGTCCTGGCGAGGGCTCGACCGCGTCGGCATCGGGCGAGGCCGGCCTCGCCCAGCCCAGGCGAGGGCGGCCCTCGCCCAACGCAGCGAGGCCGGCCTCGCCTGAGGCCCACGAGGGCGACCTCGCCCAGCCCAGGCGAGGGCGGCCCTCGCCCGACGCCGGCGAGGGCGGCCTCGCCCAGCCTAGGCGAGGGCGGCCCTCGCCCGAGGCCGGCGAGGGCGGCCCTCGCCCGACGCCGGCGAGGGCGGCCCTCGCCCGAGGCCGGCGAGGGCGGCCCTCGCCCGACGCCGGCGAGGGCGGCCTCGCCCGACGCCGGCGAGGGCGAGGCCGCCCGACGCCGGCGAGGGCGGCCTCGCCCAGCCCAGGCGAGGGCGGCCCTCGCCCGACGCCGGCGAGGGCGGCCCTCGCTCGACGCCGGCGAGGGCGGCCTCGCCTGAGGCCGACGACCTCCGCTGGCCCCGGCTATGGCCGGCGGAGGAAGAAAAGAAAAGGAAAAGGAAAATAAAAAAAAACAGAAAAGGAAAAACAAAAAAAATTAAAAAAATTAAAAAATTATTATTTCGGTGCCGGAACAGTAACTTTCTCGCCGGCCGGCAGGTATTTTGGCCGACGGGGATCCAGGTCCTTATTTGAGATTTTTTGGGCACTTTGAGTCCTTATTTGAGACTGATTAAACGCTTCATGTGCTTATTTGACACAATATTCATTTTAGGCCCTTTTTTGAGAATTTGACACAATGTTCACTTTGGGCCCTTTTTTGAGAATTTAACCCCACTTGGGATCCTTAATTGGAATTTTCCCAAGTTTTTATGATGTGCCATCATGATAAGCAGTTAAAAGGACAGGATATCTTCTTCTTTTTTTCCGAAGGTGAACACATAAGCAAAGGAACTTGAATTTAATATCATTATTCAAGCCTTTTTAGCTCGCCATTTTCCAGCCAACTCGCCATTGATAAGAGTTTTAGCGGTCCTTTTAGTATCAAAATAAGCTGATTAAACACCCATTTTCGAAGTCAGTGGGTACCTTATGTAAATAGATCGAACGTCACTTGAGTCAAATGATGGTCTAATTAAATATTACAAAAAATTTCAAATTAGTTTATTTGTGATAAATTTACTCAAAACTTATTTTTTGATCACAAAAAATCCCAAACCGGTACACTTATGATAAATATACCCTCCGTTAGTTTCCGTTAAATTTTACTATCAAATTGCTGAGTGAGATGGCACGTGGCAGTTGACAGGTATATCAGTTTTGAGTTTTACCCTCCGTTTATCAAAGGTATATCGATTTGTGATATTTCGTGGTATTAATCTAATTTAACAGAAACTAACATAGGGTAAACTTGTTACAAATGTACCAGTTGAGGTTTTTTTGTTGTCAAAAAATTATTTTGGGATAAATTTATCACAGGTATACCAGTTTTGAGTTTTTTGTGGTCAAAAAATTAGTTTAAGATGAATTTATCACAGTGTACCCGTTTGAGATTTTTCGTGGTATTAACCTTAAAATTTAATCATGTTCGAAAATATAAAAATAAATAAAAAATCATAAAAAGGATACGATAAATTTCATAAATAAGTAATGTGGAGTACATTTTGTTGGCCCTTGGTTTATCATAGACATACTAATTAATTCCAAAAGAATCTGCGAAATGCTTGTCAATGTTAATAACATGTGTTCATCAACAACAATGTTGGTCTTAACGTAAAACCATTTTATGGTCTCTTTTGAGAATGAGATAAGTGTATTGAAAGTTCTAAAACTTATCACGAATGTATAACTGAGTCGTAAAATTTTTAAAAAAAGCAATCAAATCCTAAAATTTGTCATAAAAGTGCAATTGAATCCTAAAACTTTCAAAAAATACAATCAAATTTTAAAACTTGTCAAATTAATATAATCAGGCTCTTTTATTAACTCCGTTTAACTTGACAAATTGAAAATGCTAACAAGTTTTACTATTCGATTGCACAAACTTAATAAGTTTTATGATTCAATTATACTTTCACGAAAAATTTTAGAATTTTCGGTGGTGCATTTAACTCTTTGAGAATTAAATCTAAAGACTTATTTTGCCTACCAATAATTTTTTAGTCATGATGAGATAAATTCCACGGTGACACCTTTGTCTCATGAGTTGATTCGAAGGTTGCAAAAGAGTTGAAGTCAAAAAGGCATAAAATAAAGCCGCGCGAAGCCACCCATCGGTGGCCGCGTTGATTTACGCTCAGTTCCTTTAACGAGAGGTCATGCTTTCAAACTCGCCTATCGGTGATTTAAGTGGGGAGTCGTGGCGGTGGGATGCTGCGCTAGCCCCCCTCGAGGACTAGTCGAGTATCACCGCTGGTTTGAACTCTAGCTCGCTAGCCGCGCGGACACCTCGATTATCTAAATAAATAAATAAATAAAGCCGCGAAATTCAGAAGGACCCAAAGGAAGAAAAGGACGATCAAATAGACCAGATTTGCCAAGAATGATTCTCTTCTCTTTTCCAACCCGACCGGAGTGGGACATCAGACCTTCCCATTTGGGGTTAATTTCTCTTGAGTACTCTCAGCAGAATCTGGACTCTTATGATATATCCGCACGAATCGCCCGAAAAATGTATGCGCATGGATCGAGCGTATTAACGACGCAAGAGTGCTTCAAAGAATCGTCCCTTATGTAGAGGAAATATGCGAGAAAATTGTCCAAAAAGTCCCAAATCTATTACACTTTTGCCAATTCAATCCTAAACATTTCAATCGCGCTAATTGAGTCATAAATATTTTCTTGTTTTACCAATTGAGTCCATTCGGCGAAATTACTGACGTGGATACCAGCTATTTTGCATGGCATAGTTGACACTGACGTGGATAATTTTTAATAATTTTTCGAATTTTTTTTATTTTTCCTTTATTTTTCTTTGCTTCCTCTTTCTTTTGTTTTTTCTTCTCTTCTTCTTTGGTCCGGTGGGGTCAACCCCGTTGGCCATTGGTGAGGTCGGCCCCGTCATGGTTGGATGAGGCTCAAATTCACCAGTGATCGGCGGGGGCAAGCTTTGCCAGAGGCCAGAGAGTTGACCTCGCCGTGGCAACTAGCTAGAGGAAGAACGGAAGAAAAAAAAAGAAAGAAAAGAAAAATATTGAAAAATATTAAAATGTTATTAAAGTTTCCACGTCGGCGGGCGGCATCATGTAGGACGGTTAGTGTCAATGTCAACGATTTTCGGCCAAAATTAGCCAAATGAACTCAATCAGCAAAAAGTGAAAAAGGTTTAGTACTCAATTAGCAAAATTAAAAAGTTTAAAACTGAATTGATAAAATTACAATAGATTTATGACTTTTTTGGACAATTTTCTTTGAAATATTTTGCCTTAACTCAATTTTTGCATATTCAGCTAATCAAATTTCACGAATCACATGATCTCCAAAAACGGAAAAGAGAAATACTACATGCAATCGGTTTGCATGACACTAGATAAAAGATGAATTACAGAGCAAAAATCTCAATATTACACAACACGACACGCCTAAATATTTTACCTGAGTTAACACGTTTTCATTGTAATTCAATTGTTAATAACTAAAATTAAAATCAATATTTCTTAAACCCATAAAATTTGGCATGAATTATAACTAGTAGGGCGTTTTTTTTTTGGGCCATGCATGGCAATGCCCATGAGTCGCATAAGTCGTGTCAAACCGAAGTCCAGTACATCACCAACTACTAAGGCTGCGAATGTTAACCATTCTGTTTCTCTATTTTTCTATTTCTGAAATATGTTTGGAATAGAAATACGTTTGGTAACGCAATTTCATTTTTCTATTTCTAGAACAAATTTTGATTTCAGAAATAGGTTTGGAACAGAAATGAGAAGTAAAAATTTTCTACTATTCTATTTCTGGAATAAAAATAAGAAATAAAAATTATTCTTATCGCTCGCCCTCGCTATTAGCCGATCACCCACCCGTCACCCACCGTTACTCACCTGCCTCCCGCAGCTGCCCGCATCCTCCTTGCCGCCCTCCTCCCGTTGCCACCCACCTCCCACCACCATTCGTCGTCCGCCACCCGCCCACCTCTTGCCGCCATTTGCCATTTGCCGCCTGCCCGCCGTCTACTCACCGGCCGCTGGGTAGAAAGAAATTTTGTACCGTTATTAAACAAAATTTTGTTTCGAGAACAGAAATCTTGTGTCGTTATCAATTACGTATTTTTATCAAAAACTCATCCATGGAATAGAAATATAAAAATCTATTTCTAGCCAGAAATTGATTTCTGAAATAGAATGATTGTCATTCGCACCCTAGAAGTCTCACCCCATTTTTGGGTCTAAAGTCTCAAAAAAGAAACCAAAGAAGATAGTTGACTTTCTTGTTGTTTTATGAAAATCGATCAAACTTCATTATTTTTGTTTTGGCTACTAGAAACTATGAAGTTAGGCCTAAATATTTTGACGAATTGTCAATGTAGTTCTTCCGGTTATATTTTATCGGAAATCGCCGATATGACAGTCTAGTCAACGTCGGCCATCTCACGTGGGGCGGCCGGCCCTAACATTGATAATTTTTAAAACTTTTTTCTGAATTTTTTATTGATATTTTATTTATTCGTTTTCGTTTCTTTTCTTTTCTTTCTTTTTTATATTTTTTTTTTCTTCAAAGTGCCAGTGTGGGTTGCTAGCTCTCGGCGAGTGGCTAGAGGCCATCGACACAATGAAGAAGGAAAGAAAAATCTTAAAAGCATAAAAGTTTGAAATTTTTTTTTTAAAATTATTCACATCAGGGTTAGTCACGACAACCTACTGGCTGAAGTTTACTAATGAATTAATAAGAGGTTACAGAAGTGAGTGATAACACTCAATCTTGATAAGACTCACTATCTCAATGTCACTCTTTTTACACCTCTCAAAGATTACTGTTTTGAAGCTCACTAAGATAAGTGTGTAAAGTAGAAGCTCTCTTGGACTTTAGAATTTCAGATTCACAACCCTTCTTTCTCTTCAATATCAGAATATTCTTTTATACTCCTTCACTTTCAATCTAATAGTTGCACAGTCTTTAGAGGATTATTCTCCAATCAACACGTTGGACACCAATGCTTCAAGGAAATTAAGTAGCACCAGATCAGAATCCGCCATTGATTCAATTGTCCATACATCTAAAGCTAAGTTTCCATAAGTAGAGTTCTTCATTTGGAAGGAATATTTTGTCTTTGGACGATTGTTAATCATCAAAGATGTCTTGCTTTGAGTAAGTTCATTGCAAAATAATCTTTAAGATAAAAGATCAATCAACACTTTCCATAAAAGAAATTTGAGCCAAATCACTAGCTGTTGCGATATACACACATGTGTGTGTATGTATTGTGAGTCCGAATAGGCTTCTCGATCATATGATAATGTTTGAACGGACTTCGCTTAGAGTCCGAAGATGCCAAATGTCTTGACAATATCCACATGCAAGCTTTGCTTATATCTTCGCACTACTCTAATGATATCCATGAAATACATTTATGATGTCCTCCAAGTAAATATTTAGAACTTCAGACGTAATATCCAAAATGACAATAACTAGAGTTTGAACATTGTTTCTTGATGAATATCACCTGAAAATACTTTTGTCTGGTTCAATAGACACTATGGAAGGTTCTTTCAATCTTCAAAACATATTAGGAAATTTTCTCATCAAACAGGAAGGGCGAGGAAGCAAAGTCTAGGAGGTGATGTTGCGATGGCACTAGAGAGACACCATGGAAGCTCACGACCACTTCCTTCATTAGGAACAAGCCCAAGCCCCCTCTAGTGAAGCTTAGAGAGCCACATGGAGATGATGACAATGTCTTAATTTTAATTTTGGGTCGAATAGTGTCTTAAATTCACGTTAGCAAACGATATGCGGATTTATTGCTGACATGAAAACGCAATGTTGAATGACCAACGGTGACTTTGGATTGGGGGTTAACAGAGGACAAATTTGGGACTCGAAGGAAAGTGGAGGATTTTTCTTGAGACAAGAAAAAGTTCACGATAAAATAGGGTTTAGACTTCTTTTATTTGGTCGGGAATTGGGACTAGACTTAAAATCGAGATTTTTTTTTTAAGGAATTAGGCCTTGTTTGGCATGCACAAACACGCGTAAAAATAGATACACTCCCAAGAAAGGTCACGAAGTCAATTTATATTTTTTCCTATTTAATTTCCTGTTTATTTCGCAAACCCATGAAGCATTACAACATAAGAAGCAAAAACATAACCAGGGGAAGGAAAACTATCATCAGTTATACACAATCTCTCTCCGCTTCTTTAAACATTTTAATGATTTGCTAATATAATCAATTCGGCTAATTTTGATCGGAAATCACTAACGCGAATACCGGCCGTCCTACGTGGCACAATAGATGGCATCCTTTTTCTTCGGCCATATATGGCAACAACAGTGACTTGTGTAATACAAAAGTCTAGCAAAGCATCAGTGAAGATGACGAAAAGGGTCCAATAATCTATTTTTTCACTTATATTTACCAACCCGAGCATAAAATGGATCACTTCAAAAGATAAATACCGACAAAAAATGGACTCGAAAGGAATCGATTCAAATCCATCTTTCGACACGACTTCGATGAAAATCAAACGAAATGAAATCAATAAAACCAGTACTCCCGTTGGATATTTCTTCATCGCAACTTCTCTTTTCAAATTGTTTGATTTTTTGGCATTTTCTTCTAATCCATCAAACTCTAACGACGCTCTTTTTCTCACCATCCACAATGATGACGTAGTGCGGGCGTAAGAAACAGCATCAGCAGACAGGACGGCCACCGGGAACTTCTCTTTTTCCCTTTGTTCAAAGAAATCGATTGTTCTCGCCGGGCACAAATCTGAAGAAGAGATTCCGTTTCCTCGAACCCTCCGAACGGGGGCATATGTGACCCACCGATTTGAAATGACAACTGCTTTTATTTATTTATTTTGATTATAGCTAATTTAAGATTTTTAAATGAGTTAACATAACGAAAAATCTAAATTGATATAATTATGATAAATTTATCCCAAATGAATTTTTTGATTACCAAAAAACCAAACTAGTATCCCTGTAATAATTTTACCATAAACTAATTTTTTGACCACCTAAAACCCCAAATTAATACATTTGTGATAAATTTACCCTCCATTAAATTAAATTAATATCACAAAAAAACAGGTACACCTTTTACCCCAAACTGATACGTCCGTAAATTACCACATGTCATTTAACTAAAAAATTTGATAATAAAATTTAACGGATGGTAAAATTATCACATGTGTATAAATTTGGGATTTTTTGTTGTAAAAAAATAGTTTGAGGTAAATTTGTCCGAGATATACCAGCTTGGGGTTTTTCGTAATATTAACTCTTCTAAAAAATGCCCTTGATAATGGAGGATTTTTCTTAATTTACCCTATTTAAAATTATTAAATGACGGTAATTACGTGGACTTGTTATAAAAAGGCCAAAATCATTCCACCCCGCACAGAGCCACCTTTTTTTTCTTTGGTACCTTCAATTCTCTCGTATAGGAGCTCCGGTTAGGTTGGGTCCCCATCCGATTTTGGTCGGGTGTGGATCGTTGAGATTGAATTACGTAAAAATGGATGAATATAGGTTAAATAAATCGATTGAGGTCGGATCATTTTCGACCTATCTAAATCTGATCTGACCCACCCGTTTGACAAGTCTAGGCATTGGCCAGAAAACGTTCCACCACTTTCTTTAGTCCAAAATCTCTGAAAAAAGATTAGAGAAGAGACGAGCGAAAAATAAGAGCATTTTTATAATTTTCTTGTTGTTTTATTAAAATCAATCAAACTTCGTTATTTTTATTTGGTAAACATTTCAACCTTTGATTTTGGGTTATGGAGAAAGCATTCTGTTCACTCATTAACGAGTTTAATCGCATGTTAATCAAGTGCCAAACATGCAAAAATTTATGTTGGCTGCTCGAAACTGCATAAAAGATTGCCGAAGTAAAAGGGAAGAGAGCTATGGACGATTGTACTGTTCCGTTTCGAAAGACAAGAGGATGGATGATTATATTGTTTCATTTTCCAGAAATTAATTTAAAAATCTGTGCTAGTAAATTTTTAAAAGAGTTGGTAAGTTTCAAAACATTGTTGGAAAAAAAATTATCAAACTAAGTGCTGGCTGACTCATCATGCTGTTGATTTTTGAGTTGTCGATTTTCTGACTTGCCAATCTTGACCCAAGTCGTGAATGTCTAAGTCTCTGACTTGTCGATTTTATAACTTGTCAATTTTCCAAAGAATATACTAGTATCTTATTTAGTTATAATTGGTTACATGGGAAATGAAAAGAGGTAAGTATGTTACTACTACTTGTGTAAGTAATTATGGAAAAAAGCATGGCAATTGTATTTTAAAAATGATTTGCATAAGAAGATGTTCTGTACTAGATATCAATTCTTGAAAATGGAAATGCAAAGGGTTAATAAACGGGTGTTTATTTCGTTGTTGATGTAAGGAAGATCATATGAATATAGTGTTATCATGTGAACTTCTATTATATGATTATATATTTTAAGTATCATGTTATAATTCCGTCATCCATATATTAGCAACAATGATATCCCATGTGTGAAGATACCTCGTGTGTTGGCATGCCTTGTGACTTGAGCTGCCTCATTAGTCGAGACGATTTGCTAGTAACAAGTATGAAATACGTATATAAATGTGCATATATATATTCACACATGTACATCGATGAACTACCTACCGTATGGAAGTCGTGCATCATAATAATTAATAAGTGATCTACTTGCATTGAAGTAAATGATCTTATGCAACACTGTTCAGTGGTTTTCATCGGGATATCGAACAGTGGTTTTCATCGGGATATCATGATAGTAAAGTTAGTGCCTCTACTCCTTCATTTGCCACACATATTATCTTATTCTTGTCTTGAACTCTCATTGTTGTGTTGATATCATTGCTGCCAAAGTGGGAAAGTAAACGAGAAATTTGAATGTGTGGTTGAAGACGTAGATTTTGATGCATCTATGAATTTATACTATGATGCGTGCTCATAGAAGATGAAACGATTGACATGTTGTATTTAGATTGGACGACAACTGCCTGAATCATATATGATGCATCTTGTTCTTCTTGAGTGTTTGAAATATTCCGTTATAAATGCAGAATTAATTAAGGAATAAGTTCAATATATATAAAAGATGAATAACCTTTATTGCATTATAGTAATTCCTATGAGTGTTATGTGATGACTCATTGGTTGTTATTATGTTGTTGTGCTCCCGAGTCGAGTAGTAGGATGATTTTCTACCATAAACCTAGAGAGTTCATTTACTGAGTTTAGGCTCGCTCAATGTACTTTATAGATTTATCAAGTTAGGAGTTTAGGGGAATTTAGATTGACGCTTACAAAGATTGCTTATAAGGATTGGATCAAAGTGTGCAACGAAAGTGGAGACGCGTTTCGGTATAAAAGGTTTTGATGTATATTAGCCAAGGTTAAATTACTTATATAGTTAAGGAAATATTAGTTATTCCGAGGATTGAAGTGAAGCTAAATTATCTATTCCTTCGATGTTCAAATTTTATTGAAATACAGATTATGACGGCATGTGTAGTGCCATAAATAGTTTGTAAGTCATCCATTCAATAAATTTCGGAGCACTAAATATTCCGAATCTTATTATTTTCTTTTTTATGAATAAGTATTTGTTTCTGTGAGTTGATTGATAGATGAACGATGGTGACTCATGAGAGCACTACTCATTAATTTTTTTACAAATAGTGCATTGAAAGTCCTGAGCGTTGTGTGCATAATGTGATTAGGTCATAACCTACTCGATTAATGAAATCGAGTTGTAAATCTTATTTGAAAAGTATAATCAAATTGTTTAGGCCGTTGAACACATACTGCAAATAAATACCTTGGAATGGTATTGTGCAATATGTATAATGGAACCAGATAAGAATAATATCTCAGATCTTTTGGGACCGTTAATTTTACCTACTTTTCAATCAAAATAATTGATTACACGAATGATTGGGAAAAAAGTAGCTCTTCACGTGGGCATTGCATCTAACCAAATATTCTTTTACTTTTCCTCTCTCTCTCTCTCTCTCTCTCTCTCTCTCTCTCTCTCTCTCTCTCTCTCTAAGACACGCATTGAGTAAGTGGTGGGGCTTTCATTTTGATTTCTTGGCCAGGTGGAAAAAATGCCATGTCACTTCATCTTTGACTAATGTGCGTGGTGCGAGTGAAACCTTGTGAATTGTTTCACCCGCACCCATCAAGACAAACCTCCCATTTACGAATATTTTTTATGGGGCATTTTTGTCCCAATGTTATGAGATTAGCAACATTTGCTCGTACATGTTCATTAAACACGTATTTATTCAAGAAAATATGTACATGAGCTTTGTTGATCTCATTAGTGCCTCCACACTAGTATTTTCTAAAAAAAAAAATAGGAACTTTTTATTTGCTTCGGGAACTAGGTAGACCCGCGTGCTCATCTAATTTAGTTTTGACACTCCGCATTATGTTAACAAATGAAAACGAGTTGACATTTTTATTTTTCTAGAAAGGAAAATGATACAAATGATTCTTGAATTTTGATCCAATGCATAATGTGGTCTCTGAACTTTTAATTTGTTCAATATGATTTCAGAACTTTAGCTCAATATGCAATGTGATCCCTGAACTTTTAATTCGTTCAATGTGGTCCTTAGACTTTTGATACGTGTTCAACTTAATATTTGAATTTTATGAAAATATTTAATATTGTTCATGAACTTGAATTTATGGAAGGATAACATTGAACATTTTCATATAGTCCAGGAATTAAATTGAACATGTACTAAAAGTCCATAGATCACATTAAACAAATTAAAAGTTCAAGGACCACACTATATATTGGGCTAAAATTTAGAAACCATATTGAATAAATGAAAAGTTCATGAATCACATTACAAATTGGGCTAAAATTTAGATATCATATTGAACAAATGAAAAGTTTATGGACCGCATTACACATTAAATCAAAGTTTAGAGACCAAATGTGTCATTATCCCTTTCTAGAACTGAGATTATAAGATATGTACGTAAGTGATCAATTGGACAAAAACCTATTTTATTTTGATACAATGAAAAAGTGGACGTTTTCGTCTCTACTATCAAATATAACCATACAACCATTTTGATCCAAACCCGGGTCAAATTCTCAGCCTATCAAATTCATCTTTGGTCCATAACATTGATTTATTCGGTTGTCCCCATCGATTGATCGGTTCTCTTCCCTCACCATTCTCACTTGCCTATCTTGAAATTGCATGGAAGTGACAATGGCACACTCAAGATTCTTTTGATGTGACTATAAAAGGAAATAAAAAACACATCCACATGCATCGTGATCGATGATGATGGGTTTCTGATCTCGTGTATGAGCATCCTAATTCTCCTTCGATCCGACGACCAAGAAACATGATTCATATTTCATCCAATTTGCAACTTTCGGTCACAATCTATTGAAGTATATTGAGAATAATCGTTTTTTCATTATAACCTGGGTTGGCACTGGCAGAAATAGCCTACTTATACATTGATAGAGATTATACTTATAAATGAAGGAAACCGACATGATATTTTGTCTAACCTTTTCTTATGATGGGACCAAACATCCTAAAATCTTCATACGTGCCACTATTGCTTGACGTGCACAAGCATGCGTAAACGTAGACAGACACACCCAAGAAAGGTCATGAAGTCTTATGCTGGTATCTGATAGTACAAAATCATCGTTTTTCTTCTCTAAACCCACGAAGCACTACACAACAGAAGCAGCGAAAAAACATATCCTTGGGAAGAAAACCATCATCGGTATTCATATTCTCTCTCTGCCTCGTCAGATTTCCTAGGGCAATTGAGAGTGGAATCCTACATTTATGGGGTCCGAAAATGCGAGAACTACTCTTGCTTTGGCTGTGAGCACGCACTGGTCATGAGCGGTTTCGCAGAGGCCCGCTCGTTGGGGACGGAGTTTCTGTTCCTTCCGAGCCTTGCCATCGATGCTATATCGGCCACTTTCTTCACAACCCAACTGAAGATGCCGACTTTGACCTGTCCTCTCTTCGGATGCAGCCCCACCTTCGAGTTCTCCTTCGAGCTCTTCTTGGGTAAGCACGCATTGGACATTTTCTGTGATCCTCTCTCTGCGAGGAAAGCGAAGGAGAAATTTCAAGAGATAAGCAAGCAGAGAGAGGTAAAGAAAGCAGAGAGAGAGGAGGTGTGTTTAGCTGTGTTTCGTGGGCTAGGTTTATATGAATACAGAAGGAGGGGGAAAGAAGGAGGGTGGGGACTGGGGAGGAAGGAGGGCGGAAGCTGTTGGGGGACTTTTATTTGTTATTTTCATTTTTGCCGAATGTCAAACGCACGAGCAGATGAAGGAACTTGACTTTCATGTCATTATACAAGCTTTTGCAGCTTGTCATTTTCCATCTTCACAAATGACAGAAGTTCCAGAGCTCTTTTTGATGTTGATCTAAGCTAATTCAACACCCATTTTGGAAGTTATGGTGCACACCTTCTACAATAGATCGGGCGTCGCTTAATCAAATGAACGATATTTTGATTGAAAATCAATCCAGCACTAAGATATGGAAACGAATAGATAAAATAAAAGAGGGGGTATATAGACACAATGCATCATAATTCTCGTGAATAAATGACTTGAGATATTATGTTTTTGGCTCTCGATTCACCGTGGGCTGTACCGGTTAATTCCAAAAGAACCAAAATTCAATGCCTCATAGATAGAATCTATCTGCGCAGTATGCTCAATGCGTTGTGGTCGTCAACAACCTTAGAGTCCCATGATTTGATTTGAAGTTGCGGGTGACTCAGAAGTCAAAAGGTGAAATCAACCCAAGCTGCGGGCTCCAAAAGGAGACGAAGGCCATATGAAGGGCGAACAAACTGACAAGGGCTGAAGGACATCCCCTCCTCCCCCCCCCCCCCCCCCCGCGCGGTCAAATCACCCAAGACAAATTCTCTTCCTTTTATTTGCCCGAGAAGAGCGGGACATTGTATCCAGTCATCTTTAGATTTTTCAACCTAGCCATTTTAATTAGATATATGCATCTGCAGACTCACTTTGTTATATTTTACAAGTCAATGTACAGATTAAGACGAGCGTTTCGTCTCTGTGTCGAAGTACTTAGTGGTCGAAATGAATTTGTTAGCCGATGATATTTTGGAAACTAAGGAGATGGGTCGACTCAACTTACTCCGCTTTACCTGAAAATATACGTGTGTGTATATGTATGTATATATCAAGACACAAGAATTTAAATCATATGTGTGTACATTTACAGAATACATACTCAGATAGTTGTGGCTTTTCTCGCATAGCAATTGCATGCGATCAACTTCCAGAGAACAAATTTTATTCATGGCACAAGAGAGCTTAAACGAATTGTGTCATACACAGAGGAATTACTATATCTAGACTCAATTTGTGTATATTCAAACAACCAAATTTCACGAATCACATAATATCCACTCATAGTCTCTAAAAAAAAAGAATATTGGACACAATCTGTTAGCATGACACTAAATAAAATACGAAATTCAGAGAGAAAATCTCAATATCACACAACATGATATGCCTAATTTGATATATCAACGCGAATTAACAAACGTTTGCGGTAATTTATTTCTTTAATAGTTATCTTAGCCCAGAAAACAATACACGGCAACCTTGTTTTGGCCACCCATGGAAACGCGGGTAAGTCAAGTGAAACTGAAGTTCGACCAGAAAAGATTTTGTCTCTTTCTCTAGTCCAAAGTCTTCAAAAGGTCAAAGGAACCGGGGAAAAATTGTAAAAAAAGTCAACGGTCAATTCAGTTCTAAACTTTTCATTTTTTCAATTCAATCATAAATCTTTTGATAATTTATCAATTCAGACATAAACTTTTCAATTGTGTCAATTTAGTCTTTTTTTTGTCGAAATCAATTTAGTCATTAACCATTTGACAATTTGTCAATTTAGTCATAAACCTTTTAACGAATTACCAATGAATTTTTTTTGGCTAATTTTAGCTAGAATTTACTGATGTGGTGGTCCTATCGGTGCCGACTGCCACCGATGGGGAATTTTTTTTTATTTTAAAAAAACTGATTTTTTTTAAAATTTTTCATTCTTTTCTTTTCTTCTTCATTGAGCCAGCAAGGAAAGAATAAAAAATTCATAATTTTTTAAAAATTAAATAATTATCAATGTCAGCGCCGGTAGGTGCCGACTAGGTTGTCACATCAACAATTTCCGGCCAAAATTAGCCGAAAAGACTACATTGACAAATTGCTAATTGGTTTAGGACTAAATTGGCAAATTATCGAAAGGTTTAGGACTAAATTGACACAATTGAAAAGTTTAGAAGTGAGTTTGCAAGTTTTCAAAATGTTTAGAATTGAATTGGCTGTCGTATATTAGGTTTAGGAGTTTTGATAATTCTCCCAAGGAATGGGTGATTCTAATGTTTTAGTTTGAAAAAATTTATTTTTTTCCGTGCTAATAGATTTCTAAAAGAGTTAAAAGCCTCAAAATATTGTTGGTAAAAAAGATTACTGCATAATTAATTCCTTAGTTACTTGTGGTTAACTTACCAATACTGATGCAGATAGAAGCGATAACTTGGAAAACTCTTCCACGATTCGACTAGAATTCAATTCAATTTCATAATGATCTGAATACAAAGCTGGGCATTCTTTTATAATGATAGGACTCCTAAAGATATCCGAATTAATGAAGATAACATCAAAGCAAATCAAATCTAATCTTATCTAATAAAATTAAATCTAATAAAATCAAACGAAATATTGATAATTGGAAATTGCCTAAAGTAAAAAAACTGCCTAATCAGAAAAACTGCATAGATTTCCGGCGATTACGGCAATCACATTCTTCAAGATAATCACAGGCTAACTGTTCTACATCATTCCCTCCCTCTTCGGGAAAACTCGCCCTCGAGTTATGATTAGGATAGAAAGGTGTATCGGGAGCATGATACTCAAATAAGTTTGCCACATTAAATGTAGGGGAAATGTTGAGATCACCGGGAAGGTCAACTACATAGGCATTGTCATTGATCTTCTTCAGGATGCGGCAAGGACCAATCTTCTTGTGCTTCAGTTTATTATAGGTACCTACAGGAAAACGCTCCTTACACAGGAAAACCATTACCTCATTGCCTACCTAAAAAATTTTCGAACGTCGCCGTTTATCAGCATCCTCCTTATACTTTGAATTAGAAGTAGCCAATTGACTAGCAACAGCAGCTTGGACTTCATTAATCCTGGTTGCCAAATTCTCCGCCGTGGCACTATAGCTAGGAATCTTGGGCCAGGGAACCAAATCCAGAGTATGCTGTGGTGTACGCCCATAAACGACCTGAAAGGGAGATGTACCGGTAGAGCGGTTAACCGAGTTGTTGAAAGCGAACTCAGTAGGAGCAAGATACCGGTCCCACTGCTTAGGCATATCACTGCAGAGGCAGCGAATGATATCCGCTATAGTACGATTCACAACTTCTGTTTGACCATCCGTTTGGGGATGAAAAGAACTACTATACTGTAAATCAGTCCCAAACAAACGGCATAAAGTACGCCAAAAATGGCTCAGAAATTTCATGTCACGATCGGAAGTGATTGTCTTCGGCACACCATGGAGACGGACTACTTCACGAAAGAATAAACTTGCCACATGCGAAGCATCCGAAGTTTTCTTACAAGGGATGAAGTGTGCCATCTTCGAAAACCGGTCAACCACCACGAAAATAGAATATAAACTCCGTTGAGTGCGAGGAAGTCCCAACACGAAGTCCATCGATATGTCTATCCAAGGACCCGAAGGAATAGGCAAGGGGGTATAAAGACCAGTGTTCTGAGAGTGGCCCTTAGCGGTCTGACAAATGTAGCATTTATTGACAAATCGGCCCATGTCTCGCTTCAGTTGAGGCCAATAGTACCGCTCCTCCACCAAGGCTATAGTTTTATCTCGCCCCAAATGTCCGCCGAGAGTACTACCATGAAGCTCTCGAATGAGTTGTTCACGTAAGGAACCACGAGGAATGTATAATCTATTGCCAAAGAACAAGAATTTTTCTTGAATTATCATATCGCCATGACAACCTGTTTCAGAACACTTCTCCCATATCTCACCAAAATCATCATCTTCAGGATAAAGAGAACATAGGTGATCATAATCGACAATATCAATGCGCATGGTCACGAGTGTCGTAGCACGTCGACTCAGCGCCTCTGCCACTTTATTTAAATGGTCTGCTTTGTGACGAAGCACAAAATTAAATTACTCCAGAAAAGAAACCCATCGTGCATGCATTCGATTTAAGTGCTTCTGACTCTTGATATATTTAAGAGCCTGATGATCGGTGTTAAGAACAAATTCCTGCTGATAAAGATAGGACTGCCAATGATTTATAGCTCGCACGACAGTATAATATTCCTGCTCATACGTCGACCAACGCCGGCGAATTTCATTAAGTTTTTCACTAAAGAAGGCTATAGGCTTACCTTCTTGGGAAAGGATAGCGTCAATCCCGATGCCGGAAGCATCACAATCCAACTCGAACACTTTCTCAAATCAAGGAGCATCAATACCGGCGCAGTGGAGAGCTTTTCTTTTATAAGAGCAAAATTGGCCGAAACTTCATCTCCTCAATGGAATTTGCCCTTTTTTAAACAGACAGTGATCAGGGCCACAATAGTACTGAAATCTCGAATGAAACGCCTATAGAATGTTGCAAGGCCATGGAAACTTCGAGCCTCACCAACATTCTTTGGAACTGGCCAATTACGAATCACGGCCACCTTATCTACATCAACGTGAAGGCCATCCGCGACAACAACAAAACCCAAAAACAAGAGGCGTTCTGTCATGAAACTACACTTTTTCAGATTAATGAACAATTTATTTTGCTACAAGGTTAGTAGGACATCCCTCAAGTGCTCCATGTGTTGACGCCCATCCGAACTATATATGAGTATATCATCAAAGAAAACTATCACAAACTTGCCAATAAAAGGCTTGAGAACCTGAGGTATCAAACGCATGAAAGTACTAGACGCGTTAGTGAGTCCAAATCGCATGATAAGCCATTCGTACAAACCCGCACTTATCTTGAAGGCCGTTTTCCATTCGTCGCCAGGACGGATGCGAGCTTGGTGGTATCCGCTTTGAAGGTCGATCTTCGTAAAAATCTGTGATCCAGCAAGTCTGTCTAGCATATCATCAAGTCGTGGAATCGGAAACCTATACTTGACAGTAATCCGGTTAATGGCACAACTGTTTACACACATACGTATGGTACCGTCTTTCTTTGGCGTGAGAAGCGTAGGAACTGCACATAGACTTTTGCTTTCACGCAAGAAGCCCTTTCGAAGGAGCTGTCCCACCTGCTCTTGTAGAATCTGATTATCCTTCGGATTCATCCGATAATGCGGCAAATGAGGAAGACTAGCACCTGGAAGAAAATCAATCTCATGCTGGATATCCCTCAAAGGAGGTAATCCGTCCGATAAATCCTCAGGTATAACATCACTAAATACCTTTAATAAGGACTTAAGAATATCGGGAACACGAACCACAACTTGCTGGTCACCCTTGTCTACAATCATATACATCCTTTCACGCTTTCGGATGTTCATCATAACCCCTGCATTCTGCTTCTTCACAATCTGAGGGGAATTACTCTTCGGTCTCAAAGTAATTTTAGTCCATTTCTACACAAAAAAATACTTATTCTCCCTAGCTCGGTGTGTATCATCAACATCATATTACCATGACCGACCCAGTAAAACATGACACGCATCCATCTCCATAACATCACAGATAATAGTATCTTGATATGATTTCTCGATCGAAATAGGTAAACGGCATAATTGGTTTACCTTAAATTCTGCTCCTTTACGTATCCACTCGATCGTGTAGGGCGCGGGATGCGGCTCCATCTTTAGTTGCAAGTGATCCACCAAGGCCTTTGACACTATGTCCTCGCAACTTCCGCTGTCAATAATGATATCGCATACTTTGCCGTTGACAGTACAGCGAGCGCAGAAAAGCTGATTCCGCTGGATATCTTCTGTCTGCAGAGCAAGCAATAGACAACGCACAACACAATTAACGTGCTCGCCCATTTCATCTTCCACTCCCACTTCTTCTTCATTTTCCCAATCTTCCTCATCTTCGTCATGTTCAACGATTTTGGCCATTCTACGACGAGGACAATCGCTGGAACAATGGCCCAACTCGTTACACTTGTAGCACTTGATCGGTTGGGGCTTGGCATATGGATTTTGGGTATTCTGATTGGGAGTGCGATTGCTTGTTGCGACTGCTTCCTTAGGCGTCCCAGTACTACCTCCTGGAACTTGGCTCGAATCAGGGGTTTGTTGACTAGAAGAACTTGCAACATCAGTCTGTCTTCCTTTCCCGAATGACCCACGACCCGAATAATTGCTACCACGAGTACTAAGGCTAGTCCTCTCCAATTGCACCTCAATTTTTCGTGCCATATCCTGGGCGTCTTCGACAGAGAATAGTCGATGCAAAGAAACCCGATCCTGGATATTAAGTCGCAAACCATTAATGTACCTAGCAGTTTGTTGTGCCTCGGTCTCATCTAGGTTATTGCGAGCGGAGAGTCGAAGGAACTCTTTCGTATAAGCTTGGACCGATCTATTCGATTGTCGGCAATTCTGGAATTGCTGAAATAACAGTTGCTCATAGTCCGTTGGGAGGAACCTCTTCTTCAACTTCTGTTTCATTTGACCCCATGATCGAATAGGAGCCTTGCCTTATCGACGTCGTGTCAATTCAGTCTGTTCCCACCAAGCTGAAGCACCACCCTTCAACTTGTACACCACAAGTTTCACTTGGCGATCCTCGTCAATATCCATAGCGTCGAAGAATTTTTCGATCTTCCAAAACTAATCAAGGAAATCTTCAATATCCAAATTCCCATTAAAAGTAGGGAGATCTACCTTTAGTTGATACTGCTCAGGATCTCGTCGATAGCCCGCCTGCCGTCGATCCCCACGAACATGTTCCTCCTGGAATCCCCTGTATCGGCGACCACCACGAATCTGCATCTCCCGGGAATCATCGTCTTCGTCTTCCGTATCCTCGATATAGTCTTGACGCCTATGTCGAGGAATTCCTCCACGCCCCATAGCACCTTCGGGATCACGAACGACAGGAATTCGCTCAGCTGGAAGAACGCCAGGCGCATGGTTTGTGGACAAACGCTGGATGGCATCAAGGATCTCTTGAAACCTCCGATTGGTTTGATCCACGAACTGATTGAACTTAGCCCGCGTAATAGGCTCGTTCTCACGGTCCTCAGCAGCGGGGAGATTGACATTCACATTATTCACCATCATCACAGGAGAAACCTGCTTTGATACCAAATGACGCAGATAGAAGCGATAACTTGGCAAACTCTTTCACGATTCGACTGGAATTCAATTTAATTTCATAATGATCTGAATACAAAGCTGGACGTTCTTTTATAATGATAGGACTCCTAAAGATATCCGAATTAATGAAGATAGTATCAAAGAAAATCAAATATAATCTTATCTAATAAAATCAAATCTAATAAAATCAAACGAAATATTGATAATTGGAAATTGCCTAAAGTAAAAAAACTGCCTAATCAGAAAAACTGCCTAGATTTCAAAAAAACTGCCTAATCAGAAGAACTGCCTAGGTTTTCGGCAATTACGGCGATCACATTCTTCAAGATAATCACAGACTAACTGTTCTACATCAAATACACTTTTACTAAGCTACCGATGTTTTTGGGGATAATTATCCAAAAAGTCCTAGGTGGATTCACATTTCTTACAACCGGCATAGTCGTTTGTTCTAGGAGCAAAAGCAATTTGCTTAGCTTTACATTTATCCCATGGTGTCATTTCTAATACATCTATTGGGTAGGCTCGCACACATTGAGTACATCATGTACATGTAACATAAATCTTTAACCCCCTGGTTACAAGAAAGGGATAATACGTAACTTCGAGTTGTCAATTATATTATTTACAGATATGGCAAACCAATATAGTGAATTTCTAATACAAGTTTTTGAATTCAATCACAATCTTATAATAAGAACAAGAGAACTTTCTTGATCAATCTTCTTGTGCTCTGATTCATTATTTTTTGTTTGGGTTAATATCGCGAAAAGCCCCAAACTGGTACACCTGTAATAAATTTACCCCGAACTAATTTTTTAACGATGAAAACTCCCAAACTAGTATACTTATGATAAATTTACCCCCAACTAATTTTTGGACCATCAAAAACTCTAAACTAATACACTTATGACAAATTTTAAGTAACTTATATTCTACATGTTCTATCGAATATGAGTCAAAATATGATTCTTTGACCTATTTTGCCACCTCTAACACTTAACCTACTTACCGTTAATCATTTGATTTTTTTAGCTCATTGACTTTTCTTAACTTTTAACCGCTTTTATCTGCCTTGTTACCGACGTTTTAAGTTAACCAACTCTTTTGAAAAAGAACTTCCAACCTCAGTTAAAGCGAGTATCGAATTCAATAAACAAATGCGAGAACAGGGATGAGAAATTGAAGCACGAGCTGAACTGTGTGGCGTCGTGTTGCATAGAAAATACGTCACGAGAGTATGATGGCATGGAGTTTGCTGATTACTGAAATGGTGGAGACCAAGCTTCGCGGAAGCTTTAGCGCCGGAATGTCGGGCATCCCTTCACGTTAGATCTTTGATGCATGCTTTGCTAATCATTGGAATGGGATTAACGTTGTACTCTTCCACAGATGTACGCAGTTCGTGTAGATCCGTGCACGAAGAATTAGGTCGACGTCCTGATGTGGAAGCATCCGCAAATGGCACTGCCCGCTCCCACCTCCCACCAAGCTTTTAAAGATGACGGTCCATTTGTCTCTATCGAAATCCATAAAATAAAAAAAATTTATTTATATTTTACCGACTTCCAGTTCTGCATTCTCTGCAAACGCCTTAAATTTACAGCAATTATGAAGAACTATCAACTTGTGATAAGAACGGCATGAGTATCATAATTTCATACGGCGTTCACTTGAGTGAAATAACTTTTTCTTTCGCTTACTAAAGTGCCGTAAATTTGAAAAATCAATCACGTAAATGTCATCGGTAGATGGCAGTGTGCACGCTCCCACCTCCCGTCAGACTTTTAAAGAGGATGGTCCCTTTGAATCTATTGAAATCCGTAAAAAAAATTCCTATATTTTACTGACTTTTATTTTGCATGAGCTGAAGCGAATCGAACTTGGGCCTAGCAAACCGAGCCCAATTTGAATTGAAGAGATATGGGCTGATGGGTTGTTGCGAATTGGGCCGTGTGCTTGATGGGCTTGATTGGTCGTCTGGGTTGCGCTTGGTTGGATCCTTGTGAGCTGAAGTTGCTTTATTATTGTTCTATTTTTTCAATGTTTATTTTTTATTGTTTAATTGTTTCATTTTTTCTATATTTTACTTTTTAGTACAGAAATGCATGGTTGACTTGTTAGCAAAAATTCAGGTGTCAATAGCACTCTCTAGTTATGTTGATAAATGAAAACAAGTCGAAATTTTTATTTTCCAGAATTGTGATTTTATGAGCTATCTGACTAGGGCAAAAACCTAATTTATATTCATATAGCGGAAAAGGTGAACATTGTTCTTTCTATTATAATACATAAATGCATGAACTTTTCGATCATTCCCGAATTGGGGTCTCAAATTCTCAGCCTATCAAATTCTCGTTTAGGTCCATACCATAAACGTATGCTGCTCTTGATTTAACATGGATTGGCTCTGCCGCATATGTGGGAAACATGGTGGACTTTGGTCTTGTCCTCGACAAGAAGTGAAAAAGGCAACATGATTCTTTTTTCTCCCTTTGTCCCTCGCTATCGATTGGAGGCTGAAGCATAGTTGGCGTTCTATTGCAGAATAGACACCTTTAGCAACTAATCCTCTTGATATAACGGCCGCACCATCTAAATGTGCAAATGTGATAGCACGAGCACCTCCTTGAAAATTGGTCAAAGAAAGGCAAGTGGGATGGTGACGACAACGACCTAGATTTGGTTTTGGGAAAATTACCAAAAAAGTTCTAAACCTTTTGTAATTGTGCCAATTCAGTCATAAACCTTTTTTTTGATAAATTTAGTTCTAAACTTTTTGCAATTGTGTCAATTCAGTCCATCCGGCCACTTCTGGCCTGCCGGCACTAACGTGGCCGCTGGCCGGCTGACGTGGCGCTGGCCGGCATCCACGTGGCAATATTTTAATATTTTTTGAATTTTTTTTTCCTTCTCTCCCTTGGCCTGTCCAGCCAGAGGGGAGGCTTGCCGACGAGGGCCTAACTCCGGCAAGGCGAGCTGGGCCCTCGCTGCCGCTGGGCGAGCTCCGCCCTCGCCCAGATCTAGCGAGGCAGAGCTCGCCATGGCAGGGCGAGCTCCGCCTCGCCAGATTTGGGCGAGGGCGGGCCCAGCCATGGCGAGCCCTGCCTCGCCGGAGCTGGGCGAGGCTCGCCCAGCAGCGACAAGGGGCCAGCTCGCCATGGCTGGGCGAGCTCCGCCCCTGGGTAAGCCTCACCTAGCTCCGGCGAGGCGGAGCTCGCCATGGCTGGGCAAGCTCCACCGTCGCCCAGCCATGGCGAGCTCGCCCAGCTCCGGCGAGGGCCCAACTCGCCTCGCCGAAGCTGGGCCCTCGCCGACGAGCCTCCCCCCGACCGGACAGGCTAGAGGGGAGAAGAAAAAAAAATTCGAAAATAATAAAAAAAATATATTAAAATATTGCCACGTGTATGCCGACCGGCGCCACTTCAGCCGGCCGGCGGCTATGTCAATGCCGGCCGGCCAAAAGTGGCCAGATGGACTGAATTGGTACAATTGCAAAAGGTTTAGGACTAAATTGACACAATTACAAAATGTTTATGACTTTTTTGATTATTTTCCCATTTGGTTTTGCCGGAAGAAAGTGGCGTGCAAGTGACAAGTGGCCCACTCACAACTCTTCTTTTAATGCGACTCGTGGAAAGGAAAGCAAAAGAGCATGCGTAGTACGAGAAATGGTCAGAAGTTCAACCTTCATCTTCTTCCCCACCTCTGTTGTCGTATCAGAGAGACACTGAAAATCCATCATCCACTGTCATATATGGTCGTGAAGAATTTGTTGGTACATGATCATCCTTTTTTTATTTCCTTTCTTTTTTCTTATCTACGCCCACAAAAGCATTACAACAGAGGAAGCAAAAACGCATACTTGAGAAGACAAACAGTCATCAGGGGTACAATTGCCGAGGTGAAGCGATCTTTACAGAGAAACCCGAGGACTTCTCTTTGTTGGCCAGTTAGCACGTGCTGAACTTGAGCGGCGGCGGCACAGCAGCCTGCTTGTCGGCGACACAGCTTCCCTGCCTTCGGAGCCCCACCATCAATGCCATACCAGCCACTTTCTTCGCAATCATCCTGAAGATCCGACCTTTGATCTGTCCTCTCCTAGGAGGCAGCCTCGCTTTCGAATTCTTCTCCGAGCTCTCCTTCGTCGTGCGCGCGTCGGACATTTTTCTGCAATCCTCTGTCTGCAAGGGAATGGAAAGAGAATCTCAAGAGGGTTATTAGAGACGAGCAAGCTGAGGAAGTGGAGGAGTGTTTTGCTGTGTTCTGGTGAAGACAATATCTGGGTTTGGCTTATAATTACATACAGAGAGAGAGAGAGAGAGAGAGAGAGAGAGAGGCGGGGGTTTTGAGAGGAAGGAGCTGTGGGAAGAAGGAAGGAGGGGGGGAAGCTGTTGGGGGATTTCGATGTATTTTACTGTCTTTCCGTATGCAATGAGCGAGCAAATAAGAAAAGACTTTTCAGCTTGTCATATTTTGCCATCTATCTGCCGAGTGCTTGGAGGACCTTGGTGACGTGATCGCCAACACGCCAACGTAGATGCCGTTGGTTCTCAACGCAAAACTTTTCAATGATCTCTTTCAATAATTACATGAAAAGTTAAATTTCATGTACATACATGACGAGCACCAATTCGAGTTGTTAGGGGCGTGCATAATAACCATTTTATTTCTCTATTTTTTTAATTTTTCTATTCTCGGGAACAGGTTTGGAGCAGAAATCCGTTTGATAACGCAATTTTATTTTTCTATTTTCAAGACAAATGAGACAAAAATGACTTCTCTATTTCTAGAATAAAAGTAGAAATAAAAACTCTCTCGCGTGCATTCTCCCTCTCTCTTGCGTCCCTATCTCTCAAATGTGTTGATACCTTATTTTCTAAATTAAAAAAATAAAAAAATCAGAAAAATAAAAAAAATTATGGGAAAAGCTAAAAAAGGATTAGTAGTCACCTAGTTTAGCACTTGTAATAAACATCTTAGGTTTAGACAAAAGTTGATTTGAAATCAAATAAGCCTTTAGTTAGAACAATTTGATATGAAAACAGCTTTCTTGCATGGTGAATTGAAGATAACATCCATATGGGTCAACCAGAACGTTTTCAGTTTGAAGGTACGGAAGATTATATCTATCTATTAAAAAAGTCTATATATGGCTAGAAACAATCACCTAAATAGTGGGTTATGATGCAACTTGGCTATTGTAGGAGCAAATATGATAGTTGTGTTTATCTGTGCAAACTTTCAAATATCTCTTTCATCTATGTGTTATCATATGTTAATGACATGTTAAATACCGCAAAAGATAAATCTGATGTAAAGAATTTGAAGGCACGGTTAAACACTAAATTTGAAAGCAAGCATTTAGGTACAGTGAAGAAAATCTAAGACATCGAAATTCAACGAGATTGAAAAAGGGAGAACCTATATCTCTCCTAAACAAGTTACATTAAGAATGTGTTAAATTGTTTTGGCATGAAAGATGTCAAACCAATAAGTATTTCTCTTGCTACTCATTTTAGATTATCAACTAATTTATATCTATACACATATGATAAGATAAAATATATGACACATATTACATACTCTAGTGCAATTGGTAGAATTATGTATGCCATAGTTTGCACTCAACCCGACATTTCTTTTGCTGTCAGTGTGATAAGTAGATATTTATCGTGCCTAGACAAAATTCATTGGCACTATGGAATGTATTTTGAAATATTTGAAGGGTACATATTATTTTGGTTTAGAGTTTAGGAAAACTGGTGTCACTCTTAAAATGTTGATTTTGATTATGCTGGTGACCTTGATAAGAGGAGGTATTTGACTGGGTACGTTTTTACAATTGAAGGTTGTGCAGTCAGTTTAAAGCTACTATACATACAAAGGCAGAGTATATGATTATAACAGAGGCAGTTAAGGTACTGCATGGTAACCATTCTGGTTCTGTCCAGAACTGATTTTTTGCTCCCGAAATCAGTTTTGGACCAGAAACCCGTTTGGTAACGTAATTTTATTTTTCTATTTTCGGGACAAGTTTGCTTCCAAAACTGATTCTGAAACCAGAAATGAGAACCAAAAAAAAGTTGGTTTTTCATTTCTGGAACAAAAGTGAGAACCATTTTTGAGGAATTCATTTTCTTCAACACACATATTCTTATGGAAGTCACGATCTTTGAGGTGAGAAAAAAAGCAAAAAATCAAAAATTTCAAAACTTAACAGAATGGTTTAGAATCTGTGGCTACCCACTTTCAGTGAAATTTAAATTTTTTTAGGTACCGAAAAAAATAAAAAAAAATAAAAAAATAAAAAATAAAAAATTTCATAAAATGGCTTAGAAAACCTATGGCCACCCATTTTCAGCAAAATTTAATTTTTTTAGTTGCCAAAAAAAATAAAAAATAATAAAAATTTCTAAAATTTAAAAACTTCACAGAATATCTTAGAATACCCGTGGCCACCCAATTTGAGCGAAATTTTATTTTTTTAGGTGCTGAAAAAAATTAAAAAAAGCAAAAAATTAAAAATTTCAAAACTTCACAGAATGACTTAGAATACTTGTGGCCATCCACTTTGAGTGAAATTTAAATTTTTTTAGGTGCCGAAAAAAATAAAAAAAATAAAAAATTTTAAAACTTCACAGAATAGCTTAAAATACCTGTGGCCACCCACTTTGAGTGAAATTTAAATTTTTTTAGGTGCCGAAAAAAATAAAAAAATAAAAAATTTCAAAACTTCACAGAATAGCTTAAAATACCTGTGGCCACTCACTTTGAGTGAAATTTTAATTTTTTTATATGCCAAAAAAATAAAAATAAGCAAAAAAGTAAAAATTTCAAAACTTTACAGAATGGCTTAAAATACATGTGGCTACCCACTTTGAGCGAAATTTTATTTTTTTAGGTGCCGAAAAAAATAAAAAAATAAAAAAATTTCAAAACTTCACAAAATGGCTTAGAATACCTGTGGCCATCCACTTTAAGCGAAATTTAAATTTTTTTAGGTGCCGAAAAAAATAAAAAAATAAAAAATAAAAAACTTCACATAATTGCTTAGAATACCTGTAGCCACTCACTTTGAGTGAAATTTAATTTTTTTTGGGTGTCGAAAAAAAATAAAAATAAGCAAAAAAGAAAAATTTTCAAAACTTCACAGAGTGGCTTAGAATACATGTGGCCATCCACTTTTAGTGAAATTTAATTTTCTTTAGGAACCAAAAAAAATAAAAAATAAATAAAAAAATACCATTTGGGCATCTAAAAAAAATTAAATTTTACTCAAAGTGGGTGGCTAGAGGTATTGTAAGTCATTCTGTGAAGTTTTGAAATTTTTGACTTTTTATGTTTTTTTTCACCTAAAAAAATTTAAATTTCACTCAAAGTGGATGGCCACATATATTCTAAGTCATTCTGTGAAGTTTTGAAATTTTTGATTTTTTGCTTTTTTTTTACCTCCAAAAATTAAAATTTCACTCAAAGTGGGTGGCCACAGGTATTCTAAGCCATTCTATAAAGTTTTGAAATTTTTTAGTTTTTGAATTTTTTTGGGCACCTTAAAAAATTTAAATTTCACTCAAAGTGGGTGGCCACATGTATTCTAAACTATTCTGTGAAGTTTTGAAATTTTTTATTTTTTGATTTTTTTTGGGCACCTAAAAAAATTTAAATTTCACTAAAAGTGGGTGGCCACAAGTATTCTAAGCAATTCTGTAAAGTTTTGAAATTTTTGATTTCTTGATTTTTTTTGAAAAAATTCAACAAATTTCCTATTTTCCCGAAATCTAAATTTTTTTATTTTCTCGACATTTTGATGATTTTTTCTGGAATTTTTCAATTTTTTGGGATTTTCTGAATTTTTTTAAAGATTTTTATGAATTTTTCGGATTTTTTATTAGTTTTATTCCATTTCTAAAAAAATGGATTTTTGTTCCTGGAAATATAATTTTCTGTTGTTTATCAAACGGGTTTTTATTTCAGGAAATAGAAATTTTGTGCTGTTATCAAACGGGTTTCTGTTCTAGAAATAGAAATTTTTTGTCATTATCAAACGGGTTTTTTTTCTCAGAAACTCATCCAGGAACCAAAAATAGAAAAATCTATTTCTGGTTCAGGAACTCATTCCGAAACAAAATGGTTATCATGCGGTACCTAAGTAGGTAATAGGTCAAGAGACTTATTTGGAGAGCTCAGTGTGGATCACGGTGTGTCTGTTGTCCATTGTAATAGTCAGAGTGTTATACATATTACTAAAGATCAAATGTATCATGAGAGGACAAAGCATATTAACATTCGGTATCATTTTATTCATGACATTTTCGCTAATGGCAATGTTAAGGTCTTGAAGAGTGGTACTAAAAACAATCTAGCCGATACTTGACGAAGCCCTTGCCTATTGCCAAATTCGAGCATTGCTGGAATTTGGTTAATGTTTGATGAAGTTGAATTTTACTCTAGTGGGAGTGGAAGATTATTTATTACTTATGTTTAATTCAAGCAAAGGTGGAGATTTGTATGTCTTGAATTCTCTATGGGCTTGAGCCAACGTTAAGGTTTAAAATCTATATAAATATTATTTTTCTCAAGTTATTAGGTTAAAAAGTAATGACAAAAAGAGTCTTAAGGTTTTTTAAGCCACCTTTTGTAATCCTTGAATTTCTATAGTGGATTTTGCTTCTCTTCTCCTCGTGATTTTTCCCGCAATGATTTTCCACGTAAATTAATGTGTTCTTTTATTTTTCTTAGTATTAATTTCGTTATAGTTTCCACATTTATCATAACAAATATTTATCTGGTCTTTTTTTAAATTACAAACTTCTCTTACAACTGACAAAAACAAAATTGGCTCGTCTTTTTTTAAAATTTTATTAATATTGCCATTTATTACCAACGCCTTAAATTTATCATCTATTATATGAAATTACTTAATTTTATTTGAGCGACTCACCGACTTTTCTTAAAAGAGTTGGTAAAATAGACAATAAAGGTCAATAATGGTCAACAAAAGTTAATGGGAAGATCAGGAAAGTTTTCCATAAACTGAATGTTAACTTAATCAGTAAAAAGTTGACTAGTCACTCTAATTAAGTTTAGTAATATCTATGAAGAGTTGATAAATTAAAGGCGTTTCTAAGAGAGGTAGATAAACATTAATAAGAAAAGTTGACAAATTAAAAATAAACAAATAAATGTGGGTAAGTAACTCAATAAAGCCTAAAACTATCGCACTTGTGCCATATCAGTCATAAACCTTTTAATTTGATCAATTTAGTCCAAATCTTTAACAAATTACTAATGTAGTCTATCCAGCCAATTTTGCCCAAAAATTGATGATGTGAGCACTAGTTGTCCTACGTTGCAAGGCCAACACTAACATACAATTTTTTAATTTTTTTTTAAATTTGTTATTAATTTTTTTTTATTTTCCTTTTTTTATTGTTAAGGGCTAGCAAGGGGCCGTTGGCCACCAGCCTAGGCCCCGTGACCCCATCGACCACTAGGCGAGGGCATGTGAGATTTTGGACCAAAGAAAGTGGTGGAATGTCTTCTAGTTGATGCCTAGACGTGTCAAACGGAAGAGTCGAATTAAATTTAAATCGGTCAAAAGTGGTCTGACCTAAATTAATTTATTTAACCTATATGGACGCATTTTTACATAACACAATTTTAACGATTCATACCTAACCAATATTCGATCGAGACTCAACCTAACCCAAGCTCTAATTCAAGAGAATTAAAGATACCAAAAAGGTAAAAAGAAAGGCGGTTCCCTGCAAGTCCATGTGACTATACCACCATTTAATAATTATAAATACGGTGTATTATCACCAATCACTTAAATATAGCCGGAACATTGATAAGTAACTCAATTGACAGTCGGTAAATCAAAACTAACACAAAAAGTAAACGGCTTAATCGGAAGAAAGCTGGTAAATCACTTAAATAAAGGTTAATACTTCTCCGTAATTGCTGTAAATCTAAGTCATCTTTAGAAAATGTAAATAAAAGTCGGTAAAATATAAAATAAAATAAAATAATCGATCGGATTTCAATCCGTGCGCTCCCATTTTCGGATGCTTCCACATCCGGACGTCGGCACAATTCTTCGAGCACGGATTCATACGAACTGCGTACATCCGTGTAAGAGTACAACGTTAATTTCATCGATCAGAAAAGGGCATCGAAATCTAACGTGAAGGGACGCACGACGGTTTGGCGCGAAGCTTCCTCGAAACACCGTCTCCAAAACCCCGCTCAATGCCAACGGAGACAAATCCCTTTCTTCGAGCTGGAGACCAGGACTTCTCCTCCAGTTCAGGTCATCGACATGCCCATTCCATCATGTTCTCGTCATGCATTTTCTATGCTAGACGACGCCACAAAGTTTGACTCGTGCTTCAATTTCTCTTTCCGTTCTATTGTTCGTTATTGAATTCGATACTCACTTTAATTGAGCAATCAAAGAGCGCTATCGCATCGCAATCCTGAAGTCCTAAAGTTTGTGCGCTTAGTGCGATCAAGTCGTAACCTTCTCGATTGATGTGGTCTGGTATTAAATCTTACTCGAAAAGCATGATCAGATCGTTAAGACCGTTGAACAAGTACCGCGAGTACATACTTTGGATTGGGCTCGTGCATATTGTAGCATGGGCTGCTCCTAATAAGGGTTGAATCTATAAAAAAGGGAATCTCGATCTTTTGAGGTGTGTGGTATCGTTGTTCGTACCCATTTTTCAAGTAGAACATTTGAGGAACTTTCTCACGTTATATGAATTCGATCATTACATCTTAACCAGTCCCATTATTAATATCCCTCGCGATTCGTATATTTGAAAGAGATTATACATTGCCTATCTTACCTTCGTTTGTTCATTGGGGATAAACCGAGTCACCATAGGATCGTGGTCGCGTTCGCGAATCTTGTTCTTTACACAAATGATTGAAAATATGAAACGTTCTTCACATGGCCATTGCATCAAATGATCTTTTTTATTCTCTTGAAGGTGACCATCATTTCCGGCAGGGAGAGAAAGACCGCAAAAAGATAAAATTAGAAACAAAATGACATAGGGCCCGCGCTGAAAAGAGTGCTCATCTACCCCTCTTCACGAATATTTTTTTGTATGGTCTTTTGTCCCAATGTAATTGTTCACGAAACGCATAGATGTTCAAGAACATACAGACGCGAGCTTCATTCGATCTCATCAATGCCTCCGGATTTTGATTAGCTTCCGCATTATATCGACAAACGAAAACAACTTGAAAGCCTCCCCCTCCCCCCAAGGGAACTGTGATTTCGAGAGTCGCACGTAAGCAATCCACTTAGGGCGAATCTAATTTATTACAATGCAATGGAAAGTGGGCGTTTTCCTTTTTGTCATAACGCGTAACCGCACAAACAATATGGTCGTGCCTATCGAATTCTTGTTTTGCTCCATGACATATAAGAATATGGCACTGCCGATTTAGCTAGGATTGGCCTCTAACGTAAGTCTTGTGCTGGGGACTGCAACACGGATTTTCAATTCCGGAAGCATGTCCGGCCAAAAAGAGAATTGCCGAAGCGTGTGGCATGGAATTGGAGAACTTGACGAGTGGCCCCCGCTGAGGACTCTTCTGTGATGCGACTAATAAAAGAAACATACAACGTCCGAGATTCAACGATGCGATTCCCCTTTTCTCTGTCTCTCTCTCTCTTTCTTGATGGCAAACGAGATGCGATTCTGCTTTGCCTCTCTTCTGACGGCAAAGGCATGTTTTCTCACCAAAATGGGAAAGGGCAAAATGACGGGTTCTCAACTCCGGTCATGAGCGCATTTGAATTCCACCGCGAGGCTACGACCCAGACCATGATTCAAGCCCCCATCGAATTTGCAACCTCTCGGTGACGAGAAAATATTAGGTACCCAGGTATTTACACATCAGCAAAACATTAGTCCAACCTATCAGAACTCTCTTCCTTTGTCTCACGGCTCTCTCACGACTCCACTTGCTTTCTGCTCTTTTTCATTTCTTCACTGGTTTCGGCTCCTTTTTGGGGAATTGAAATGGGAATTTGAAACCCAAAGTTGGGAAAGAAAGGGAAGGCATTCTTCTGGCCTTGGGGAGTTTCGCTCCTTTCCAAAATCCAATTTTTTCAGCCATGTATGTCCCAGTAGAGAGAGGAGAAATTTGGTGGATTTGGGTTCGAAAGGCGGAGGAAACAGAGAGAGTTATGGGATTTGAAGAGGGGTTTTGTTGGGGGTTCTTCATGAAGGCAGTACTCCTACTGCTTTAGCAAGCTAAAGCACTACCGCGCTCCCAACTCCCGCGGCCGCCGGCGATGGCTTCGTGGACTCCGCCTCGTCCGCCCCACCACCCCCCCCCCCCCCCCGGGTCCAAGAACATGCCCAAGCCCCCGTCGTCATCACCCGCGACCCCGAGCCCTCCCACAGCCCTGCATCCTCGAGGTCCCTCGCAACTCCGATTTCGTCGCCTCCCTCCACTGCTTCCGGATCTGGCGAGCCCTTGCCCAGGCAGCGAGGGTCGAGCCCTCGCCAAAGGCCGCGAGGGCGACCCTCGCCACAGGCCAAAGCGAAAGAAATGAAAAAAGAGCAGAAAGCGAGCGGAAGTCGTGAAGCAGGGGAGAGAGGAGAGAGACAAGGGGAGAGAGATCTAACAGGTGGGCTCGCAAGCGCCAAGTGTCGCATGTGGTGGTGGCAAATGGTTAGTCCGGAGTTGATCTTGAGTGAACTAGTACGGGGGTTGCAGATATTGACAGAGAACAGACATATGAATGAAGTGAACCCCCAAAGAGTAGAAGTTCCAGCCAGCCCCCGCTGTCTGATATGCACAAACGTACGTAAAAGTAGATGGACTGCCCAAGAAAGGTCACGAAGTCGACCTACGTTTTGTTCCCTTTCTCTGTACTTGAATTTGAGATGCTGAAAATCCATCATCCATTGCCATGTGGTCGTTAGTACACAATCACCCTTTTTTATTCTCTCAACCCCCCAAGCATTACAACAGAAGAAGCAAAAAACACGCCCTTTGGAAGAAAAACAATTATCAGTAGTACAATGGCGGAGTCGAATCGTGCATTTACAGAAAAACCTGAGGACTTACTCTTGCTTGGCCAGTGAGCATGCACCGATCTTGAGTTGTGCCGCCGAGGCCGGCTCATTCGCGAGGCAGCCGCTCTTCCTTCCGAGCCCCGCCATCGACGCCATATCGGCCAATTTCTTCGCAACCAGCCTGAAGATCCGGACTTTGATCTGTCCCCTCTTCGGGGGCAGCCTCGCTTTCGAATTCTTCTTCGAGCTCTTCTTCGTCGCACGCGCGTCCGACATTTTCCGTGATCCTCTCTCTGCAAGGAAGAGGGTTACTAGAGATAAGCAAGCAGAGAGAAGGTGAAGATAGTAGCGGAAGTGGAGGGAGTGTTTTTGCTGTGTTTCGATGGAGACAATACGTGGGTTTGGTTGTATATGTAGTGTGGAAGCGCGAGGAATTTGAGACAAAAGGAGGGGGGTTTTTGCCGGTTTGTAGTACCAACTTGCGGTGGTAACAGGAAGGAGCGGGGAAGCTGTTGGGGTGACTTTCTATCTAGCTATCTATCTATCTATTTCCGAATGTAATCCCGCAAGAAAAGAAAGGAGCATGAATTTAATGTCAATCATTATACGAGCCTTTTCAGCTAATGGCTCCTTTGGGTGTTGATGTGAGCTTATTAAACATCCATTTTCGAAGTTAACGGTGGATAATTTGTATAAATTAGATTGAACGTCTTTTTAGTGAAAGAACGTTTCGGTTGTAATTTCATCCGGCTCGAAAATATAAGAATAGATAGATGAAATAAAAGATGGGCGCGTGTGCATAAGGAAGGAGAAATTTCGTCGTGAAATATCAATTCCTTGGCCATTGATTTTGTAATATTTTGACTCGTCGAAGAGTGTGGGGTGGGATTTTGACTCGTCAAAGAGTGGCGGGGGCCCAAAAGATAAAGGAAAGAAAGGAAAAGAGAAATGGACGTTCAGCTCAGGAAAAGGAGAGGCCGGGAGAGACCGAATCGGAAAAGGAAGGAACGGGGAAAGAAAGAAAGAAAGAAGGAAGGAAGGAAGGAGGAGGAGGAAAAAATAAAAAATAGGGGTACACGTCGCGGACACCTAGCCGAACTGGAGAAGTTTTCTAAATTGGAGCTTAGATTCAAAGTTTTGCAAAATTCAAGCCAGGAGTCCGATTTTTTTTTAGTTGTTGACCTATGAGATTTCATGGAAATGGTAGATAATGATGTATTGAAGCCGTGTGCGTAATGAGATTTAAGTCGTGACGTTCTCAATTGATGTAATTTCGTCTTAAATCTTATTCGAAAAGTGTAATCGAATCGTTTAGATTGATGAAAAAGTACTATAAAAGTATATCTCGCAATTGTATCATTCAACATATACTATGAGTTACTCCTAGCAATGGTCGAACCTATGAAAAGAATATCTAGCCTTAAGGTATAGAATTCCGTTGGCCTTATCCACATTTCAAGCACGATGTTTGAGGAATCTTCTCACCTTATATGAATTCGATTATTACATCTTAAGTAGTCCCGTCATTATTATCCCTCGCAATTCACATATCCGAAAGAGATCATACATTTGCCTATCTTACCTTCGCGCATAGGGATAAACTAAGTCACTATAGGACCATGGAAGCGGTTACTAATGTCGTTCTTTGTTCACGCAAATGATTGAACAAAGAAAAATGTTCTTCACATGGGCATTGCAACATATAGTTTTGTATTCCGTCTTGGACGCACAAATCGACGTGCAAATAGTTTTTTATTGTTCATATTTTTGTCGAATGAAAGTTGGGTGTGATTTGGTACCTTTGAAGGCCAATGACACATATCGTACGAGATCGAACAATGCGATTCCTCCTCTCTCTCTCTCTCTCTCTCTCTCTCTCTCTCTCTCTCTCTCCGTGATGGAAAACGATTGACACCTTTTTTCAGCAAAGCGGGAAAGGCCAAAAGGTGGGGTTTCCAATTCCGTTTATGCAGTATCTGAATCTCCTCCCTTCGAGGCTCTGCGACCAAATAAAGGAATCATCCCGGTCGCAATTTGTTCGGTGTGAATGAATTTCAACCTCCTCCATGACATTTTCTTCGAATCTTTTCCTCATCTGATGGCAGCAAACGTTCCAAAAACCTTCGTTCTTGTCGACCTAGAAGTAGGTTTTGGCCCCCCAAGAACAGAGGCAGGCAGCGGCAAAAGGGGGCAAAAAGAAAAAGCGAGAGATGCAGAATGGCTACCTTCGTAAAAGTAGAGGTACAACACAGACATGCTTAAAACATGGACAGACACGCCCAAGAAAGGTAACGAAGTCGACCTACATTCTGCTCCCTGTCTCTGTGCTTTGCACCGGAGACACTGAAAATCAACTATGCACTGACATATTGTAACTGGAAGTTGATACTGCATAATCACGATTTTTCTGTTCTTTTTCTTCCGTGAACCCACGAACCATTGCAACAGAAGAAGCAAGAACACGTTCTTGAGAATAAAAAACGATCATCAGTGGTAGAATCTCAGCGTCGAACGTACATTTACAGAGACACCTGCGGGGGCAACTCTTGCTCGGCCAGTGAGCACGCGCCGATCTTGAGCAGTGGTGGCACTGAGGCCGGCTCGTCTGTGACGCGGCTTCTCTTCCTTCCGAGCTGTGCCGTCGATGCTATACCGGCCACTTTCTTCACAACCATTCTGAAGATCCCGACCTTGACCTGTCCTCTCTTGGGAAGCGCCCTCACCTTCGAGTTGTTGCTGGAGCTCTCCTTCATTGCCCACGAATTTGACATTCTCTGGGATCCTATCTCTCTCTGCAGGGAAAGGGAAAGGGAAATCTCGAGAGGGTTATCGGAGATGAGCTTAGCTGAGAGAGGTAAAGAAAGCAGAGGAAGCGGAGGAGGGTTTTTTCCTCTGTTTCGATGGAGGAGCATGAGGGTTTCACTCGTATTTAACTCCAAAGGGAAGGTGGGGGCCGGTGGGTTCGAATTAGACAATTGAGTATCAGCAATTCCGCCCGATGAACTTCACGAGACCAAACTTTAGTGGGCGCTTGAGAGAATCGTCTCGTACGTTGAGGAAATACTCTTCCTATACTCAATTTACGTATATTCAACCAACCAAATTTAAAAAACAGATCAGACGAAAGCCTGAACGTTTTTCTCTCTTTTCTCTCTCCACCGTCTTCTTTGAGCTTTCAGCCAATGTCGCCCTCCCCTCCCGATGATTTTATTTGAGTCTTTTTGTTCTTTTCTTGTTTTCCGGTCTAATTTTATATATGAGAGTTTGAACTTTTCTGTTTTACTTCTAGACCGAGGAGATTTTCTCTCCCGATTTAGATTAGGAATTTAATAATGTTTTCAGGGATTCGATACCCGTGCTCTATCCGTGTACAAGTCATCTGTCGCCAGTTTCATTGATGATCATAGGAGTTTTGGCGTCTCGTAAAATCACGAAGATTTGCTCTTCCAAAAGTTAGATCTGTGTTTTTTCAACCCTTTTTTGTTGTCCCTGTCCTACGATACGTAGGGGAAGCCGAACCCAGGCATGCACCGCCAACAAGCAACACCGTAGTTATTGAAGAAGGATTTTTCGATGTGTGCTCATCACTGATGATAATTCGAGATCTAGTGATCAGCCGCTAATTATTTTGCTTGACAGATCCGTTTTTATGGAATGAGTATTTGCTTAACCCTGCCGGTACTCTATTGATCTTCATTGTTTTCTGGATTTATCTTTGTTTTGTTGTATTATGGGATTTTCTCTGCTTCGATTTTCTTTTCCATGAAAGTCATTGTACTTCTCATGTATCATTTTGAGCAATGAATATAATTTTCTTTCGACCAAAAAAAAAACCAACCAAATTTTGCCAATCGCATGACACCCACGCATGATCTCTGGAAAAAAAAAACAAAACATAGAACACGATCCAGTTCCACGAGTCTATAAAACACAACACGTCACGTCTGACTTTATATGTTGACATTGATTATCACTTTTCCATCGTAATTCAATTGTATGATATTCAAAACCAAAACCGAGATACTTTAGACCGACCAAAATAGACCCGAGTCATAAATACGATAATAGCATGCAATACGACTTCTCGGCCCCTAAAAACAATACACGGCAACCCTACATCCATCAACTCGTGTCAAACCGGAGTCCGGCAAGGCACCCGGCGAAAATGGATCCACTAATTTCATTTTTCCACTCGTATTTGCCGGGTCGGGTTTGGGAACGGACCGCTTCAATTTGATGAACGGGATTAAAACGAGTTAGTAAGAAATAAAGACCGACCAAAAGTGGGGATCCAAATGGTTTTGAGTCCGACCCATCTTTAACGTTATTGGATGAAAACGACAAAAGACAAGGAAGAAGTGTAGCATCACACGTGCGGCCAGATTCTTTATCGACATCGTTTTCCGGTTTCTTTCTTCTGTTCTTCCTCTGGCCCCGCGATACCCTCTTCCTCATGCGATGTGATGACTCGGCAGAGCGCTTTTCCTGGGTGTTCTTTTCTTCTTTGTTTAACAAAACCGACCGTTCCTTTGTTTAACGGAAACGCCGTTCCGGTCCAACGGCACATACGACGGGCCGATTCGAATCGTTACACTTCAATTCGCTTGTAGGATTGGATTCTGCAAGAGTTTTAGTGTGGCGGATTTTGGATTCTAGAAGTGCCCTCAATGATGGAGGATTTTTGTTGTTCCGGATGAATTTGAATAATTGGCCGCGATGTGTTGTATTTAAAACGCGGTATCTTTCCTTGTACCTTTCATTCTCTCGAATCGAAGCGCTTTGACTAGAGTGACATTCCTTTTGGTGTCGAAACAAGCTAATTAAACCCTCATTTTCAAAGTTGAGACAGATATATCGAAGGTAAGAAATGTTCCAATTGGAATTTAATCCGCATAAATAAATAAAAGAAGGGTTCGTGCACCCTTTGATGATCTCTTTTTAAGAATCGAAGTCTAAAGATTCGTTTTGCCTACCCATTTCTTGGGTTAGTACGAGAGATTCGCATGGTCTCACCTTTGGTCTCGCACGCCCTGAAATCAAAGGAGTGAAATAAAGCTGGCAACTTCAAGAGCAGTCGAAGGAAATGAAGGAGGAACAGATGGACAAAGAGGTGAAGCCCCCACCAAATTCGCCAAAGACCATTCTCTTCTTTTTCCAGCCCAGCAGGAGTGGTGGGGTAGACATTGTAATCTACTCATTTCGATTAGATTTTTCAACCGAGTCATTTTAGTTAGATACATGTATGCATGTGTAGAGTCATTTTATTATATTCACAAGCAATGTATAAATTAACACCTAGGAGGGGGTAGGTGTCTTTTGCCAAACCTTTTTCTTTTGTGCCAATTCAGTTCTAAATTTTTTGCATTTATGTTAATTAAGTCATAAACTTTTTGCATTTGTGCCAATTCAGTCCTTTCGACTAATATCTATTCACATGTCAAAGGACTGAATTGGCACCAATGCAAAAGGTTTAGGACTTAATTGGCATCAAAAAGAGATTTAGGACTGAATAGGCACCAATGCAAAAGATTTAGGACTTAATTGGCACTAATACAAAAGGTTTAGGACTGAATTGGCATAAAAAAAAGGTTTAGGACTCAATTGGTACCAATGCAAAAGATTTAAGACTGAATTGACACAAAAAAAAGGTTTATGACTCAATTGGCACCGATACAAAAGGTTTAGGACTTTTTTGACACTTTTCCCTTTTTTTTTTTTTTGCTAGAAACTAATTTTGCTCTTTGTTCATGGAAATGAATGGAAAAAAGGACTATGCTCTTCACATGGGCATTGCATCAAACAGCATATTCTTTTACTCTCTCTCTCACACACACACTCATTGACCCAAGTGGTGGGGCTTTTCTTTTCTCATGGTGGTGTCGAATGCAAGTTGTGCATGATTTGCTATCTTTTCAGCGACAATTCTTTTCATTAGAGGAGAAATTGGAAAAAAAAATGAAAATCAAATCAATAGATAGGGCACGTTGAAAAGGTGACATGTCTTGTTAACATCATCTTGGACCGATGTGCGTGCAACTGAAACTTGCCCGATTTTCACCGGTGCTCATCATGACAAATCTTTCTATTTTATGAATATTTTATGGGGCCTTTTGTCTCAATGTCGTGAAATTAAAAGCATCTGCTCGTATATGTTTAAGTACGTATTGCGCGTGAGCCTTATTCGATCTCATCCGTGCCTACACATTGGTATTTTGTAGAATATATATTACTAATAGAGCATAAACAATGAAAAAGAAAAATAGGAACTCTTAATTAGCTTCGAGCACAAGGTAGACCCCATATGCTCCTCTAATTTGGCTCTCAAATTATGTTAACAATTGAAAACAGGTGGAAACCTTTTTTTTTTCTTTTCTAGAATCGTGGTTATAAGACTAGCACGTAAGGGATCTATCGAGAGCAAAGACTTGATTCACTTCGATAGAATGGAAAAGGTTAACATTTTTCTTTTTATTCTTAGACATAACTTGAGACCATCCAAGCAAATAAGAGATTTGAAAATCTTCAAATCAGAGCAGAAACTTCTTGCTCCAATACCATTTAAGTTTCTATCGGATCATGGTCAACTGTTCTAAAATCTTAAACCTGTGAATGAAGACGTAATTTGATATTGATCCATGATATAAATATTATGTCCCTCCCAATTTAGCTAGGGTTGGATCTATTTGATATGTGGGAAATATGGTGGACGTAGTATTGTCCCTCCCAATTTCGTTTCGTTTCTTTTGTTTGCGGTCAGAACTTGTCGAAGTACATTGAGAACATTAGCTTGTTCTTCACAGGAAAAAAATTGCAAAAAATCTCAAATTATGCCTTTTATGACACATTTATTGAAAATATTTTTTTTGACACCAAAAGCTCCAAATTTGTATCTGAGTGATATATTTACCCCGTTAGAATTCTATTAAAATCTCCGTTAAAAAATTTCACGAGGCGTTGATATGGTGCCTGAAAAAAATTAAAAAGAAAAACTCAAATTAAGTTACTGCCATCGTGAGTTACTCTTCATGTCTTCAAAGTTACCGTTCATCATCTTCAACCTTGTGATCGGTCGGCCAAAGCTCTTCCGGCACTCGTTCGTTGCTTCCCATTGTCATTCGGATCTCTGGGAGTGTTCGTTGTAGCTGCTGGCCATGGCAGCAGTGAGCTTTGAGGTCGGATTTGGCTTCAAAGCTTGCGACCGCCATGGCCGCTCAAGCTCAAAACTTGGGACCGCCATGGCAGCTCAAGCTCCCCAAGCTCAAAAATTGGCCTAAGGTCAGATCTGCGAGACTTGGACAGCAACCAACAGTAGCTTTGGCAGAGCTATCGCGAGGCTGAAGACGATGAACAGTAACTATGAACAGTAGCTCGTGCGAGAGGTTTTGGTTGAGTTGCTTGGGAAAATCGTGTCTTCTCCAGATTTGGGGAAGCGAATGGATGAAGCTCGTTCTTTTGCAATGAATTACCCACTCTCATCATTTTTCTCTCTGTTTCTCTCCTATTCCCTCCGAGTGTATCAGTGTTTTTTGCCCCTTTTTGTCTGCTCCTTTTTCACCAGAAAAATGAAGAATGAATGTGCTGGATCCTTCTTGGTCGAGAGCCTCTCTGCCTTTATTCAGATGATGACGATGAAGAGGAAGACATTGACGGTGTTGACGACAGAGATCCACTTCGGCCGAGCTTTGCCCTCAGGCCAAGCTTTGAGCTTGAGCGGCCATGGCGGTCGTGAGCTTTGAAGCCAAATCCGACCTCAAAGCTCACGGCCGCCATGGCCAGCTGCTACAACGAAGACTCCCAGAGGTCCGGGCGACAGTGGGCAGCGAAAAACGACATGGACGCAAATAGATAGATACGCCCAAGAAAGGGCGTTTATAATTCGCAGACACGAGAAATAGATAAGACACTATCGTTTGGCACGCGCAGACATGCACGAAAATAGATAGATACGCCCAAGAAAGGTACTGAAGTCGACGTACGCGTTTTGATCCCTTTCTCTGTGCTTGTATCAGAGACATGGAAGATCTATCATCCACTGACATATGGTTGTTAGAAATTATTTAGTACATAATCCCATATATATATTTTTTCATTTTCTTCTCTAAACCTACGAAGCGCTACAGCAGAAGAAGAAGCAAAGGCATATCCATGAGAAGAAAAACAATCATCAGTTATTCTTAGTCTCTCGCTGCCTCATCGAATTCTCCAGGACAATTGCAGACTTAAACCACACATTAAAGAACCAGAGGACTATTCATGCTTGGCCAGTGAGCACTTGCTCATCTTGAGTGCTGTTGCCGAGGCTGGCTTGCGGGCGACGCAGCTTTTCTTCCTTCCAAGCCTTGCCATCGATGCTATTTCAGCCAATTTCTTTGCGGCCCACCTGAAGATCCCGAGTTTGATCTGTCCTCTCTTCGGAGGCAGCCTCGCTTTTGGATTCTTCTTCGAGCTCTTCTTCATCGCGCACCCATTGGACATTTTCTGCGACCCTCTCTCTGCAAGGGGAAGGAAAGAGAAATCTCAAGAGGGTTTATCAGAGATAAGCAGAGGAAGTGGAGGAGCGTTTTGCTCTGTTTCGGTTGAGACAGACCCACTATTATTTGCCCTGTTGCCCACTTTTTAAATTTATCAAGCTCATGGAAGAAAAACTCCAACCTCAATTAGAGCGAGTACCGAATTCAACAACAAACACCAGAGCATAAGAGAAATTGAAGCACGAGTTGAGCTGTGTCATATCGTGTCGCAGAGAAAAACATCACGAGAACGATGGAATGGAGTTTGCTGATCACCTGGAATGGAGGAGAATTCCAGGTCTCCGGCTCGAAGCAACCGAGACTCGAAGCAACGGTTGGCCAGAAGAAGGATGAACGATCGTGTTAAAAGAAAACGAAGGAAAGAGAGGGTTTTCTCCTTTGCGTTGAGCTGGGTTCACACTGTACGAAGCTTCAAGGGAGCTTCGCGCCAAAATGTCGTGCTAGAATTTTATACTTTTTAAATCATTGGTCCTGGATATTGGTATTATACCCCTTTACGCTCATAAAAATTTGTCTTCTTATCTTAATCTTTCCAAATATATGAATACTGACATGTGAAATTTAAATATACACAGTTCATAATTGTAGCTGATTTCGTATAAGAGTTTTTCTTGCTAATTATAAGAGAGTTAATAAATTCGAAGCGTTAGTAGTTTTGTATATAAAAATTGGTAATTTGCAAACTATCATAAAGAGTTTGTAATTTCGTAAATGTGTGAGCAAGTTAATAATAAGTTACCTACAGAGAAGTCCCTCGTCAATTTCTCATGAACAATTTTCTACCCTCACCGGCACTTATTAAATTTTCAAGGAAAAAAATCCGCACTTTTTAGTACACATTTGCTTGAAACATCAAGCTAGCACATTTAATCGCCAAATATTACCTTAACAAATGTTAAAATTTCCATTTGAAACGTTTTCTGCTACATTTTATTGAATTGAAGCCCCTCAAGTCATCCCCTGCCTTGTTATGCGAATACAAACAAAAAGAACCCAAGAAAATATAAACTTGGGAAATGCATCAAAAACACGAATTCATCCCCGGAACAAATCCCAACATACACTTAAATTAAATCCTAAAGGAATCAAACGAATGCACCCACGTTTTGGAATCGCGTTTCACACTCCATCGGGAGTGACGTAGAGCGAGTCGATCTTGAAAGCGGGAATGAGGACTTGAGGGTTTCTCCGGTCCCGGTAGAGCGGCATCCCGACCTTGAACTCATCGGTGTCGACCTCTGTCGTCATGCCGGGAGCGTCGGCGGGGACCTCCGTGGGCTCCGTGGACCTGGTGCCGAGGATCTGACCGACCAGCAGCATGGCGATCAGGACCCAGATTGAGATGATTTTCTGGGACGAAGTGGTTGCCATCTTCTTCTTTGCTGGTCTTGTCTGAGAACTTTTTCTTTCCTATTGAGGATCAAAACAGAGGTTGCAAGAAGAAATCGGGAGATCAAAACGTGGGATTGGCTATTAAAAGGAAGTTTTATAATGGGATTTGCTGTTTTCTGACGTCAGGGTGATGTCAGCCTTGTAACCATATTAACTGCTATCAATTTTTATTTCCCCATTTTTAGGATTGAAATGGATATCTTTGGTCACCGTTTGGGTGTTGGTTGCGGTGTTGTCTGACCCAAGGGAAAGGAAATGGGAAAATATCAAAAACATATCGAATAAATTAATTAATCGGAAAGTGGTTTTGGTTAAAAAAAACACTGTCCCAGAAGAATTGCTGAGTTGGCAGTGGAATTTCAAAAGAGCTTATGATATGGAGAAATCATATTTTTCCACTCCATGATTTTTAAAGCGCCATTAACGAAGAAGATACGAAGGATTAACTATAGCAATTTAGTAAGGGAAAACGACATAAATTGTCCCTAAATTTTCGTCAACTGTGCAATGTGGTCCATGAATTAGTGAACCTATTAATATAGCAATTGAGTAATCAATTAATGCTTACTTTTAATGAAGTAGATATGATATATGAAGTTATTTTTTTGGATAAATGATTGTTCATATTATCTTCATGAGGGATTCTTATTATTTTATTATAAAATTTGATATATATCAATCCCAAGTTATGAAAGTCCTTGAATTAGTGAACCTATTATGAATGTGCTACTATGTGCACTATCAAGCAATATCTCGTTCTACCTATTAATAGGTAAAGAAACTAAACAAATAATCACCATGGTAATTATTTCGTTCTTATTGCGTATATTGATTGAGATGGATGCAAATTTTTGGGAATTTTCCACATTATATTATTTGAAAATGAGTTATATCGGTGCCCATACTATGCAAGTATGGAAAAATTGTTCAAAAAGTCATAAACCTAAACACTTTGGCTAATTCAGTTATAAACCTTTTGATTGTGCCAATTGAATCATCAAATTTTCACATTTTGTTAATTGAGGTTATCTAGCTAAGTTTGGCTAGAAATCTCTGATGTAGACGCTGGCCATCTTATATGACACGCCCAACACTAACTTAAATAATTTTTAATAATATTTTTGATTTTTTTATAATTTTTTCCCTTTTTTTCCTTTTCTTCTATTTTCCTTCTTTACTTTTTTTCTTTTTTCCCTTATCTCTTATTTTCTTTTTACCTTTTTCCCTCCATTGCCCATCGTCAAGCCTTGTTGATAGCTGGTAGAGGCCGCTGGCCACAGACAAGGCCAACCCTCCCCGGATTGAGCAAGGGCAGCCCTTAATTGGAAAATTATCCAAAAAATCATAAACATATTGCATTTATGTCAATTCAGTTCTAAACTTTTTAATTGTGTCAATTAGATCATAAATATTTTCGTATTTTACCAATTGAGTCTCTCTGACCAATTTTGACTGGAAATCGCTAACGTGGATGTCAACCGTCTTATATGACATGATTGACACTGACATAGATAACTTTTAATAATATTTTTCATTTTTTTTAACCTTTCATTTTTCATTTTTTTTTCTTTTCTTCTCTTCTCCTTCTTTACTTTTTTTTTTCCCTTATCTCTTCTTTTCTTTTTTCCCTCCATCGAGCATTGCTGGGCTGTCCATGGCTAGTAGAGGTCGCTGGCCTAAGGTAAGGGCCACCATCCCCAAATCAAGCAAGGGCGATCCTCGCCGGGAAAATTATCCAAAAAGTCTTGAGCCTATTTCACTTCCGTTATTTAATTGGGCCAAGTGAGTTTTAAATATTTCTATGCTTTGCCAATCGAGTCCCTTCGGTCAATTTTGGCTGAAAATCGTTAACATGAACGCTAGCCGTCTTACGTGGCACAACTGGCACTGACATTGATAGTTTTTAATAATTTTTTTTTATCTTTTTCCTCTTTTCTTTTCTTCTATGTTCCTTATTTACTTTTTCTCTCTCTTTTTTCCCCATTTTCTCTTCTCTTCTTTTCTTTTTTTCACTTTTCCCTCCGCCAGCCATTGTCGCAGCTTGTTGATGGCCGATGGTAGTCGCTATCAAGCAAGGGTAGCCATCACCTTGGAAAATTATCCAAAAAGTCTTAAACCTAGCCATATGGACTAAATTGATAAAACGTAAAAATGTTTATGACTCAATTGGCAAAAGTAAAATATGTTTAGGACTTTTTGGACAGTTTTCCCATGCAAGTAATACATCATATTGATAACAACTATGTGAACTCCGCAACTATATAATATAATGAAGGGAAAATACCACAAAAAATCCTAAATTATGTTACTTGTGATATATTTATCCCGAACTTTTTTTTGTGATACGAAAATCCTCAAACTATGTCACCTGTGACATATTTACCCAGAACTTTTTTTTGTAACACGAAAAACTCTAAACTATGTCATTTGTGACATATTTATCCCACAATACTTTGACCCATGGGCATTTTTGCCATTTTCCTTTTTTTCCGTTTTTTCTTCTTTCTTCTCCGGCGAGAGCGATCGTCGCCAGGGGTGGGTTGGGCAAGGGCTGCCCTTGCCTGGGCGGGCAAGGGTAGCCTCGCTCGATGACGGCGAGGGTCGCCCTCGTCCAACCCACCACCAGCAAGGACCGCCCTCACTAGAGAAGAAAGAAAAAAAATAGAAAAAGGAAAATGACAAAAATGTCCATGGGTCAAAGTATTGTGAGGTAAATGTGTCACAAGTGGCATTAGTTTGACGTTTTTCGTGTCACAAAAAAAAATTCAAGGTAAATTTATCATAAGTGGCATAGTTTGGGGTTTTTCATGTCACAAAGGATAAATGTGTCACAAATGACATAATTTGAGATTTTTGGTGGCATTTTTCCTATAATGTATTATATATGCATATTATGCGATTTTGGCTTAAACGACGGGTCGTATTGGTCCAAAATCGAAGTCGTGGAAGCAAAACGCGGAGCGGTCTTCTTTTATCGGGACCGTTTCCGGCCTCGGGCTCCCGTCAAAGGCCACGTCCGACAACCGTGCTCTCTCTCTTTCTGCGAAGCCTTTCTCTCAGTTCGTGCCTTCTACTTCTCCGGCGCGGGCGACGCCTCTCCCTGCGATTCCGATCAGGTAAGCAATTTGCGTTCACGAAAACGACGAGGTAGAGTATACTGCTCTTCTCCTCTTCCTCCACGGCTAGGGTTTCGGTTCGAATCGGTTTCTTCCATGTCCCTTGCCCCCAATCGCTGTGATTCCGTCGTGCGTACGGTTTCCTTAGGCTTTCCCTCAGGAGTTCAATGGGTTCCCCTTCTGAATTGCCCGCTCTTATGTGCTTCTCATGTCTCGATGGCCTGCGATCTCCGTTTTCAGCATCTCTGTTAGCCGACGTTAGTGCGCATCCCAGGGTTCTTTAGGAGGAGAAAGTTAGCGAGATGGATAGTAACGTAGGGGAAAGCCGTTCTGGCGGTGAGCAACACCCCAAGCAGGATGAGGAGGTGGATTCTCTATCTGCTGCCGTGAACTGTCGTCTTTGCCTCGACCCCTTTTCAGTCGCAGGCTTTATGTGAAGCATGTATTCTAATGTCCCGATGAGCTAATTGGTTTGGGTGTATCTGTTGTATTGAATTGTTCCAGGAGAATGTTGCTAGTCAAGAGGAACTTAAGAAGTCGATCGACGCCAAAATGGCTCTTCGTCGAAGCAACCTGAATCCTGAAAGGCCTGGTAAGAAATGATGCAGGTGCCAGGGTAGGCAGTTGCAAAACTGAGTTATTGTCGTCGATAACTTAGCGCTTAGAAGGATGGGGTTCTTGAATGACTGTCGAAATGTGGTGAAGATGTCTTTTGTCCATTGATCTAGTTCTTCCTTTGTTGCTGTCCAGAAATTTTGGTAATGCTGCATTGACTTATAGGTTGTATGTGTCAGAGAGGGGGGGGGGGTGTTTTGACCTGAAGCAGTGCAGGTTTACTCTCCCTACCTTATCTTGCCCAAGCTTTGAGAAACAGTAGTCCTTATTCCCAAGAGATTTGTAATTTGATTGAGGAGATGCGGATGATTGAGGGAGAGATGATGGAATGACATCGTCCAGGGATGACTTGGCAATGGCATTAATACGATTATAATTTACATTTCTCACTTGTATCCAGTGCCGGTAATACATTGCATGCTTTTTACGGGTTGTGGCAGCATGGTATGGTACATAAGAATTTACAGGTTAGGTAATTGAAGGTTTCCTAGGTGTTATTTTGCAGTTTAGGTGAAAGTGAAAAAAATTGCATTGAGAGATCTTAACGAGGTCTCAATTTCAAGTTAATACCTTGTTGCTCAATGTGTCTATGCCCAATAAACATGGTTGGGTTGAGAATCAAACACTTAGAATGTCTTACAAGGTAGTTAAACTGCTGTTCACTTGAAGGCTGGAGGCCTAGTTGGTCTGGATGGTGATATGCTGTAACTTCACATCCATAGACACATGAACCTTTGGAAGGATTAGAATTGAAAAATTAGTCACATTCTCTTACTAGGTACACTATGATGCATTTGTGACTTGCGATGACTTTGGTTCGAGTAGCTTAAAAGGGGTTTTGTTTGGTTTTTTTGCTGTTGAGAAATGGGTTGTCATGTTTGTACGTAATCACTTTATGTGGTTTTATTAGGAAATCTGACAAATCCTTAGTCAGGCATAATATTTAAAATGGGCAACCCATCTCCTGCTTCGTAGCTCATCTGTGCTTCCCTGCAGACTTAAGCTTCCTGAGGACACTAGATTCTAGTATCAAGCATAATATGGCCTTGATAAAAAAGCTAAAACAGATAAACGAAGAGCAGCGAGAAGGGGTGATGGATGACTTGCGGGAGGGTCAATCTTAGTAAATTTGCTAGTGAAGCGGTGACAGCCATATGTGATGCCAAACTGAGGAGTTCCGACATACAAGCAGCAGTTCAGGTAGTCTGCAGATTCTGGCTGACATTATTTTAACGGCATCTTATATTTTTGAACACATGATAAAGCATGTATGCCAAGAAATATGTATTATTGTAAATTATGGAGATCCATAAAATGTTTGCCATTCATCAAATCCTCTTTCAATATTGCTTTCAATTTTTTGTCTACACTGCTTCCTGTCTGATATCCATATATTCTTTCTAGATATGCTCATTGCTTCATCAAAGATACAAAGACTTCTCTCCAAACTTGATCCAAGGACTCTTGAAAATATTTTTTCCTGGAAAATCTGTGGATGACTTAGATGCGGAAAGAAACTTGAAGGCCATGAAAAAACGCAGCACTCTTAAGTTGCTTTGGAGCTTTACTTTGTTGGAGTAATAGAAGACGGTGGGATCTTCATAAATATCATCAAGGATCTGACGAGCTTAGAGCACTCGAGGGAACGGGATACCACTCAGTCGAATTTGGCTCTTCTTGCTAGTTTTGCTCGGCAAGGGAGAATTTTTTTGGGTCTTACGCTTACTGGACAAGAAATTTACGAAGAGGTACTTCTTTTCTCTGGTTGTTTGGATCTTGTTTAGATTATTGTTGTTGCAGGCAATAAGTTATATTCTTAGAAAAGGCAAATCTTTGCAATTAAGAGCTTTGATTATATTCTTCTAATTTTTTGTGAGACTGTTGGGAGAAGAAGTCATATCTTTCTTCTGGGTGAGAGTAATGCCATAAGCAAAATTGCTTAGTGCCCTCCCTTAGGGGTGTCAACGGGTCAGGTTGGGTTTTCATGATATCTGACCCGATCCAAAATAAAGAACATATGTATTTGGCCCGACCCGAAACAAGACCCAAACAAGATATAACTGCACGATTGGGACTGGTCAAGTCGGGCCGGGTCGGGTTTCGTGTTTCATGTTTGAGATTTTTAATTGACTTCGTCAATTTCCTCCATGCTTGCGCTGTTAAGCGCCATGGCTTCCACGTGTGGGACTCCGTCTCCTTGGAAGTCCAATCCTGGAGCTCCCTCCCTCTCACCACCCCCGACCGCTGTCGTCTCCGGTACCTCGACCTCAAGCGCCACTTCTCCCCCCATCCCTCCCCCGACGACGCCACCGCCACCGCCACCGCCCCCTCCTCCGACAAAGTCGTCCATATCCCCTGGCTCGAAGAGCTCCAGAAGCTTCGCGTCGCCGAGCACCAGCAGGAGGTCCAACGCTATGACATATCCATCCTGTAAATCTTTGCCTCTCGGTCTCTACAGTATTTCCTTTCCTTTTATCAAAGACCAAATTTTTTTTAAAAAAAATCATCATTGAGATGAAAATGATTACCATATCTAAGAAGAAAAGTTTTCTTCTTTTCGTTTTTCTTTTTCTTTTTTTTTTTTGTTGTTGTTTCGGCACAAAGGTCCTTGCAGTTGAAGGTGAAGAAATTGGAAGAAGAGAGGGAAGAGAGCTTGAGGTAGAAGCATCAGAAACCAAATCTGGCCGAGGATTCCAAAGGCGATAGATCAGTTAAAGACAAAAGGGATGCCGGGGAGGAGTCAGACCGCCGAGAGGCTCTTGCAAGAGAAGGATCTTCTGGTCAAGCCAAGCTCAGGCTCAGGCTCAGGCTCAGGCTCAAGCTCGAGGGAGGAGACGTTGCAGCGAGCTTGGGTAGAAACGGGGTCGAGAGGTTGAAGGGCAAGAGCATCTTGGAAGGCGAACTCCTTGCAGATCTAGAGCTCTTGGCGAGCTTCGCAGAGGAGTTGGAGGAAGAGATGGTTCCGCAGGTGGTCTGGGTTGCGCGACCGGAGGTCAAGCGCTTGAGAGTGTGACTGCGCCGTTGCGCGACTGAAGGTCAGAATGACAACCTCTTCCTCCTCCATTTGTTCAAACGGCAAATCAGCTCACATCCACATAAAATCCCAGATCAAATCCCAAAAGCCATCGAGAGAGAGATTCTGAAGCAGGTGATCGTGCTAAGGAAAAGAAACCCACATGAGAAGCTAAGAAGAAGAAGCAGAAGCAAAGACGAGGTTGATGGTTAAGGAGGAGGAAGAGGAGGAGGAGGGGGAGGAGGAGGAGAACAAATGGTTTCGGAGGAAGAGGAGGAGGAGGAGAAGGACAAGATCGGGAGCTCTTGTCAGAATGGAAGAAGAAGATAGGGTTTTGGGTGGGCTTGGGTGCAAGAAGAACAAACGGTTCTTGTTTGTTTCGGGTGGGCTCAGGTAGATCCAAAACAAGCTGAGGTCTTGTTTTTCCTGTTACCCAAACAAGTTAAGGCCAACCTGACTCAATATGAAAATTTCTTGTTCGGGTCGGGTCATGTTTGACCAGGTTCTTTTGACACCCCTACCTCTCTGTATATGAAGGGATGCTCACTCCTAGCTGGAAAGTTCAAACATCAAAGAAGCAATCGGTTGACCCTGAATGAATATTCATGTTTCCATTAGTCAGCAATCTTCCCAGGTCTGCATCCCCCTCCCTCCCCCCCCCTCTCGCACAGAGGATACACCAGGTCTGCTATTCGACTTCCTGCATGACAAGCTTTTCCATGAAGAGGAGACTAGTTTTGTAGCCGGCTGAGATGAAATGTTGAGTCATTTCCAGCGTTACCCACTGGCCTACCTGGGAAAATATTGGATGTGACCGATATAAATCTCTCGAACGGAGATGATGATTCTAAGCATTTTATCCACATTAAATAATAAGAATTTACACTTTCCATGTATTTGGTAGTTATCTAACTGGTGTTCATGTTTGCTTCCTAATTCTTGAGCATATTCTAATACATTTCTTAGTCCACATGCTTTCTGGCAGAGTTCTATACAAGTTCATGATCAAAGTCTCTCTTGAGCACTAGCGTAGACAGTCTTGTCACCTTTCGAGATTTAGCATCTCTCTCTCTCTCTCTCTCTCTCTCTCTCTCTCTCTCAAATCAAATCAAATCACTTCAAGTCACTGGATAAAATTTGAGAACAAATAAGAAAGTATGTAAAAGAATTTCGTTGCTCAGAATGCGTACCCTTGTTCAATATATATGTTTGTGGCGGTGTATCGTCTGTGAATGCCTACTTTTGATTATTGCAATTTTTGCGTTCTTTATCTTGTTGTCTTTTTGATGCAGTTCTATCAGGGCCTCAACATAACAGCAGAGCAAAAGAAAATCTTCAGGAAGGCAGTTCGTGCATATTATGATTCTGCGGCTGAATTACTTCAGTCTGAGCATGCGGTAAGAAATATCTCTTTACTTGTTATTTTGGTGAGATTTTGCCCTTTTTTTTGGGGGTGGGTAGAGAAAGGAAAGGTTGAAAATGTAAGAATGGATTTTATTCTGATTGGAAGAATGAAGAAGTTGGAGAGATGGAAAGTGAGAGGAAACTTGGATGGATATTGTAGAGAAGATTGGTCCGTCAAAAAGCGCTTGAAATAGGGAGAGGAAATTTGCAAATCACTAATTAGTCTAATAATAATGTCCAGTCGTACACTTTCCTGTTCTCTATTTTCTCTTATCCTAACCCAAAAAGGAGAAAATGGTTTTTCTACTCCCTTGCTTTCTTTCTCTTAACATTTGCTATGCTCCTACCTAGTTTCAAACAACAGTTATAAGTAATCAAACTTTAATTCATTTCCATGCATATTCTGCTCTATATTGGTTATGTGATGACTACTTGGAGCATAGTCTTCATCGTCCTAAAAGGTTTGTCAAATACAAGTTAATTCGTCTTTTTGATACCAGCCATTTGTCATTATGTATTTGCTATTCAAACTAAGGGAAAAATTGATAATGGTAAAATGTCGCTGAGATTTCTAGTGCATCATCTCCCATTGAATGCTCATCTTTATGCATTGCCTTGTGATCAAAAGCAGAGTCACATGCTTGCGGTTGCTCATGTGAGATGTTATATTTCTTATTACTGACTTACAATTGTCTCAATTTCACAGTTTGGCTGAAGCTCTCGATATGCAGCCTCCAGTGATGCCCGAGGATGGCCGCACAACAAGGATGACTAGTGGAGAGGATGCTTCTTCTCCTGCTGCAAAAGATTCCTCTCTGGCAGAACCATTGTGGGATGATGAAGATACAAGAGCTTTCTATGAGTGCCTTCCCGACCTAAGGTTTGTCGTACTGGATGCTTTTGTTAGTTTTTTACCAACTCTTTAATTCTGAGCAGTCATATGTCCTTTGTGAAAGAGCTTTTTCCTGATATCAATCATCCAAATGCGAACTCACTGAGTTGCATAATGATTCAACATTCCTAGAGCATTCGTTCCAGCAGTATTACTTGCGGAAGTCGAGCCTAAAGTGAATGAGCAATCTACAAAGACACAAGATCAACCAACTGTAAGTTAGCAGCATTATGAATTGAACTTCGAAATTTAGTTTCTTGAGATTCAAGTCATTGCACCCCCTCCCCTAGTAATTGTAGTCAAGTTGACTGAAATCTTTCTTATTCTTTTCACTGATGTTTATATGATTATCTTGGGATCATGCCCTACTTTTTCTTGCCCTGCTCTCGTTCTTTGTAATATCTTAGTCACCAATTCCAAGTGCAGTTCTTCTTGAAGTTTGAGGATCACTAAGTGATGGTAGTAAATTCCTTTCTAATATATTCAGCTCAATTCACATGCAACGAATGACAAATATAGCTTAATACAAATCATAAGGATATTGTTTGTCATGCCTTTTTGGAAGTTCTTTTGTTGATGTTGGGGATAGGCATGTATTCAGGTAATATCATGAGTTATTTTGTGCATCCATGCCATTCACTTGTTACTATATTGGTGCATCATGATGGGGTTTTTCAGTAATTTAATGGCCTATGGGATTGAGACTCGTCTATTTATTTTAGTGGTGCATTTGGTTTCTGCTTTCCCTGTAGTATTACTACTGTAATGAATTGATGGTGCCATGCATGTTCAGCATTGTTTTCTTAATGAAATTATAAGTCTCTAGACTTATGACTGCTGGTAGGTCAGATTAGTAGTCTATAGCCGTTGTTCAATTTGGATATGCTGGGTACTTGAGAAGCTAGCATGCGGTCTGCATTGATTTAATAGACGAGTCTGATATTCATTTCTTTTCCATATCGAGGGTTTATCTCTAGAATGTGGTTCTGATGAATTTGATTGCTAGTAATGTGATTTGATAACCCTTAAATTTTTTTATCCTACTCTGATGGAAATTTGTTTCATCTTTGTTTGGTCAAGTCTTTTCATATTCCTCCATTGAAAGACAACTTTCAATTGCTAAGTTTTTGCTAGTACTGTGATTCTGTTGTTTGAATGATAGGTTCCCCCTTCCCCTTTTTTCTCTTCAAAAATAAGAGGATTTAGATACATTTACTTATATGCTTTCTGTAAAACCATTATGCCTTTCCAATCCCTCTGGTTTGTTTATTTTCCTCTGGATTTGCTTTTGAACCTTTAAAGATTTTTCTGTATGGATAAGAGCATGAGCATGCAGGTTGCTTCATTTTCTTTCATTGTACATATTCTATGCAGACATTCTTTCTAGGCTATAGTTTCTCACATTTACTTGGGTGTTTACTTGGAGAAGGAATCAGCAACTGATCCTGAACGAGGTCAAGTAATTGCTGAGGAAAGAGTGGAGATTTCTGTTGAACCAGGCTCCTAACAGGAGGGAAAAGTTTTTGAAAAAGGGAAGGACAAGGAAGAGAAGGATAAAGAAGAAAAGGATAAAGAAAAGACTAAAGATATGGATAAAGAGAAAGGCAAAGAAAAAGAAGTGGAGAAAAAAGTGGAAAACGAGAGGGAGAAAGTCAAAGGACTGGAAGGAACAAGTTTGGATGCCCTAGTGCAAAGGCTTCCTGGTTGTGTGAGTTGGGACCTTATTGATCAATTAACGGTAATCATGGTTATTTCTTTGGTCTTGCATTATTTTTATGCTTTTATGTGGTAACTTCAATTATTTTTAATGTTCAGGTGGAGTTTTGTTATGTAAATTCAAAGTCTAATTGTAAAAGGCTTGTGAGGGCACTTTTTACTGTCCCCAGGACCTTTCTGGAACTGCTTCCCTATTACTCACGGATGGTTGCCACACTGTCTACTTGAATGAAGGATGTATCCACTATGCTGCTTCAAATGTTGGAGGAGGAGTTTAATTTCCTCATTAATAAAAAGGTGTGGTTGGATTCTGGAGCTTACCAGATTTTGGTTTTCTCTTAACTAGCTTGTCATCTGACATCTGCAGGATTTTGGTTTTTGGACTGCTTTTTGTCAAATATTACAATGACGGTCAAATTCAATTTGTTTGCAGGACCAAATGAATATAGAAACTAAAATCAGAAATATTAGATTTATTGGAGAACTCTGCAAGTTCAGGATTGCTCCTGCTGGCCTTGTTTTCAGTTGTTTGAAGGTAAGCTGCATGCAACCAAGCATCTCACTTCTATCGGCATTCGGTGAGCCTTGGATCTCGAGTTGAGAATCTCCATTGTCTCATCGTTTCTTTTGTATGGATTCGAATGTGTTTGCACCGCAGTGAATTCTTTTAGCTATTTAAGCACAAGGAGGATCATTTTATGCTAGTGGAAGGTCAGATAACTATACATGTGCAGAATGAGCACCAAAGTATAGCATTTTCTGTATGATCATGAGTGCAACAAGCGAGTTGGTTAATTTGTGTAACAAAATTCCAGTCCTAAGATGTGGATGAGATTGGCTTATTAGTTTGCAATTATTGTGTGATTTTGCACTTAATAGTCAAGGAGACAAGTAAATGGATGTTTTGGATTTTCTAGATAGCTATTCAAGGTGGTGGAATTTATTAGTCCGATTCAGTTTCTGAGACCCTTATAGACGCATCTCAATGAGCTTTTAAGTTATTTAGATGCTAGAAATCACGGAAAGAAAGACGTCTATAAGAGGTTTTTTAAGTTGCTTATATGGTGAGGAAACTTGATGCAATTTTTGCTGAAATTTCAAACATAATGCTTGACGTGTCTCCATATTTCTTTACAGTTTCCTATGCATTTGTTTGCTGTTTCCTATCAAATTCAGGTATTAGTTGACTGTTCAGATAGCAACTTAGGTTGAGAAAAACAGTTTATAGGAAAGTATTTGCTCACTCATTTGTGCTTTCTTCTTGCCAGGCTTGTCTAGATGATTTCACTCATCATAACATTGATGTGGCATGTAGTCTCCCCAAGACATGTGGTTGTTTTCTATATCGTTCTCCTGAAACTACTGTTCGCATGGCTAACATGTTGGAAATTTTAATGCGCTTGAAAAATGTGAAGAACCTGGATCCTCGACATAGTACCCTTGTAGAAAATGCTTATTACCTGTGCAAGCCACCTGAAAGGTCTGCACGAGTAACAAAAGTTCAACCACCATTGCATCAGGTATCACTTCTTTTCTTATTCTACCTCTAATGATTTCAGTTATCCAATAATTTTATTTCATGTTACAATTTTTTTTTGCTTTCCTTTTCATTTATGGCAGTACATCAGGAAATTGCTTTTTTCTGACCTGGATAAATCAACCATTGAGCATGTGCTGAGACAACTTCGTAAATTATCATGGAGTGAATGCGAAGCATACCTCTTAAAATGCTTTATGAAGGTTCATAGAGGAAAATACGGTCAGATTCACTTGATTGCTTCTCTGACTGCTGGTTTAAGCCGCTATCATGATGAATTTGCCGTGGCCGTTGTTGATGAGGTTTGTGCTTTCAGAAATTCTCCTTTTACTGGATGGAGTTTGTTGTGTTCGGTAATTGTTTTTTGAGGCATGGGCTACTTAATTTTCCAGCAACTCACGCTGACATATCTTTGCTCCTGTTTAATCATGAAGCTAGTGTTAATGGGTTAATCCAATCCATTCTAGTTGAGCGTTTAGACGTTTTTACTGTTCCCTGTCCCAGAACAATCCAACCAAAAATTTACAGAAAGAGGGAAGGGTTAGGGAAATATTACTTACAGATGAGTATTGGATGTAATATTAGGCTTGTGGTGTGCATAGTCTTATAACTTTTGATCTAGCTTAGAGCGAAATGAATAACTTATTGAAAAAGAGTGTTGGATGTATTTGCATGCCTGTTCTCTTTGTATTTAATCTTCCTTTGTATTTGATTGAGAAAAACCGTTAAAAGTGTGGCCTTTTGTTATTAACTTCAGGTTTTGGAGGAGACTTGGACTTGGGCTGAATGATTATGGAATGCAGTAGAGGCGGGTTGCGCATATGCACTTCTTAGGAGAGCTTTACAACTATGAACATGTAGATTTATCTGTTATATTCGAGACTCTTCATTTGATTCTTGTTTTTGGCCATGGCACAGCAGAGGTATGGAGTTAATGCCTTTTCTTGCTTGAAGTTCTTTATGGTACCTTGCTTGAATGATTGCAGAATGTAGCAGAGGTGGATTGCACATACTGGGGAGAGTTTTCATCCCTTCCTAGAATGCTTTTATGCGTTTGTGGAAAATTTCCCCATCATCTAAAAACTAACGTAGTCCTAAAGACTACTTTGCATAAATCTGCTCAGTATGGTTATGTAACTTTGAAAAATGGGGATTATTTGATATCAAGATAAGATTTTTCCAATACCATCTGCCGAGAATTGCGTATCTTGTTTTATTCGTAATGTGAAATCTCACTGCCAGCTCTTATGCATTTCTGTTCCCTTTCTTAGAAAAGGCTCAACAAGTGCTTGTGGGCCTCGTGGTGTTGTAATCAGTTTATACTGAGTGCTGCAATGTGTGGCTAATCCAAGTTTTGGTGGGTCTAATTGTTCGTATAATTGCATTAGTCTTTTCTGTGTTGAGTATCTTGTAAATGTAAATATCCTGAACACAAAATCATGATTATTGTCTACCCTGTGTGAAATTATTGACTTGGTCAGTGGGTTTGGCTAAACCTTAAGCTACATGTCTTTGAGTTTTACATGTGCTAGTTGCTTGACATTTGAGGACAATAATCGGAGTAGTTTTAATATCTACTTGATCAGCAAGATGTGTTAGATCCACCAGAAGACTCTTTTCGCATCAGGTTGGTCATTACACTTCTTCAGACTTGTGGCCATTGCTTTGACCGTGGCTGTTCCAAGAGGAAACTTGATCGATTCCTGATGCATTTCCAGAGGTACATTTTGGGCAAAGGTGCACTACCATTGGATGTTGAATTTGACTTACAGGTCAGTGGTTGCTCTACATCATGGGAATGCTTCCTAGATTGAAATGAATGAATAGGACATAGAGGAGTAGTGTGCTACATGACTGTCTATTTTATAGATCAAATGAGGTTGCACTTTTTCTGGAACACCAATAAACAATAATAACATTTTTTGGTTGAAGCAGGAAATTTTAAGCTACTTTCCTCTTTCTAGAGGTTTAATTGCTGAAATCATGCTGCTTTCATGACATTTGTTGGTTGTTTGATAATGTCCTCATGTAAGTGCCCGGTCATTTTACAATATGGAGTTACAGGATTTGTTTGTGGATTTGCGTCCCAACATGACTCGATATTCCTCCATTGAAGAAGTTAATGCTGCACTGTTAGAACTCGAGGAGCATGAACGTACTGCCTTCAGTGAGAAAGCCAGTAGTGAGAAGCACTCTGACATAGAAAAGATGGCAGGGAAAAGTAGACACACAATCTCATCCAATGACTGAAATATTGAAAATGGCAAGGAGGAAAATGGAGAGATGCATGAGGATTTCGCTGACAGCGACACTGATTCAGGCAGCGGCTCCATAGACGCAGGACGAGATGAAGAGGAGCTGGATGATGATAATCCTGATGATGGATGCGATAGTGAGGATGACAAAGATGAGGATGATGATGCATGTAGATCTGCTTCTGATGAGGATGAAGTCCACGTGAGACGGAAGATACCGGAGGTGGACCCCTTGGAAGAAGCCAATTTTGAGGAGGAACTCAAGGCAGTTTTGCAGGTACGGCAACAGCCCGTTTTGATTGATTTATCATAAGCTAGAAGTAATATTTTTATCTTCAACAAAGCGGGACAAATTGTTTTGCTTCTCAAAAAATTATAAGAATATTCTACATGACTTTGAATGAGTTAAAATTTCAATATTATACTAAAGACTAGAGGGTTAGACATTGAATGACTTGGAGCTTGTAGTTGATTGCGATTTTAATAAGGTCAAATGAAGAAACTAATCCAAACCTTTTCAAGGGTTTTCAATCTTATCCTGACCTTTTAATCCTATGAGAAAAACACCCAACCTTTTTTCAAATCTCTTTTATATCTATCCCAAATCCTTTAACACCATTTCTGATAGCGAATATTTCGCTAGATTCTTTCCCAAACTCCAATTTTGCCTCAACTTTAATTTTTGTTTTTTTGTGTGATTTTCTCCCACCCAATTTCTTTGATTTTTCTCTCATGTTGGAAAATATTTATGACTTCACATCTATATTTTCAAAACTATAATTTGTCCTGAACTACTTTTGTAAATAAAAAAATAAATGTTTTTAAAACAAAATATGGCCTTCATGGGAATCTTATATATATATATATATATCTGAAAAGAGCAAGAGGGTGATTACACTGTAGTTTTTGGAGGGAATCTAATCATGGGATAGATTTGATATGAGTCCAACAGGTGAGGAGTTGTTTAGATGACATAAAAGGGCAGGGATAAAATTGACAAATGGAGAAAAGGTGAGATATTTATTAAAAAAATTTGCCGATTTTGTTAATTAACGGAACATTGGGTGCAGGAGAGCATGGAGCAATGCTGACTAGAACTCCGAGGTCGGCCCACTATAAACAGGATGATACCAATGAGTGTATTTGAGGGGTCCACCAAAGATCATCATGGAAGAGGGCTCAGCGGAGAGAGCGGTGATGGGGCAGTGGATGAGGGGGGTGGAGGAAGCAAGGAGATCCAAGTCAAAGTTCTTGTGAAGCGAGGGAATAAGCAACAAACCAAGCAGATGTATATTCCTCGGGACTCTTCTCTCGTTCAGAGCACCAAACAGAAGGAAGCAGCCGAACTTGAAGAGAAGCAAGACATCAAGAGGCTGGTTTTGGAGTACAATGACAGGGAAGAAGAGGAGCTTAATGGGCTAGGGACCCAGGCTTTGAATTGGTCTCAGAGTGGTGGTAGCAGAGTGATTAACCGGGGTAACTGGGAAGCTGGTGGTGGGAGAACAGTTGGGACCCGTCACCGTCATCCGAATTATCCTGGAGGTGGGGGTTTCTATAGTAGGAAGAGATGAATATTTTTCTCGCCTTAAGTCCATGAAAGCATGACGTTACTTCGACCCTACTTGTCCATACGACATTGGGGAAGTTAGTGCCATTTGGTCACTATGGGACTGAATCAGCTGGCAAAATGCATGAGAAGATATTCCATTTCTAGTACAGGTGGTGGCACGCAATCCTGTTGTGGATCACTTTCTTGGGCAGCTCTTCATCGCCCGCTGCCAAGATTATGCCCTGGATTCGCAACATGGAAACATCCTGAAAGTGGATAGGAACAAGATCCGCTTCACTGTTTTGGTGTGTTTATCCAGTGGCGCCTGTCTATGCCTCATATATGCATGCAAAGTTGTGCTCCTGTAATTAGTTTTACATGCACCAGAAGAGGGAATGGATGTGCAAGCTCTCTGCTGTTGTATAATTCTCAAGCTTGGGGTATGTCTTGATCAATAGCCTAACAGAATATAAACTGGGCCTCCGAATCTATATGTGTATAAAAGCTTTTCTCTGATGCGCAACTATGCGCGAGCATCCTCCTCATTGCTGGCACGAGAATGAATGAAAGGCTAGTCTGTGCAAATTAGGGTTGACTTCCGCTTCACCTTTTCTGGGCTAGAGTTCCGACCTCGAAAGTGCTCATGGCGTACGTACCGTGTTTCTTATTCTGATCATCCATTTAAATAACCGTCGGTGTTGGGTTTCCCTCCCTGAAGTAGAATTCCCAAGCTAGCACTTGCTCAAGCACGTACGACTCCAATAGTTTGTGCAAAATTCACACGTGACCTTCGGTCGAAGTGCCGTTAACGGAACCCGTGGATCAACAATACTGAATGATTCCGTCTCCTTTGTTTAGTGTGCAGAAGGCAAATCTTCGATTAAATGTAAACTCTATCTGGGCCATTAAATGTAAACTCTATCGGGGCCTGTTTGGTTTGGCTTTTTAAATACTACTTGGGAGAATGCAAATACCTTTAGGGGAAAGTCACTTGAGGAAATGCAAGTGGTGTTTGGTAAAAAATCATTTGAAAGCCATTTAAGGAAATGCAATTGTGTTTAGTAAATTCCTTTTTACAAATGGGCTTTGAGAGGGTTTTTGTTTTTTAAGTACCCTTCGCCAGCTCCGGCGAAAGGCAACTACTACCGGCGAGCCAAATCTGGCGCTGGCGGCCATTGCCTGAGGAGACCTGAGGTCGCACGACCTCAGGCTGTCGCCGCCTGGGTCGCGCGACCCCAGGCAACAGCCGCTTGGAGTCGCGCGACCGCCCAGGCACCGTTGCCTGGGTCGCGCAACCCAAGCGCCAGGCCGTCGCCGCCGGGGTCGCACGACCCAGGCAACGGTGCCTAGGTGGTCGCTCGACCCCAGGCGGCCGTCGCGTGGGTCAGGCGACCTCACCAGCCCCTTGCCAGCAGCCCCGGCCCCTCGCCGGCCGCTATAGCCGACCACCCTAGCTGGTCACGCCTTGCTAAAGAATTTTTTTTTTGTTTTTGGAATCAGTCGGCATTTGTGGAATGCCAGCTTTTGGCTTTCCGGACTCGGAAAGCTGAACCAAATGGTTCAACATTTTGAAAAGGGGTTTTCGAGGCTGAAAGCCCCTTCCCGAAACTAAACCAAAGGGGACTCTCTCTCTCTCTCTCTCTCTCTCTCTCTCTCTCTCTCTCTCTCTCTCTCTCTCTCTCTCTCTCTCTCTCTCTCTCTCTCTCTCTCTCTCTCTCTCTGAACTAATATCCTAATACGGAACCCCGGAATAAGAGGGAAGCTCCAAAGCCCTAGGCATGCACGTTGCAGCGAGGACCACACACATCTTCCCTGTAGGAAATAGGGAAATTGTTGCATCATTCTCTCTTTGACCAATGAATACGAATAATGCGATCCCTTAACCCTTTTTATCAGCATTTTTTTCCTTTCTCTGGGCCTTGACTCTCTTGTCAGACTATCTACATCTTGCCTACAACTTGAACTGCAAGCCCCAGGGGTCACGTAAAAAACTGACCTGTAGCGTTTCGAAAGGGTTGATACCCCCCTCCCCCCCTTTCGAATAGCTCGCAGATAATGTAGTTTTATGTAGTCCACACTGCCCCCACCCTAAGCATAAAGCTACATAAATATCAATGATAAAAACGAGAAAAAAGAAGAAAAAAAGGGTAAAAAAAAAAGAGGTTATTCCCTATCGGGACATCACCCCACTTTGATAATTTCGCCTTTTGTTTCCTCAGTTGATGATATAACCAATCATCTTGGACGGTCACATCTGAGGTGAGGTCGACCGGATGTTTTCCTTTCCAAAAAGGAATAACAAGGGTAAAAAGAAAACGTTTTTTTCTTATATTTTATTTGGGTTTTAGCAAGGGAATTCGGTTCTCCGAGGCAACTCAAAACCCTAATTTTTTCGAATAATAATAATAATTTGAATAAACAAATTCGAGGAGAGATAGCATTGGAGGGCATTGCCCTATCTTCTTTTTTACAGCTAAGGATTGCGTGCCGCAGGTGGCACAAGTGGACCCGTTCATTTCAATTCTTTTGGGTGCGAACAAGTGACTCCTCAACAAAGGAAAGGAAGGCACTCTTGACTGCTTTGTTTCTTTATTTATTATATACATTCGATTATTTATTATTATTACAACACTATCAATCCCTTCGGCTTCATGCCATCCACGCAAAACTCGAGCATTTTTCGTCGACGTGGTATTCCCATTATCATCTCGTTTTCTTTTTCATTTTCCTGTATCGTTGTTATATACTCTCTGAACTATATGAAGCACTTAAGCCCTAGTTGCATGATCCGTCGCTTCTTTCCTGGCCAAAGGAGGGCGTCCACCACCCTCTATGAGGTTTTTTCTTGCTTTAGGGCATTCGATGGACTGATGCAATCTATAGTTTTCGTTTCTTTTTTTGTAGGTCAAAAGTTCGATCTTTCGAACAGGCGAAGAATAAATGGTGAAATGAGGCGAAAAAAGAAAAGATCGAGCCAGAGATTTCGTTTGTTCGCCCCTTTTCTCTGCCGGGTTAATCACGCATGGTTTTACACGTGTGCTGGCAATGAGAATAACTTTCAAGACATGTTGAGAACAAACACAATGATGTAAAGAAACGTGCAACGGTCACACTCATTTTGGCCAGCTTAGTTTAAGCTTAATCCACCACAGTGGTCTAATTAATTCATCGCAGCTATCGTTTTCGCGATAAAACACGGAAAATCCGATCGACCGGGTCCATGAAATTACGAGAATTTCTCCCCGAGTGCCGATATCGATCGAGGGCGTTTCAGCCGGTTGAACACTATTTTGCGGCCTTGGATGAAGGAACCAGGCCAGGTAAACAAGATGATGACCTCATAACACTATACATTAAGGGCAAGATAGATCATGTTAATTAGTCAATAACCTCATCAACATGATTTAGTGCTGGAATTAGGTAAAATAATGCACGTCATAAGATGAGCAAAAGCCCCATTGTCCAATGAATGGAATAGAACCCTCCATTGCTTTTGTCCCATCGAAGATAAAAAAACCATAATCGAGTGTTGCAAAAGTTCTCATTAGAGAGAGAGAGAGAGGGAAAGAGAGAGGGGCATCCAAGGCCGACCATCAACCCACTTGTTCAAAACATCACATGACATGAGAACTGAAAAACCAACGAGGAGTCTCCATCCAAGGACAAAGCTTATAAAAGTTCCATGTCCAATATGGGATAAAATCTCAGTGTCGGATCCGCTGAAATTGGCAATGCCACTCATAAAACTTGCTGTTGAATAGACTTTTCATGTCATCATAGACCACTGCAAACAGTAACACCAACTTTTTGCGCGCGCATAACTGTGCCAAACAGTGCCAAACACTGCAGGGGACGAAAGATTCTGTATAAAACCCTTTCTATACAAGTGATGCGACTAACGGTATGGAAACAACAATGCGTGTTCGATATGGATGTGCTCTGGCGTCGACGCAACTGTATCCTCGCGTGGCGGTCAAAATGTTTTACCGTATGATCCTGGTAGATTTCAATCACATGTATCGGCCGTGCTCAAGATCGTTAAGTTCCGATATCCTTGTTGGAAATTATTTCTTACAAGATTAATTTGTTTTGACAAGGGAAACTAATCGTTTCCCGGGTTAACTCGGATCCACCTTAGAATCGAGAATCGAACAGAAAAAGGATCTATTGGTCTTGGTTTGGTTCTTGGATTGGACCGGTCCGGTTTAAAATTTTGGCAATTTTCTTTTCTTAAAAAAAAAAGCACATATTAGTTTGATTCGGTTTTACTCCTGGAACCGAACCGGGTCTCACAAGAATCCTCCAGAACCGGTCGGTTCGGTCCCTGATCCGGTCCGGCTCCATGCATGTCCCTAATTTTGATAAACTCGAGATATTTTGTGGGATTCAATTGCTCTTTTTTTTTTTCCAAAAAGCGATGGATTTGGCCGGTTGGAATTCAATCTAAAGGCAATAATTTTGGGGTGTTGCTGGGGGCGGTGTCGAGGGAGATGGAGAGGGAGAGGGTGGGTGGCATATTGGTAAATAAGGGGAAAGATGGGAGAGAAAAGATGAGGGGAGGGTAACTACGAAAGGCGGGGAAGAGACCACGTCATCAAAGAGGGCCCAAGAACCTCGTACCCTTGCCGACGAGTACACCAAACGCATTTGATTTCCTATCTACTTCCCCTTTTCCTCGCCCTCCCCCACCCAAAAAATAAATTATAATATCTCCCCAAATAAAATAATGTTTTGCCCCCGATTAAAATAATATTAAACCCCATTAAAATATCGTCTCCACTTGCCATATAAAGTGTGACTAAGGAACCGAGAACCAAACACACCCCTCTCTCGATCTCATGACTAATCATGGTCACATCCTCCCTTGAGCCACAAGGAAAGTTTGATAGTGACCCAAGTAAGCGCACCACGAGGAATGACCAATTTGGGAAGTCTCCCCCTTTTTTTCTTTAATTTGTTTTTATCTTTTGGTCCTTTTCTTTTTCCTTTTTAAGGTTTGTGGCTCCCCCCACCCCCAAAAAGAGTTTCCACTCTCCTCCTATTGACCTTTTGGTGAATTTTCTTTTTTTCTTTTTTGACTTTTTTACTCCATTTCCTATTAGGGAAGCTTGGGGGAAATTACGGACATGACTTTGTAATAATTCTTTTTGGCGTTTTCATAATCTCAGCTTATTCAACTCGCAGATTTAGCATGAAAACGTGGGGAGGTTCCGATTTAGGGGAAGAATTTTCCGACCATTTCTTTGAATGTTTGACTTTTGGTGGTGGTGGTTTTGCTAGTTTTGGCGGTGGCTTTTGTTTTGGTGGAGGTCTTGGCATCGTGGTGTTGCCCCGTTTGTACTTGGAAGGACACCCATGATGCTATGAAACCAAATGCCAGAGCAGGGCATGACTTGGAAATTTCCTATATTGGCCATTGAAAAAATCAGAGGGCAAAAATAAAGAGGAAAGAGAAAAGAAACCCAAATTTGATTGCGCATAAAAAATCAGATCACGCGCTCGTGTCAACTTTCGTCATATAATCGGATGATGAATGTCATGTTGAACACCCAAACTTTGAATAGTAACCTAAACTTCTTGGATAGGCTTTTCTTAATAATGATACAATCAGATGTGACTCGGCAATGATGAAAAATCGGGATTAATAATTCGCCACCACCCGATTAAAGATAACCCGGAGTTGGTGATGCATGCGACGAATAAAGATTCTTATTCGTGCAAGAGGAATCCCAAATTTTTCGCGGTTGAATTATTCAATCCTATAACTTTATGTTATGACAGTTTTAGAAGATGCCCATCTCAATTGACACATTCCCCTTTTTTCTCCTGAATTTCTTATATATATATATATATATATATATATATATATGCATAGGCATTAAATTATGGAAAAAAAGGTATTTCCTCGGTGCCTTCCCGTGTTAAAAATGATTAATGGCGCCGCACTGTACTGTATCGCAAGTTTCCGTTTCAAACTGAAGTACAACATCTGCCTGAACAATTACATAAGGACAACAACAGATATAATTAATTAGCTATATATATATTTTTGGTCGAAATTAGCTATATTATATTGTTCACCATTTTTTTTTCGATTTTTTTTTTCAATTTCGATAAACTAAATTATGGGGCCTCATTGGGTCGTCAAACGCAAGGTGCCACGTCTCGCTCCTGCCAAATGCCGATTAATTTTAATGTCCGAAAAATCGCATTTTAAAGGCAATACAATAAATATAAAAAAAAAACGCAATACAATAATAAGGCGCGCGCGCGACATCACCCGTGACGTCATTAATGGAGTTGGGGCGCTCGCGTTACCGGCACCGCAGCGTACGGTCAAATCTTCCCCGGACGTGCGCCACGCGCCGAGGAGCGCGTGGGGGTCACCGCGGCAACGGCGGGAGGAGTGCTCGCTTGTTCATTGGCCCGCGGGGACCTTATCTTCTGTCATACTAATGCGTCGTGGGTTGCAATAATTGGGCTAATTTTGATCGACTTAGATTCCCCATTATTTTAATATAAATATCATATTCCGACCCAAAAAGTAATATATATAAATATAAATATCATATAATAAAGGTGGAGTATACGAGTCTTTCCTTAATTATTGAAAGGGGGGGAGCGATTGATCATCGATCATTGGCACTTGTTAATCTAAGGTTGACAATCTTTAAAAATTGTGGGGATGTTAATTCTTAATTAGTCCTTATCGATCGCCGATAGCTTATCGATCCGAGATTCCCCAATCGTCATAGTACATCGAAAACCATATTCCGTTGCACGCGATAGGCATTGGTTAAAAAGAAAACGCAAACACGAATGGTTGTGGAATTTTCTTTCTACGCTTTTTTTAGATGAAAAGTCTCGTTTCTACTCGGATTTTTATACTGTCGTGGAGTCGTATCTACCGACAACATCGTGCTGTTAAAAGCGTGCGAGCCTTTTTTTTCTGTCATCCAAGGGGGCGATCGATCAATCAAAGGTACTTGCTCAATGGCGATCCAAGGTCGACAACCATTGTGATTATCTAATTCGATTTTTAAAAAGTCCTTAGCAAACCATGTATAGATTATCGATAGCTTATCGATCCAAGATTGCCTCATTAGTCACGTGTACCGGTAACATCGTGATTGAAGAGATCGAATCTTAAATACTGTTTTGCAGTTTACATATATTTTTTAATACTTTTCTGGGACAATCCCATTTTGTGCCTTGAAAGCTTCACTGATAGGGAGAAAAATGCGAATTTTTTCCTTTTTCATTATTTTTGTAATTTTCTTTACCATGCACGAAGTCAACTGTTCCGTCCATTTATTTGTGCACTTAAACCAGTTGCGTCCATGTCATCAGTGGTGTACGAATTGAATGGTTAGGGGGGATCGATCAATGAAGACTAGGGCGCGTTTGTTTGAGAGAAAGTATTTTTCGGGAATTCGTTTTCTGGACTTTTACCTGTTTTGCTCGCCGAAATTGGTAGGCCAACTGAAAACACTCTCTAGTCAAGAAAAACATTCATGTATAAAATTAGGGAATTCATTTTCCCTAATTTAAAAGGGGTGAAAACACTTCCCGAAAAATTGCTCATCTTGAATTTGTTAATATTTTTTCATTTCTTTTCGTTTCATTCCAAGGAGGAAAACATTCATGTATTTTCTTTTCTTAATAAAAATGATTTAAAAGTAGCAGATAATTTTATTTTAAGTTCGATATAAGCAATAATAATTAAAATCCGCGACGATTCAATAAACCCGCCGCGGCTTTTCAGTTAGCATTAAGCGATCGGGAAAAATACTGTATTTAAAAGAAAAGGGGGTAAGTTTGAGAATGAAAAATGGAAAAAGGTCGAGGTCGCGGTCGCGCTACTCGATTGAGGAGGAGGGGGTTAGGGTTACCGTAAGAGGAAAGGTTCCGATGTGGGAGGACCACGACAAGATTCTCGTGCCCCTCCCCCCTCCCCGTCCTGTCCTCTCGATCAATCGATCAGTCAGTCACTTCCTGCGTGTCCATTCCGGGGTCGAAACGGACGGCCCTGATCCCTCATCATCCTCGTTCCATTTCTGGCCGTTGCGGTCTGGGAGGCGGCGACATTGATTGGTCGGGTGGGCCCCCCCCGGTAGTCGTCGTCGTCGTCGGCGGCGGCGTCCGACGGTAGGGACGACCGACAAGACGAGGCACCTCTGTCCCCCGTTAAGGTTTCTCTCTCCGTCGCTCGTCGCTCGTCCTCTTCTCGTCCACTAAAAACGGTGGTTGGCCTTCTTTTCTTCTTCTTTTCTTTTTTCTTTTACTCTTATCTTCCTTCGTTTTCACACCCTTTTCTTGGCTCGGGCAAAATGGGACGGGGAAAAAAACGCACCCGAAAACATCGTGCGTATCTCGCATTCTGATCTCTTGTTGTTTTTTCTTTTCTCGGGACGAGCAGCGTCCAATAATTGGCTCCCCCCTCGGCCCTCGAATGAGCCGCGGACACGGCCGCTCGCCTCGGCCCCTCGGTTTTTATGTCGCGGGTCGTCCTCGTGCCGGGCTGTTTCCTTCGTGGATTTATTGGGATCGGATTCGAGGAAGGGGATTCTGAACAGGGCATCGGTCGAAGGAGGGGGGGGGGGGCATCCTCGTTCGGGAATTCATGACGGCTTTACGAGATATGGACAGGCCGTTTGATTCATTAACGGAACAGTGAATGTAGACGCTGACGAGAAGTCACGAGAAGGGAGAGATATTGTCTTGCCTAAAATCTGGGGACTATCTCGTTGGAAACCGAAAGATGTAACCGTAATGTCATTTTCTAACTTAGATTATTTACTCGCATCGACACGTGCTTATGTCAATTATAAAATAGCTGGAGCGACGACTAAAGCTTGGCTTAAATCTAACGAAAACAAGTGGGTGCAAGTTTTCCTTGCCTTGAGAAGATGCTAGAGGCAATGAATCCCCCTTCCTCTAGCTTCCGTTGACTCTCGTATGCGACGAGCAGCGACTAGGGTAGAAATCGCTAACCTCTAACCTGACAAATCAATGCCTGGTTAGCTTCGAAATACAAGCCTTTTCTTTCCTCGTTTCGCCTCTTTGAATTTTCCATTTTCGGTTACATCGTTCGGTCGAGAATCCCATAAAAAAAAATGTCCCGCGAGCTAAACAATACGCGTCTTCAGATCGATCGCCATTCAAATGCCGTGTCAACGGACACGCGCGATTCTACAGATGGTGTATCGAAATTGCGCGCTGCGACCGTCGGCGCATTCGAAAATGGGGATTTAGCGCGGCTTTTTTCCCGGGCCAAGACTATGGACGATCGGTGTACACGGAGAGCACGGACCCGAAGAATTGCAAACAAAATTAAGCGCAAAAAAAATAAAAGAAGAGAAGGGAAATTTACGGGTCAAATTGGTGCTCACCTAAGCTGCTGGGAATTATTGACGGTTGGTCCAAATCTGTTGGCGAATGTGCTGGCCGGCTCTTAGCGCGAGAGAAGGGCCAATTGCCATACGTCGAAACACGTGATTCGCTCCTTCAATGTATTCGAGTGGGGAAATCGCCCCCAAGTCTCGTCGCTCGCCCGCTAATTTGGACGCGCGCGCTCTCTCTTTTCGGTATCTCGGGACCTTTTTGACTTTGACAATTTCCCATGGCCCTAGAGCTACGGGATTCAAGAATCGAAGAACCGGCCGAACCGCACCTCCGAACCAAAGTAGTACAGGGTACTTTCGCGGGGCATGAACATAAGTAGGGCCAACGATAATGGAGACCGCCTCCCAATTTTTTTTTTTTGCAATAAGAAGAAACGTTCGAGGTACGACGTCGTCGGTTGCGGCGGCCTAGGAAAAGGACGAGAGGCCGTATAGCAACCGTTCCTCGCCGTCGTCTTTTTATTTATTTCTTTTTATTTCTTTTGTTATTTATTTGCCTTTTTGCCCTTTCGTCGTCCTTCGCCTCAATGTCCTACCGAATTTCACGGGAAACTTCCACCCTTTTTTCCTCCTCATTTACCCCCCAGAAACTATATCGCCTCTTTTTTTTCCCTTAAAATCCTAAAAAAAATTTCTAAAAGCTTCGAACTTCGAGACATTTCTTAATATCCGCGGCCGTTCTTGCGATCTTTATTTCGAATCTCGAAGCGCTTGTTATATACATACGATCTTCGAACTGTTCATGTATCACGATAAAAGTTGGTGCTTGTCTTATGGCATCTTTAATCTTTTGATTGTTATTAGGGCGCTTGAGAAAAGTGCCGATTATTTCGGGAAAATATAAATTATATTTTTGATCAGCGTGTCTTCCAGTGCCGCATCAGATTTTCTCCTCCCAATTTTGCGAAACCTTTTTTTTTCGCGCGCTCGATTTATACCCGATTTTTTTTTTCTTCCGACGATATGACCGGCGAACTCTCAATATCATCTGTTTCTATTTTCTGCCCTTGTTTCTAGACAGTCTTTTTTTCTTTTTCTTTTTTCGTGTATTTTCCGAATCCCGAGTCCTTGACGGTCTTTCTTTCCCTCGAAAAATATCCAAGCCGTGATCTTTTCCTGACTAACTTATTTAGGGTTTCCACGATCAAAATCATGGTTAGGACGTTTGAGAGAAGTGCCGATTATTTCGGGGAAAATATAAAATATATTTTTAACGCGTTTGTCAATAATAAAAAAAAGAAATCTTTCTTAAAATTGCGCTGATTATGGGGTCCGAAAAGCCCGGTATGGCGGAAATCAAAATAGGAAAAATGGTGGCACACGGGAGGGGAGGCCTTCCACCACAAAAGGCGGGGCATTTAAGGTGACGGGGTCCCAAAAACCGGTGGGATTAAATGTCGCCCGAAAAAAAATATTAATTAAAAGTGCTTTATTGCAAGGATGGAAGGAGGAGGGAAAAAAATAAAAATAAATCTCAAAAAGCCCACGCCGCTTTTATTTTTGTGGGACCCGCGCCTAGAGAGGGCGGACACCGGCCGTCGGATCCGGGTTGGGGGAGATCCAGTCGACGGCGGGCGACCCGTCGTGGTTAAATCAGGAAACAGAAGGACAGGTCGGGGGGTGGTCCCCCGCCATCAAAAATGGCAAAAAAAATTATTGGAAAGCGACCATTAGCGGCGTGGTCAACGTTGTCCGCACGAGGCTTCGACATCAGGGCGCGCGATACCTATCCATCTCTCCGTCCATTTGCCGGGGTTCTCGGCCACTCGGATCTCGCCACGTGGACCCCCAGCGCCACGTCAGATTTTCCCCCGGCCCTAATTTCGCAACAAAACCCCTCTCTCTCTCTCTCTCTCTCTGTTTTTTCTTTTTTTTTGCGCTCGAGCAGTGCCTGATTTTTTTTTGAGCTCTCGATGCCATCTATTTCTACGGCGAAAATTCCTTCCTTCTTTCTTTCTGTCCCTCGAAAAATATCGAAGTCGCTATCTTTTGTCGACTAAGTTTTTTTAGGGTTTCCTTAATTTGACTTGTGAAAGATGAGTATTCATCCTGTTTTGTTTGACTGCGCTGTTCGTATTAATTGGAGTTGGATAGTTTCTTCGCAACCTTAAAAAGTGGCTGCGGACCAATGAAATTGTTGAATGGTTCAAGTCAACTCAAGCTTTCAGGTAAAGATTCGTATAACCGACCCAATCTGTCCGACTTTTTGACTGATGAATGCAGTAGATTTAGGTTGGTGAAGAAACGGATGGCCTTCTGTATGCTTAGTGTAAAAAATGTGCAAGGCTTGGCATATGATGAACTATCTGGCGGACACTTTTGCTCCTCCAATAAAGAAACCCTCTCTCATAAAAATTGGCAAAATGTATTATGGTGTAGATGTATAATACATGCATCTCGATGGTAGAAAATAAAAAGAAAGAAAGAAACAAAGAGGATTGGGATTGATAATCTTTCGAAGATAATGAAATGAAAACAATTGATTTTTAAAGGGCGATAGATCGGAAGAAGTCCTCGGCGGCGGCGGCATGGTTAGCCGGCTATTGGGTAGCGATCACTGGAGCGTTCTATTTACGTCGTCAAAACACGCGAATCCAACATATAATGCACGAGTAATGGTACAAGAAAACGAGTTCTCTGATCGTCTCTTTGCCTCCATATTTATGTCCTCTGTGTGCACTAAATGTACAACTACCGCTTTGCCTAACCCACTGTCTTGTTGGGCCACCGTTGTGTTAGCATCTACCATCCGCCTCGACCAGCACCACACCGGCGCTCCTCTCTCGTTGCACACCCGTATGCGAAAGAGGGAGATAGAGAAAGGGAGAGAGAGGTATTGCGTGTAGATCCACAATCAAAATTAATTAAAGTAAAAATAATATTTTACGCCATTACCTTGTTACGGGCTTATTAATCCGATTTCAACTTGCATACACAATGCCGCAAACCTATAACCGAGGGACTACAATTTTCTGCAGTACTAGTCGACAGTTCCACGCATTTGAAAGTAAAATATGTATGTTAGACTAATTATATTGTCATTAATTAATATTATGTTCCCTAATTAATTACAGGACTAATTGAAACAAGAAGTGTGTTTTTGCAGATTATCCGTAAGATTGGTTCTCTAATCAATGTCAAGGAAAGCCATCCCTCAAATCAATAAAGGTCGCAAGTCGCCTAGCAATCAAATCAAACCCATATAATCATTTATGCTTGTCCTCTTGTTAAAGGGTTAGTTCCATCCATGATCACACCTCATTAATCATTAAGCTCAACGTATGACAAAAGCCAGAAATTTAGAAATTGCTCCAAACAAATGGAGTCAAAAAGAATAGCAATGCCACCTACATTGTACATAAAGATAGTCCCATGACAAACATCGCCTACAGATATCGATAGCCAAGCGTTGAGCGTGTGAAAAAGTGTGTTCTAAGTATGGAGCAATGCTTGACATATCAAGGCTGATATATAATCTAATTAATCTCGTGAAATAATATATTCTAAATCAATGTTCATTTAAATAAATGGATCATACTTGATACATTATCGAGACATACCACCTCATTGTATATATTAAATAAAGCAAGTCATCCTGCTTATTGTGGTTTTTTTTTCATAAGAGCCATGTTTTTCTCCAATTTCATTAATGTTTTAATGGAAATTACCACACGTGCGTACTCCATAAAATTTAGAACGCAAGTAATATCTGTGCCCGTGACTCAACTCGGAGGCATAATTAGAGGAAAATATATAACCTTTTTTTTAATAAAGTAACCTAACATACATCGACAATGTAAAATAGAAGTTACACAGGCAACCTTATTAACCCCTGATTTAGGGTTTTAACTATCCACCTTCTCACCTAGTTTCAAATTACGGGTGGATGAAATCGTTCGTGTGAAGTTTCTTTTTATTTTTTATTTTTAGCGCCATCGGTTTTTGATTTAATTTTTCTTTATAAGTAGTGCATCATATGTTGTAATATTATATATATTCTTAGCTTTTTAATCTGAAAATGTAATCCTGGAGAAGGACGAGGAAGATTCAATAATGCAGAGGTGGAAAGAGGCACCCAATGACAAGGGGGGCAAGTGTAAGAGTTCTGCCTATCGCTGTGAACACGTCCACACCTCCCCCCTCAGTTTCTTTTCCTTCTTTTACTTCTTTTCTTCTCATTTCTTGAAAAAAAAAAAAGAAAAAATTCATTCAATTTTTTTTTTTGGGTTTTTATATGACGAGCTCAACTCTCAACTCGCCTCCAGTCCCTGAGCCGGTTACTTCCTGCCCTACTGTCTCTGCTGATCATCTGTTGTTTGCACTCTCTCGTTTTCTTTTCCCTTTTCTTGTTTATCTCCTCCATCCGGCGTCTCTCTCTCTCTCTCTCTCTCTCTCTCTCTCTCTCTCGGTCCTCTTCTCCATTTGTCCACAGAAAAAACCGTCTCTTTCTTCACCACCTTAAACAAGAATCAGTTTCTCCTTGTCTTCTCCTTTAAAATGCATTTTCTCTGAGCTTTTTACTCTTCACTCATCCCCTCTCTCTCTCATCCCCAATAGCAACTCTCTCTCTCTCTCTCTCTCTCTATCTCTCTAACTTTATTTGTTTCTCCATATTGCACTCACCTTCTTGTTCAGCTTCTTTTGAAGACTGTCCTTCCCTCGACAAGGCTTTACTAGCTTCATAAGGTTTCCAGATTTTCGCAGAGACCCACTTCGGTTTTAAAGAAACATCACCGACGAGAAAGGCCCCGTCAGAAAGGATACCATGTTGGATCTCAATCTCGAGATGATCTCCAGCGACTCGTCCTGCGACGACTACAAGAACAAGATTGGTGTGGGAGAGCGAGACGAGGAAGAAGCAACCAAGGTTCACGAGGGCTCCGGCAAGTACGATATGGAGGAAGATTCCGGGACCTCCAACTCCACCATTGTCGCCAGCGCCGAGGAAGCTTCCGGCACCGCCGGCGACGAGAACTCCTCCAACGCCACCTCGTCCTCCTCCTCCATATTCGATACTACGAAGCAGAAGGAGAAGACGAGCAAAGACGGCTTCAAGGCCGGAGACGCGCCGCCCTCGCCACCGGGGCTCATCACACGGCAGTTTTTTCCCGTCGCCGGAGCCGGAGAGCACGGCCACGAGGTAGCGGAGTTAGGGTTGGGGTTGCCTGCTAGGCCGCAATGGCTGAACTTGTCCTTTGCCGAACCCGCCGGAGGTCAGGCGGAGTTCAGGATTCTGCAGCAGAAGCAGCAACGGAAGAGCCGCCGTGGGCCCCGGTCCCGGAGCTCGCAGTACCGCGGCGTCACGTTTTACCGGCGAACCGGAAGATGGGAATCGCATATATGGTGCGTAGGTGTGCTTGGTTTAGTAATAATTGGGTTTTTTTCTTGATCTGTTGTATGTTGCATTGCATTTGATTGAGGTCTAAAGTACCTCCAAAGATGTTGATCTTGGATTGTCCTTTTTCGTATACATGTTTTTTTTTCCTTTTCTGATTAAGAACAAGTTTTCAGACTAATTCTTCTTTTGGGAAATTTTGTTGCAGGGACTGTGGGAAGCAAGTGTATCTAGGTAAAGGGATTTCCTTTTCTGTTCTCTATCAATAGCTCTCTCAATTCGCTTGGATATGCGTACTTGTAACGGATAAATGAGAATTAATTCTATGAAGTTGGTGTTTCTTTTTGGGATGTCTTATGTGTTGTTTCGGGGTTTTGGTAGGTGGATTTGACACTGCATATGCTGCTGCTAGGTGAGTTCTTAATTTTTGTTTTGAATTTGAATTTGAATTTGTTTGCCAATTGTAGAGGATTATCGATGCCTGTTCCTTATTCAATCAAATGTGGATCCCGTTAATGCAGAGCTTATGATCGGGCGGCGATCAAGTTTAGGGGAGTTGATGCAGACATCAATTTCAATATCAGCGATTATGAGGAAGACACGAAACAGGTTCTATTCATTGATGAGTAAATAGCATACCGATGATCTTCTGGAAGTGGTTCTTTGTTGGTGATTTTTATCTAATTAGTTACAGATGGCGAATTTAACGAAAGAGGAATTCGTGCAAATACTTCGCCGCCAGAGCACTGGATTCTCGAGAGGAAGCTCGAAACATAGGGGCATGACCCTGCCGAAATGCGGCCGATGGGAAGCCAGAGTGGGTCAGCTTCTTGGGAAGAAGTAAGAATTCGTGTTTGCGAGTTCTTTGAATTTGCAGATATTTGTAGTTCACCGTCGAATCTGGTTGACGCAAAAACTGAAACTTAAACCTTCCGAACTTACAAAATTTAGGTGGTTCCTTGAAATGAAATCAGACCTTAAGATGAATTCTCTGAAGTGTAGTTAAGAAAAAAGATGATCGGGTTCGACCCTAGTATCTTCAAAATCGCAATGCTTGTTTGCAGGTATATTTATCTCGGGTTATTTTGACAGTGAAGTCGAAGCTGCGAGGTCCTCGTGATCTTAAAAATCGTTTTATTCCTCTCTCTCTAAGCACTAGGTGCATACTTCTGCTACATATTGGTGGACTTAGTTGATCAGACGAGATGCTTCGTCTTTGTTTTCCTTCTAAATCCAGGGCTTATGACAAGGTGGTGATCAAATGTGATGGAAGGGAAGCGGCTACCAAATTCGAGCCGAGCATTTACCAAGGAGAGACTATGCTAGATCCCAGAGCTGGAGGTACAGCTCAATTAAAGTCCTTTAAAGTTGATGTTCTAAGTACTTAATTGTGCTTGTAAGGCTAGATCGGAATTTGCCACAATGTTACAATGAATCACAAGAAGCTCTTTTGTTTAATGGGGTTTCAGGCGGCAGCCACAATCTTGATCTGAGCCTCGGAATGTCTCTGCCATCAAGTAGTTCAATGGGAGCTGGAACTCGAGGGGATATGCCCTTTCGTTGTGTCGACCGTGAGATACCAAATATCTTGATGGTACATTTTCGATCAATCCCACAATTGGCTAGCATCTTGTACGATTTTCGCCTCTTTCGTTAGAAACTGACGATTCATCGTGTCTTCATAACTCGTAATTTACAGGTCGGTTGCTCTTCTTCTGCTCATAAGGGCGGAGAACTTGCCAATATCGGAATGGCATCGAAGAGTCCTCCCATTTGGTCAGCCATGTATCCTGCACTCGCACCAAACTGTGAGGTACTTTGTTCTTTGTCGTTCTTTTCCATTTGCTTGTAAACGCTCTTTGATTTACTTATTTGGATGCATAAACTAATTGCTTCGATTGGCTAGTCAAAATACGTCCTCATTAACTGAAATTTTGGGCTTGTTATTGATCAAAAACCACGTTGCATTTTGCCTAGTACTGTTTAGTGTTGGGCCTTCAAAACCTTATGAAACGTGATTTGCCACCATGTTACGAAAAAAGTTTACTATGTAGCAACGCATTCTGGGACGGGGCATCTTGATCCCTTGTTCATCTTACACATTCATCGCAACGGATTGATGAACTAAATGATTCATGTAAAATAAGACCAAATCAAGTGTGAACCTTTTTTTTATTGGTTTCTCAGTTTTCTGCATCTGCATTTTTGTTGAGTGACACATTTAACTGCATTATTATCTTAAACATTTTGCCTCAGGTACATGGCCGACACCATGTATGCTGCTCCGAGCATGTTTATTGCGTCAAAAGTATTGAAATTTTTTCCTGGATTTTCAGCAAAACTTTTTTCAGATCTCTCCTCATTATTCCCATTTGCTTGCTAATTATCTTCTTGCACTACATATATCATTCTAGACTCAAATGTTTTATTAATTTATGTTCTGGAAGCAATTCAAAACACGCCATAAAGCTGACGGTGACAAGCAATCTCATCTTCTAAAAGCATAAACATCGAGTGAAGATGGGTATTATCCACTCGACATCATACAATACATGAGCAGCCACGAGCCGAAGCTGTCTGATTTCCAATCTAGCCAACGAACTCTGCTTACCTGTGAACTTTTCTGCTGTGGTGCAGGGAAAGGCGATGGAGAAGAGGGTTGAAGCGATTCCGGCATTGAGGTTCTCAAGCTACGGGTTGCCAGTGCATGGCAATGTCAACCATGCCATTAATGGGTATCAACAAGCCCCATTGTTCAGCAATGCAGCATCATCAGGATTCTCTTCATCCACAGCCACTCCTTACCCTCCTCCACAGCTCCCACAGCTCCCACTAAATCTCCAGAAAAATGGAGTCCACAATAATGCAACTAGTCGTGCCTACTTCAGTTACAGAAGCTAGGCGAGGCATTGTACTCATCTTCCTGAGGGCCACATGAACAATTTGTCGCTATACTCTCTTGTGAAGGTTTGGTAAGAGAGAGCAAGAGATGACATACCAACCAACCCCATTTTTAGTGTGCATTCTTAATTGGTATAGGATTCGGCTTGTTTAATTTCTATAAACCAAGTGCACAAAAAAATCTATGACCCATCATGTAGCATAATATGATATACGATCTACATATATATATATATCTGTATGCTCTTGAGAACTCACTGGGTGCTTTGTATATCCTCCATCTCGGAAAGACTGATTTTTATCTCTTGGTTCTCAATAAGAGGTGGTGTTCTTTGTTTTGAGAGCAAACGAGAAGTTGCGCTATCGTTTCTTCTGTTCATCATAGGATGTGATTTGAGCTACTTGCAGACTTCGCGGGTTGTGAAGAGCCAGTCCACTCTTTGTCGTCACCTTGACACGAGAACGTGTGCACGTGCGTGCTGGTCGCGGTCCCCGAACCTGTGCCCCCTGCAAACCTAATCGAGCAGAATTTTGCTAAATGCATCGCGCAAGGTCGAGGGGAATACCTGCGAGTGCGCCAAACTGGCTCTATTCACCCGTCGCTCAGATATTCAAGCGTTGCTTATTCTCGATCGTCATCGCATGCATGTCAACCGGGAATATCGAACAGAATCAATGTTGGAGAGACGATTTGATATAGTTGAAGATGTGATTCTGATTGTCTGATTGTATCATCGATCTCGATTATGTTGTAATCCTCGTATATTATTTCCTATTTTTTCCTATTTTTTACATTATAAATAGGTCAATGTACATGTATACAAATCAGATCAATACAATACAATTTTCTCCAATTCCTTTCTGTTTCTGTCATGGTATCAAAGCAAGTCTTCTTGGCCTAGTTTTTGCAAACCATCGAATTGCCACTTTTCTTCCGATCTGTCATTAAAAATCAGACCCCTACAAAATACATCCAGATAGGAATTTGATTAAGAGATACCATGGCCAAAGACAAGAATACAGCTACTGGAGAAAAATTTTCAACGGAGGAAACTCCAAACTCACCTCATAACACGGTCTCGGATCATGTTGATCAAACTGAAGATCAGCAATCCACAGCTCAAGATCCTGCTCTTGCTCCATTTCACATTTCCGACCCGGTCCAATGGCCACCAGTCCACTGGTTTCCGGTACAAGGCTCATGGTTGTTGGGCAAAATCAGTCATGGGCCCAAAACATCACATCTGGAGAAGAAGTACTCCCGAATCTTGGAGCCCAGTCCACTGAAGGTGGGCCAACTTCTTCCAACACAAGAATGGGCTAGATAGGTACAGGCCACAGACCCGGATCCATTCCACCCCGGGGACAAACCCCTACCTAACGACGGGACCCGGATTCATGCCCTATGTAGTTGCAACCAGCGGCCACTGCCCCGAGCCTGGCAACCCCCTCTACACATTGCCGGAAGACGACCCAGAGTTGCGTCTCATCAGCTTGCAGTTGGCTAGACCAGAAAACTATAATACCTGGGCTCGGGACTTCTGGCGGGCCTTAGTTTCCAAGGATACAGATGGGTTTCTCGACGGAACCGTACCCTTCCCGTCCGACGACCGCTTGCGACATCACCGGCACAAATGCAACCAACTTGGGCGGACGTGGATTAGGAACTGTTTGGCTCCCGAGGTCATCGCCAGACTCCTGCCGATCGAAGTCTCAAAGACAATATGGGATAATATCCATGAAATGTACGGAAAACTTGACCGGCCAAAAATCTTTTCGCTCACCCATGCCTTGTCGGAGTTGGAGTAGGGGAACTTACCGGTTACCACCTGCTTCAACTGACTCTCGACTCTATGGAACAAGCTCAAGGCAACCGAGGAAAAGCTCGAAGGGCCTGACGAAATGCCCTGGCAATATAAAACAATGCGAGAAAGGGAGAAGGCTACAAGATTCCTACTGATTCTGAATGAAAATTACTCACATTTTAGGTTGCAAATCCTTGCGATGGAACTCGTGTTGTAGCTTGGCCGGATCTAGACATGGCCATGGTTTTGAATCGGCAATTCCGATTCGTGGCCATGTATGAACCGGAACCGGCTATTCCGGGCCAGCTCCGGTTCCAGCCCGATTAGGAACCGGCTAGTAAAAATGAAAAAAAATAAATTATGAAATAAAAAAATAATGAATTATCAAATTATGAAATAATGAATTATTCAATATAAAATATAATCAAATTTGGAAAAAAAAGAGTTTCTCCACTTATCCGCAGTTTTTTTTGGAACCGGGACTGGAACTGCCGGTTCTGAGCTGGTTCCAAAATTGTTGGAACAAGAACCAGGCCCGTAGGCCATGGGCCGGTTCCGGTTCCGAACCGTGGGCCTGGTCAACGGGCCGGTCCCGGGTTTGACCTGGGCCGGTTCCGGGCCGAAACCAGCCTGTGGCCATGTCTAGCTGGATCTACCAATTGGCCATCCAAGAGGAGAGCCACCAGATAGCCGCGGCTGAGCGTGCACGGGTGAGTGAAAGTGTCACCCTCGCCACCTTGTCACGTGGTTTCGCTCTAGTCGAATTGACGAAGGGAGCCCTCACCGAAAGTCACGGAGCTCTCAGGAGCTTGGGAACCCGAAGAGTGGCTACTGCATCCAAAGAAAATGAAGGATACCCTAGGGTTTCTCACGCGGATGACTATGATCAACACGAAGGATCGGACGGCTCTTATTCAACCATCAACCTAGCCGAATCTAACGGCTATCATCGGGCCATAATGGCGTCGGCTTATAAGGGATCGTACGGCTCACGAAGTGCCATATCATCAAAGAAGGTTAGCGGGCAAAACCCAAAGTTCAAAAATAAATATTGTGAGTATTGCAAGTGCCCACACCGTACTATTCATACGTGTTGGAAACTACATGGGAAACCAAATGATAAAGACAGAAAAGAGAAAGAATTTTCTGCTTATCAGGTTTCTGCACAAAGATTTAATGGGGCACATGAAATAATTACTCAAGAACAGTACCATAATATTATGAAAATGTTCAGTCAATTGAAGACCAATGACAAGAATGCAAGTTTCTCAGATACTTTCATTTATAAAGCAAATTTAATTTCAGTTGACGCATGGATAATCGATTTAGGGGCCAGTGACCACATAATTTGCAATGAGCATTTATTTTCCCATGTTCATAAAAGCCCACAATCTTCCGTGTCAATGCGTCTTCCAAACGGGACAATAACCTATGTTATTAAAATTGGCACCTTTCATCTTGGTCCAAACTTTATCCTAAAAAATGTCCTATACATTCCTAACTTTGAATTCAATCTTCTTTCTATCTCAAAAGTCTGCGAAGATAATTCTTATTGTGCCATATTCAATTCCGAAAATTGCTTCTTTCAAGATCATTCGACTGGTAAACTGATGAGCTTGGGTAATATTATACAAGGATTATATTTCTGGATTGATTCCCCAGGAGATTAGATTTATTCAATAAGAGCATTTCTTGTAATGCTACCACTTGTAATAAAAATCTCCTTTTGCATAAACATTTGGGTCACAGTGCGCGTTTTCCCCATCCAAAATGTCTAATATGTCCTTTGGCTAAACAATCTCGGGTATCTATTCCAATCAGTACATCTCAAGCTATTCATGCTTTTCCATTACTCCATATGGACTGTCACGCCCATACCCCACGAAGCATGAACATCCGCGCATAGGTCGAAGTAAGGTGCGACGCTCCTAGGTTACGTCACCGACCCAAAAACCAAAATCAGAGAAAACACGCTACATGCGGAAACGACGTATATATAATAAATATATATACACCCAGACAATTAAAAGTAACCATGAATAGCAAGAGATAACAAATTACGAACTATTAACAATATATACATTCATTATAGACTTATGTACAATATCCATTTTAACATAAGATACAACAAAAAGGGCCACGAGTACAAAAAGGGATCGGTGGCCTAGGGGATCGGGCTAACAACCGGAGGGCTACAGTCAAAAAGTATCGGCCCTCGCTCCTAAAATTGAGATCTGCCCTAGGGTATCCAATCGGGGTCAGATCCAGACGTCTCGAAAGAACCCTCGGACTGCTCTGGCTCCTCTTCTGAACTCATAGCCTCAAAATTCATGGCCGGGGATCTGAAATGTCGGTTTTACCATAACCGTGAGAAAACTCAGCAAGTACAAACCACTAATCCTAAACTAGGCTAATGTGCACCTCCAGAAGGGTAAATAAAACGCATCAAACCATGAACCACTAAAATAACATTAATTTCACTCCGAGCTCAAAGCCCAATATATTATTTCAGCCCTGCAGGTTAGGCATTTAAATTCATTGTGAATCATGCACAATTATAACGACCCGAAGGCCCACAATTGATTATAACGACCCGTAGGCCCGACCCGAAGGCCCACAATTGATTATAACGACCCGTAGGCCCGACCCGAAAGCCAACAGTTTGATAAATCGACCCGTAAGCCCGACCCGAAGGTCACAAGAGATTATAACAATCCGTAGGCCCGACCCGAAGGCCAACAGTTTGATAAATCGACCCGTAGGCCCGACCCGAAGGTCACAAGAGATTATAACGACCCGTAGGCCCGACCCGAAGGCCATCAGTTTGATAAATCGACCCGTAGGCCACGATTAAATAAATCTTAGGTATGCGCATTGTTGCACTCAATTCCCAATCAATCACAACATTGCATACAAATCATATACTCAGAAATTCATGCCAATACCCAAGCCATCTGCTGAATACAGTTATTTACCAAGCCAAGGAATTTAACGCACCCTTGGCACCATCAATTCGTCACCCCTCTAGTTCAATAAATTTCAACACTCATTCCGCGCATTCATTTCAAAGTAACTCAATGCGCTAAAGGCCTGCCTTGGGCAATTCAATCTCAATAATCGTTCTCACCACTTCGGGGTCATTCGATAGGATTTATACACGTTCTAATCATCCCCTAAAAATGCCTAAATTCTTGTCAATAGTCCATTATTCTTAGAATATTCAACTTGGGCACAAATTAGGCATTTTCGGTACTGAATGAACAGTACTAGGTTTTAACACCAAATAAGCCTTAAACCATGTTTAAACCATTCCATTAAGCTTTAATCAAGTACTGTAATCACCCAACCATCAAATATACATAATTAAGCCTCAAATAAGCTTAATTAACCCCTAAAAAGTCCAATTCCAAGTCATTAACGCTTGAACTCAATTAGTGTCACACTTAGACAATTTTACACAAATTCGGTACTGTATGAATAGTACCAGACCAGATTTGCATTTAGGCAATAAACCATCTTTAAACCATCTCATTAAGGCCTAATCACCTCCCCTAAACATCCAACCCCCAAATACACATAATTAAGCCTCAAATGAGCCTAATTAACACTTTAATTGTCTAATTCCAAGCCTTGAATCATTGAATTCAATTAGTGCAAAACTTAGACAAAATTGCACATTTTCGATACTTTGTGAACAGTACCAGAACAAGGGCTGTTTTGGGCCTTAATCCACCATTAAATCATCTCATTAGGTCCTAATTACCCATACAAAACATCCCACACACGATTAAACCCAATTACTCCTCAATTAGTCCTAATTAACCCCTAAAAATGCACAATTAAACTAATTAGGGGTTTAGGAGTTTATACTAGCCTATTAGCGACTCGGGACGACGGGAATGGGCGGTCGATCACCGACGTGCGGTAAGGATCGACGGTGGCGTTCCGGGTGCAAGCCGGTGGTCCGCGGCGATACCGGCGGAGGCGACTTGCTGCTGTTTGCTTCTGTTCTGTGCTGGAAATGGGCCCGTGGTGGCTGTTCTTGGGCGAAAAGGGCTGCTGGTGGTGGCGTGAGGTGGCCAGCAGCTCCGGCTGGTACTGTTCCGGCGTGAACAGTACCAGAATGGACAGAATGGATCACGACAGAACAGAAAACAGGAAAAGAGAAAAATTTTCGGGAGAAATGGGGAAGCTCTCGGCAGAACAAAGAAAATGGAAGAGAGAGAGAAGTTTCTGGTCAAATGTGATCAAATTTGGGTGAGTGAAATCCATGTGTCAAAAATCCAAGGGTTTGGACAATTTGCCCTTTTAATCCAATGGCCTAGGCTCATTCTCCTCCAATAATGCAAGGGTGTGATGGTCAAATGCCCCTAACCAAGGCTGACCAGGTCTGGTTTGGTCTACTTAACCCTAGTTAGTCCTCAAAATTTATCCAAAATTCGGAATAAATCAAAAATGGCCTAAGGGCATTTTTGTAATTTTCCGATCCCGGACCGAAATTTCAATTTTTGTCCATACCGGCCCTATATATTCATGGAAGACATAATATGGTGTCGTATTTGCGAAATTCACTTTCTAAACCCTCGAAAATCGCCTGCGAAGTCCCGGGAATAAAATAATATTATTATTCCAAATTTTGTCTAAATTCCAGTTTTTTATTGTTTGCACTCCAGACGTGCATGGTTGCCCCAAAATGACCTTGGCCACGAAAAATAACCTCAAACGGTCTCCGAATCCAGCCCCGGTGCCCACAGGGGCAAAAATCGTAATTTTCTCAATTTCTGACGAATTTTCAGTTTTCAACCGTACTAGTCCCAGACATGAATGGCCACTCTAAAATGATGTCCATCTTGTAATATAGTCGTAGCTACCCTTGAAATTTTGATATCGAAGTGCGGGTCTTTACAGTTTTAGGGTCTCTTACTAACGGGCGGTAGTTTGGGTGTTATGCGTATCGACCTAAGACTGTCCGAGTCTCGATAGTCTCAAATCTCAAGAGGAGGTGAGAGATTATCACTAGTACTGGGGGTCGCGATCGTTCGGATAAAATTTGGGATTTGTTTGTCAGGCGTACTTTCGGTCGTGCGGAATCACCCGCGATCCAATCGTACGTTACTAACTATATCAAATCCGTTATCTTCCTAAGATCGGCCCATATTGACTCAAAATATTCCCTCGACGTTTCTCGAAATCAGTGTCCAATCACGATCAGGTTCTCGGTCTACGTACCTATCCCTATTTAGGCTTTCCCATTTGGTTAGTATCCCGTGATTAATCAAGTCCGCCTGAGATTCACTAAAATCACACGAGAATTAATATACGCTTTATTGGTCCCGATAACGGGTCAAAATTCAGGGTGTTACATGGACATCTGGGGACCTTATCATACCTCTCATTATGACGGATCTTGCTTTTTCCTCACAATTGTGGATGACTAAACCCACACCACTTGGGTATTCCTTATGCAATCAAAAAGCCAAATTTTTTCTCATTTGTCGAGTTTCCTTTCTATGATTAAAAATCAATTCGATAAACCTTTCCAAAGAATTTGTACAGACAATGGGCCCAAGTTCTTTACTTCTGAGTGCATATCATATCTATTTTCTCATGGGATACTTCACGAAAGTTCTTGTACCTATACTCCACAACAAAACAGAATTGTTGAGCGCAAATATAGACATCTCTTGGAAGTAGCTCGAGCATTAAATTACCAAGCTTCCATTCTGGAAAATCTTTGGGGAGATTGTGTAGTTACGACAGCCTATTTGATTAATCACTTGCCAACTCGAATTCTTGAAGGTTAGACTCCTTTTCAAATGCTTTATGGAAAACAGCCAGACATTAATCATCTTAAAGTATTTGATTGTTTATGTTATGCAACGACTGTGGGCCCTCGAGATAAAATGGATCCCGATGCTACTCAGTGTATTTTCATGGGATATCCTCCTCTTCAGAAGGGATATCGAGTTATGGAGATCTCTACAAGGCCTTTCTTTATAAGTAGGGATGTTATATTTCATGAGAATATATTCCCTTTTCAGAAGATGATATCTTCATCTCAATCATCCTCCTCATCACAGGACCACCATCAATTTTTGTCCAATGATGACTTATCCATAGCTCCTCAATATGTTGTTGTTGCACCAGAACCATCTATGCCAGTTACGAGGGAATCCTTGAGCCATGAAGATGGGGATGAGGACACTAAGAGTGCCATAACTTTTGTACGGCATTCACTTAAGTGCTATAACTTTTTTTTTGCTTACTTGAGTGTCAAAAATTTGAAAAAGTGATAACTTGAGTGCCATCGACCATTTGGCAGTCGGAAAATCCAACATGGATGCTGGTCGTCTCACGTGGCTTCGCCGAAGCTAATGTAAATAATATTTTAATATTTTTTGAATTATTTTTTTTTTGGAAATTTTTTTTCAATGCCGACAAGGGTCACTAGTGACCCTCGCCAATTGTGAAGGCGTCACCCAGATTGGGCAAGGGCAACCTTGCCCTTGGCCACGAAGGCCATCGCCAGATCTAGGCGACCTCAGGCGAGGAAGCCTCGCCAGATCTGGCAAGAGCCTACGCTGCCGTGGGTGATGCGGCCTTCTTTAGTTTTATTCTCTAGAAGCAAAAATTCAAGATTGGTTGGTTCAGGTCATGGATCAGATCTTCTCGTTGTGAGCCGATCTCTGCAGTATGAGCTCTTGAAGCAAAGCATCCAAATCAGACCAAGAAGACCCACCTTCTTCCATAGCCCCTCTTGCCATCTCTGCAAGTGCTTTCGCTTTACTTCTCATTTCCTTTGCTTCCTCACCCACCAAATCTGGCGAAAGCCAAGGGCTTTTGCAGTCGCGGGCAGGGCGGCCTTGCCAGATTTGGCGAGAGCCTTCGCCGCCTCGCCCGCGGCCGACGAAGCTACAATGGCCTCACCAAGGGCTTTTGTAGCTGCGAGCAAGAGTCTTCGCTGCTGCGGGCGAGAGCCTTCGCCACCTCGCCCGTGGCCAACGAAGCTATGATGGCCTCACCAAGGGCCTTTGTAGCTGCGAGTGAGAGTCTTCACCGCTGCGGGCGAGAGCCTTCGCCAACTCGCCCGCGGCCAGTGAGTCCATAATGGCCTTGCCAAGGGCCTTTGCGGCCATATCGGCCGATGGCGAGGCAGCCCTTGCCCAGTTTGGCCAAGGGCAAGGTCTCCGACGAGGGTCACCAGCAACCCTCGCCAACTTTGAAAAAAAAAGGAAAAATATGAAAGAAAAATAAAAATAAAAAAGAAAAAGAAAAATTCAAAAAAATCAAAAAATAAAAAGAAAATAACATTAAAAAAATCCATGTTGGATGAAAAATTAATTAAAAAATTCATGTCAGCTCATTTGCCGGAAATGTCACTCAAATGATCTATTTTATCTGGAAGTGGCATTCAAATGATCTATTTTACTCCGATGTGGCACTCAAGTAAGCGAAAAAAAAGTTATGGTACTCAAGTAAGCGCCGTACGAAAATTATGGCACTCTTAGTGTCCTTATCCCCAAGAAGATGAATTACCAGTATTATCATTTGAGAATATTCATTCACCTATCTCACCCATGGCAACCTCATCTCCACCACAACTTGCTCAAGAATCCTCCTCAAAAGTACTTGAACAAGTACCAATTGAGCAACCTCGACGTTCTAGACGCAATATTCGTCCACCTACATGGACCAAAGACTACATTTACTCTACATTGAGTTTTTCAGGTACACAATATTCGGTATTTTCATATGTCTCATTTAGTAGACTCTCGCTAGAACATATGTGTTGCATTAGTTGCATTTCAAAAGAACATGAGCCATCTTCATATCATGAAGCAGCACATGACCCTCAATGGCAACATGCAATGGCGGTTGAACTAAATGCCCTCATTGAAAATCACACTTGGGATATTGTTTCATTACCCCCACATCAAAAGCGAGTTGGCTATAAATGGGTATACAAAATCAAATTCAAAGCGAGTGGTTCTGTTGAACGTTACAAAGCTCGTTTGGTTGCTAAAGGATTCACATAACGAGAAGATTTTGATTATCGTGAAACCTTTTCTCCTGTTGCCAAAGAGGTAAATGTACATTCCTTCTTATCCATTGTTGCCATTCGTAATTGGCCACTACATCATATGAATGTTCACAATGCATTTCTTCATGGGGATCTGAATAAAGAAATTTATATAGAACTTCCGTAGGGTTTATGCAGATAGGGGGAGTCTCGAGTATGTCGTCTTCATAAATCCCTGTATGGGCTTAAACGGGCTTCTAGGCAATGGTATGCCAAGTTCACTGCTGCACTTACAAGTGTAGGATTTAAGCGTTCCAAAAATTTATTTGTTGATATATGTTGATGATATACTTATAATGGGAAATAATGATTCTCATGTTGCGAAATTCAAAGAATATTTGCACTCCACGTTCCACATTAAGGACTTGGGACCTCCCAAATATTTTCTTGGGATTGAAATCGCTTGATCTGACAAAGGAATCAACCTTAGTCAACGAAAATTCATCTTGGAAATTGTTTCAAAAGCAGGAATGTCAGGATGTAGACCAGCTGTTATACCAATTGAACAGAATGCCAAGCTGACGACACATGAATATGTTAAGAGTTGATGTTCATCTATCAAAGATCCATTGCTTAAGGATCCATCCGAATATTAGCGACTTGTTGGAAAATTGATATATCTTACAATGACAAGACCTGACATATGTTATGTAGTGCAAATACTTAGCTAGTTCATGCATAGCCTGAAACAGTCCCATATAAATGCAGCATTAAAGGTAGTGAAATATTTGAAGGGATGTCCAGGACTTGGTATATTCTTGTCTCGTGACCGCAACATGAAGATGACAACTTATTGTGACATAGACTATGCTACGTGCCTAATGACCAGAAGATCTATCACTAGTTTTTGCATCAAATTGGGAAGATCACTAATTTTATGGAAAACGAAGAAACAGTCAACCGTATCATTATCATCAGTCGAATTAGAGTATCGAGCAATGGCAAAGATTATTTGCGAAATAGTTTGGCTATGAGGACTACCCTCAGACCTTGGATTACAAGTTGATGGATCGAGTGAACTGTTTTGTGATAATGATGCCGCACTCAAACTAGCGGCAAATCTAATTTTCCACGAGAGAACAAAACATATAGAAGTTGATTATCATTTCATTCGGGACAAGATTTAGGAAGGGATCATTGTGACAAAAGGAATTAGAACCGTACAGCAACCTACAGACATCTTCACTAAACCACTATATCAAAGACAACATACATATCTACTGAGCAAGCTAGGTGTCCTTGACATATATAGGCCCATCAGCATGAGGGGGTGATTTGGAGAGAGGATTTGATATTGTATATTATTTCCTGTTTTTTCCTCATTTTTTACATTATAAATAGGTCAATGTACATGTATACAAATCAGATCAATACAATACAATTTTCTCCGATTCCGTTCGGTTTTTTTGAACACATCCACGTATACAGGAATTTGATCAGCACTCAAGTTTTGTTCTCTATAGGTGTGATGTTTGTTCTCATTGACCAACAAACTCCTGCAATCGGGCCGACTGTTCTCATCTACTCAAGTTCGAAATCACGAAGTAGATCAGCATAAGCGGAAATGTTCAGAATGAAACTCATGCGGATGGAGTTGTTCAGATTACTGATGACAAAATAAGTATAACTTGGTGATGCTATTTTATGTTTTTTAACAACAATTTCACGTAACTGTTCTTTTGTCGGTGAAATTTATACGGTTCATTGCATAATTCATGCTTGACTACGTAAAAGAACTGGGGATTGTCATTGAACACGGTTGCAATAACACAGCTCCTTTTTCATGGCAACAATATCACTAGTCTCCACTAGGTTATTGCGACATGAATACCATCTATATGCTTCGCTTATTGACTTCGTCTTAGTATGTCATTAACATGATTTACCATGTTTAGGACGTTTTGGCTTTTGTAGAAGAGGAATGACAATAATCATTTGCAAAGATAAGAAATATTTATAAGATCCTCCATATTTGCTGTAAAATCCAAATGACCAAGGTTCAAAATGCCATGTCTACGGCGGAGATGAATTGCAATAAATACATTCAAACGCTACAACAACAATGAATAGCCATGAATATGACTCATGGTTGTGTTGGAGGCGACAGAACTTCGCGTGCAATCAGCAACGGCTGCTTGACGTTCTTCCTCACGTATCTGCGCGCCCATACATGCTTCCCGTTGATGGTGAATTTTGCCTTGCTCTTGCTGCTGAGTATTGAGTCTATGACTGAAGAGGGACGGACCACGAGACGGGCATACAAGGCTTGTTCCTCCGGCGGCACCTCTTGCATGTGCAGCTCCTCGATGAAGTTTCCAAACCGCCTATATCAAGGGAGGAGAGAATTTAGCTGTGCTTCAACCCTTAATGTTTAGTAGTCCTTCATTTTTGTCCTAATTACCTTGTTGGTTGACCCGATTTTTCAAAGCTCTACTTAATAATCATCATGGTCGACAGATTGAAGATGATATTGAATTGTAAGTTGTAGTCACGAAATCGGTTAAGCTTGAAAAAGAGTAGTATTTGACCCGCTTTGCCATAGAAACTAAATAATCCAGAGAGAGCTAACCTAGTGAAATAGTCTCGAACTTCACTTTCCGGAATAGGATATCCCTTCGAGAACGTCAAGAATATGGTCCGCTCATCAGGTGGCACTTCGATGTCGTCTTGGATTGTGGAATCGCTCGGCTTGACAAGGAAGCAATCCTCGTCCCAGATTTTCGCCTCTTGTTCATAATTTTCACTGAACAGCAGATCTAGAAACCCTCCATTTTTGAAGAGCGGGATGAATGATGATGGTACGTTCGGTGGTCCGACCCCCATGCCTTGGTATGGAACTGGCGGTATCAGATATACAGATTGATCGCCGTAAACTTGCTCACATGGGTTTGCAAAGTTACTGCTCTTGGCATTGGCATTACTTGTCCTAGCCTTATTTTGCGCGATCTTTTGCATTATGTCGAAAAACGCTAATACGCAAACATCATTGATGACCTTGTTCATTCCCTGAAGAATCACGACGCGGTGCTTATGAAAGAATCCGAGCCCGATTTCACGGTTAGTCAGGTTCCGCGTGAAGCACATCTCGCTGGTCCTCGACGAGGGTGGGAATTCATCCCTCTGCATGCAAATCAGGCACTCGACAGCTTCATCGGCCAGCGCGTTGAGCACGCTGTCGGGCCATTTCAAGACGGTGGTGACGAGGGTCTGGTCACGGCCCGCCCTCTCCAGCCACATCAAGAGTGCCATCACTTGCACGGACTGATTCAGGTCCCGGTTGAGGTTGACGACTAGGCGAGAGTAGACCCGCCTGTCGGCGCGATGGAAGCAGCAGAACTCATCCAGGGAGAGCCCGTGAAGTAGCTTTCGCAAATGAGGGGGAAGAGAGTCAGCAGCCATGGTAGCTAAAGATTGATGATGTTGGTTTCTTGAGAGCTGTTTCGGATGGCGAAGAAAAATGGGTTTTTGTAGGTGCCGAACGGGTGCAATCTTGCGTTCTTCGCATTGGTGACTGTTGGGGCAATGATTGCATACATGGAAAGAGCAATCTGGGGTAATCTGTATAAGGTAATTGGCATATAAAGTTGAGACACAGCTTGCCTGATGCAACTCTCTTGTCACTTCCTAATCAGATAGCCTCGACCATAATATATGATCTGTATACAAGAGTCGAGACTAACCGTGCATGCATTTCTACTGGTCGCCAAGAACTGTTTTGGTAATCTAGTACAGTCCTAGGAAGCAAAACAGTAAATGATGCCGGATTTCTTTTGCCGTTTATGGAGATATTGCTGCATTTAGTGGTGGATTCCGGTATTAATGCTTCACCTTCATGCCAAGAAAGGCCAGTTAGATGCTACTTCAGATTACGCTCGTAGAAAGAAGAGGAGAAAAGGGAAAAACGTGTCCACTGCTAACTTTTGTCAATTTAGGAAGTTTTCCAGAAAAAAACATAATATCAGACCGTCGATAATTTGATGATTGGTCAACATGGTTACGTAGATCGAGCGTTGTCAATAAGCACACGTTAATTCGATTTGGAAGTCCCGCGATGTCTTTAATGTAATCTTCTTGATGGAGGAAGAAAATCGGTCGGTCTAGTTGCCATCGATACTAGATTTGATCATTAAAGTTGACGAATTATGTGATAAAGAACGGAAAGAGAAGAAATCGATGAAAAAGAAGATTGAGGTTGTTTAGTTATGTCTGTAACTGACGACTAACGACTAACGGCTAGCGATCAACAACTAAATTATCCATAAAACTAAATAATTGTCATTGATGAATGATGGTTAAAACAATACATAGCATGGCAAGTGCCGATTGTTAGCGAATAGCAGCCAATAACCATAATTATAGGCACGGGGATTTGTGTCGTTTTTTCTGCTCCGCATACACCGAACTATTTCGCTTGCTAAAAAGGGAAATTCTGCCGCTAATTTCATCTCTTCAATAAGTTTAATGAGAAGCATAAAAAGAAATTGCAAGAGTGATTAACTCATTTTGCAAGCAACGACGACAGAAATTCACGAAGGCGGTTCATATACAATTTTTTCCGGGAAAAAAACGAAGTTATTTATTTATCTGTTTGTTTATTTTTTTTTTTTGGGGAAAGTGGTGAATCTTCATGGGCCTGGGCTTCAAAGTTGATGGCCCACGGCCCATCTTCTTCTTCAAAACGCCCATTCGATCCGCGTGCTTGATATGTGCATCAGTCTTCTTCTCCGAGAGACGGGGAGCTCGAAACCATGTCGACTTGCAGGTTCCTGCTGAGCAACGGCGTCATTTCTCAGTCCTCCGATGCTCCCACCGTCGCTTCCTTTCTCGAAACCCATCCGGGTGCTGTTTTCTCTTTACCCTTTTCTTGTCTTTTTTTTTTCTGGGTAGAAGTCGAGTCCGGTGTTTTTTTTTTCTTTCGCTGTTTTTCATGTCTGTGGTTTCGTGAACGGGATGGAATTTGAGCTTGTCGGAACAGTTTGATGATCCGGTTCATCAGATCTCGCGGTTCTCGAATTCCTCAGCCAAATTCTTGTGTGCTGTAATTGGAAGAAACTGTGAATTCATAACGGAGTCATCAGCTGTGGGTTCTGCAAGTGCACGGCTATGCATGAGGTTTCTGCTTATGGGCATTGCGGAAAATTGTGTCAGGTGCATACACGACCACCCGGACTCACGACAATGGTTCCTGCATCTTGTTCTGGGGAAGGCATCTGAACAGGCTGATCGACTCTGCGAAGATCCTGTTGAATTCGAACCCGCGGCTTCTGTTCGGATCAAGCTGGCCCGCGGATGCATCGTCGGCGTCATCGATGGCCCTGTCGATGTGGGAACTGGGCATTCGGGATTTGGTCAGTGACTCGACGGGGAAGGTGTTGCCTCGTGCTATGAGAGATAGAGAAATGGGACGGGAATTGGCCATCACGGTTTTGCTTAGTGGGAATTTGCAGAGTTCGAGGAAATTTGTGCATGTTGATCGAAAGAGGGTCGATCATGTTCTCGATGTTCATGTTCATGTTAGTGCTTACGTACCCCCTGTGTTTGGTGCTGGGCAAAGCGGTGCACGGTTAGCTTTGGTGGGACGAGGGAGGAGTGTTGCTGCCGCAAAGTATTCGGATTGGGTGAGGTCAGGTTGCGAGCTCCATAAGAAATTTACGATGATCTTTGGTCTTTGTTTTTCTTCAAATAAAAAAGGGGCGTAAATGTCTAGGGTAAATTTGTAACTTTTTGTACGTATCACTGGTTGATGTGTTTTCGATCGCTATGCTCTTCTAAGAGTAACCGAAACTTCAGTTCGACTCTTGATGAACTCTTTACGTGGTGTTTTCAGAATCTCCTGTTAATAAGCAACATTTAGCACTGCCAGGCCAGCACATGCTACAACTCTCTGGGCTCCTCATATTGGTTTCCGACAACCTTTTTTGTTCCTGTGGATCTGAGGCCAGTTTCATTTTGTTGACAGGCTCAGGAAGCCTCTGGAGCAGTTGAGGCCTCCTTCTGTGACCGAGCTATTGCTGTCAGATGATGGTGATCATATACTTGAAGGAACTATAGCAAACTTTTTCGTCATCTGCCGCAAGGTGAGCATCTAAGGAGGCATTATTTTTAATAGAAATTCAATTGCTCTGAAGGTTCTTGGTCATGCTTCATTATCTTGCCATTCCTGATAATAGTCACTAGTTACTGCTTCAATGCTTGTGGATAGTTACTCTCATCTCATGTCTCTCAGCGGCTATTATTGCAGCAAATGGACACTTAAAACTCAGAAAATTATGATTTGCTAATTTGAGATAACGTATCTAGTGTTTCAGTTATTCGTCCATTTCAAATCAAAGACAGCTGGCAAAAATGGCGATCTTAAATTTCCATTCTAAGTTTTACTTATTGGAAAGAAATTTTAAAATTGCGTAGCTGGGGATCTACAGTTTGATGGTTTGTTTTTCAGCTTTAAGTGCCTGACTAGATGCTCTTTTCAGGACAATGGTGAAGACAATGGGAAAGGTATGCATCTAGGGACAAATATTTATTCCTCTTTGGAAGTGCAGACAGCTCCTGTAAGTGATGGCGTCCTTCCTGGTGTTCTAAGGCAATTAGTGATCGAGTAAGTCCACCGCTCATGCGGAACTCCCTTTTGAGGATACACCGCTATTGATCTACATGAAACAACCGATTGCTGTGTTGCCAGAAAAAAGAGACGTATTATCTTAAGTTTAGTTGATTATAAAGTAAGGGAGGCTGAATTAGTGCACACTCTTGATGATTATCAAGTTCTCCCAATTTAGAGACATTGTTCTAGATGACAAATTTAATGCAAAGAAAAAGCTTGATTCCCTTATACTTCTAGCATCGTCATTGACGTCGATGGGACATGCAGAGTATGCTTGAGCAAGGGAATTCCATTTCGAGAAGTGGCACCTTCGTGGTCAATGCATGAGCTCTGGGAAGAGGCCTTCATCACAAGTAAAATCTCGCTCTTTGGCCACCAGCTATAGTATTATGCCTGGTCTGTCTTTTACAGATTTCTGCGCCATAAATCTCTTGGTTTAATTAGAATTTAGGAGTAAACCCTTATTTCTACAATGATTCGAAAATGTGAGTTTGCATGGTTGGTTGGTCGGTCGGATACCGAGATGGCATTTTAGCTTCTATTGAAAGCTGTATTCATTGATGGCTTGTGTCCTGAATTGAATTGCTTTATTAGATTTGAGTGTGTGAATTTTTCCTGGAGCCATGTAGTTATAATAACCCATTTAGATAAAAACGGCTGACTAGTAGGGGTACATTTACTATAACATAGACCAGTCTAATCTCATGCAAACTTTGAACCATTTCTAGCTGTAGTTGGGGGACGATAGTCATTATTGTTTCATGTGGCTTTCGGTGGCCACAGATAGTTTGAGGCTTCTGCAGCATGTGGACACAATTCTAGTTCCAAGTGACCGTGCATCACTAGAATCAAGGACCTACAAAGAGGTGTCCTGGAAAGAGAAGCAGTTTCAGGTTTGTGAATGTTTTGACAGCGTGATTCATTAAAAAAATTTGGCTCTTGTCATTATTCTTATCGTCATTTCTCCTTTATCTGCTGGAAACCAGGATGGTCCAGGGATGATCACGAGAATGATCCAGGTAAACTACATTTGCCTTTATGTTTCTTTCATGTGTTACGTGAATCCATCTGATCTGATGCTTCTGTGTTTGACGAGCAGATGGAGATCATGGAGAAAGCAATGTTGGAAGGGCACTTATTGGATTCATCATGAGCCTTCCTAAACCAAAAGAAAATGCCTCCCAGTGTCCTGCATCTGTGAGCTCGAGCAAGATCACGATCAGTATTATGAAAATTCGGTCGGTTTTTATTTAAATGCCCGTATGTATGTATGGTGCTACCGCCATATCCCTTGGAAAAATTACCCATGTGCTACCGTAGAGAAGCTTTGTTCATTGCCAATTAATGAAGGAAAACTTCTGTCTTTTTTGTTCTCTCTTCTTTCAGTGAATAAGAAAAAAAAAATGCATGACTGTGTCTGGTTTCTTTTGGTTAATCTGTATTTTACGCGGAACATGCAGAATGATCTCGTAGTAATGGGTAGTAATGGATGTATCGATTCCGAAAGTGGAAGAGCGGCATCCAATTGCGATGATTTTGCTTTTGCCTTATGATCTGTGTTACCAATGACCTGTCAAAATGGGTCATTAACCCATTTCTTAATCCATATATTAGTAAATGGGTTAGTTATATTTAGTAAATGAGTCATAAATGGGTAAAAGTCTAATGTTAGTACTAAATGGGTCGTAAATGAGTTTACAACTGATTTAAACTCAACTCATTTCTCTCGTCCTTACTCAACCTTGCGCTCACTCACTTCGTACTCTCATCGCAGTTTGGGTATGAATTTTCCTAGATTTAATTAAATATGGAAGTATTTTAGCAATATGGATTTGAGATCGGGTATGAGTTGGGTATAGATCGGGTTGGGTATGGGTCAAGAAGATTGCATTACCCATAAATGGGTCATAAATGGGTTAACGAGTCAATTTAGATCGGACCATTTATAATCCGATTCAACCCACCCATTTGACAGGTCTAGTTACCATTAAGGATTTCCGGCATCCTGTTCTGACCAATTCTCGGTCTGCCGTCAGGAAAGTTTCCATTTTTCCAGATGATCTGAGGAATAGCATGACATCGTAGCAGAAATTGGAGGATTGAAGCAACTGACTTCAAGAGAATGATTGAGATGGAGATCCTCAACGATCATCGACGCACATGTCATCTCTTCGGGAATTCTCTTCATCTCTTGGATGAGTGCTGAGAACCAGAGCCATTCTCGGGAGGGAGCGACCGATCATCCGATGATGTCGCGTGCCGGGACCATTAGACGCGAATTACATTACAGCCCCATCGCGATGGAAGAAAGAACGAACGAACGAACGCGGCCTCTTCCTTTCGTGCTGTACCGAAATGAGTGTAACAAGAACCTATCCACAAATCAAAGATTTCATAGATCGTAGCTAACCTTGCTTCTCTCTCTCTCTCTCTGTCTCTCTCCCTTGGGGGTTATCATTGCCCGGAACGAGATTGCCTTGGAGAGATTTCTTGGTTTTTCGTGCATCCGATGCTCCACCAGCTCGGGTTGGACCGACAATGGATGGAAACCAATTCTCTCGTTACAGTGAAATACACAGGTAAACTATAGAACAGTCCGGTGTTCGAGATTGTTCAAACGCCGACATCCCGTTCGCGCATATTTGTACAAACCGCACGGTCCCGCGTTCTACCAAATGACCCCCCACAGAGGTTCTTGTCTCTCAATCACAAGCGCCGACGTCGCACGTAACTCGCCCGAACATCGTGTGAGATCAAACTACCCCTCGAGCTTTGCCAGATTCCGAGGATTTCGAGAGACCAATTGCAGGCCTGCAGATGACGGGGCGGGGTTTAAACGAAGGGGGGTTAACACGGCGGTGCGCCATTTTGAAAATTACGATCCGCGGAATTTAACCGGGCCCGCTAGAGCGAGCCCCGGATAGGCCCAATTCGGGCCCGCTAAAGCGAGCCCATCTAGGCCCACGAAACAAACCCACCCGAGGGGCGGCCGAGAAATTCCAGCCGAGAAAAAAAAACGAGCAGAAGAGAGAAAAAGACATTCTTCTTCAAAAAGGCAGCTGCAAAGGTTCGTCCAATCCCATTCATTCCTTCAATCAATCTTCTTCCTCTCCCTTCTCTTCCCTCTCTCTCTCTCTGCGCTTCTTCCCTCTCTTCTCCGTCGTCAGATCTTCTCTCGTATAATAACAAACCAAAACAAAAAAAAAAAAAAAAAGGAAGGCAACAGCACGCGACGCGCGCCAAATACGAATCGAATTCAATCCTCATCTTCCTCCTCGTCCTCCTCCTTCCTCTCTTCCAGGTTCGTTGTTCTCTCTCTCTCTCTCTCTCTCTCTGCGCGGAACTCGTGGTCCCCTTATTAGGGTTTCCTTTCCCCGCCCGCCTACCCGCCCGCCCGCCCGCCCGCTTCCATTTCTGCTCCGGTCTCGTGTTCCTCGCGTGCGTGGCGTGGCGGAATCGGTGACGGCGGATGTTCAATTCCGATGCGCGCCTCCTGGTCTTCGTCGGTCGTCCGGTGATCCGCCGCGCGCTTGATCGATCGATCGACCGCGGTCTTTTTGGGTAGACGTGTTCCTTTTTTCCTCCCTTCGAATTCCTTAGTCGCTGAATGCCGATGGTTCATTTCTTGTTAGTTTTAGTTCTGTTCTGTTCTCTCTCAGTTTTGCGGTGTGCGTGTTTAGATATACAGCACGGATACCTACTGTTGTGCGTCTTTGTAAAATGTGTGTGCATCCATTTCTGTTGGTAGGGATGAGTATGCATTTATCCTTTGGCAGTTAGCGTGGCTGACCTTAGGGTTTCGCTCTTTCTAATTCAAAATTTTTTTTTCTTTTTATGAGCAGACTGGGTTGTTGATAAGATGGCGGAAGCACCGGCGAGTCCGTTGGGCGGTGGGAGCCACGAGAGCGGCGGCGAGCAGAGCCCGCAGTCGGGTGGTGTGAGGGAGCAGGACAGGTACCTGCCCATTGCGAACATCAGCCGCATCATGAAGAAGGCGCTCCCGAACAATGGGAAGATCGCCAAGGATGCCAAGGACACTGTCCAGGAGTGCGTCTCCGAGTTCATCAGCTTCATAACCAGCGAGTAGGTTCTGCAGATTCTGTTTTGCTTTGGGATCGCATCTCGTTTCGCTTGGATTGGTTGTGTAGATTGTGGGTACCATTGGTTGTTTCAGTCCACTGCCGGGCATCCTGCTTTAAGTGTGGTTTACACGGGGACTGGGCCTTTGGTTTGTGGAATTCTGATCGCTGTCATTGGAAGTCGAATTTGTTTTGCTGTTTATTGTCTGGGTTTTCTTCTCTCTTTGGGATTGCTCATATAGTAAAATCAAATTTTGACTTTGCTGTGTTTATTTCCGCATCAAAATGGGTTTCCTGGGTGAAAAGTTATTGGAGAAACTGGACCGAAGATAAAATGCGTGGAGAAAGTGACACAGATAGGGTTATTCGTGATTTTCTTTCTATAATTTGTGGAAAAGATAGATGTAGGCCGGGTTCTTTGTCACAGAAATTCCTGCTCAGTACTTTTGTTTTATTCGGGTTCATTTTAGGGCAAGTGACAAGTGCCAAAAAGAGAAGAGAAAGACAATTAATGGTGATGACTTGTTATGGGCGATGGCAACCTTGGGGTTTGAAGATTATATTGAGCCACTCAAGGTATACCTGGCTAGGTACAGAGAGGTAAGTTATGCTTCCTATCTATGTGTTTACTCCTTTTACCTGCATAAATGCTTCAGTTTATGTGATACCTATTTGGCTGACCGTCAAAGTACTTGATGATTGAGGGAAATAAACCTTTTAAGTATAAGTTTGCTGAGGTCTAGTTTCCAGCGCAGTGTCATTGGTGGCTGGAAAGACTGTCTGTCCAAGTCTCTTTTAGTTCAGTTATTGCCCCTTCTCCTTTTCTTTGCCTTCTCTTTCTCTCTTGTAGTTTATGTTCTAAACTTCTGAGACTAGAGCTGCAGTTTCACTGCCTTATGTTGTCTAGCAAAAATGGCACTTTTTCTACATGAACGGTGGCGGTTGCAGCCTTAGTTTAGTTGACTAGAGGATAGCTAGTGATATTCCGGAGTACTTTATGGTGCTGAAGGTTGTGGAGCAGCTACCACTCTGATGCGGGGGCTGTAGATACAATTATCTTTTGTTTGTTTTATGGTGAAATGGATTCGTTTTCCATTCTGCGGTAGCTCAAAGATACTGTTGGTTTCCTCTTATTGCAGCCACTACTTAGTGAGTGGGTTGTAAAAGCCACATCTCTTGCTAACAATGACAGTTTCATTGTTCTGTACTGTACTTTAGCATGTTTAGCTTTCAACATTCTACTAGAGCTACCTCAAGTCAAATTATTAAAATGTGTTGTGCAACGAAAACATGCTGATATATAATGGCATTTTATTGGCTTAAGAAATAAGTTAAAGGGAACTGATTTTGTTTCTTGGCTTAAAACATTGATATCTCCTGTCATTAATTATTGCATCGTTAGATTCTGCACATTTTATTTATGCTTTTTACTGACGCATGCTTCCTCTTTGGATAAATGTCTCAATGGGGGATGATCATGTTGATGGCTGCAATGGAACAGTTAGAGGTCTGTTATTTTAAAGTATTATGGATTCTTAGCTTTTTTGGTTAATTGTTTTGTTGTATTCACTAAATTTGTGCATATTAATCTCTTTATAGGGCGATACGAAAGGTTCTGCAAGGGGTGGAGATGGATCAGCTCGGAAGGATATTTCAGGAGGTCAGCCTGGTCAGAATGTCCAGGTGTGCAGAAGTGTCTGTTCTCTTTAAAACATGATAAATGTTTTAGGGCCATGTTTGGAAAATGAAAGTCTCAGTTTTTCTGCCGTACCTATAGATGTCATATTGTCTTATACTTTACATTTTTCTGTTGAATCGCAGTATGTTCAGCAGGCTTCATTGTCTCAACCTGTGGGCTATATGAATCCACAGGTCTCTCTCTCTCTCTCTCTCTCTCTCTCTCTCTCTCTCTCTCTCTCTCTAGTTCTAACCAGTTATAGATGTTGTCCCATTGTTTTCAAAATTGTGAGTAAGCCATGAACTCATGATATCATGCAAACCTACAATCAGTGAGGTAATGTCGTGTGAAGTCCCTCATTGGATCAGAAACTGTTGGGCTTTTCAAGCGTAAAGTAATACAACAGAAACGATGGGTCCATTATGTATCACAGAAGGTGATTGGTGTGCTTTTCTACTTTAACCAAGATAAAACTCGATGACTATGGGGCTCTCCACCATCAAATTCGGCACCAAAAAAGCAAATGAGAAATGTTACAGTTTTCTTCTTTGGTCTATGCAAAAGATTTTGTTTGATATAACGGACGTTTTCTGGTAAATTTTTTGAAACAGTCAAATGTGGTAGAGAATAGTGTCTGAGCTATTAAGTGGTTTGATTATGCTTAGATTATAGCTAATCTGTCATTGTAGACAGGCAAAGTGATACTTTATGATACGCCCTGATTTTTGTGTTCTTTGGTTAATATGGCAGTACGGTCAACAGGGCTCAGTAAATTACATCAATGCGCATCAATGAATTACATTAGTTCTTTTTCAGGTAACTCATTACTCCATATTTCCTTGCCTACCACATTCTTTAGCAGATGCCCTTTGCGCACTAGGCCTGGATCTGCTTGTGCTCTGCTTTTGTGTGTTTGCTATATTTTATCAAGAGAAGGTGACATGACGGTGCAGTATTGCAAAACTGGTGAAGGAGTTGACATTGGAAGAAGATACTTTCAATAAAGTTGGACTTGTTAACTAGACTGGTTTGGATATCTGTCGGTGTGGAAGCCGAGCCTCCATACAAATATGATGTCAAATCAAATTTACTGTGTATGTTGCAATAGAGCTCTTTTAAAATAACACATGAAGTGGATAAGAAACACTAACATAGTTCATTCCCAACCAATCTGCAATTTTACATGCTCGTTCTGTTTTATAATACATTTGCAATGTGTACTAAATCCATTCTGGTGATGACCCAACACAGTTAGTCATTCTACCATTTCATGATATATCACTAGGCTATAATCTTATGCCTAAACGCGTGCTTGACAAAAAGTAGTATGATAATTTTAGCATGTAATCTTATTTAACCGTGGTCTGAAGGAGCCTATAACATTGAGGCACATATAAAACAAGGGATGTAATATGTTTCATTTTTCTTTCCTTGTGTTGGAGCAATCCACATGCAGGGTAAACTTGGAAGAGATTGACATTTAGGTAGCACTTCGTTTCTGTTTCATGTATTCCGGTTAAGTGAAAATAGGACACTTGTTGGCTAAAGTGGTAAAAGTTCCCTTCTTGGTTTCTGTGTTTTGACAATGGTGGAATTGGGAGTTGGTTGGATGTAGGAGTGGTTTTTGGTCCTACCGTTACTGTTTTCTCATAGAAGTTCTGTGAGCATTGCAGGCACAGATGCAGCATTTGCAAGCTCTCACGGTGGGAGGTGAAGCATGGTGCGAGGAGCTTCTCTTCTATAGATATTATGGTGAATGGCGAGGTAGATATAGGCGAATAATATCGAAAAAGCATCTTTAATGTGGTTATATTAGTTCACAATATGGTGTACTTGTAGGTCTGGAATAGTGAGGGATTGAAGGTTGACGTCTAGGATATTTTTGTTGTTAATTAGGAAAACAGCTACGGTTGCCTGATATTCTGTAAATTTGGTTCACTCATTGAGCACCTAATCGACTTTTTATATCGAGGTTTCAGCCGATGTACCTCACTCTCAATTCTATATGTCGTGTGAGGCTGAGGACTCCCACGTGATAGTGCATAGTGCTCATTTTACTGATTAAGAGAGTATCTCATTTGCGTGTTTTGCTTGATTTTCTCTAGTTAAGGTAACGCGTCCTATTGAAACCTATGCTTCATCAGATCATTTCTTGACTGCATTCGTGTTTTGAACATGTTTAAGGGCTGGGTGGCGATGCGAACGAGAACCTCTTTTCTTGATTAAATGCTTGTGTATGACGTGCCAGAAATCGGTTAGTAAACATTTGCAAATGCGCTTCTCTTTGTTTGGTGGATATCATGTTTGCAATTGTCATGCCTGGTTATGCTGTAGCTATACAAATTAACTTTACCAGCAGAATCTTATTGTACTTATTCATTAAATCGGGGAATTTTGGTGGTGTGCCATCCACTCGAGCTGATATCTCACGTTTGGCAATAGCTTAGCTGACTGCGGGGCAATAGTTTAGCTGACTGCGGGGTAGCTACCCCGCGCCTTAAAAGGATTGGATGGTAACTATGTTACTGCAGTGGAGGTGATCATAGTTGTCGTCTCTGGTGGTTAATAATTAACCCCAGATTGTTTTCACTGCTGTAGCTATAGTGTGAGCTTTGCTTACAGGCTTGATTCTGTGGACAGGCAAGGTTATGGTCGTGGTATGGCACGTTCTGCTTGTCATGTGCGTAGTACTGCTCTGTATTCACCCTGCTCCAATTTGCTGTTTCTTCGTACCTGTGACGGAGTCCAGTTAATATGAAATTGATCCGTATATTCCGTACTTGATGCGGATTTATCACATAAAAGCACATGCATTTTGACCTTTAATGCAGTATAAAATTGACAATTTGAAGTTGTCGTGACGTTGAGTACCGAGGTATTTTTTAATTGCTCTCGAATTATAGGTTTAATGTTTTGTTCCTTTGCTGGACACCGAATTTCGTAGTGGTGCGACCCTTTTTCCATTTGAGGTCGAAACCGATTGGCAACTGGCGTTTTGTTGGTAAGGTCAAATTAAAGCTTTAAGGTCGTGAGCTCGTGAAGGTTGAATCTGCAGTCGCTAGACGGCGTCTTTTCAGTAAAGCGAATGGGACAGGATTGGAGGATTTCCTCCCGGAGCCAAAATCTCATGGCGGTATTTGTATGATGTAATCGAACGATAATCGTGGCGCGCGAGCCGGGACCGCGCGCGTTACGTTCTCACTTTTCACTGACGGCCTAAACCTCACCTCTCTTCCGCATTTCGACCCCCTCTTAAATGCTGCAAAACCCGATGATGACTAAACCCAGATGTGTCGGTGTCGTCAATGCTAAAGAAAAGAAGAAGAAAAGAAAAATAGCCCGGAGTTGCGATTCAAGCGACGGGGCCCAGTTGGGGTCGGGGTTTTGTCCGTGTCGCTGTAGGGAGCGGGGCACGTGAGGGGCTGGCGACACGTTACGATCACGTGACCGCGTGATGGTATCGGTACCCTTGCCCCCTCCCGCCACCACGGTTCCCAGAAAATGAAAGGCGAGGGCGAGCGTGGTGGCATCATTCATGTCATATCAAAGATCATGTCCAAGTTCTGGGTCCCTGAATCTGATCCTCGCTTTCGCTTCCCCCTTCTTATATTATTATTATTATTATTATTATTTTGGGGTTGGGGGTGTGAAACGAAGAAGAAAAGGGTCACGACGGCCTGAGCTGTGTTGGCGTGGATTGATGTCTGGGTAGCATATATAAAAATATATAATGTGGGACAAACGTGTGCGTGTCCACTCAGACACGACGTGACCATCATTTCTGGCCACTGCACGAGCCCTCCAGCTCACCCCTCCCCACCCCCAATTGCCACCGCGGCCAACTTGACCCCTCCCATGGACTCCTCGTCCCCTCTCTCTTCTCTGGCATTTTTAGAGGGCGACATGAAAATCTCATATTCGTCACACACGACTCTCAAGCGATTAAAGGAGAATCGCATGCCAAGGAGAGATGAGGATGGTTTGAAGATAGAATTGAAAATCGAAAAACCGGTAGGTTTCAGATTTCAAAAATCGGGAAATCAGTTCCGACGGAAAGGTTTCGGGTTCCATATTTCCGCTTTTTGGAATCTGAAATAAGTCTCTGTGTATTTCTTCTTCTATGTCTCCGCGCAATCCTGAGATATTCCGTGGCATCTGATGATGAGTGTATCATGATTTTTTCATATTTTTCGCGTGTCTAAATATGAATTGTGGCCAGTGAATTTGGCAACAAATTATGGTAATTAAAAGTGATGATTCGCCGCAATCTTTCAATTAAGAATACATGTGTACCCCGGTACAAATGATGGAATTTGTGATATGGTAGGTTTCAGGTTTCACAATATGTAGGGTAGGTTCCAAGTTTCAAAAATTTGAGAACCGATCTTGAAATCGTTCACTCCTAATGATAAGTTTACATCGGAATATTGCTTTGTCTTCGGCCGGAAATATTTTGTATTCCAGCAAACGAAATATGGGCAATCGATAATGTCGATCCCTATGCTCGTCCCTAGCCGACGTTCAAATTTCTCTTGACGCCGTCTCTCCCGGGTGCTAGGTCGTTCCCCGATAGATTATATAACCCAATTTTCACTTTGATAATGGACATTTCCTGTTCTTTTTGGTTCATGGCATGAACTGAGGAACCGACCAACTGAACCTGAGAAAGCATGGACAGACCGAACATCTGAAGTGGCTTGGACCGGTCATTTCGCTAGACTCCGTCCTTTTTATCAGGTGGGGGTACCAGGATCTCCAGCCTCGCTAGTTAGCACAACCGTCCTACAGAATGACCAGTATCTTCTCTGAAATTACTAATCACAGAAATGAAAGCAAAAAGATTTGTAGGCAACCAATGGCGCATCCATCCGATTTGATTCGGAGCATCATTTTTCGGGTTCCCCTTTGAAGCTTAGTTAGCCCCCTGGTGAACAATCAAATGTGCCCCCACCTTCTTCTCAAAACCCAGAAAAAAGTGAAAAAAAAAAAAAAACGTATGCAACTCTTGAAATTTCTCTAATTTCCAATGGAATAATGGCGGCACCCAATTCGCCAACTCACGCCTCTGGAGTCATCTTCTGTCGTAATTATTCTGGGCTCTGCAAGTTCCCACTGCCCACCACCTCCTACCTGTAAACATTGGTCAAAGCAGTGTGGTGTCGGGGTGCGTTTTTCCCCCTCGTACATTTGCCGAAAACGTCCCCTCCTTTTGCCCTACAGCTGGCCATGTTACCTCTCCTGGACAGAGAACGAACGTTTAAAAAAAAAAGAAAAGGGGAAGGGAACAAGACAGCGGATTCATTTCGTTCAGGCGTCGGTACGACTCTCTCGCTCTTCCGTCACGTGGCCGATGTTCATGCGCTTCGCTTCGTTCTTCGGGGGGAGGTGGGGTTTCGTTCGTTCGATCGTTCGTTCGTCCTCGTGCATTTCGCCATCTGTCGTGAAGTTCATGTCCGAAAACGGAATCTGCAAGGGTCGACGCCGACCCCTTGACCGCCACCTGATTGACAGCTGGTTCTCCACTCCTTGTTAGCCCACTCTCGTTTCATCGAGGATTTCTTTTTTCTCTTTCTCTAATGATTTTTGTCGACCAGTTCTGGTAGCGCTTGTTACGCATACGTTATGAAAAAAAGTTATTTCTAGAGCAATGGGTTACACAGAATACGAGAAAACGGTACATTAAGACTTATGAACCTTTTCCATTTCAATTACTCAGAGGTATTTTTCAACCAAAAAGTATATTCTCAACGTGGTAGTATTATCGGTGCGCAAAAGTTACGTAATGAGCAAACGAACAGGTCCCAGAGGCTTGTGAGGGAGTTTTGGCTTTCTCTGCTATGGCGAGGTTAGCAGTTAACCAAACACCAAAAAGGGTCCGGAGCAAAATCTTAAAAGGACTCATCTTGGTCCTCACCCGGATTTCGAGATTACCGAGATGTAAAACTCATCATATCGAGGAAGATCAAGATTTGAGGAGAATTAGTGGCGTGGCGCGGCTCGTGCGGACACTGACTCGTTAAAATAAAGAACGCATTTATAGAGCCCGCCATCACTGTAAATGCAAACGGATAGGCTACAAAGACCTTATAGGAGCTTTGGCTCCTCTTCTGTGATGAGGAGGTATTTTTGAATAAAAAAATCATTTTTTTGGAAAAAAATATTTCTAAACACAGTAGTATCATCGGTGTGCAAAAGTTACGTGATATGCCATATTGAAAATGGGAGTTTAAATAAGTGGGTTGCCTCCAATATCGTAAGGAGTTCCTTATGTCACTTAAGCATACCCAATTTTTTTATAAGGGAGTATATTAGGGAATGGTTTTAGGTACTTGTCGAAAAATATTTGAATTTTTTAAGATAGAGATTTATTTCGCAGGGTAATTATTCCTTTAAAATTGAATCATTTCCTATTAAGTGTATTTAACTAGTGCCTTCGCGACACCCATTAACACAATCATTAGCAATATGTGTAATTTTATATTAGGGAGCATTTATTTTGCAAAAAATGAATTATTTGAAAAAATATTTTCCTGAAAATGATTGCTTCTACCACTTACAAAGATAAATCAATGGAAAATACAATCACCGTGCACGAAAATGTTTAGATATAAAATTGTTGTCGATAATGAGAACATTTTTCATTGAATAATTATTTTAAGCGATATGAGCAATCAAATATTATCTAAATCATTCATTTTTGTTTCGCAAAAATAAACTAATCCTTTATTTATTTATTTTTGGAAAAGAAAATTCAAGATTCCACCTGCACTTGTGCCTCCGAATTATCATCACATTTGCAGGAGCTGCGCTGCACGCAGTTTTTCCATTACCGGTTCGTGGATTTCAGCCTGCCCATAGAATGTGCAAATTGACCCCTACTCCATTTCCATCAATAACCCTAATAAATACCCTGAAGAGAATTAATTAATCGTGGAATCTTGTTGATTCTGTGGGTAATGGATATCATGATAATCCATTTGTTTGCATGTCAACCTACTGTGTTCAGTATGCTCTTGCAGATCGATCTGTAGCATTTCCTTTGCTGGGTGTGTTAGGTCATCTTTCGGATTGATCCCCTGTTCACATCACAACTGTTCAGCACTAATCCTCTCACATGGTGCATTGTTCTTGCAAAAAGTGCACGAAGACGAAGGATTCCGGCATCCGATTCATGATTGCGCCATGATTTGATGATTACACTTTATTATATAGGATTAATATCATAAAAAAATCCTAAACTGGTACATCTATGATAAATTTATCCTCCGTTAATTTTCGTTAAATTTTACCGTCAAATGGCCGAGTTAGATGACACGAGACAGTTGATGGGTATACCAATTTAGGGTTTTACCATTTTGTTTTTCACAGATTTACCAATTTATGATTGTTGTGGTATTAATCCAATTTAACGGAGGGTCAATTTACCACAGGTGTACCCAGTTTAGGATTTTTGGTGGTCAAAAAATTAGTTTGAGGCAAATTTGCCACAGGTATATCAGTTTTGGGTTTTTCGTGGTATTAGCCCTATTATATATGAATATAAATTTGTAGCTTTCCCCTTAGGAATAAATTAAAGTTAATAAATATGGACATTCAATTTGAATTTTGAGACCCCATTAAGCAACATCACCGGAATAATCAAGCCGGCGATCTAGGGCCTCGAGAAAATTAAGTAAGCGCGTTAATCATGACAAATCGTGATAGGCGGCGAGAGAGAGAAACCCTTTTGGTGCCTGCATATGGACGTGCCCTCCAAATTATGCAGTCCAGCTCTCTACATTCTCTTTGTACATATTCCATATTCTAAGGCCTTTATTTTATTCGTAGAGATTAGATAAAAGAAGAATAAGAAGAAGAGGAGGAGGAGAAGGAGAAGCGTGCAGAAATAGACCCGTCTCGTTACACATGTAGGACATACCGGTGTCGGGTTAGGGTCGGGCCGCACGTATGCATGCGGCGCGAACTTTACAACACGGATGTGATCGACGTTTTCTTTCTTTTTCGAAGTAGGGGAAGTCTGATCCATCGATTTATAAGTGGTTGATGTATAATCCGAGTCCTAATTTCATGGTATGGTCTCCGCAACCATCCTTTTAAGAAATCTTGAGATCAGCATGAGATTAGCAAGATCAAGAATGAATCTTGGAACTCTCTCATTGCTGCTGGCCCACGACAGAAACACTCAGACAAAACACAAATGGCCATGCATTGCTGGTGAATAGTGGGTCCACGTGATCGAGCAGGACGAGGTCGACACTCATTAACATCATTTCCACCATTATCCCTTCTTTTTCTCCTAGGACACATGTAATTAAAGGTGATAAAAGGTCGGTGCAATGGTAAATTGTATAGTTTGGTTCGATAATTACTTTATAAGTGTCTCGAGACGTTAGTTAACATAGTTTGTAAATAAGTTAAAAACTTGCAACACGACAAGACACAACCATGCGGTAAAAGAGCATTTTTCGCGTGGTTCGGAGTTTGAATTTTCACCTTCATATCTTTCCTCTGGACCCATTAGATTTGCAAGTGTAGGAAAGATTCGTACGTCCCAAATAATTTCTCGAAGTACAAAAAAGAAAATGTATATTGTCTTATTAGTATGTTTTAATTTCATATCTATGTGATGGACAAGCTACATTTAGTAACTTTATTAATTTCTCTTAAGAAATGACCCTCATCATATAGCAACTCGTTTTGACGAGAGTGGCCAAAAAAGTATTTATAAAAAACCTGTTTCGATCACGAAACAGTTTGCCACTGCCAAATGGCCAAATCACAGTGTCACGCCATAAGTAATATCTTAGGACTAATCAAAGCATTAATTTAATACAGAGGGGGGATATACTTAAAAGGGTGGCACTTTTCTCCAAGATGTCATTTTCCTGTCTTAATTACTTTAATGTCGGCTTTGTCCGAGTCAGGTGAAAAACGGGGCTGATAATTTGTGCAGTTGCGAAATTTTAAAAATTCAATAAGGAATAATGACACATACGGTTACTAAACTTTTAATTTGTTCAATATGATCTCTGAACTTTTAGTATATGTTCAATTTGGTCCCTGAATTGTATAAAAATGTTCAATGCATAGGTTAAAGTTCAAGAATCACATTGAGCCAAAATTCAAAGATTATTTGTGCCATTTTCTCATTCGATAAAGTTGGTTAACTCCGCAATTTAATATGAAAAAAAAAAAGAGAATCGGGAGAATAATTTATGCATGTTAATGAGTCCTTAATCAGTATTAGATGATGCGGGTGATGGCAGATGATGGTAATTAATAATTTTAATCATATAAATAAGTGAATTAATGGTAATTATTGGGGGGGGGGGCTTTTTTAATGTGTCCTTTCGCAGTTCGCTGCGTGATTATTGTCCAAAAACGACCGGCCCTCAACCGTTTCATCGCCGACCGCCATCCACAGGACTCCACGTCAGCGTACGTTAATTTCGTTAATTATGTGGGGACCACGCCACTCCCCCTTCGTACGGCCTTTTCAGCTGTCTCGCACTCCCTCTCTACGCATGTCGTTTCGGGTCTCTCTTCTCGGAATCTCTCACGCGTCGGGGCCACGCTCCAGCCGACCGAGCTCGTAACATGCTGAAATTATTAAGGAACTCTTGGTGCATCCGGCTAATCCACTCGAGCTCTGAAAGTGCCTCGGAGAATTTTCAATCCAATTACACCTCGATTTCATGAAATTCAAATTCATTGCCGAGGATATTCTATGAGGGAGCGTCTTGCTCAGTACGTCACTCATCCTATATTGTTCTAATGGACTCGTCAATTTAACCAACGGTTATGATTTGAATCAAAGGATTGATAATTGGCTAAAACTCTTTTAGTAAGCTCAAAATTCTGGAGAACTCCATATTAGGTTATAAATATTGATTATGACATGTCACTATCCCGTGACTAACGTGATTGTCCTCTTTGTACGTTACCATAAGAGTGTCATTCTTGATAAGGAAAGTTCGAGTGGAATCATGATTATCCAGTCCACTCGTAACGGTACCAATTCAACTACAGCTCACCCCGAACACGACACCTGTTGAGCCTTTTCTCTCTCTACACACAATCCTCACGAGGAAGCAGATACGTGCTCAAGGCACTGCTGGAGGCTAGACACGGCTGCGAATCATAACCTCATGGGTTATCATTATCGAGCCACCACACTTAGGTGGTGGTGCATCACCACCTCACTTGTTAGACCCAAGTTGCATGGAAATTGCATACTAACCCTAACAACAAGATTCAGCAAAGGTCGTGAGATCGTGTTGTTATGGTAATGCCCTACCTCTCTCTCTCTCTCTCTTCACCAAAAGTCTTATCTGTCTGCCTCTCTGTCACTCTCTCTTTCTCTCCCTAATATTTTTTTCCTTTTTTATTTTATTCCCCACTGTCCCCTACCGAGTTCCACTTCTCTCTCTGTCTCTCTCTCTTCCTTATAATCACCACCGCTCCTTCCATGAACTCCCTTGGCCTCTCGCTCTCTGAAGCCTCTCGAACTCGCTCCAACGTTGCATGGTCCTAGCAGCAGTCCAGGCAGGCGGGAGAAGAAGCAGCGAGGGAGGGCTTGACGTAGGGAGCTCCGGTCGTTTTGCGCGGGGGGGTGTGTCTGTCGAGATGACGATGAGCAGCAGCAACGTGGGTCAGTTCGGAGACACGACCCTGACCAAGGTGTTCGTGGGCGGGCTGGCGTGGGAGACCCCGAAGGAAACCATGCGGGAGCACTTCGAGAAGTACGGCGAGATCTTGGAGGCCGTCATTATCCTGGACAAGGTCACCGGCAGATCCAAGGGCTACGGCTTCGTAAGCTCGCTGAACTCTCTGTTCTTGTTCTTGATTTGCGTCGGCCTTGGGCTCATTATCGTGTAACGCGAGCGTCGAAGCACGTTCCTTTCTTCGAGTTGGGCACGTCGGTTAGCGATGTGGAATGCGTCTCGATGTATGCGTCGGTCAAACCTGTTTCTGCCGAAAGTTTCTTTCTTGAAGGCCTCTACTGTTGTCGTGTGCTTGGATGACTGTGTGATCTGTGCATTCGGACGCGTAAAAAGGACAGTTAAGTAAGGTGGCGATTTTTCCGTTTGGCGTGCAGGTGACGTTCAAGGATCCTGAAGCTGCTAAGAAGGCCTGCGAGGAGGCGATGCCGGTCATCAACGGCCGCCGCGCCAACTGCAACCTGGCCTCGCTCGGCGCTCGCCGCCCCAAGTCTGCGGCTGCTGCTGCCGCCACTCCTCCTCCTCCCCCTCCTCCTCTCCCACAACAAGGTAGATACAGTACTGTAATATGGAAGCTGCGTGAAACACGTGTAACGTATGAAAATGAAATCTCTAGGAGCATTCTGTTATCGTCCCTTATGGAACAATGCTATAGATAGAAGCTTAATTTGCAAAGTGACATGATAAATTTCTTCTCGGGTGATTTCGCGAAAAAAAGGAAAATTTCGGACATGATAAAGTCGGAATTACTTTCCAAACAGGAAAAAAAAATGGAATTTAGAATCTTAATTTGCATATATTATGCGAGCGTTGTAAATTGCACATTGCATCTAATTCTTTGTTTCTTTCTTTTTTCTGACTTTTTTTTGTGGGGATGAAGGATCAAACATTGTTGGACCAAGATCAATGGCATCCACACCAGCAAATCATCAAATGCAGTGGTATTATCCTGCGGGCACCCCAGCTTTGCCGTACCATCACCAGCACCATCAGGCCGTTCCTTTCTATGGGTATGATTTAACTTCCTTTGATTTTGCTTGATTTGCGGTTCTTGATTATATCTAGGATTGCTTTTCTATATGCTTGATGATCTGATAATGATAATTACCAAATTCTCTCAATGTGCAGGTACTCCCCGGCAGCCTACTTCGCCACTGACATGAACTATAATCACGTAAGTAATATCAAATCATTAACTCTTGATCACCCTTGTCTAATCTTTATCTTTTTACCGAGATCGAATACTAATAGATTCAATTCAAGTCCTTTACTTTCTCGAATTATTTTAAAGATCGTGATCAGAACACTTGTTAAGCAAGCAATTAAGGAAACTGAACATGGAATTTTTGGTGCACAGAAAGTAAGCTACACTGGGGGATCCTCCATGAACGCGCCCTACTCGCAAGTGTATCCTAGCCAGGCTATGATGCCGATGTACCCGCTCTACCCCCACTACCCCCACCACCATCAGTCCCACACGATGGGCCTGCCGGCCCACATCTTCCAGCCCGCATCGGCCGGGCCCATGACCTCGGTCCCTGCCCTCGTGTCCAAGCCTGCCTCCATCGCTGCTCCCAACACAGGTTAGACCTTGATCACATCAAAATTCAGTACGTGCTCATATGTCTCTTGAGGGTTGTTTTCTCATTTACTACATTTGTCTGGTACTTGGGTCTCACATGGCAACATGCTCAACCTAGTCGATGTCTGCAACAAGAAGACACGAGTTGTTCTGTGTCACGTGAGCTTGTGTGATTCAGAATGCACAGCGCCAGTGGTTCTAACGGGGAATACCATGGGCAGTCAAGTAGCACTTTCTTTTTCCTCTTGTAGAGTAAAAGGAACGGGTCCTGAGTTCGGATCTCGAGACTCGTACCGTAGACGGAAAGTGTAATTAGTCGAGTCACGGTCGGGTTGCTCTTAAGATGAAAGATATGCCAATGCAATTTGACTTGTCTTAATCAACATAAAAGAGGTCGTGCCGCTACTTGGAAAAATCTTAGAAGTAATTTGCTCAGATGACATTATTCTGATTTGAGTGAATGTTTTAGATGGTATAAAAAATTGAGCTGTGAAAATGTTCTGCAATACAAGAGAGAATTGCCCCAGTTTATGCAAAATTGATCTGCGGTTAGTTGGTCGCTGCCATTATCATAGAGTTGGCACTGAATTCTCCAAGGAGTTTCCTTTGTCTCTCTCTGCTTCTCTCTCTCTTTTTCCATTTTTGGCAGGTGAAAATTATTGACTGTCACTCACCCTCTGCCAAAATTGGTGTCAGCGATAAATTAGCAGGCAAGGTACATCTGACTGATGCCAGCTTGCAAATTTGACACTATTTGGCCATTCCTCTCTCAATTAACGGAAGGAAAAGAAGGTCATCAATCACTAGTCCATTATTGAGATCTTCTAAAGGGTTCACATGAAAGCAAAACTTAACCATAGCATAGCCCTGGCATCACATGGCATCCTAAGTACAGGCCAGCGTGCGTGGCATTGGTGAACATCATTAACAGGGAATCTTGCCAGAATAAAATGTGTTGCACTTGAACAGATTAGAGCATGTTCTGAGTGAATAGTCTTGGATCTTTTCAATTGATTTCTCTCTTCTTCTTTTTTGTTGAAATTTAGCTGTAAACTGATATTACATGGACAGTTTGCTTGGCTGTGGAATAGGTACAGTTGGTGCAGGTGGTGAGGGCTTTAAAAAGGGTGGCTAGTTGGCAAAAATAAACATTTAACCAAGAAGACAAAGGGAAGAGGAGGGTGGTGACTGCTCAGAACAACATTATTATCTGATCTGGGGTGGCTTCTCCTTTTCCAATTCTTTTCTTTTTTTCTTTTCTTCTTTGTTGATTCTTCAATTTTTTAGGGAGTCTGATAAGATTCTTTTATTCTCTCTCTCTCTCTCTCTCTAGCTAACATGCATATGAGCTGGGAACCAATTAAAAAACAGAGCAAAAAGATTATGTAAGAGGAAGCATGTGTATTGGGTTTACCCATATCTTATGGGTCTTGCACTGATGGCTTCATTGAACTTTCTCTGCATAAAGCTGAAATCTTTAAATAATTACCCCACTCTCTCTCTCTCTCTCTCTCTCTCTCTCTCTCTCTCTCTCTCTCTGTAGTAAGTATTGATTTTCAGTTTCTGATACTTTAAAGAGAAGGCCTGGTGGAAAGAAAGTTCATGTTCTTTCACGTTCTTCTGGGTTCAGCCAGCAAAAGTAGGATCAGGGTTTGCTTAAGTTAATTGCAGACAAGAAAGCTCAATATTCTCGCCAAACAAAAAGAAACAGGGAGCAAGGAAGGGCTGGCGGTTCAAAAGCAAATGCATTCGATAACCAATTCTAGATTGTGTTTAGCTTTCGTTCTCACCGGCAAAGACTGGTGGAGCTCGTAAACGTCCACTCCGCGCATGGATTCCACGAACCGTAGGCCTGATACTTGAGGATTTGTTGCGTTGAACCCATCAATTATGCACTACTAACAGTCACTAATCGAAGTAGAGTACCGAAGCAGTTTCCACCAGATCAACGACACTTACCGGTCCAGAGGAAGTGGGGACTAGGTCTCGGTTTAAGCATGCACCAATTCCATTTGGTCTAATGCTAATATCAGTCATTGGACAACCTTTCATGGGTGCCCAAAAGAAACTTGTACCAGAGGAACAATGAATTTTAGACCTGCTCAATTGTTTCAAAAGTAGCACAAAGGATCACAGAAGCGATGATGCAAGTATAATTCGCGTGAGACTATCATGATTGCGATCCATTCCGGTTCGTTTGCGAGTTCTCTTCGTGCTTATTGCTTGTGTTCCAGCCATTTTCCTCAAGAAAGAGATAGCGGTATAGAATTATGAAACAAATCGATCAGGCAACAACATGTGCACTTCACCAACATAATGAAACGGTTCTTGGAACCTTTGAATGATTAACTTGAATTAGTTTTGTTTCCGCAGGCCTCTAAACTGATTTTAGGGCCGATAAAAGCTTTGTTCTCTCGGCTTAGCTCGTGAAACACAGTAATGGCGAGGCCCTTGTTTCCCTTCGCAAAATAGCTGAGTAATAGTTAATTCATTACACATGGGAACAAAATCGATCCGACATCAACTGGGAGTAGCGGTTGCAAGGTCTTATTGGGTATACTGCCTTGCGCAAAATGGACATAACACTCTCTCCCTTACAAAACGGCCCAATTTTACTCTTCAGCCAGGGGAAATGCCCAATTCATGACGGCGAAAAGCTCCCACGGCAAACCACCCCCGCGCCGCACACCCTGTGACACGCTCGATAGGGGTTGGAGCGAATCTCATACCACTACACCAACAACCTGTCGCTCGTTTCCAATCGCAAAACTGATATACGCACCAGACTAGTCCCTTGGTGGAATCTTTTGCAAAGGTACATTGACACCATTTCATTTGGGTAAATAACCCGCGCAATAGCGCATTGCGTTGCATAGGACTATCCACGTCCATCCGCTTCTACTAAGGAGCAAATATAAGCCGATTGACAAGGAACTTAAACATTTAAATGACAGTGATCTTCGCCATGAAGCAATCAACACACCTAACCCCCAAAAGACAAGAAAGCCGGAGCGCCAAGAAAAGGGGGGAAAGAAGAAAAAACCGCACCGATTCATGCTTAAGGCACAGGCCGCGACGCAAGAGAACATCATAAATCCAGATGAGCGGATTCAGGTTAAGTCTCCTGAACAAGAAAAAAGATTCGGATCCCGCAAGGTCCCCAAACCATTTGAGAGATATTCAAACTTCGCCAGCAGAGAAATGCTAGGCTCAACCCAGACTTCAGCAACCTTACAAGACAAGAAAGACGAATACTATGTTTTCCTCTCTGAGCGCATAAGAATAGCAATACTTTGTACACACTCAAAATTGCCATCTCTCAAATATGAATTCCACTATGCTAGCAGCCTGGCACATTAGCCAAAGACAATATAAGAGACTATACCCATGCATTTTTCACATAACGTACCATGTAAAACCTCATCATGGGACATCTCAGCTCTCAATCATTCTTTCGGCTCAACCACTGAAAGTTCACGGAATTTTCACGCACTTAGATTTCAGTCAACATGCCATCCTCTGCAGTCCTAAAGAAATTCATCAACTTGGGAACAGAAATCCGGGCATCCATCATCCTAACAACAGGTTTTCTAAATTTACATAATTTTATCTAAGCCAATAAGCAGAAGTAAAGGCATTTCTAACCCGAAAAACAGATGATAGATATCACTCAAGTGCTCTCCATCGGTACAGTATCTCCTGTCCATCTAATCCAAGAGAAGCTCGATGATGGCCACTGTTACAGCATCAACTCGAATCCGCCGCTCGTCATTGCTACAGAACACAGAGAACACTGCTGTACATATGATGAGGATCCATTTTAAAGCACATTGCCGTGGTCACAAACTCCTTGACAACTCCACAGAAGCAGAATGAGTCGCTCAAAAGCCACAGATTACAGTTAGAATTTGTGCTCCCAATCATCCATGAGTCTGTTCAGATACATCTTACGAGTCAATAACTAACTAAATTGTCCACCAATTGAAGGGAAAGAAATCACATAATTCATATCCAGGTGACAGCCAATAGAACAAGTACTTCAAGTCTCAGAACTATACCTGATGCTTTCACCAAGGGGAAATCAACATGCCTCCTCAAAGCCTTCGAGTTCAAGCATGGGAATAGGTGAAGTTTTAACTAGCGAAGAAACAGAATAATTAAGCTGGTAATTTACAAGCATTGCCCCAAAGATGTTAAACTTTTGAGCACTGTTGAAAGCAACTTCCGCATCAGAACACTTCTTGAAAACTAATCTGGCACGGTTGGCATCCCTATCAAGTTCGGTCTCAGATTCTTTCAAGGGCCCAAATCGCTTGAACATCTTGTTTAGGCTATATTCTGAAGGGACAGAAGCTGATAGTGGAAACGTTAACACCAGTTCTGCCGGAGCATTTTCATCCACATACCCTGGCGGTTTCTCTACCCGCAAGTTGCTTTCATCCAAATCTCGTCTCCTTGTGTATGATCGACGCCCCACTTTACGCACCTTTTGGGATTCCACAGCAACAAGTTGATTATCTCCTTTCCAGTCTGCATCGGATGGCTGCTCCTCAAAACCATTTCCGATGACTCTGTCTGTCCAGTAAGAGTCATTCATATCCTCAAACTCAAATGTCTCAGATTTTTTCCTTTTAGCAGATACTCTACCCAAAGTTGGATCTGGGCCAGAAGCAACAGAGTTCCTAAAATCAGAGAAGAAGCAAATAAGCACATTCAAGAAACTGTATTCTTGCATGGGGTCGAGAGCTGCCGAGTAGAGTTGAGACAGTAACCCATCAAGTGAAGAATACTCAGTCGGTATGATTGTTCTTCCCTTTTCAGTATCAGCAGTTTCAGATCCTTCTCCAGCTCCGTTCCTGTCACTCTTCACAATGGGAGAACCAGTCAGCTGGCTGGCAACCCTACGAATGCATTCACCAATCTTAAACGATGGCTTGGGAAATGGAGCGGCGCTAACAACTTTTGCAACACAGATATTTTTTCTTCCATCTGAAAGATTTGAGTCAGCATTGGGATCCCGAGCTTTACGCTTCTTGCCAGAAGATGGTGAGACCAGCATACCAGAAGCTTTACCATCAAGATCATTTTCTTCATCTGGATATTCCATAGAATCATCCATCAATTCAGCCAAACTTCTCTCTTTCTTCTTATAATCAGCTATATCCTTCAAGTTGTGTTTGCGCCTATGGGACGAGCCTCTGGGGGCTTTCAAACTATCCCGCCCAGAGGAGACCATAGTGTCCTCAGAAACCAGAGTGCCAGATTCCATGTTATTGCCCACAAGATTATCGCCATCGGAATTTAGAGCTTCAGCATCACTTTCTATCAAGCCTTCACAAAATTGTAGTTCAGGGAGCTCATTGTAACCTTTCTGTCTATAGAAGGCCAACAACTGTGCCTTAGCTATTACGAGATCTAGCCGATCACCTCCACTAGATGAGCACTGAGCCAACGTTTTCATATACTCTAGTAGTTTATCCGGTTCGAAAGAACTGGCACTCGTGGATTCATCAACGCCTTCTCTGGACCCTAAATCTTCTCGAATTCCAGTATTTTCAACAGTCTGGACCTTTATCTTGTCATAAACATCCTTTGGTATGCAAGAGCAAGCCAACCCCAACTCAACCCGTCTTGAAACTTCATCCAAAGCACAGTTTAGAGCATTCAGAAAGGACTCTGAATTGCTCTGCATTGCTATCTGAGAAAAGTGAGCCCGGAAGGGCTTCAGCAAGGATGCCTCATTCCAGGCAAACGTTCTATCACCAAAATATGCCACCAGAAAGCAGTCCTTCTTATGATATTTCATTGCCTTCTCAGACGCATCAGAAGGATCAAAGATCTGTCCAGGCCACCACGGATGGCTTCTTACTTTACCCCAAACCAAATCAGACACTGACAATATATTTTCATTTTCTGGTGGCAACTTATAAACAGCTTGGTTCACTCCCACTAAGCTTCCTGGCTTTGAGCCTCCATGTACAATAGTTGTCTCCTCAGCTGCCTTTTGCTTTTCATTGTCAGTAGGCTGATTATCGATTTCCATTTCATCGATATTAGTTAAACCAGCAGCATCAGCATTAGAAGCTTGTTCTCCAGCTTCTGTGTCTTCTACATTTGAATGAGTAACATCAGGAGCTTCATCCCCATTAGAGCAAGGTAGCTTATCTTCCACCAGCTCCATAACATCCACAGTCTGATCCAGCGCCAATTCATTGTCCTTAGACTCATTTTCTCTACTCTCAGTCACATGAGCTTCTCCCTCTGTGATCACGGGAACTGCATCGACTGCTAGGCTCTGATCATTCCCTGTTGCATCCATACCAACAGAGGTGGAGTTTTCTGAGATCATATGCGGAAGGACCTCGCTTTCTGCACATGCAGCTTTACTTTCACTGATGACCGGATCTTGCAGGCCCAAAGTTGTAGAAGCACCTATGCTTTCAGCAGCAGCCATCGTATTTTCATCTTTTCCTAACTGATCCTCAACTACCATGTGGCTTTCTTCTGCATTAGCCTTCACCTCGACATTCTCTACCAGTCCTCCATCTGGATTAACCAGATTTTCATCAGTAGCAGGACGCTCAGTGCCTTCAACTTCAAGATTCGATAAATCTTGTGTAATCGCTTTATCTTCACTTTCAATTGTAACAGTGGTTTGTTTGTCCTCACATTCAGTGTTTACCTCAGCCAGATTTTCTTCTACTTCAACTTTCCCTCCACAAGCTGTCTCCATTTCCAAAATGTGCTCCCCTTCTGAAACTGAGGTGACTGCTTCCACTCCGCTAGTCGGAGCCATTTTCTCCTCAGTATTCTCTCCCCCGATCATCGCAGCGCCTTTCTTCTCCAGAACAGAAGTGGGCGAACTCGAACTTTTCACAGTTGACGAGAGGCATACAGCTTCTTCGGCACGCGTATCATGAGCTGAAGCGACTCCAGCATCAGCACACCGTCCACTCTTTATTCCTTCTTCTGTTTGCACGTCTGTATCTGAACCAATCACCTTTTGATCAGCAATTTGGTCCTGCGCATGCATAGAACTTACAGAGTCCACAGAATCTCCCGTCTTGGTACCCATTATGGTGTCCTGCACAACATCACTAGGCTGGTCCACACCCTTTTCCACCAATCTTTCCTCCAAAACAGCAACAGCTTCCTCTATAATCTGTGTTCCCCCGATAACTTCCGTTTCCGTGATAATTTGCGTCTCCTCAATAATTTGTGTTTCCCCGTCTCCATCACCAACAACATCTGATGCATGCTCCATTGGAGGATCCGTTCCCACATCACGAGCTTTGTCGTTAAAAGTGCCGACTTCCCCTGAAACCGGATCTTCAACCTTGCTTTCTACAGCTTCTGCGCATCTCTCACCGCCCTGTTTCCTACTCTCAGTCCCCAGAGAACCCCCAACTCCACCCTTGTCTCCAAAACCAGAGGCTTCACCGCCTGAAACCCCATCTTGCAAAGACTTCGCACCTCTCTCCAACCCCCTACTGCCGCTGGCCGATGCATCGCGACTGGCTTCAGCTTTCAGATTCTCTTCATCCCCGGGTCTGCAAACGCCATCTACAAAAACTTCAGAACCCAGAACCTCGACCATTATATCATCCCCATTACTAAACGCACCTTCCTCCGCAACAGCTTCCGCGGCGAGAGAACCCTCCCTCTGACCTTGACCACCACCACCATCCCCAGCCCCAGCTAGGGTTTCTTTCCGACCACCACTAATTCCATCTTCCCCTGCCGACACCGCGCCATCCGATGCACTAGGGTCCGAAAGCTCCTTGTCTTCTTGCTTATCCATGGCGAACGACAACTGGGTACAGTTCAAGATTACAAATCTTGAGCCTTTCGGCACAGCGAAGGCACGAAAAGAGAAATTCAACAGATGGGCAAGGAGCAGATAAACCCTAGCTCAAGAACTGGGGCAGCAGATACATTCAAAGCTCAAGATTTACGACCGTGCGCGTAGCAAAATCGAAACTTTGACATCGTATGGAGGAAACAGGAAGAGAGTGGGAGGGAGTTCGAAAACAGTTTGCTTTTTTACCTGTGCGACTCGCGAAGTATCTCCCCAGAAAAGCGAAAACAGTGACGACCGAGATCGGGTCTGGAGAGAGAGGGAGGGAGGAGTAATTAGTAAAAGGAAGGGGCAAAATAGTAAAAAGGACGAGGAGAGCGAAACGCAGGACCGAGCCGTACGGTTTGGTTCGAGCGAAACACTGGACGTGTAATTGATTATGTTCCTCTCGTCCTCGTACGGTGAGTGATTAATTTGGATTTAGCTTACGGAAGACAGTTTTCTAAGGGATTGAAAGTGAATGGTACTGGAGATACATGGGATAACTCTCTAAGGGATTCTCTTGTAGCAAAGATAATTAGAACGTTTCTATTTGGTCTTTTTTGTATCTCTCGCTTGGAATCTGAAACTGGACCACCTGATCCTTGGACCAATCTGGTCCGATTCTCCGGCGGTCCAATGAAACCCAGCAAAGCACTTTGGGCTTTCTCGGCCAAAAGACAAAGCAGAAACAGGGGCGGCTCGGGAAAACTGAGAACGGCGGCAATAAAGGCTTCGGGGGGCCGCGGGTGGCTGCTAGTGGACGTCGGGAGGCATGGGCACGGCGGCAGGAATGGTGGGCAAACGCGGCTGCACGTCGGGAATGATGGGCAACGATGACGAGACGCCGGTTCGGGCTGCTTTGTTGGTGTAGGCAGAGCGGCGGTGGAGCTGCAGCGAGGCTCCGGGACGCAAAGAAGAGATTGGACCGGACGCTCATCAGAGCGTTCGAGTGTTGACCGAGGATGATGAATGCCAGCGTATGGGGGATGGCGGCTGTCCGGCGGCCGCGAGGGGGTTAATGAAGGCTCTGCGACGGTTTTCTTCTCTCCTTGCTCTCGGTCCTGTGTCCCCAGTGACTGTGGGTGAGGGGAATGTGAATACGTGCGTGATTATGCTGTTATCTAAGAAATAAAAAAAATTAAAAATAAATAAATTGATTGGTTCCGGTCCGGGCGGTCCGAATCGGAAACCGGACCGAAAACTACCGGTTCCATATTATGGAATTGAGAACCGGATTAGCGCTCCTGGGACCGGACCGAACTGGCCACTAAACCGAACCGACCAGTTCGGTCTGGTTTGGGCGATTCCCGATTCGGACGGTTCTATATGCTCACTCCTATTTCTCGATATTGCACGTACATCTTCTTTTGACTGTGCATATATTGATTGATATATGTTACTTTATATAATTATCTCATCGAACCTATAAATTTTCTATATATATTCTTATCTAGAGAAGTATCTTAATTAGGCATAGTGAGTTTACTTTTTCTAGATAGTCGTTCCGTCCTGATGGGAATATTTTCATTTCGAATTGTAGTTCCAAATTATTTAATTTTTTTACCCTCCAATCCAAGAACAAAAAAAACAACCCGTAAATTCTCAACCTCCAATTTTTCCCCCTCAATTTTCATCCCCTTGATTTATCGTCTAGCTTTTTACGTAGGATTGTGCAATTTGTATATTGTTATAAAATAAGCAAAAACCGAACGAAATCAGACCCCATGTATTTAAAAATCACTGAGTCAATTGGTAATGGTGAATGCTTGGAGTTCCGATCAAACTCGTTTTCGGATTTGTTATTTTGCAGCTCTCGATTTCAATCTACATGTATAGAAAAATATACAAACAATTTATTTATTCCAAGTGAAATTTTTGTGCCTCTTCCTTCAAGACAAATGTTTGGAAACCTTTACAGAAATAGGAAAATGAAAATTTGACAAGTAGAGGAAGGGAAGAAGAAGATGTCTCTAGAATAAAATGGCAGTATACAGATAAGTATGTGATTTGATTTTGAAAGAGAGAGAAGAAGAATTGGAAGGAACAAAAAATATTATTATACAAATTTACATATCTATCCTTTTTATCTTCAGTGATAAAGATCGTTCACATTTCTAATCATTTAAGCCATTGTTGACTTCGATCGGTACTCAGTGATAAGATCGGTTGCATCTTACCTGTTTTAGTATTTACCAAGAAAAGGCCATGACTTTGTGAGATGCCACTTCGCTCGCTTCTTTTCGGAATAATTATCAAAAAAATCATAAATTTACTATAAGGATGTCGATTTTTTTTTGGGGTCCAAATACGGATGTGAATTCGTTCATAAACTTTTTAGTTTGGCCAATTCAATCCTAAACATTTTAAAAATTTATCAATGTAGTCATTCCAGTCAAAATTGACCAAAAATCACATGACGTGATTGCTAGCTATTTTATGTGACACAGCCGACGTTGACGTAAACGATTTTTACAAATTTTCTGTCTTTTTTTCTTTCTTTCTCATTCTTTCTTTTTTCCCCAATTCTCGCCGATTATCTTCACAATGGACGAGGGTGGCGGCCCTCCCCATATTTGGGCAGGGAGGGTTTAGAGAAGGAGGTGGCAACAAGGAGGGCCATTTCGCTGCTCAGGTATTGGCAAGGCCTACCTACATTACATGCATCATCGCTTGGAAGCCCCAGTGGTCCCTCCACCGTGTCGGTGGCTTTTAATCCTACACCGACCACCTCACTACCATTGCCGATATGGTTGAGGGGGCCTACTCGTCGAACGAGCATATTTTTGGTCGCCATCACCTATGTTGAGCCTTTTCCAGCAACTTTTACGTGGTTTTAGATTCTAGAAGCACGCAGTGGCTTTGGCGAGGGACGTGGCCCTCGCCCTACAGCTGGCGAGGCCGTGACCCAAATCTAGGTGAGTGCCTTCACGGCCTTGCCACATGACCGGCCTTTTCCAAAAAGATAAATAACGAGCATTGAGGGAAAAAGAAAAAAAAATTAAAAAATCGTCCATATCAACATCGATCGTGCCACGTAAGACACTTGACATCCACATTAGCGATTTTTTGCCAAAATTGATCGAAAAAACTATACTCTAAAAAAACTTAAGACTGAATTGATATTTGACCATTTTAGTATTTTTTTCGTTCTTTTCTCCTAATTGTAGTTAGAGAGCTGGTGGTAACAGCCATATTAAAAAATCCGTAAATCTCCAATTTTCATCTTACAATTTGTTCTATCGAGTTGTTCAAATTTTAAACTGTCTAATCACATCCATAAATCCAATCAAGCAACTTTTCACTTGAAATTCAACTAACTGGAGTTGTCGTTTCTCTTATAACCGGCAACGGTTTGACATGAAAGCTCGAGCGCAATGTTCTTGCTCAGATATATCATTTGCTCAAAACCTGTAGGTTTCTAGTCCTAACATTAGTCAATAATCCCCAATCGCCAAAAGAATTTCCACATCAAATTAAAAATAAGATGAAAAAGTATCATATGGATTCATTTGCCACAAATTAAATAAGATAAAAATATATAGTTGGAACAGGGGCACCACATTTAGGATCCCTTACCACAGAGGACATGAAAGAAAGAGAGGTGTCGGGGAATTACACGGTATCCGGTCAAAATTTCAGCTATGAAGTTCTGCATTCGGGGATGGTGAGGAAGGAACTGAACCTTTCCCAGGGCCAACTCATGACCTAGGCTTCTCCTTCTTCTCTTTGAACAGGGCGAGCAGCGAGACGCTGGAGACCTTCACGACCTTGAATCTGACTCCCGGAATATCGCCCACGGCGTGGCCCTTCCGTCCGAATCCCGCAATTAGGACCTCATCCTGCACCCACCAACGTAAAAGCCACAATCAGTTGAAGAAACAACACTTACATGACTGTTCTAAACTCCTCACTCGGTCGCATAATGGAGAAAAAAGATGGTCCTACTCGAATGCAGGTCCTGTGCAATGGACACATCACAGAAGTTTCGGAGAGTATAGCATCGAAGAAAAAAAAGAGTCTACGCAAAGGCGAGCTCCGGATTTATAGATAGATGCCGCAACGAATTTTCAAAAAGCCTAGATTATAGAACTTACGTTCTCCTCAATGTAATTCAAGCAACCATCATTGGGTACAAAAGCAGCAATCTTCTTCACATTCTTGATCAGCTGGACACGTGCACAATTCCGTATAGCAAAGTTAGGTTGCTTAGCTTCAATGCCACTGCAGAATCCAATGAAACGATAAGGTAGATCCACAGCTACAAGTTTCACTCCTGAGATCCCGCTTCATAAATCGTGATATCAGAGACAGAGATCGCGACTTTACACCTTCAGGAACCGGCGAAAGGCTTTTTCCACTCATTCCCAAGGTGGGACTTCTTGTATGCCTTGTCCGCCTACCTCTGTCTCCGGCGGTGGGACTTCGGCTTGCGACCGGCTCCCATTTCCCGAGTCTTCCTGCATAACATTCGAAACTCTATGAGCATGCAACACTCCTGAGACCCCCAGGACGCTAAGAACGGGAGACGCATGAAACCGAATATACCCGAAAGCCACCGCAACAAGAATTGATATAGCCGTGACACATTGAGCACGTACAGATTGCTCCAAAGTGCTAGCCTATTCGATCTAGAATTGCCAAAGCTATCGGACCATAGAGAAAATAACTACGGCCATGGTAACACGAAGAGGCTTAGCAGGAACCGATGAACAGTGTTGACTGGGTCCACCTTATGTGGGGCCCAGCCAGTACAAACAAAAAAAAAGAACAAAAAGAAAAGGGTCAGCTTCGTGCGGTCATGGGAGCCCACAGACAAGAGAGAGAGAAAAAGGCAGAGAGCACCGAGAGCGAGAGAGCAAGGGAGAAGAAAAGGGGCGCATCTTCGCGGTCCCGATTCGAGGGCCAAACATTATCGGAATTGGCTCAAATTTTAGTATGTTGTTCGTGAGACGAGGGTTACGAATTGATCGGTTTCGTTCGTTAAGAATGTTCTCCGAACTCTCCATTCACGGTTAGGGTTTTCTCTTCCATTTTATATAAATCCACCTTTGCGGTGATGATAATGATGTTGTAATGCTGATGTCGTACCTCTAGTGTGTGACTAGAGAAGAACTTGGTGTATCCTACTATTCTCGGTAATTAGTGAAAGTTTTATGTGTGGGGCGGTCTGTGGTTTTTCCCTCATTGGGCTTCCACGTTAAATCTTTGTATCATTGCATTTGTTTCCTTATTATTGCGTGGTTATATTGCTGGAATATCATTGGTTGTTGTTGAAATTAAGTCGATTTCGATCGGTTTAGTTTTGGGGGAGATATTGATCCTGGATTGGTTGAGTTCTTGGTGAATTGTTACTAGCGATTCTCCCCAACAAAGTGGCATCAGAGCTAGTATTGATATTCTAGTATTAAATGGAGGAAACTAGTGGCACCATGTTTAAGTTAAATGCCTCGAATTACAACATTTTGAATTGTTGCTAGCGGTTCTCCCCAACAAAGTGGTATCAGAGCTAGCATTGATATTCTAGTATTAAATGGAGGAAACTAGTGGCATCATGTTTAAGTTAAATACCTCGAATCACAACATTTGGAAGCCTCGAATGGAAGACATGTTATATTGCAAAGATTTATTTGATCCCGTTGAGGGTGACGAGGCTAAAGGAGATAAGGAAGACAAAAAATGTGAGCGTATGAATCGGAAAACGGTTGGGTTTATCCGACAATGGATTGATGATAGTGTGTTTTACCATGTTGCTGAAGAAACAAAAGCGGACGCTTTGTGAAAGAAATTGCAAGATCTTTATGAGAGGAGAACCCCACAAAATAAAACTTTTCTAGTTAAAAAACTTGTGAACTTGAGATTTAAGGAGGGAAGCAGTATGTCGGAACACTTGAGTGAATTTCAAGATGTTGTAAATCAATTGACGAATCTTGAGATTGACTTAGGTGATGAATTGCAAGCATGTCTATTGCTTGGTACTTTTCTCGATAGTTGAGATACTTTGGTTGTGGCATTAAATAACTCAGCTCCATTTGGTGTGCTTTCTATGAGCATGGTCAAAGAAAGTCTATTCAATGAAGAAACAAGGAGAAAAGGCTTGAATTATGCTTCTAAATCGGAGGCACTTGTCACAAAAAACAGGGGGAGAAATCAATCAAGAAACTTCCAAAATTTTGATAAAAGATGCAAGTTAAGAGGAAGATCGAAGCCCAGGTCGAGGAGGAGCGTGAAGTGCTACAATTGTGGCAAGATGAGACATTATGTAAGAGAATGTAGGTTGCCAAAGAGAGAAAAATTCCATGATAGAAATAAAGATCGAAAGAAAGAAGAAAAGCAAGTTACAACGACAGTGACATTTAACGTCGATATTGTGTTCATTTGTGATGACACTTGTGTGAACCTTACATGCCAAGACTCTGGTTGGGTTGTTGATTCCGGAGCTTCATTTCACATCACCTCACGACGTGACTATTTTACTTCTTATCGTAGTGGTGATTTTGGTTGTGTTAAGATGGAAAACAGTGGTGTTTCCAAGGTTATCGGCATGGGGGACGTTCATTTGGAGACCGACGTTGGATGTAGTTTGCTTTTGAAAAATATGTGACATGTTCCGGATATTCGACTTCACTTGATCTCCACAGGTGCCTTGGATGATGATGGTTATTGCAATATCTTGGGTGACGGCAAATAGAAATTGATCAAGGGTTCCATGATAGTGGCTAAGGGTAAGAAGACATGCACTCTTTACACCATGCAAGTTAAGTTGGTCAAGGAAGATGTGAATGTAGTGGAGGACTCCTCAGTTGATCTATGGCATATGAGACTCAGTCATCTCAGTGAGAATGGGCTTGAAACTCTTGCAAGAAAGAATCTCCTACCATTGAAGGAGAAAAATCTGAAGGAATGTGCTCATTGTCTTAAAGGTAAGCAACATAGATTCTCATTTCATAGTTCCTCTTCACATACGAAATCAAATGTACTTGATTTAGTTCACATTGATGATTGCTGCATGGATGCTAAAACACTTGGTGGTGCATTGTACTTTGTGACATTTATTGATGATTGTTCTAGAAAAGTATGGGCTGTTGCTTTGAAATCTAAAGACCAAGTGCTTGCGACTTTCAAACAATTTCATGTCAATGTGGAAAGAGAAATCGGGAAGAAGTTGAAATGTGTTCGAGCTGACAATGGTGGTGAATATAGAGGCCCGTTTGAACATTATTGCAGGGATTATGGCATCAAGTTTGAGAAGATTGTTTCAAAAACACCACAACAAAATGGAGTGGCGGAGAGAATGAATCGGATAATTAATGATCGAATTCGGTGTATGCTCTCTCATGCGAAATTGCCTAAGTCATTTTGGGGTGAAGCGATGAGAACAGTAGTAGACTTGATAAATCTTTCTCCATCAATTCCTTTTAAGGGGGATGTTCCACAAAGAGTTTGGAGTGGGAAATATGTTTCATATAATTACCTGAAAATCTTTGGTTGCCGGGCATTTGTGCAAATTTCAAGAGATGAAAGGTCAAAGCTTGATGACAAGTCTAAACAGTGTATCTTCTTGGGTTATGGACATGAAGAGTTTGGCTACAGGTTATGGGATCCAGTTGCAAAGAAAATCATTAGAAGCCGAAATGTGATATTCTTTGAGCATCAAACCATTGAAGACATTGACAAGCTAGGGAGGCCAAAGAATGCAGCTCAACATTATGTTAGTTTCAACCAAGTCTTCCTACCATATTGGGTGGAAATCACGGGAGAGAAGTACATGGAAATCATGAAGATGGTGAATCCTAACAAAATGTTGATCCTTTAGATGAGACAGGTGAAACAGTTGAGCAAGAACAGCCAGTTGAGCCAGTGGAGCCAGTTGAGCAAGAACTGTCGGTCCTACCTCAGGTTAGAAGATCTGAAAGAGAACGTAGGCCCTCACAGAAATATCAACCGCATGAGTATGTGTTACTCACCAATGCAGGAGAGCCAGAAACTTATGAAGCGACTATGTCATATAATCAAAAGAACGAGTGATATGAAGCCATGCAAGAAGAGCTCAAACCATTGCATGAGAACCACGCATTTGAATTGGTGAAGTTACCTAAAGATAAAAGAACACTCACAAATAAGTGGGTGTACAAGTTGAAAACGGAAGAAAGAAGTTTGCAACCACAATACAAGGCTAGGCTTGTCGTGAAGGGCTTTCATCAAAAGAAATGAATTGACTTTGAAGAAATATTTTCACCGGTTGTAAAAATGCTTTCTATTCGAGTTGTTCTTGGGTTGGCTGCCATCTTGAATTTAGAAATTGAACAACTTGATGTAAAGACTGCTTTTCTTCATGGAGACCTAGAGGAAGAAATATATATGGAGCAACCGGAGGGTTTTATAGTCGAAGGCAAAGAGTATCATGTATGTAGATTGAGAAAAAGTTTGTACGGTCTTAAGCAAGCACCAAGGCAATGGTATATGAAGTTCGAATCATTCACGGAAGATCACGAGTATGGTAAGACCAACTCTGATTCTTGTGTTTTTATGAAAAGATTATCGGATAATGATTTTCTCATCCTCCTACTCTATGTGGATGATATGTTGATTGTCGGATATGATGTTAAGAAAATCAAGAGTTTAAAAAATGAGTTGAGTAAAGCTTTTGCAACGAAGGATTTAGGTCTGGCGAAGCAAATTCTTGGCATGAAAATTACTCGGGACATGTTAAACAAGAAACTTTGGCTATCTCAAGAGAAGTACATTGACAAGGTGTTGGAAAGATTCAACATGAGCACATGTAAACCGGTAAGTACTTCACTTGCTAGTCATTTTAAGTTGAGTAGTGACCAGTGTTCTACAAGTGAGAAGGAGAAGGAAGAGATGATGAAAATTCCTTATGCATCGGCCGTGGGTAGTTTAATGTATGCAATGGTTTGTACAAGACCAGATATTGCTCATGCAGTTGGTGTTGTGAGTAGGTTTCTGTCAAATCCCGGTAAAAAGTATTGGGTTGCTGTTAAATGGATTTTGAGGTACCTTAGAGGCACTTCCAAATTCTATTTGTGTTATGGAAATGGAAATCCTAAGTTGAATGGCTATTCAGATGTGCACTATGCTGGTGATGTTAACTCTCGAAAGTCTACATCGGGTTACATGATGAATTTTGCAGGGAGAGCGATTTCATGGCAGTCAAGATTGCAAAAGTGTGTTAGTTTGTCTACGACTGAAGTAGGGTATACTGCCATTACTGAAGGAGGTAAAGAACTTTTGTGGATGCAAAAATTCCTACAAGAGTTGGGCTTGAAGCAAGAGAAGACCGTTCTATATTGTGATAGCATGAATGTTATCTATCTTAGCAAAAATCCGGTGTTGCATTCAAGATTGAAGCATATCAATGTGAAGTATCATTGGGTCCGAGAAAAATTGGAAGAAAAGCTCTTTCTACTTGAGAAAGTCCATACCGACGACAATGGATCCGACATGATGACCAAAGTCTTGCTCGTGGTGAAACTTGACTCTTGTAGAAGCAAAGCGGGCATGATGAATCTTCCCACGTGAGGTGGAGGGGGAGATTTGTTGACTGGGTCCACCTTATGTGGGGCCCAACCAGTACAAAAAAAACAAAACAAAAAAGCAGCAAAAAGAACAAAAAGAAAAGGGGCAGCATCATGCGGTCATGGGAGCCCACAGAGAAGAGTGAGAGAAAAAGGCAGAGAGCGCCGAGAGCGAGAGAACAAGGGAGAAGAAAAGGGGCGCATCTTCGCGGTCCCGATTCGAGGGCCAAACATTATCGGAATTGGCTCAAATTTTAGTATGTTGTTCGTGAGACCGAGGGCTACGAGTTAATAGGTTTCATTCGTTGAGAATCTCTTCTGAACTCTTCAATCACGGTTACGGTTTCTCTCCTTTTTTTTTTGTATAAATTCACCTTTATGGTGATGAAAATGATGTTGAAATGTTGATATTGTACCTCTAGTGTGCGACTAGAGAGGAAACTAGTGTGTATCTTACTATTCTTGGTGATTAGTGGAAGTTTTATGTGTGGGGCAGTCCGTGGTTTTTCTCTCATTGAGTTTCCACGTTAAATTTCGGTGTCGTTGCATTTGTTTCTTTATTATTATGTGGTTATATTACTGGAATATCATTGGTTGTTGTTGGAATTAAGTCGATTTCGGTTGGTTTAGTTTTGGGGGAGATATTGATTCTGGATTGGTTGAGTTCTTGGTGAATGGTTCTCCCCAACAAACAGCGACTCACTTGGCCATCTAAATCCAGAACATCCAGCAACAAACACGACAGAACCAGGTTGTTCTCCCGAAACTACTCTGTAGTTTGTAGCATTCGCTAAATTAAGCTGCCGCCAACCAACAAAGTGCAGCTGAAATTCCATATCGTGCATCACTCTGCTCCTCTTCAACAAGTAAACTAGCAGCACTACTGAGACTCTAGATTCCAGTTTTTTCCTCTTCCCCCCACAAAAATCCAGCATCCTTAGGCCCTTCGTAACCAGAAAATCCACGCGGCAATTCTCTCTCTCATCGACTCGAACACAATCCCATACGCAACGAGCACTTAACCCCATTTTGTCCGGTGAAGGAGATCGCTCAACGACGAGAGACGCTGGGTGCGCTCCGACTTCGTAGGGTTGGTTCTACAAGCGCCGGCGACGAAGAATCCTGAGCTCTTCAGTTTTTGCAGGGCTTTTATCGTCCGTCGAAGCGGGTAAGGGTGCTGTTTGGATACGCTGACTCTTCCTCGACTGGAACGGTGTCACGGGCCCTCAACCTGAGTAGGACGTGCCCGTTCCTGGAGCTGGATTCGTTAAATCCGGCCCAGTACTACATGCCCGGTCCTGATGCTTCTCTGACCATGGCTGTTCTTAGTTAACATTCTTAGATTAAAGTTGTGAAATGATCTAATTAGACCAACAAAAAAATAAAATCTCCCACGGTTTCCATTTTGCTCACATTCTCAAGGACTTTTTCATCTGTGCAATTGGATCGCGTAAGTCGTGACATATCCTGAGTTCGAGTTTTTCTCGATAAACCAATGATGCCTACAAGTCCTTGTGTGCGCGCTTTTGTCCTAAGTCATCTCCCCGTTGCCGGACATGCATTACCACGAGCCAAGTGGATCGGCGCAAAGCGGAATCACACGTGAGCGCGGGATGAAATCCGGAGGAAGAAGAGCAAGACGAAGTACTAGAACCAACACATCGATTTTATTCAACCTCACAAAACAAGGAAAAAACGTACACAGAAAAAACGAAACAGTGTCCTCGTGCTATCCAACCAGGACATAGATCGCATATATGATCCCCGGAATGTACCCCAAAATCGTCAGCAGCAAATCTATCCAGAACTCCACCTGCAAATTGCATCCAAATTTTCAAAAAAAAGAAAAAAAACCAACAAAAAAACACTAAAAGTTAGATGAATAACAATATTGGGCAACTGATGGCAAAAAAAATTGCAGAAAACAAGGAAAGAAAAAAGTGGGCGTGGAAATTTACTCCACAGCCGTAACGAAGGAAGACTCCGACGGGCGGCAGGAGGATCGCCAGGATGATCTCCAGGAACGTCTCCGAACCCATCCTTCCTTCCTTCCTTCCTTCCTTCCTGCTCCTTTTCTGTTCGAATTGGGCGGACGAAACTGAAGGCCGACTCCTCAAGAGTTCTCTCTCTGCCGCGCCTTCCGAGAGAGTTCGCCGCGATGCAAAAATCTTCTGGCCGATGCGATGCAAAACCGGCAAAATACGTAACTGCAGCGGGAGAGGGGGAGGATGACCACAGGTGGCGGCCGGAGAGGGAGCTTGGGAGTGCCAGGTGTGGGGTCTCTGCCTGCCACGTGGGGCTTCCGGAGGTGACCAGCCGCATGCTCCTTACGACTCGTAATCCCATGAACAGAAACCACCCACCCGCTGCTACTTCGGCTCAGATGCGCGTCCGCGTTGACTTCACCGTTATTACAGGTGCATCGTTTATATGCCTCTATGGGGTTTTGGTAAACCTCGTGTCCTGCAATCCATGTTTAGAAGCTAATAATAACCATTCGATTTTTTTTTTCATTTTTTTTGTTCACATAAACATATTTAAAACAGAAATCTGTTTAGTAAAATAATTTTATTATTTTATTTCTATGACAAATTTTAGCCCAGAAATGAAAAGTTAATTTTTTTTCCTTTTCTATTTCTGGAATAGAAACAGAAATAACAGCTCTCTTTTCTTGCTCACCCTTGCCCCCACCGTCGATCGCTCACCGACCATCCGTTGTCACCGCCCGCCGCTGAAGCTCGCTGGTCGGCTATCCTCCGTCGCTTGTCTGCCGGCCGGCCGCCGTCGCTTGTCTGCCGGCCGGCCGCCGTCGCTTGTCGGCCGGTGGTAATAGAAATTTTGTGTCGTTATCAAACACTACTTTTAGCTCAGAAACTCATCTAGGAAAAATTCTATTTCTAGCCAGAAATAGAGTCGGGGAAGAGAAATGTTGTCATTCGCGCCCCGAGTATACCATAGATTAGGGATCAATCGGATTGGATAAAAAATGACATGATCTAAATTGATCTATTTAACCTGTTTTGATCAATTTATGTGTAATACAAATTTAGTGATTCAGATCCGTATTACTAATACATGTCAATATTTAATCCAACTTGTGAAAACTCGGATCCACTTGTTGAACACTATTTAAGCACTTCGCTTGTGTACTTTACTTGGATGAAAATTTCATATCAAAATTTAAAAAAAAATTATATTAGCATAACAAGAAAATGTTAGTAAATAAAATGAAAAGCGAAAAAAAAACTTATAGATTGAAATACTTATAAAGAACTATAAAGGTGTGCATGGTTGCGACGGCACATACTGTGAATGCATGCTTTATTGATTAAAGTCTATTTAATCATCGCCAAATTCAATTTATCACTAAAATATTTAATAAGTGGATGCATAACAACTTGTTAATTCAATCTGTGGGAACAGAAGACCTCGATTTTTATATTAATTTTCCCCAAATTGATTAACTTATAATTAAAATATGGGTTACTAAAGTGACCTATTCATGACCTATTTTTTGGGTTACCAGGACCATTTTGACCGTTCTACTGTAGATACATGTCTATGCTTTGCTTTTAACACACGATTCATCCCAAAAAAGAATGTGGGTGTCGACAGGATTGATTTGGGAATGCATCAAAGAGTCTTGACTGTTAGGAAGAGAGACCATAATGGTTTTGTTCAGGCAAACAGATGGCCCATAACACCAATGGGAAGCATCTTCTGAAAACTTACTTGCGGTATTATTCAGAGGATATGGGAAACGTCAACAAGATCTCCAATTTGCCCTGAAAGCTCCCAGCCTTACTGTCCAATGGCTGGCTCAAAAGTCAGATCGAACAAATATAATTCAATAGTGTACAAACGGATTGCAAAACCACCTGAACTAGCAGATGTCACAGGACCACGAAAATGATAACACCCCATGTAACAAAACAAACTGAATGGTAATTGATCCGCTAAAGTTAAGCAGACGCACGGGAACAGCTCCGGAGTTACATTGGAATGACTCTACAAGAGTTGACAGTCGAAGATCGAGCAGAGGTTACCATTGTTAAGGCTGGTAAACCTCAGGGAGCCTAAGGCCTACACTGGAAGCTGATTTTCCTAGTATTCTTTTCATCTCTTCTGATCTATCCACAGCAATGTTGTAGGAGAACAGCAGCTCCTGCACAGACATTGCCATTGTGAAATGTTAGAGCCTGAATGTTTCTACAAAGAACTTCATGTCACATGGTTTGGTTAACCTAAAAAATTCATTTAGATCCTAAGTGGCATCATGTGTCATACGAATTTGTAGTAAAATTTTGTCAAAGATACTGGAAAAAAATTTGGTTCTCTGCTTAGGTTTGTAAAGATTAAAAGCAAAAAGAACATCACTTTCTCAGTTTGTTTTGCCTAATCATCATTTCTCGACTGACAAATCCACAACGGCACGTGCATCATAATATAATCTTCTTAAAATTAGGAAACATCTACTCTCTCTCTTTCTTGGCCTTCTTCGATGCTCTCAGAAACAAAGCTACAACCATTCTCAGAAAAAAGATTGCCAAACAGACATGATTCTGAAAAGAAACCAATGCATAATACTCAAAACAGATGTTAGATCTCAACAAAGTTCATGATTATAAGAGACATTGCTTTATATTCAAGCCAAGTGTTTTTTAACTTCCGCTAACCACTAATCTTCAATAGAAGCAGCACACGAACAAAAATTTGCTCTATTGATAAAAAAGCACAATTTGCAAGGTTAAGCAAATTGATTTCCCAGCTAGCGGACCTACAAACTATGAAAGAATGAAAGAAGTGATGGTTTGGTTGGCTGAAAAATGGTCGCATTAACTGCAAGAGTAAAATTTTCAAATTTCCTTTCCCCTTCTTCCGACAAAGATAGTGCAAGCAAGAAAGCATCCAATATACCAAAACGCACCTTGCAGTAAGGGGCAAAACGGATATGACATAAATTTAACAATACCTTGTGATGGTGCACGCTGTTAAGGAGGAATGTGTAATCCTTTGCAAGATTTATTTTCTGTTGGATAGATGAGGGGTCCGTGAGAATGCAGTTCTTCCGAAATTCTTCGGTCACGTATTCTACAAAATGTTTCTTTGTTTCTTCCTTGCCTACGTGGCTTTTGACAGCCTTGAGGAGATGGCGATACACCTTAGCTGCCTGCAAGGCTTCCGAACCCATCTTCAACACAACTTTACTTGGCTTCCTCCTATGTAATTTTCGTTTTCTGCACAAGAAATATATACGCCGACATAGGAATTGATTTTAACAGTTGTTAATTGCAAAACGATAGGTGTGGAAGAAAACCAGAGAAAAAAACCCTGCCTACCTTGAATCCACATCCAAAACTACATCACAGGAACTCGAATGTTCAAACAAAAAGTCCCCATGTGTCAGCCAGAGGATACAGAAGAAATGCAACATGAAACTGTCAGCAATGAAGAGTAGCAAGCAAAAGCATAGAAGTGCAGGCCCAAACAATTCATCCTTCCTTATCGCCGAGTTTACGCATACATGCAAGGTTACGCATTTAAATTTCTTAGAGAGCAATCAAAAAGGAGGAGCGCCGATTGGAGGTGATACCAAGTGCTTGTGGATTAAAAAAGACGTTACACAACCAAAATCATATTACAAGACAAAGAAACTTCGCGTCAACCACGCATCAGCTAAGAAGAGCCCGTTGGCGCAACTATCAATTAGGTCGAGCTTCCCTTTTTCTCCCAAACACAAAGCATACGACGAAAAATCTGAACTCAAGAAAAATTTGTGGCAATGGGTGAGGCTTCCAGAAAAAAATAAGCGCACCATACTCGAAGGCACCGCCAATTCCATGTTTGGCCGGTAATACTGCTCGATGACATTCATCAGGAAGCACAACGCGCTCAAATAAGTTCGGAGTACAATCGGCAGTGCTGAAACAGAAAAACAGAACGACCAACTCCATCATAAAAAGAGGTCGACCACACGACGGGGGCTGGTGGTGGCCGCCGCCCTACCGCCGCCTACTACCGCCCCTGGCGACTAAAGCGTGTGCGATGTGTCCTTATGTCGTGATATTATCTAACGGATTAAACTGTCCACAGTCAGGCCGGATGAAGACAAAGTCGGACAAATGCGGCCACGACTAGTGACTAAAAGCACACGCCACTCCAATTTTGGCAAACATTACAGACAAGAACGAGAGAGACCACGAACAGCACGAATCTAAGCAATCGAAAGCAGATCCACCGGAGAAAGATGGAGGGAGGGAGAGGAACCTGCGGATAGATGCGAAGATTGAAGGCGAGCGAGCGAGCGAGCGATCGGCGCGAAGGTGAGAGAAGCGAGCGCGCAGTCGAGCGAGGGAGCGGAGTTTCAGCAAAGGGAAGGAGCACTCGAGCGAAGCGAAAGAGGCGGAACCGAGCGAGAGAGCGAGAAGGAGGACTTCGTTTTTTCAAGAGGGGCAAAATTGGACTTTCAGTAATATTTTGAGGGCAAAAAAGATATTTGGCCAAATTTCATTGATTGAATAAAGGTGGGCTTCCAAAAAATGCTGAAATGCTCGCTGGCTTTCAGTTTCAGCTGCTTTCGGCTTTGCCATTAACTGGCCAAAAATGCCGGAATTCTCTTGAATTACCGCTGCTTCGCTTTCAATTGGCATTTGACCATCAAATGGAACGTGAATGACCTGTCCTCCTCTATTTTAAAAAAGAGGCCTTTTGATTTTGTCGGTGCTTGAAATAATTTCTCATGGATTTGTTGGTGCCGCTCTTTTTTTCTTGACAGAAACGAGTTAGATAGAATATGTCTTCTTTATTTCAACGAAATGGGTGAAATGGCTACCCACCTTCAAAAAATATTCACGATGTCCGGTATCTTATCAATGATTTCTATTGGTACTTCCTATTTGATCGTATCAAACGCTCAAAATTTTCCTAAAGAGGCTTTGCAGGCCTATATAGCCCTTGAAAAAGTTAATCCGAACGGATCTAGTGTAAAATTTTTGGGCCAAGAGAAGTAGCGCCCGACGCGTCCGCTTCTTGCATTTCCTGCGTCTTGCAGAAACGCACGTAATCTGATCCCGCAGCAGGGAGAGAGAGAGAGAGAGAGAGAGAGAGAGCTTTGATCGGATCTTCGCCTCGTCGGAGGGGAAAGCTCATAGCTTCGCAGCATCCGCCCGCGCGAGGACATGTCGAGAGAGAGACCGCGAAGATCGACCCTGCCTCCCGCTCAAGAGGTCGTGAACAAAAATGTCTTCCCACGTCGCTGTCGTTCATTCCCCCCGTGTCGCGCCGCGCCCCGTGCACGCGCTCGCGTCCCCGCGCGCGCTCTCGTGCGGATAGCGTTGAATTTTTCCGTTTCGATTGCGGGAGATGTTCGCTGCGAATCCGGTCATCCGCGGCCGTGTTTCCGAACCGACGAGACGCGGTTTCGTTTCGCCGTTAGAAGCTACCGCGTCGATTTGAGATTGGGGTTGTGTTGCGATCGCGTCGTTTCTTTCTGAACTTTGCTTGCTTCATGCAATTGCAGAATATCGAGAAATTGGAGAAAGTGGTGGGCGAGGGCAATTTCTATGGAGCTCAGCAGATGTACAAGTCCGTCAGCGCTAGGTATCGATTCTTTCGCTGCAGCATTTCGCTCGGTTCCGTTTGTTCCGATTGGTATTTGGCAATCTCTCGACACCCTTTTATGCAGGCAGTGAACGATGTTTGAATGTGCCTCCTGTTTAGCTGCACCAGATCTTTTTAGATAATTAACCAGTGGGAGACGATGATGATCGCCTTTTTGTACTTTTGAATGTGCCCACTCTGTATGTTATGCAAGCAATTTTTCTGGAAATGATTTAAATCTTTTGGAGTTTAAAGAGATGTTACTTGATATCTGTGAACTTGAAAAAGCTCGTCCCTTTCACATTTTATGAAGGCGAATTTGTCTGGTAGTCTTGGTTGCATTGACTTTGCTTTTGAGGGCATTGATACCTTCTTGAAGGATGTAATTTACGCTCGTATTTCAGATATATAGCTGCTGAGAGGTATGCCGAAGCATTAGATATCCTACAGTCAGGTGCGTGCGTTCAGCTGCAGGACGGTCAGGTTGGTGATCCGAACACTTCAATTTGATTTGGTTGATCTGTGATTGAGCACGAAAGTGAAGTATTTATGGGTTTGATTTGATTTTGTTATAGATATATCCTGACATTGTCTGAGCTAAAAGCTCATCCTTGATTATCCTCTTCTCGATAGACATTTAGTTAATTCGACTAGGCTTGTGAGAATTTCTTCCGACACTTCCCTCTTTGATTAGAAACAATCTCGGAGTCTAACTTGAAGCCGTCTGCTGATGTTATGCTGAAGTGCAGGTTACTTGTGGAGCTGAGCTTGCTTCTTTATTTGTGGAGGCACTTGTTAAAGGAAAATATGCGTGTGATGATGAAACGCTTGGTAAGTCTGCAACTGGCCCCTCTTCCCCTTCCACCGCCACCACCACCATACCGAAGTACACTCACATTCATGTGCCCCTAGACTCAACCATGGAGGACTGACCAAGCACGAGAGTTGTAGGCCCACATAGACACAATTTTTTAGGGATATTTCAAACGGCAGATACAGCACAAAGTGCAAGAAACTTGTGTAACTCTAGAGGTCCTCTACTAATGGAATAGGTATTGTTCCGCGAAGTGAATACATCTTAAATTTTGAGGACCGTGACCTTTGAAGCACGATCTGAAGATAGCTTTCCAACTTGCTTTGATGTTGTCAGCATATTTTATTGATAGGTTAAATGATCTTTGATGCCTTTGTCAATGCCTCTTCATTCCTTATTGTTTGTGGAGCTTTCATCTATAATTTTCCCCAAAAAAAGTTTTAATGAAACGTTGCAAAAATATTATTGTTAGATCGTGTCAGAAAAATCTACGAGAAATTTCCTCAGATGTCAATACCAGAACACTTGGGAGATGACGATGACGTGCAGCAACTTTCAGAAGCCCTTGCAGCAGCAAAAACCCGTGTAGAATGCTGCTCATCGTTCTTGAAAGCTGCTCTGAAGTGAGATCCCAGTCTTTTCGGGCTATATTGCGGTTGCATACCTTTACAATAGCACTAAAGTGCTTTTTCCTTCTAAGCTAGTGGCGGGACAGAAGTAATTATGCTATTAATTTGCTGGACATAAGTTTTTTGATTGTTTCCTTCGAATATCTCCTCCCGATATTTTCGTTGACTTAACAATGCTGCGATGGAAATTCCGCAATTACATATTTCCGTTTTGTCTGTGGTCTTCCATATATACCTTGAACCAGTGTATCTTGTGAGATCTGTGTACCCCATTTAGCATAGATAGAAAAGCTCTGTGAAAATAGTTCGTCGCCTGAACATAGTGATAGGTATTCTTTTGCAATGCTTTACTTATGAACTTCCATTATGGTGCAATGATTTTCAGTTTTTTGTGGAAGACCCTGGTGGCAATTTCTTTCTAAAGAGCTTCTTGTTATGGAGCTTTTCCAAATTATTAGATCAAGAGTTAGAAGCATATGTTCTTTATGCTTCTTGGTTCTGTTTGTCTGTTATGACTTGCACTCCCAGTTTTTGCTCTGAGATCACAAAAGTTAGGATGTATCGCGTCTGTTTCTGTCCTCAAACACATTAATATGATTAATTGTGTCATTTTTTGAGTTGTTCTAATGGCCTTGCTCTTTTTTCTTCTGCTTGTTAGCAGATGGTCTTCTCAGTTCGGACCTCATAGGGCTGGATCACCAGAGCTGCATTCTATGCTAGCAGAATACATTTACTCTGAATCTCCTGAAGTGGTATGTCTGGCAACAAGTACATTATTTGCATTACCTCACAGTTATGCTTAATATTGGTTTCTTGACCCAAGTTTTTAAGGAAAAGCCCATTGTTGTTAATTACAAGCGCTTTCCTATGTAAGCAATAGACTTTACTAGTCTTACCATGAATAGCCTGCTAAATCAGTCAGGTGACATGTGAGTAATGATTTTCAACAGAATTAACCTGCATATTCTGTATCATTTTCCATTCCCATAGTAAAACTAATGGTTCACATTCTTTTGTGAGCAGATAGGTTAAAAATCTTTTGGCTTAAATGTTTTACTGGGGAGAACTCGTAATTTTTCAATTACTCTCATTTGTTACGGCTCTGTTGTCAGCACTGCAACACAAAAATTTGAGACTATGCTGGATGTGATACTTATTAGTTTGAATATTGGATTATGGATAGTCCCTGTATGGATAGCTTTTTGTTACTAACTTAGACTGCATGGCTTCACTCACGTTATTTTTTATATGATCACGATGCTTGATACGTGCCTAGATATCTTGGCACATGAAAATGCTAATTCCTGTCATAAGTCTAAGTCTTCGGGATATGGTAAATTTTGCATTTAAGACCTTATGTTCGTGTTGGAACCAGTGGTCCATGCTGAGACAATATATCAAGATGATGGCACGGTTGTATACATGACATTTATTTTGGCCCCTAAAATATCAGGTTGGACTTTATGTATTGGAACATTGCCTTCTGATATGGTTTCCCGGTCCTTTGTTTTCCGAGCTAGAGAGTACCTAGAGTGCAGTGAATGTTACAGGCCTTATAAATTTGCTTTTATGATTTGTTACCAATTTCTACTGCAGTGATGCCAAAACTGAAAGTTAATATGGTGCAGAGTCATCTTCCATGTTCAAGTTCCAGAGATGATATAATGAACTGCTGCTTTTCAGGATATGGCTAAAGTGTCCCTTCATTTTGTTAGAGGAAACAACCCAAAGAAGTTTGCATCAACTCTAGTAAATTTTATGGGAAAGGTTGGCTTCGGTTTACTCAACATACTTCCTTTTTTTTTTCCTGTTTTAAACGATGTGGTAAGCATAATAGGTTGTTTCAATCAATAGTTTCATACTATGATTTTTTGGCTTAGACTATACATGCCTTAAGTGGCTCGCAGATTAGAAGATGAAAAGGGGGATTCCTTGTAAATTCCTGTTCCAGTTCTATTGGCCATCTTCTCTAATAGTATTTTTACTCATAATTAAGTGTTTACACTTAAATTCTTTGTCTATTCAGTGTTATCCTGGTGAAGATGATCTGGCAATTGCACGAGGAATATTAATGTAAGTTCTCTTAGAAGCAGGCAGAGTCGATGGAATCTTGATTATGGTTTTGCTTCATTGAATGAAATGTGTAGCCTGGAATGTGAACTCGCCAATTTGAAGCTGATGGAAACTAATAAGTGAATAGTATTAATAATAGCACTAGGATTCTAATTCAATAGCTAAACCCGCATTACATGGCTCACATTTCCTCATAATTGTTGCATACACGAGCCTTGATACTTCATTTGGATCATTATTTGAGCTAATTCAGATTATATAATATGGAAAGATCACCTCATTGAATGTTGTCTATGTGCATTTGTTAGTGGAGGTTCCTCCTTTGCTGTGACCTGTATTCTGCGTTGCTTTCGTTACTTCGCCATCTGTTAGTTTCTTTCTGCACACTAATGGGGATATTTCTGGTTGCAAGTGTAAAAAGAATTGAATCTTCCCGCAGTTGAATAAATTAGGTTGACTTAAACCAAATGTAGAAACTTTGAAATCCCAATTTTGAACAATGCACTGATTCAACAATAATTAATTTTATTCGACTGTTCAATATGCCATTTTTAGACTCCCTCTCCTTTCATGTAATTAATGTCAATGTTCTGAGTGGTTGTGCTTATGATTCTTTCTTCACCTGGCAGGTACTTATCTTCAGGTAATTTACGAGATGCTAATAATCTGCTGGATGAGATAAAGCAGCAGCTAGAATCAAAACAGCAGGATTTCCCCAAGTCAGATTTGATGCAGTTCATAGGTTATCTTTTACAAGTGTAAGTTTTTCTATAAACAAAAAAGTTTTAATATTTGTAAGTTCAATTTCATGGACATCCTCAGCAGATGAGGTGTGCCTCGACTGCCCATGGACGATACCTGCATATTATTGGGATAACCCTCTCTTTTTCTCGAGATTGAGGACCGAGAATGTTGAGCTTGAGACTGATGCGTTGAGAAGCTCCCCCTCACATGACTATTAAATGACCATTGAGAGATTTGCAATGCAGATTACAGAGAGATGCATTGCCTCTTTTCAATATGTTGAAAGCAAGTTACAGGCCGAGTATCGATAGAGATCCAGCATTCCATGAGGTATGCAGTCTAAATTGCCACTAAGATATCTCTCACTGATCATTAAAGGCTCAAAACTTCCGAACCTTCTAATTTCATGTGTGTTTCGACTGCTCATCAACTATCATCAACTCTTGCTTGCTTTGGCTTTAAACCTTAGATTCAGTGGAGCTTCTGACATTGAAAATTGTGGTTCAGTTTCTAGATCTAACAGCGGAGAGGTTCTACGGCGTTCAACGCAGAAATCCCTTGCAAGGGATGTTCGGAGATATATTTAAGGTGAGGCTTCATCGAAGTACTGAGATATTCGTGTGCCGTCCTACACAACTAATAAACCAATGTGGACGCTGAGCGAAATCTTGTTTGTTATGTGGAATCTTTCTCTTCATATTCAGATGATGGGAGGTGAATAGTCCTGCCTGCAACTTTGCGGTCTTTCCGATGAGACGCGCCATATCCAAGCCAGAGAATTCCCTATCAATTTTGTACGTTGTTGTTGAATTAGCATTTACTGCAAAAATTTGTTGGGAAGTTGTTGCAATATTCGGATGAAACTTCACAAAAATGGAGTTCTTTGCTCTTTGTTCTGGTAATTTGTTCTCCAAAGCAGCGTTGTCGCCGGAGCCCAGATGATGGGAGGACGAGCACTGCCTTGGTATGGCTTTTATAGTGTGAAATTGGATCGTGGCCACATAGACTTCATAAGTGTAGCTGTGAAACTCAACTGATTGAAACGCAATCTGAGCTCCTTACTCTTTTATCTGAGGCTCTCTGTCTCTTTAATATATACTTTTAAAGGTTTGAAACTGGAAGCGCTATCGCCCGGCTACACAAAATATTTCTCGTGATTGTCTGTGAACTAGGACTCTAAATTTAGGTCTATTTTCAATTCCATCCTGAGCTTTTTTAATCTCATAAAAGATCTTAAATTTTCACTTTAGTCTTAAATTTGCTCACACGTCCAAAATTCACCACTAATTTACTCAAAATTATCGACATTAGAACCGATTAGAAGTTTATTGTTAAAACTTATGTTTTCATCAACATCCTCGTTATGTAAGAAATAATAATATTGAAGAAGTAAGTGCCGATGCGCCAATAACTGCTTAACGTTGAAACAATTGTGCATCAAGAACTTCTTGATTGGAGAATAGATTGAGTTGATTGTTAAGCAAACAATTGTGCATCAAGAACTTCTTGATTGGAGAATAGATTGAGTTAATTCGATGATACTTGTTCTATCCTTTTATCCATATCTTTAAAATTAAGGATAATCTTATCCCCGTTTTACTGTAAATTTCGTTGAAAATTCTAATTTGAAATTATATGGCACATTTACTTCAAATTAACCTTTGTTTTGCAGAAAAACCCACTTCAAATCAAGTTTTTTTTTATCAAAAATCTCAAATCGGTATTCCTAACCTAAATCTAATGACGGAGTAAATGTGGTAAATGTATCGTGCTCTAATTTAGGATTTAGGGTTTTTTTAACTGTATAAACGAAATGAAAATAATAAAAAAAATGACGTCCACTACGACATGCCGTCTCTCTCGTCTTCTCTCCCACTGCGAATTGCTTTAAGCCACCGAAAAACCCTACTCTTTCCTAGCGGTTAGTCTCTCCAATGGCGAAGCTCTGAACTGAGAAGCGCGGAGCAGCTCGGAGATGAACCCCGCTCCGTCGCCGGCGCCACCTCTGTCGACCCCCGAGCTCCTCGACCTCGTCGCCACCGCCCTCACCTCCGAGAAATCCCAGCTGGAGGCCCTGATCCCCCACGCCCCGCACCTCACCCCGTCCCTCCTCCTCCCGATCTTCGCCTCCAAAACCCTAGCTCGCCGCCCCAACACCCTCCTCTCCTTCTTCAGATGGTGCCAGTCCCACAACCCTTCCCTCTCCCGGTCCCCGTCCCTCCTCCTCTCCCTCCTCCCGCCGCTCTTCGCGTACCGGAAGTTCCCCGACGCGAAGGGCCTCCTCGTCGCGTTCATCTCGTCCGACCGGCGGCACGACCTCCACGGCTTGATCCTCGCTCCCGACCAGGCCGTCCCCAGGCCGTCCAAGGACCTCCTGGACACTGCGATCGGGGCGTATGTCCAGTGCGGTCACCCGCACATGGCCGTGCAGATCTTCCACAAGATGAAGCGGTCGGGGATGCGGCCGAACCTGCTCACGTGCAACACCCTTCTGAATGCCTTGGTGAAGTACCCTTCTTTGCATTCGGTCCTGCTGGCTAGGGAGGTCTTTAGTGATGTCTTGAGGATTGGGGTGTCGCCGAACACGAGGACTTGTAATATTATGATTTATGGTTATTGTTTGGAGAACAAGATCGAGAAGGCATTGGAGTTTGTTAATAAAATGGTCGATGAGTTCGGGTGTGTGCCCGATAATGTGACGTATAATACGATATTGGATGCATTGTGCAAGAGAGGCAGGTTGAAAGAGGTGAGGGATCTGTTGCAGGATATGAAGGATAGGGGGTTGGTGCCGGACAGGAAAACCTTCAATATTTTGGTTAGTGGGTATTGCAAATTGGGTTGGCTGAAGGAGGCGGCTCAGGTGATAGACTCGATGATGCAGAACAACATGACTCCTGATGTTTGGACGTATAATAAGTTGATCAGCGGGTTGTGTAAGGAGGGTAAACTTGATCAGGCATTTAGGGTTAAGGATGATATGGAGAATTCTAATTTGTTGCCAGATGTGGTGACATATAACACTCTGATCGACGGGTGCTTCAAATGGAGCAGCAGCTCTGAGGCATTTAAGTTGCTAGAGGAAATGCAGGAGAAAGGTGTGAAGCTAAATGCAGTTACGCATAATATAATCATTAACTTGTATTGCAAGGAAAAGAAAATGGATGAAGCTAAGGACACCATGCTGAAAATGGAAGAAAATGGAATCTCTCCAGACTGTGTCACCTATAATACTTTGATAGATGGAAACTGTAAAGCAAATAACTTGGAAGAAGCGTTGAGGCTGATGCATGAGATGGGAAATAAAGATTTGAAAATGGATAGCTTTACTCTGAATACCGTTCTCCATGCTCTTTGCAGGGAGAAAAGGCTTGACAAGGCTTATGAATCGCTCTGTAGTGCCAGCAAGCGTGGTTATTTTGTTGACGAGGTTAGCTATGGTACCTTAATCACGGGTTATTTCGAGGATGAAAAGTCTGATAAAGCTTTGGAGTTATGGGATGAGATGAAGGAGAAGGGGATCACTCCTAGCATTATTACCTATAATTCTCTCATGGCAGGTCTCTGCCAGTTTGGAAAAACTGATGAAGCAATGAAGAAGCTGATTGAGCTTCTACAGAGCGGTTTAGTCCCTGATGAAACTACGTACAACACAATCTTAAATGGTTACTGTAGGGAAGGATATGTTGAGAAAGCATTTCAACTTCATAACAGGATGGTTGAAAATTCATTTAAGCCCGACGTCTTTACATGTAATATTCTACTTAGCGGTCTTTGCAAAGAAGGGATGCTAGAGAAGGCTCTCAGACTCTTCAGTGCGTGGAACTCAAAAGCAAAAGTTACAGATGTGGTTACCTATAACACACTGATATCAAGCTTGTGTAAAGAAGGTAGATTTGAGGAGGCGTTTGATCTTCTTGCAGAAATGGAAGTAAAGACAAAGGGGCCTGATTCTTATACGTATAATGCCATTCTCAGTGCTCTCACTGATGCTGGTAGAAGGAAGAAAGTGGAGGAGCTTATGTCTATGATGGTTGAAGCAGGGAAATTAACGGATTTCTCCATACAAGAGGAGCAGGCACAAAACGCTGCGATTAATGAACCTCCAGAGGAGCTTGATTCAAATTCTATTGCCTATTCAGAACAGATAATTGAGCTATGTTCTCAGAGTAAATATAAGGATGCTATGTTAGTTTTTGAAGATTCAAAACAGCAGGGTGTTGTCCTAAGCAAAATGGCCTACATCAGTTTGATGGTTGGGCTCATTAAAAGAAGAAAGAGCATCTCTAGGGTTGCAAGACAGTGATTATGTTTTCTCAGGGTGTTAAATTGATATTGGCAAAATGGGGGCAAAGCCGTCGGTGCTGTTTCTGTGACCTTGCACCAAAGGAGAACCTGCTTCGAGGTATAGTCACCCTCTCCCTCCTCTCCTGTTCTGTGTGGGCTCCCATGTCAAATTTTTTTGTGCTCAGCGATGCTCATAACTAGGAGCTAGGCTTGATTAGTTTCAATAAAACTGCTTTCTGGTAGAAAATCTTTGTATTAGAAATTTTTTTCACGGGAAACAATTTACATAACATTTTGTCAGTATTTGGTGCATATGCAAGATCTTTGGTTTTCTGATGTTACTCTGGTCGGTGAAAAGCACCTCTAAGTCTAAGGCCGCACCATGAATATTTGAATAACTGGAGATTTAGACTCTTTAATTTCTATTCCAGGAAAATGTTTGTGGTACTGTGTTAGGTTGCACTGCAATGCAAGCTTCAAGTTGTAGCTAACTGTTGAGAGTTAGGAGTTGCTGACAAACCTAGGTGAGTTATTGGTCATTACAATTACAATAAATTTGAAGCAACTCTTCCCATGCCTTTTTGACACTTTGTCTATTTACTTTAATTTCAGTGTAGCGCTGAAGACAAATACGGTGGCACTTTTTAAGCCTGATCGAAAGTGTTATTCTCCAATGAGGGTAAGTCAAAGTAAATCTCATCTCTGAAGAATATCAAATTGGGACATTACCTTGCTGCCAAGAAACTGTGGCGTTAGTTCTATATGTCTTTGACTGTCAAATGTAACAGGTCCATTGAAGGGATACATAAAGCTTCACTAGAGCTGGAGATGGAATTGCAGTTGGCTTAGTTTGTTTGAAGCCAAAGAGGACAATGAGGATTGTACTTGCTGTGGAAGTGGGCAAATGACTGAGTGGCATGCTGAGAATCAGGAATTTTCTAGTTTGGTTAATTCAGTAATTCAGTTCTGCTGTCAAAGGAAATAAAGAAGTGAGAGTCGGGTGCAAATTCTTTCATAAGAGTGCAGATTATTTAGTCTTGCGATTGGAGATATAAGTAGGTGAGTAGAAACGGCGAAGGAACTCATGAGCAGTAGCTTGAAAGCCATTAAAACCCTGAAGATGGGAAGGGGAAATTTAGCCTGTATATCGATGAGATTAATAGATAAATGCATAATGATTCATGCACCGCCCATTGTACATCTCACTGGTTCTTATGTTAATCATCGTTCCATCGGATTTTGATTTCACCTCGCTTTTGCAGCCGGAGATTACTAGTGAATGTGGAACTTTGACAGTTTATTCAGGTATATCTTCCTGTAGTAGTATTTATGTTAAGGAAAATAGAGCTATAAATTTCGCAACCTCCTACTATAACTATAAACGGAGATTAAAGCCTGGATCAGGGTTCTTTGCCTCATAGTCATTTGTAATTCTGTACTTTTGGGTACTATATACCTCTGCTTTGTGGTTGCATTCCGGAATGTGTGATAGACATGACTAGAAACGCATTTCATTCCATGGCTAATATGTACAGATTTTGTAACCTAATAGAGTAGATCTGCAGCCACGTTTTGAAGATCATTTTCTCGCAATCAATGCATTCTAGAAAGGTCGATTGTTTATCCCGAATTTGGGGAACAATTCGACTCTCTCAAAGTCCACACACGAGAATTAATCTAAGCCACAAAGGAGTGCTTGACACAGTTGCTCGATTCACACTGTCTCTGCACCGGAAGCATGCCGTGAATCTTCACTTTCAACCTTTGAGTAAACAATAATGTCGAATTAGCCGGGTTGTTATCATCGAATGACTTGCTGTCGGATTGGTCAGTAGAGACTGCAATGCAACAAAGCATTTCCGGTCATGATACTTACAGATCATTGAAGCTCGATTAACATAATCTTTTCAGGGTTGAAACATTTGCACCCGGGCATTAGAATACAATTGCAGAGCGAAAGAGGACACAGCCGATATAGTGGGGGAAGGTGGTCAAAACCGAATCAAAGCACCATCTGAACTCTTGACAAATGAAGACTTCGTCAAAGACCCACGACACCAACCCCATATATTGTAATGTCCTCATGCAATGTCCTAAAACATTTGTCTATCTAAAGTACTTCGGTAGATGCAAAAAGGTGAGGGTGTGTCCCAGACCGTTGTCGTCGTTCAGCTATTCTTCTTCTTGCTCGCCGAACCAAATTCAATGCAGCTGTTGAAAAACAGAGCACATGAATACAGCGAGATACCGCGGTTCCCCTGTCCTTACTCGACACGACTGCGCGTTCCTCATTAAAGTAGCGCGTCTTTGGTACAGACCAAATAGACTATTTAAACTCTTAATAATTAAGGGGTAATTCTACAGAACGGTCGTGGAATGAAAGCGACTCGGGTCGGGGCTTTTCCCTGGTATGAAATCGTGCAAAGATGATGGACTAAGCAGGTGCGGTCGTTCTCACACTAACTTGGAAGCTCTCTTCTGAAGCAGTTTGGTTCTTTGCAGGCAAGGAGAAGTGGCATCCAACCTTTGCCGCCTTGATTGGCACTGTTGTTGTGATGCAAAAGGGTGCATCCACTTTCCGTTTTTGAACATGAGACATGTCCCACTTTGCAGATAGAGTTTGCTGTGCACTTTCACGTAGGGTGAATTCTCGTCTTCTCTACTCGTACTCAGGATGATTTGCAGCCTCTTTTTGGGCATATAGAGATAGCAACTTTTCACATGAATTGCGCGGCGGCTTTTCGATTTAGAAGAAAAGCGGGGCTTAATTAGCGTAACGACGAGTTTATGGACGCTAAAGTCAAGCTCGCATATTCGATAAACGACGCATTTTTTTTCGTGATGCCAGCGCGCACGACATTGATGGGTCCGAGCATAAACTCGGTCGGCTAGTGGCGTACTTAACAAACACGGAGCGTTTTCATACGATACTATTAGTCAATCGAGGGATCAACAGTAACTTAACTTGCGGTAAGGATGGTTCATATGCATTGCATCAGTTCGTCCAGTCTTGCATCGATGGCTTGAAATCCCAAGAACGAAACGACGACGTCAAACCGTGCGGTCGACCCCGACGGAGACTGTCCAGTCAAGCGAGGACGCGTGGACCTTGTTTTTGCCCCCCCCTTTGATGGCGGACTTGGTCGGGCCGCACGCGCGTAGAACGTGCATGGATCGGTCATACGCCGTAGGCCTACGAAAAAAAATTTGGGATGAAAAATAGTTCCCTCGTTGAAATGATGCGATTACTTTTTTTAAAATCTTTTCTTTTTCAACAATGGCTAACTACGTTTAGATAGGGGAGCGTAGTGGAGAGCAGCGGTTAATAATGGCTTTCGCTTTTTTAAGTGTTGAATGAGGAAAAATAGCCCATATATTCATTTAAAATTAATTCGACTTATTGTCGCGATTTTGAGGTAAATCAGGCCGAGAGATAGACGGAGTGGATGAAAAATCATTGCATTTTGTCGCGTAAGGTTAGCCTTGGGAAAATTGTTCAAAAAGTCTTAAATTTATTGCATTTTTATCAATTCGGTCTCGAATATTTTAATTGTGCCAATTGAGTCTGTCCAGCTAATTTTGAACGGAAATTGATGACATGGGCGCCGGACGTTTTATGTGGCACACCATACGCTAATGTGGATAATTTTTAATATATTTTAAAAAATTACGGATTTTTTTATTGTTTTATTTTATTTTTTTCTTTTCTTCTCTTTTCCCTTTCTCTTCTTCTTTTTTTTCTTTTATCTTTTTCCCTCGGTCGGCCATTGCTGAACTCGTTGATGGCAGGCGAAGGTCGTTGGCCTCACGCAAGGGCAAACCAAGGGTCGACCTCACCTCGACTGGCAAACCCTCGCTTGATTTGGCGAAGGGTTGCCCTTTCCTGAAAACAGTGAAGGGAAAAATGATAAAAAATAAAAATTTTAAAAAGAAAAAGAAAAAGAAAAGCAGAGAAAAGGAAAATTAAAGAAGGAAAAGAGAAGAAAAAGAAAAAAGGGAAAAATTAAAATTTTGAAAAAAAAAATTAAAAACTATCCACGTCAACACCACCTAGCGTTTGTGTCCACGATTTCCGGCCAAAATTAACTTGATGGACTTAATTGGCAAAACGTAAAAAAGTTGATGATTAAATTGGTACAATTTAAAAGTTTCGGATTGAATTGAAAAAGCGCATTAACTTTAAAACTTTTTGGACAGTTTTCCATGCCGTCTTTGGAATACTTTTTGGATATGAGAAATATAGTGGTGGGCGATTTACATACTCATAATCCCCACCAAAAAACATTCAAGCGAGTCATTTAGGCTGCGCATGGCAATTATTTTGTGCCCAGAAATAGATTCTAGACAGAAATGATTCTTTTTTATTCTGTACTCGGAAACAATTTCTAACCATTTGAAGGTGTTTGATAACTGTCCAAAATTTCTGTTTTTAGAATAGAAAAAGAACAGAAATGTGCTTGGTAACTGTACAAAATTTCTTTTTATTAATAATATTTTGAATTTTTTAATATTTTTTTCTTTTTTTTTTCTTTCTTTGCCCTCCCTTCCTTGGCCACGGTCGGCCGCAGGCACCGGCAACCGGGCATAGGCTAGGGCCGACGAGGGCATCGTGGCCCTCGCCGTTGGCCTTGCCCTCTGTCGCCGGGGTGGCAACGGCGAGGCCGGCCTCGCTTTGGCTGGGCGAGACTCGACCTCACCGTTGCTAGGAGATCGGCCTCACCTTGGCTGGGCGAGGCCTCACCGTCGCGGCCGCGAGCCGCCTTCGATGGCCTTGGCCGGCGGGTGGCGGGGCCGAATAACAACAACAAACCAAAAAAGGAAGAAAACCAAGAAGATTCAGTTCCGAAAAAATTGTGCCAGAATCAAAAAGCTACTTTTTTTTTCTTCTTTATTATGTTCCAAAAATTGTGCCGGTACAAAAAATTTAACAAACGAATTTATGTTCCCAGATTGATTCTGGGAATAAAAAAAATAGAATCGGTTACTATTTGGCAAGTCGCCAAACGCACCCTTGCAAGCTAATAATAAAACATAAACGAAAGCCAACGCGTAGTTGGATCCATCCGCAAAAAGATTTCCAATTTTCAAAGCCCCCGTCACCGATTAATTAGGGATTCCTGCCATTTACATCAAACCAAGGTCATAAGCATGGCGCACATGATCGTTGAAAAACACCCTCTTCTTTTTCTCCCCCCGCGCACGACGTACTCCCCCATACAATGGAAGCTTCGAATGTTCAATTTAGAAAGGGATTAGTGGAAATCTACCAATAGAGGCATTGATTGGGTCGTAATGTCTATATGGTTATCTTGGAATGTTGCAATAGAACGAGTCAAGTGCCTCCTTTCTTCTGCTGAGGGTCTACCAAGTCTTGCCATATTGCTTATTGACTCCGAACGAAAGAGACAACACTCCAAGTTGCATGTATGCCTTTTCGCTGAGCCGAATTGGGAATAGTCACTTTGACGTGTGAAATGGAGAAAAGAGAGGGCAAAAGGCCAATTTGGAAATTCACGTCCCACGCCAAATTGAAATTCCAGTTCGCAGCACATGCGCCAAGATGAGGAGGAAGGAGAAAGAAAAGATTGGATAGGCGTACTTGCAGGGGGGGAAGACAGAGAGAGGATTTGCAAAGGTACGAAAGAACGGAAATAATAATCGGTCAAGACGTTAAAAGGGATTTCGATCTCCAGAGCTAGAAGACATCACGTGTTCGAACCCTTCCAATTGGCGTGCGGATCACTCCGAGCCGAGGCCATTTGCAGATATGGACTAAACCGATTCCCGAACCCTCACCGGATGTTCTGCGGCGGCCTTCAACTAGCCGAGCCTCCACGCTCGTGCCCTCGGATAATGAAAACATAAAAATGGGAGTAAGGGCTGTTGCTCCCCGCCTCCATACATGCTCAAAATTTGATGTGTAAACAATTTCCTTTTGGCCCTTCACCTAGGACAGCCCATGGTACGTAATCGACACGTAATTAAACAACCATTGAAATCCCAGAATCCTCGTCACCCAATTTTTCATTGTAGGGTCGTTGGACTTTGCGCGATGTCCTTGTCAATTAACGACTTCGTATCTTCGAATTTTTCTTTTCCTTTTTCTAGACGTGATGTCTAATTTAAGCCGAAGGACTTTGTACCCGCCGAGTGGGATTCGTGTCCACTCGGCACCACTTAGGAAACCATCATCTTCAATCGAAGAAAACGAAAGAGCAAAGTCTACTCGAACGTGTACAAACTGCAATCGCGAAATCGACACTCTAACCAAACAATCATCGAGAATAAAGCTCCGTCGGTTTCACGCGAAACCAATGACTCGAAGGAATTCTTTTTTTAAAATAACCGCTCGTATCGCTCGAGATTATCGATCAATGAAAAATGTTTCGATCGTCTTGTTCTCGTGAACGACGAAAATATTCTCTCTTCGTTCATTTTTGCAAACCATGTACAAGCCGTCATTTTTCTTCAGGAAAGTATTTTCCGAAAAATATCGGTCATTTTTGCAAACCACACAAGCTGTCATTTTTCTGGGGAAAATATTTTCCCGAAGAATATGCAATATCTATCGTACACGATCGAGAAATCGAGAGCAGTACGACACGGATTCGATTAGCGCGACTAACGAAAAAGTCGGACAAATCGACAGGGTGGGGTTTTGTGGCTAGGAGCTTGAAATTTCGTGGCAGGAAAGAGCGGTGCGTTAGAAAAAGGCCGCGACTCTTGACCTTGGGGCCAATTTCAGAGGTGATGCAAGCGGCGAAAAGGGTTGATGGTGGCTTGAAATCTACGCTCAATTGCGACGGACTTCATTTCGTGGTTGAAGGGCCAACCTTCTTGCGAAGGAAGAATGTTTCCGCCGGAGTTAATGATACGTGCGTCAAATTTCTGGCTAAAAAGTCCGTATGTTTTTTCGGCACGGAATGAATAGTCGCATCCGGTGGTCCCGGTGAATTTCGCGAGAGAACTATCGAAAGAAAGTCCTTAATTTATGGCGCTCGCGATAATTCGGTCCTAAACCTTTTAATTGCGCCGATCGAGCCGTTAACATCTTCACATTTTGCTAATTGGAATATAGGAAAAATTAAGGAAAAGAAAAGAAAAACGAAAAAATGTAAAAGAAATTATTAAAAAAGTCCGCGTCAGCGCCAGCTGTACTACGTAGGACGACCGACGTCCACGTCAGCGGATTCCGGCCAAATTGATGGAATGGACTCAATTGGCAAAACGTGAAAAAGTTTAAGACTTAAATTGATACGAGTACAGTAAGTTTGAGACTTTTTTGGTAATTTGCCTTAATTTTGTTGATGATAAATATTATTTTGTGCGGCATATCTTCGTGGCTAAAAGGGGTGAGACTTTGCTGCAAATCGTCGCAAAAAAGTCCTTTGCAAATTGGGATTTCATATTTTGGATTCCATTTCCAAATCTAGGCATCTTAACTTTATATTCGGTTTGTTAAAAAAAAACTTTATATTTGCAGCTATTTAAACCAATCATAAATTGAGCAAATGAAAAATCAAACGTCACATCCCTAAATGTTGCAATGCATGAGAAAGTGGTTCAGCTGCCCCGCTCAATATTAAGGGAAAGAAAAAAGAAAAACCAAGATCAGAGTGGTCCAAGCTCCTTGACGATAAGGGTGATTGGTTCTCGATCCGGTTCGATTCGGTCCAATGAAACCGGTTGCTTAAGATTTAGTTCACATTTTACTAATTTTTGTCAATGAAGTTCACTTGGAATTTAGTTCACATTTTATAAATTTTTTTGAAGAAATAAAAAAGCATATGTAGCCGATCCGGATCGGGAGCTAGATCACCCGGATACCGGTTCGACTTTGTGGAACCAGGAACCGGATCGATACTCTCGGGAACCGAACCGAACCGATCGGTTCTGTCCTATCCGGGCAGTTTTCGATTTGGGCGGTCCGTTTTGCACACCCACGATCTACCAAAATAAATAAAATCAAGCAAAACGAAAACAAAAATCGAAATCAAGCCGCCATATATATGGCGGTGCAGCCTCCTCAACAATCAACCAAAACAATCAAAAGAGCACAAGCACCTGCAAAAAAAAATAATAATAATAAATAAAACCGAACCATCAACACAACATACTGTATTTTGCAAGAATATTTGACCCGAGAACGGTGAGCACATAGCCCCCCCCGGACCGAACGACGAATGTCCAAGGGCCTTAAATCCTACACCGTTCGCGCGAAATTTCACGAAATTTCACGGCACTACCGTCGATTGTTCAATGATTAGATGTGCCCGAGGAACCCTTGCTCCGACACCACGCGAGGCTTCGCGAGATCACCACCGACTCTTCCAGAAACTTAAACCGTCGGACGACGGCGTCACGCCCGATATTAAGATAATTCTAACATTCTCATTTGCCGCCACGGTATCCCTTCTCCTTTTTGACACACTTCTTCTCTCCTCCCGGGGGGCGGGGTGGGGGCGGGCCGTCTCGACGACTTCTTCATCGTGTGCGTCGGAACGGAAAATTTTTCCTTTTCATTTATCGAGAGGAAGACTAATCCTGAGCTCCTCGTCGGTCCACACCGATGACGTCAGCGCCCCGGGGCCGCTGACGCAAGCGGCACCCCCCGTCCCCATTTTCTCCGTCCCCTATAAATGGCGATATTTGCGGCCCCCGCTTTTACCTGCAACTTCCTCCCTCCCTCCCCCACCCGAAGCCCTTCGAAGATGGAGAAGACCGCACCTCCGCCCGTCGCGATCCCTTCCTCCCCCTTCCTCCCGCACTCCCCCGCATACTCACACCCCCCGCCGTCGCCGCCGCTGCCGCCCCAGTTCTGCCCGGCGACCCCTCCTCCCCCGGCGGCGGCGCCTCACGACAGCGGCGGGTGCCCGCCGTCCCCCCCTCCTGCCGCCGCTGCTGCGGCGTCGGCGGCGGCGGCGGCGGGGGTCCTCAGCCCCTGCGCCGCGTGCAAGATCCTGCGGCGGAGGTGCGCCGCCGACAAGTGCGTCCTGGCGCCGTACTTCCCGCCGACGGAGCCGTACAAGTTCACCATCGCCCACCGGGTCTTCGGGGCCGCCAACATCATCAAGCTCTTGCAGGTACTTACTACTTACTCCCACTCCCCGCCCTCGTACTTGATGGGGAAATCCCAAGTCCGCCGGCGTGAACTCGGCGGTCAAATGAATGCGCTTCTGGTTCGTGACCGCAAAAGCAAAAAGGCGCGAGCGCGCGGCTGTTCGCTCGCGCTCCTTTTTAGGCTGTTCGCTCTTCCTTCTTTTTCGTCGTCTTCTTCTATCTTTAGCTCGCGCTTTGGAAAAAGCGCGCCGCTTAACTTTGATCATAAAGAGATCGACAGTGCTTTTGAAGCCTGTTCAGATGCATCGTCTACCGAGCGTTTCGAGCGAGAAAGTTTTCGCTTTTCGACGCTCCATCGTGAAGCGTCGTGCATCACAAGCGAAGTTTTGATGTATCGAAGCTCGCGTCATGTTTTTCTCCGTTCAAAATCCTTTTGTATCGTGCCGAAAAGCAAAGGAAAAAAATAAAAAAAATAAACCCTTTTTGATCCGCGCGATGTTCGAACAATTTATGTTTAATTAACGTGGTCGTCCGTTCGAAGGAAAATTATTTTCCGACTTTCGGGTGTTTGGATACCGGAAAACTAATCGATTTACCAAAAAGCCTTTTTTTTATGGACTAAAATGACGAGTTTAAATTTGACATTAAACGAATGAAAACCAACCGTTTTCCTTAAAAGTGATTTTCGTCTATAAATGTAGGCAAATTTCGCCCCTTTTTGTTTTATTTCAATGTGTATTTATTTTCGGGCTTAATTCGACATTAGGGCACATAGTGATTCATACAACACTGTCAAAGCGGTTTGACCATATACCGGATTCAGGACGTGAAGGGTTAATTTGGTCCGCCAGATTTCCCATCAATTGGGGGTTACTGTATTAATTAGGCAGTTGTGGACCATGACTAGTGCTTTTCCTTGACTTTAGTTTTTTTTTCGGGCTCAGATCAAGTGCTGTCGATCCTATCGTTTCTGTCAACCTCGGCTTGGCTATTGATGATCAAGTTTCTGATTATTCAGCTTTAATCTGAAGCTCATATCACCTGTGTAGCTGGTTGAGTCGCAACTCATGCATACATTTGCCACATTGCATTAATCTTTGGTTGTATCTCGGAGTTAGTCAAATGTTCGTGGCTCGATATTCGATAACAAGCCCCGTGGGGGCCGTGAATTTTATCAGGAGCTCCCGGAGTCCCGACGGACCGACGCGGTGAGCAGCATGGTCTACGAGGCGAGCGCGCGGATCCGAGACCCGGTGTACGGCTGCACGGGCGCGATCTCTCAGCTCCAGAAGCAAGTCGTGGAGCTCCAGGCGCAGCTCGCCAAGGCGCAAGCCGAGATCGCGAACGTGCAATGCCAGAACGCCAACTTGCTCACCCTCATCTGCATGGAGGTGTCTCAAATCCAAGACCAGCCCGTTTTCCAGCAGCAATGCCCCGCGGTGGACGCGAGCTGCTTCCTGGACGAGACCAGCCTCGCCTCTTCTTGGGAACCGCTTTGGACATGAGAAGGAACAGCAGCTCCAATGGCGTTCGACCTTCATGTTGGGGTTTCGAGGAAGAAAAGACGGACACGAGGAGGGGAGACAGGAATTGTCAATAAAGAGAGATTAGTTAATGTTAGATACGTGATAGTCAAACTGAGGGTCTTGGCCCAAATTCAGAAAAAAAAAAAAAGTTGATGTGATGCATGCGAACCTTTTGGATTGCTGATACAGAAGTGTTCACAGGGAAAGAAACGGATGACAGAGAAAAATGGCGGGGAGATCTCTGAATCACTTTCCTTTGGACTATCATAACCTTGTCCAATCAAATACTATATATTATAGCTTTATGTGACCTAATTTATCTATGATCAGTCGTCAAACTTTATGACTACTTTTGTGAGGATTTGACCGATAAGCTATCCTTTTCTCTCCTATAATTTATATATAGGAAGCATGGTCTCAACTGGAGTAGTAGCTAGCTGATGCCAAGGTTTCGTCCTCATGATTAGACTAATGATTATTCTTTAAAAGTCCCAAAACAAAAATATACATGTTGCACCACTACCCACTGATCATCGTCATTTTGCTATGTTCAATCAGACACGACAAGTAACGGCTCGTGACGGTACTCCTTGCAAACCCATGCAATGAACTTACGTTACTACGATGCAAGTATTGAGCGATGCGAACTCGAGTTATTGATGTTATAAATCTGCGATGAAAAGCCCTATACTTCATGGAGAGAGATCGTGAAGAATAGTAGCAAGCCCTTAACATGTAACTAGAACCAACGAGCCGTATCATGGTTGGACAGATTTGATTCGAATGCTCTTTCGTAATTAGCTATTGGTTTTCCGAACTCTCATTTACGACACTCTGCGTTATGAACATGCTATTTAGGATCTGAAACGAGAGAGTAGTACATGGTGATGCAGGTGGAGGGTGATGAATCCTCCAAATCTGAAGGTCAACTCAACTGGGAGGGTCGCGAAAAACTTTAGAGAGAACAAAAATAAAAGCGAGCCAGTCGTTAATATATCAGAGGGATTTGACAATGGGAAAAGTGCAGGATCCAGTGAAGAAACCGTGTTGAGAAAAAGCAATGAGTAAGGGCGGCCCAGCGTGATGACGACGAGCAGCAGCCAACAGCCGATGCCCTTTGCATGCATTCCCACTTTCAGCCCAACAGGAACCTCTTATTCTGATCGCTCAGGGAAGACCGGCGCCCGATGTTTCTACGGTTCTCGAAGCCTTTTCACGATGTCAGTTTGCATTTTATAATGACGTCCTTGTTCCTTCCGAATCTGGATTTGGTGTTTCGTGTGAATCTAGGGTGTGAAAAGAAGAACAGAGATGTCCTACCGCGTGCGGGTTTAATTGCTGTATGGTGCACGGTGACGTGCGGCACATCTCACTGTGATACAATGCGCGCCCACTGCCATTTTGCTAGGAGAAAGCAAGCTAAGTGTTAGTGCTTTCAAACCCTAATGCCCGTATAGGTAGATATACATCCGTACATATGTGCTTAGATGCTCTACCTGCCCAAAGCAAATCAAGAAAGATAGAGCTTTGCTTGTGTCGGCAACCGTAGATGACGATAGGTTTTGCATTTTACATCTAAACACCGTCTTTCCTGCACAAAAATTCAATAAAATTGAGTATATGAAATTCGACGTGTGTCGATGAGAGAATTGTTAAAAAATCCCATTTATAAATAAATGAAAACCTGTAAATGGTTAAAGAAAGAGAGTATTAGAACTCGAGATTTACGGCTCCGAGGACTCGGTTTTATAGTATATATCTTAACCTAAGTTCCATCTTCTTCCATGATTCCACCCAAATGCTTTGAGCAACCAATAAGTTAACTTGAAGTTGAAACTATACTTCACAAAAGGTACGTATAAGACAAAGTCGAAGCACTGTAGTTCACCAAACAAAAGCTGGAAGTATTACTTGAAAGGTCAAATGCAGAACCATGTTTTTCGCTGTATAATTCCAAACTGTCATTCTATCTGTCGTTGGTGCGGTCTTCCTCTATGTTTTCACCGAAGAATAGTGGCAGCGGCGCGAGTTCCTAGTCATGTATGTATCCATGGATGGACCGTCACCAAAGTAGTAAGTCCACTTCCCGTCACAAAGGGGCATCTACAGTGACGAAAGTGCTCTGATTGGACGACTTTTTGTGCCCATTTTTTCCATATTATTTAAGCTTGAGCCATCAAATTGGTCTTCCGAACGTGAAATGAACCTTATTCCCTCGAGACTAGCTAGGCCGAGCAGTATCTATCAACAACCGACACGTCTACATTTAGTGACACCCAAAAAGATGAAAAGGCACGACGTCGATTTTTTCCCCACCAGTTATTACGATAATATTAGGATAATATATGGTACGTCGTCACTTAATCCGAATAATTAATTATATGAGTCCCATGTGAACCTAATTATGGGCTAATTTGGAGCGTGAGAATCGCATTCTCGTCAGCGTCCGCCACTTCCCAACGGCTGGAGAGACTCTGGACCTCATTCTTGTGTCCCTCATACGCTGTACCAACGTTTTGCAAGGTTAAGAAAAGATCGACCCTCCCCTACCATCTTCTACAAGCCATGGAGACCGTTGCTTCGTTCTTCTTCGCTGTTCACAATGCTTGTTAGCAATATTATAATGCTTACCTTTGACTCTCCCTATCTCTTACGCATATACCTGCATCGATTGATTCTAATTGGTATAATGTTCATCTCATCACCCTTATAGCCTATAAATAAGCTCGTGTACTCTTTATTATGACACACGTCGCAATATACAGAAATTTCACAAGCCTCTCTTCTGCATTATTTCTTATATGTGTCGATGCATTTTGCACGACTAGCTTAAACAAATTCGTCCGTCGTCATATAGTCCGCATTTTCTATCTGTCTCGTGTCGGTTGCGTTCCGAATGCTGCCTCCTGTGGCATCGGGGTCACGATGGGGATGTGATGCCTCTGATGTATCTTTGATCTCCCACGACACCCGATGTCTCGGTCCTCGTAGATAAGTCTGCGCGACCAGCCTCCGACAAGCACTGACATGTTCTAAGGTCTTGTGAGCGCGTATGAGCTGCGAGCATTGCGAAAAGGCAATATCAGGTTGACGATGGAGATAACATGGGTGGTTGACTGAGAATTCCCACGTCTAAGGTCATTGTCCATGTGCGTGTACATTGAATTACGCAAAATCACGCCTTTAATTTGCCATTTGCAACCGAAGTCGTGCAGATGATGCCCCTTCTCTAAGGGAAGAGCAACATGATAGAATTCGTTAACAAACCCCACACAAGAACTTCAGCTGGAGGTCTCGTGGCTCAAAATAGAAATTATTGTTTCAATAAACAGAATACACAATGAGATGAGGCGAGGGACCAAATGAGAAATGACTGGTAAAGATGTATTCAATTAGGCCAAGGTTGATTTGGGTAGAGCGATTTTTCTCTGAAAATATTTCTTATAAGGGAAAAGTGCACTCACTACAAAAAAACACGTTTTTTCCGACAAAATTTCCAACGAAAAATTTCGGAAAATTCGTTGGAAAACGAATTTCCAACGAAAAAAAATTCGTTGGTAATAACTCGTCGCAAATTTTTCCAACGAAAAATTTCAATTTTCGTTGGAAATTTGCAACGAATTTTTTTTCGTTGAAAAATTCGTTGGAAAACTCGTGACTAAATACGTTGGAAACGAATTTTTTTTCCAACGAATTTTTTTTCGTTGGAAACTACAAATTTTTTTTTGGTCAAAAAATTATGGAATTTTTTTTTCCATCGAATTTTTTTTTTGGTTGAAAAATAGCCCTCGCCGCCGGCGAGGGCCGAGCTCGTCGCCGGCGAGGGCCGAGCTCGTCGCCGGCGAGGGCCGAGCTCGTCGCCGGCGAGGGCCGAGCTCGCCCAGATCTGGCCGAGCTCGAGCTCGCCGGCCATGGCGAGCTCGGCCCTCGCCATGGCCGGCGAGGGCAAGCCTCGTCGTCGGCGAGGGCCGAGCTCGCCCAGATCTAGGCGAGCTCGAGCTCGCCGGCCATGGCGAGCTCGGCCCTCGCCATGGCCGGCGAGGCTGTTGCGCCGAAGAACAAGAAGATGAAGAAGAAGTAGCAGCAGCAGCAGGGGCGGGAGCAGGCTTCGGGACTGCCGCCCGTCAAGTCCGTCGTCGTCTCCTAGCCTCGCCGGCCATGGCGAGGGCCGAGCTCGCCATGGCCGGCGAGCTCGGCCCTCGTGGCTCGGCCCTCGCCGGCGACGAGGCTTGGTGGCGTCGGGGGCGTCGGGGGCTTGGTGTCCATGGCGCGCCGGAGCCGGAGGAGGAGGGGGGGCCGGCGGGGGAGGAGGCGGAGGGGGAGGCGGAGGGAGAAGGCGGAGGGGGAGACAGAGGGAGAAGGCGAAGGAGAGAGAGAGAGAGAGAGAGAGAATGAATGTGGAAATTAATAACGAGCGGGAAAGTAGCGTAGGAAAATTGAAATTCGTTGGAAATTTCCAACGAATTTTCCAACGAAAATTGTACACGCTGAAATAATAGTCCGGAAAATTGAAATTCGTTGGAAATTTCGTTGGAAATTTCCAACGAAATTTCCAACGAATATAAAAAATGCCGAACAATACCGGGTTTTTTGTAATTCGTTGGAAAATTCGTTAAAAATTTCCAACAAAAAAAAATTCGTTGGAAATTTCTAACGAATTTTCCAACAAAAATTGTACACATTGAAATAATTGCCCGGAAAATTGAAATTCGTTGGAAAATTCGTTGGAAATTTCCAACGAATTTTCCAACGAAAATTGTACACAGTGAAATAATTGCCCGGAAAAATGAAATTCGTTGGAAATTTCCAACGAAAAAATTTTCGTCGCAAATTTCGTTGGAAATTTCCAACGAAAAAAAATTCGTTGGCAATTTCCAACGAATTTTGCGACGAAAATTTTTCGTTGGAAATTTCCAACGAATTTTCCAACGAAAATTTTTTCGTTGGAAATTTCCAACGAATTTTGCGACGAAAATTTTTTCGTTGGAAATTTCCAACAAATTTTACTTTTCGTTGGAAAATTTGTCGCAAATTTGCAACGAAAATTTTTTCGTTGCAAATTTTCGTGGCAAAAATCCCATTTTTTTGTAGTGACTGGATATCTTAAAACTTGTAATGAAAATGCAATTGAGTCGTAAATCTTTCATAAAGTACAATCAAATTCTAAAATTTGTCAAGTGGGTGCAATTCAGGTCTTAAAATTTGGATTTAATTGCACCGACTTGTTGTAAGACTTGATTGCACTTTTTAAAAAGTTTTAGAACTTAATTGCATTTTTGTGATTAGTTTTAAGATTCGATTGCACTTTCGTGATAAATTTTAGGACTTTTAGTACACTTACCCCTTGTTAAATCCTAACAAAACCACTCTAAAAACCTCTTAGCACGTTCATGTGACATTTCCTGTCGGTTGAAATACGAGATGGTCGTGAACATGCACACCCGTCTCCATCAGGAGCATGTGGGGCTTAGCGATGCAACCACGCTGGAAACCAAAAAACATGCCGATCATCAGTACGCATATGCAATTCAATCTCGACATGTACGTAGTTTCGACGAGCGAAAGCTCCACTGTTGACCCACCCTCGACTCTTCTCGAGCTGTTCTAGGTAAGTCTTTTCCGTAGCCAAATTGCTTTGCGTCTTGTTTGTTCTCACGTTTTTCTCGACAACGTCCACCATCAAGAGTGCCTCGTTTCCACGTTTGTCTTTGTAAGAGAGAGAGAGAGAGAGAGAGAGAGAGAGAGAGAGAGAGACTTTCGTCTAAGAACTGGTCACCTATACACTATACATATGCTTGTGATGTGTGGAATTGGGAAGTTTGATTATCAGAGAGTGTTCTGAATTGTACCCCAGCGAGTAAGTCGATTCTTCTTTCTTTAGAAGTAATTGCCAAGCCCCCTTTTGCTTTTTGCTTAAGATTAGTGTGAAAATGATTCGATTCGCTTTCCCGAATTACATGCCGATTCTTTGTTACCATAAAATGATATAATATATAGTTGGAAAGCATTTTTGGTGGGGCATGGATTACAGAGAAATTAGAGCGTGTGCCAAGGGGTGAAGAACAGTTTCTTAATTACGAGTTAAAAAGCACGTTCTTAGCTGTAAAAAAAACTTAACGCGAAGGAGTGACCTAACAAGTTTGCGAGTACGTGATTGATTGACCTTCGGATGGGTCGTCTTCACTAAGCCACCAAAATGATTGGCTGTATATATCAAAGTTAATTGGCTCGACTTCGTTAAGAAAAGTCCAGCCGACGCTTCTTTACGTCCTAAACTTCCACAAAGTCAACTGAGCAAATTTGCCTATTCGCTTGTTATCTACTCCATATTCCAATTCGTGTCTCGTTCTGGCTTTCATGGGTTTTGGACGTACGCGCACGTGTTTCTTGCAACGGATGCTGAGAAAGTCTATACCTAATATCGAAGAATTATGTGCACACGGGAGGAAAAAAACAGATAAAATTCAAAAGAAGGAAGGTGCAAAGTACATAACACTATAATAGCATAGCAGGAATTCGAATTATTGCCAGCATTTTGTGTTGTCGCATTCTTGGAGACCAATTAATGTCATTACTAAGCTCAGTAAGATGGGAAAGAACAATGTGAAGCTACATTATTTGACTTTTTGAATATCGCGTCACGCGATAAGCCATCTGATGACGCGAAGCGGCTACAATCGAGTCTTGACTCCGGGGGTTGCCCGTGATCCAAAGTCGAATTTCTAGGGGCCGTCGGTAGCTTCCGACCCGAGAGCGCCGGATCGAAGTTAGGGGGAAAGGGTCGCGACCGACGCTCCGACATCGAGAGCTGTCTCGACCGTAACGATACGGACATTTCTTTTTGGTAATCGAGAGAAGACGAGTATCCAACGGTGCCGTTCTCGACACAACGGGCGAACGATTTCGTCGACGGAAAGTAAGGGCAAAGACGGATTAGCTCCGAAATGGAGACGTGGGTTATCCCCGCGGTACCCATCGGCCCGTAACGGCCCGGAGCGGCCCGAACATCATTCGGCCCAATGGGCCTTGGTTCTGTCCTCAGGGCCCAAAGTCACAGTTTGGGCCCATTATCACTTCCTCACGGAGCGCAACCCAAAAAATTAAATGAAAAAAAAAAAACGACGGGGGTAGGGAGAGAGAGAGAGAGAAAGAGAGAGAACAGCCACCTGCAAGGGAAGAGGAGAGAGAGGAGAAGGAAATCCATAAAATCCTCCGCCATCGAAAGCCTGCGAAACCCTAGGGGAGAGAGAGGGGAAGGGAAAGATGAGCGGCACGGCGAAGAAGGCGACGGACGTGGCGTTCAAGGCGTCGAGGAACATCGACTGGGACGGCATGGCGAAGCTCCTCGTCTCCGACGAGGCCCGCAAGGAGTTCGCCAACCTCCGCCGCGCGTTCAACGAGGTCAACTCCCAGCTCCAGACCAAGTTCAGCCAGGTACTCCCGATTCCCGCCTGCCCTTCTTCCGTAGATTGGCGATCGTCGGGGCGGCGCGCGGCGCGTCTTTTCGGATCAGTAGATCTTCGGAGCTTTCGATTATCTGTGCCAGGGCTGCGATTCGCTGTTCGGTTCGATCCGATTCGGAAGGGAATGCCGTTTTCTCAAGCTGGTGGACTGTGATGATTTACCTCCTTCCGGCATATCATTTCGATATGCTTCTGCTGAAATATGGATTCGGTTGCCTCTTATCTGCTTTAGGAGTGCCGGGCATGAGCTGATGTTCTGGTCCGTTTGTACATTTCCGCTGTTATGGGCAATATGAGCTGCCTCTTTTGCGGAAATGTGGTTATTGTAAGGACGAACTCATCGTTTCTGCTCGTCGTAGCATGCGACGGACGGCATCGCCTGTTTCGTTTCCTTGAATTTGTTGGCCGGAAGTGTAGCGGCAATGGTGATTGAAGCGATAGCATTAGCCATGGGTGGCGGTGGTACTCATGGTGCTTGGCCTTATTGCTTTTTAGCTGATCCTTTATCTGTCTTTTTCCCTACTCTTTTGCTTGCAGGAACCTGAACCCATTGACTGGGAATATTATAGAAAAGGAATTGGGCCTCGCTTGGTGGATATGTACAAAGAGGCTTATGACAGTAAGTTGCCCCGACTCCTGCTGAACTGATCAACGCACTTGTTCTCTCGGATGCGATGCATTTTTGTAGGATGGACAGACGAAAAGAGATGCTCAGCTCACTATTTTTGGTTTGATTATCTGATTGTTTGCCTGTAACTTAAGGTATTCGCTTGTGCTAAGTGCGATTTCACTTATTTCTGTGTTGTAATTTCTCTGAGTATCACCACTGATGCATTGCCAAGAGAATCATCTGAAATGAAGGCAATTAGGCATGTGGATTTGATTGAGCGAATTATTTTGAGGAATTCAGTTAGAGTTGTTCTGCATGTAAGTGGCCAGCTAAGTAGCATTCCATAAATTACATGATGAGCTTGATGGAAATGGTTTTGCTTTGGTGAAAATAAAATATAAGGTCCAGATTGGACATAGTGAGAAGAATTTCTGGACAAAGAGGCATGGTGTATCCTAAAGATTGACCTAAATTTGGAGAACAAACAGCCCTTGGTTACTTTTGACTGCAAATTACGCAGATTGCTGCTGGAGTCTTCTTCTGCTCTTGGACATATGTTTGCTCTGAAAGTGCAATACTGATAATTTGGTGGAACATTTCCATGTTTTCTTTCTGAATTCTCTGAGCAAATTAGGCAATGTGAGGCATTTTTAAGAGTTTATAATCTCACAGCATTTCATTTGCAGGCATAGAGATCCCCAAGTTCGTGGACACAGTCACCCCTCAATACAAGCCAAAGTTTGATGCGCTGGTGAGTGTTAAAGCTGGTCCTGACTTTTTAAGTACTTATCAAAAACCAAATCCCTCCACTATATCTCTTGTCTATGCCTGTTTCAGTTGGTGGAACTGAAAGAGGCAGAGCAGATGTCCCTCAAGGAGTCTGAGCGACTGGAAAAGGAAATCGCAGATGTGCAAGAGTTGAAGGTAGCAGATCACCCTTTGTTATTATGTTCCCGCTAGTGAGATAAGGAAATAAATCACTTGCAATTTCTAAGTGCTCTCTGACACTGTAATTATTCAACAGAAAAAGATCAGCACCATGACTGCAGATGAATACTTTGAAAAGCATCCTGAGCTGAAGAAGAAGTTTGATGATGAGATCCGCAATGACTACTGGGGATATTGATGAAAAAATGAGCAGATCAATGCCGGTTCCTTACAGGTTGGCCAGAGTTATTGAAGATTGTGTTCTGCCTGTTTGATTTAAAATAAAATTGAGAGAACTCTTTTCTTCTGTATCTTCTTGCTTTGGGTTTGAGGAATTATGACCTCGCGCTGACTTCAATGCTGGAAAAACTTGAGTCTTCATGTGAAGCAATAGATGTCCGTTTTCCGCAATAATAGCCACTCCTTTTTGCTGTGAAAATGGCAGTATACCAGGCAGTATCATTCCTTAAACTATTTCTATCCACAGTTAGTGGAGTCAAGGCTTTAAGTTTAGAGTATGGCCTGCATTTTTCCTTTCATTCGTAGTTTGACACTACTGTAATGCCTGATTCTTCTTGTACTACTTGAATATGCTAACCAATGGCTTTTGCCATGGTGGATCTGCCGTGAACTTTCCATTAAAATAGGCGCATGAGGTGAAACTTTTTCGGTAATAGTGGATGAGGTGATGGGTTGTGAAAAAATATGAACAATGATTCAAAATGCTGTCACCATAGTTAAGCCGGGGAAGAACCATTGTGTGCTTACAAGTATGGACTGAGATGGCAGCAGATGATGTTGGATGCATCTTCTCTGCATCGTTTTATTGCTGGCAAGGTTGGATATGATGCTAATACATAATATTGGGGCGCACCGAGACGGTCATGTTGGTTGCGTGAGTTGTTCAATCGAGACATCCCTAAATGGTGAAAACCCCAGAATTTCACCTTCAAGATTCTTGTATACATACGTCAACCCGTATTGACCTTTGTTTGGCTCCCACTTGATCAATCACCAAGAGGGTGAAGTACCAAGCAGCAGAGTTCGACTTCGAACGGCTCTTCCCAAGCGTAGCCATTTCTATCCTCCACGAAGACAATTCCCCTAAGCCCCATCCAAAGACTGGTATGGGTCGCCTATTGGACCTTATGAAGCAACTCGATTTCTCTTTTCTAAGTGGAATCGTAGATATATCGTCCCACTGCCATCTGTATTAGGTAGAACAATCTTGAATTAAGCAGGTTGTCAAAACAATTTGGTTGAATTGACGAACAGCCTAAGTAAGACTTTTAAGTAGAACAACCTCGTTAAAAGGCTCTACATGGAGATATAGAGGCAGAGGGAGGGAGGAGAACACGAGAAGCAACCATCACCCGAAGCAATCCCATTTAAAGGTCCAGGTCTCTGACTTTCGAATTGCGCAGATTGCTCTAATACATCATCCAACTGAGATTACGAAGAATCAGACAGGCTTTATCTGAGCCTAAACGAGTTAGGCATGACCTCCGTAGATTCTCTACGCTGATAAATTGGTTTGACCGTTAAATGATGAGTGCAATCTAATTGTCTTTACTCAGAAGGTGAATAGACAGAGTTCCCATAGAGGAAACACTAGCTATAAAATCACAACTACGTGTAAAATCAGTCTGCATCGCCCGATTACTCGTCTCTCGTAGTAGAAAATAGCTTCCTGTGACTGTGAGATCCCATGGGATCAAGTACAGAATTGAAGGAGGGCAATCGTAAACCAAAGGGCATACTGCACAACAAGGGTAGAACAGAAATCGCGATATATGTAGGAACGAAAGTGCAAAGACTAAGTAAATTGAACTTGATCAATAACTGCACAAATGTACAAAGGAGAGAATTTTGAGTACATTACAAAACTTAAAGCAGAACAGTTGCACTGTCACCAAGGGCAGAAAACTACATCACAGTTGCTGACAAAATTGTATCCAGAGATGTCGACAGATGAAAACTGTTAAACAGTGTGGAGAAGAAAATTCAAAATTTCCCGGCGGCATTGGCATGCTATATGATTGGGATATGTGGTAAAATCTTCGGTCAAAAACCTCACCCAGAATTGGTTAGCTTCTTCTGAGACAAAGCGTTGGTAGCAGCTACCTCCTCATTTTTGTCCATGGCCTTCCTTGCAAGCTCATAGCCTGCAAAGTTCATGGCTCCCAGCGGAGCTATCCAAAAGAATCTGGGCACTGCCCCTTTAAATAAGCCTAGAGGGCCCTCACGACGTAGTATTGAGAAAGCTACCATTGTCATTGATACCGGTCGACCCTGTGGAGCAGTCATCATTCTTGTTTTTATGACATCAAAGGGTGTGGTAGTAACAGCAGCTAGCCCGCCTGATAGAGCTCCAACAGCAATTGTTTCCCATGGCTCCAACTCCCGACCCAGAAGATGCTGGACAAGCTGATGAAAGCATACAGAAAGAAAGAATTAATCTGTTGATCAAACTTCAACACTGTCTCCAACCACACAAAGTAGTGATAAACAGTACGAATCCAGTATTTGACCATAGAAGAGGAACTACATGAAACACAATAACAGTTAAAAAAATTCAAACTGTAAAGAAAGTGAGTGGACCTCGATCAATTATAAAACGACTTGAGACAAAAATGAAGAATATGATTTGCTCACATTCAACAGATACCCAGATATCACTTCTCCGTCATATCTATAATGTAAATGGAAAGAGGTATTTCTTAGTTTCACAATTCAACCACCACAAAGCTAAAGCATGCATTACAGGTTTAGTTCTCAAGTGGCCACCAGTACAAGCATTCTTGAAACAATCGCAAAAAGAGTGTTCACATTCTCCCAGGTAATGGATAAGTAGTGCCATCCCGATCCGCATCCATGGTAATAAGGCACGTCCTTCACATACCTCTCAACTGCTGCTCAATATCCAATATACGGACAATTATTTCACGGGAATATCCAGTCACAGCAATACATGTGAAATCGAGCAGATAGATCCCATATCATATCGTCAGATTCGCACACATTATACAAGGTCAACTTTTCAGCAGGCAGCAACCTGCGATACTTTATTACATTGGCATGCATAAAATTACATGATGGTACCTCCTACACACTGAGACACGTTGACATGACTACTTGCATTATTCTACTGTCTAATGTTCATCCGCCAACAACAGAAGTATAGTCGTCCATTCAGTCAGTGCATCATTTAAAAAGTGGTACTTCGACCAACCGTAGCTCATGATACATAGCTATAATTAACAAATTATCTACGGCATACCTCGATAGGTTCATTTTTCTTCAAATAAATATGCAAACGAATAGTCCAATAACAAGGTGCACAGCATGTAATGATCGATCATGGGTTATTTTTCATATCATCCTCTAAACAACAATGGCGTACTCCTTACGGAATGCAAATTCGTAAATTTCTTATCATACTCAGACCTGTCCAAAACCTTAGCCACAGTTCACAAAGGAGGAGGTAAGAAGATGAAAGTTCGGGTGGAAAATGGGAAAACATTTAAAATTTTGGTGAGAGGAGGGAATATTCAAAATTTTTGGCATTTCCACCCAGACCATGCAAAATCCTTAGCAGGACTTGTGCCACTGGCATTGACATAGAGATACAAAGGTATCTTACCTTTTTTGACTCAGCATAAAGTCCCATGCCAGCAACATAGAATGGAACTTCTCGACAAAGGGTAGCGCCAGTACCCCGGAAAAAGCCTTTAGGACCATCTTGCTGCCAGGTACCAACAATAGCCTCCCCGACATTATCGAAAATTCCGGCCTGCAACCTCTGCTTTAGGACCTCACAAGGAATCCGCACTGCTGTCCCAAGAAAAGTGCTACAAAATGATGCTAGAGATTGAACCTGACAATTATAATAGCTTCATATTAACTCTAGAACTTATCAAAAAGTGCCTCTCCTTTCAAAGGCACAATTCATACATCTTATTCGGAAATTGCTGAAGCTGACGCAACCACAATGAAACAAACACATCCCCACGGGCATGTGCATGCAAACACATCCTTAAGCATGCTCATACTAAAAGAAACAGAGCATCTTAATGAATTAAAGGGTAAGCAAGAAACCAGCAAATAATGAAAGCAGTACAGTACGTACTAATAGAAAATTTCTATAATTGAGAGCTGTTGTAGTTTTTGTTCTTTTGATCTCATTGATTATGAATGATGTTACTAACAGAGCCTGTGAAAAATAATAAAATGAAAGTGGAAATGGTAGGACTTACTTGGATATCTGGGAGATTTGGCGCCACATTTATCAATACGAGCTTGCTGGCTTCGAATATTCCTGTTCTAAGGCCATGGCTGCAGTTTGAAAAGAATGTGTCAACCACAAGATCAAACAAGTAAGCATATAGCAAACAAGGACAAAAATAAATGACAAAACAACCAGGACCTTGAAAACTGTCCGAGAATGGCAGGTATAGAACCCCTGTATACTCCGCGCACTCCAATTTGTGGGAGCTTTGCAATGATATCTGGAAAAGAGAGTGTCGAAGCTTGCACTCGCGTCTGATAAAACCAAGAAACCATCATGATAGGACCTTTACAAGATGCACAATCACGTCCACCACTGTGTACACACGCGAGCATGAGCATACTACATATTATATATGATGGCTACCTCAATGTGTGAGACTGGAAGAGACAAAAGTGTGTACCCTTAATACTCTACGTAAAGTTAATTATAATCCACATTGCAAGCCCCAAAGTCAAATATGATCAGGGTGGCTCATTCTTGCCAGGTAACATAAACAACATAGTGCTCGAATGCTTCTGCTAACACTAAGCAATATTTATCATCCCTCCAAAAACAGCATGAGTATCTGCCTATTTAATTTTAAAATATTAGCTTAACTCTGTATTTAAGCTCAATAAGCAATTTCACATGCCTAGGTGATGTTTAACTCAAGGATTTAACTCCTTCTCAAGGATGTAACATAAATTTGCATCAAGTAAGGGAAAGAATAGTTTAGATCCTTGATGAACTTCAATTCCAAAATATCTGTGTATAACACAGTTTACTAATCTCAGCATATGTAAATAGCTTTTACCTTTATTGTATCGACTGGGTGCATCAAAGAGGTGGACAGTGCACAGGATAGTCCACCTGCCAATGCAGATTTAAGAACACTTCCAGCAGGTATTTCCACAGGGGGTGCAACAGGAACAACAGTAGCAGCTTCAAACCAGACATTTCTGCTCAAGCATTGACAGCGACCATATCATGCACCATCCAAGAAAATTTGCGTAAAATTAACTGCAACAGCAGCAGAAGTTTCTGCACTACATTGACTTTACATTCCTCATGACCAATTTTTTACTTAAATAATTCCCATCCCCAAACCGCGAATCATAGATTGAATTGCTCTCCTATTTATTCTCAAGTAGAGCAAGACATCATCTTAAAGGAAATAACATGGATGAATAAATCAATGTGAACTCAAAGCCAGCAGATTCACACTGAGGCAGATCCTCTATCAGCTAAAATCTAAAAGAACTAGAAAGTAAATTACCGCTGGCTTTGGCCAACTTAAAATTTGAAATGTGAGCATATTTCAAAATGATCGCTCAACTGGACAGAATCTCACCGAGGATCATCTTGGAGTCGATCAGATGGAAGTAAAAGCATAAAGTTTTTGAAATGTCCATATGCAATGGATCCTCGTTTGTCTGCATCGAGAAATCGCATCATGGCATCAGCATTGTCTTCATTTGCTGGAAGTCCCGCATGTTTTAGTGATTCCAAAATTTCACTCTTCTGGAGTGTCCCAGACTTGCTCAAACAGAGAGAAGTGTAAGCTCGAAGGATTGTCGGTTCCCTCTGTTCCATTAATGATAAAAACTGCTTCCAACCAAATGACTTCGAGAACAAGTGACTCCTTGTACGGCGCATGAATTCACGAGCATATCTCTGGGGCAATTTCCGCCTTCTCATGGCAATCTCTAGGTCCTCCAATGTCACTTGGCCATCACCATCTCTATCCAGCTCCTCGAAGAACCTTCTCCCTGAAGGAGCACATATAGAAGAAGGAAAAGATCTTTCAGATAAACAAACAAACCAGAAAAAAAAAAAAGGAGAACGTCAGTTCCAAGCAGGAATCACGCAGAAGGATCTATACCAGATTCTCACAGTAAATATGCTCAGGTGTATTAGCATACCTTCAGATTCTGTGTATCTAAAGAAGTCCTGGACAGAGAATAGCTTCTTCTTGTCCGGATACTCTTTAGAAGGTCGACCAATGTGGGGCACCAGTTCAATAAGCTCTGTCAGAGACACGGCAGACAAAGTAGATTTCAAACGCTCCACATTCGATAATGGGATGCTCAGTAAGCCACCAGCCAACTTCTGCGCTGAAGTGCCACTGTTCGATTCCTCTCTACTCCCATTCGCAACCCCATCGTCCGTCTCTTCTTTAACCGACGAAGCAACCCCGACAATACTAGGAGGAACACCTCCCACTCTCGCGAACCTCAAGTTTCCAAGAAAACCATTTACGTCCGCTTTTCGACCTTCCCAGATGCTAGCGACAGCCCTCAGGTGACTAAATTGTTCTGGAGGATCTACTGCAGAGGACGCTTTCGGACCATCGCCCTCGAACTCCTGCTGCGCCACTCGATCGAATTTATGAAGGTTCTGTGCCAACTGATCCAAAATAAATCCCAAGAAGCACTCGATCGATTCGAGTGGCACGTGCTTGTCTTCCTTATTAACCCCGACATCTTTATCTTTCTCGGCCGCTCTAACGTGCCGCCGCTTCGACTCCCTCCCTCTCAGCTCAGACAGTGAAGCCTTACACTCTACATCACAACCCGCCTTCTCTTCATCCAAATGTTTCTGCAACCGTTTCTTGCTCCCTTTGAAGGGACTAGGAAATGCCTGGACGAAGCTATTCGCCAGAAACGAGAAATGCACCGCGAACTGCAAGCAATTCGCGCGCGACTCGTTACCATCCTTCCCTTTATCCACATCCCTTTCCTTGCCCCCCTTCCTGCCATCTAACCCATCTCGACCCCCCAGATTCTGGGCAAACACTCCGACGATGTTCTTGATGGGGACTTTAATGGAGAAGCCCTTCCTCTTATCGTCGCTGACCACGCTCTGAGCGCCCTTCCTCTTCAGCACGCCGATCTGGAACTTACCGCTCCTCTCGCACCCATCGAACCGAGCAATCAGCCCCACCCCGTCGCTCCCCCTCCGCTTCGAATTGGAACCGGGCCAGCAGGACTCAATGTCCCTCGCGGCTCTCCTGATGCCAGATTCCAGGGGCGACAGAGCGCCCCGGAACGCTTGAATCGTGTTGAAGAACGACTCGATCGGATCATTCGCCGACACCATCACTCAGAGACCAGAAATTACCATGGAAAAATCCCCGCACCAATCCACAAGCCGTAATTCACACTAGACTGCGACCTTCTACAATCGATTCAACGGCACGGAACCACAAGCTGTCCCCCCCCCCCCCCCCCCCACACCCAAAGACGAAACCCTAGCCGCGGAGACTGGGATCGAGCGGTCGCGGTGCGGCGTTCATGTCAACGGAATCCGGGAGCCGGCGGCCGGAGAAGGAGGAGAAGAAGAAGACGGGAGAGCTCGGAGGAAAACGTGACCGGCAGTGGATAACGCAGTGAGGGAAGGTCCGTGGCCCAGTGGCGTTTTGCGTAAATACCGGGGGCAGGGGAAGGGCAATGCCGGGAAAATGCCACGCTTCGAGCTACGAGCGACGGGGTTCTTCTCTCCGTGGAGAGAGGAGAGAGAGAGAAATGCTTTGTGCAGCGAGAAGGCGAGAGACCGGGACGAAGAAGAGGCCTCCAATTAATAGAAATCGGAAAAAAAAATTTACATTAAAAATATGCTCCTCTTATTTTTTTCGATAATCGAAAGAAGAACGGGGGACGGGGAAAAACGGAAATGAATGCGAGAAAAAAGAGAGAGGAGGGGGGGGATGGCTTTTTTTTTTATTATTAAATGTTTATTGGGTGTGGATAACGATTGAGAAATGGATAAAAAAAGCTGACGTGGGCATCGCGGGAGTACAAAAAAAGTTTATTTTTTCCCCCTTTGGGGCGGTGGGTGGGCCTTAACTTTGGCCTGTGGAATAGTTTTCGGAGGAGGGGTTAGTTGGGATGGATTTAAATCAATTGGTATCCTAATGTCTTATCCGGATTTGATTCGGATATTCTTTGAGGTTTCTACGTGCATTCAATGCGATTAAGTGACATGACATTACACGATCCTATGGACCAGCAATTATTAGAGGTCTTGATCGCGGAATTCGATGCCCGGTAACTTTATAATTGATCCCGTACAGATCGGTCTCGTACATTGAAAATACGAATGAAGACGGACTTAGAACGACGCTTTTGAAATGTCTTATACAATTAAAGGGATCGGTGGAGTTAACTTGTCGATTCGATTTGAAGATCGAATACGGGTTAGAAGCATGTATCGAGATGTTTTTGAAGGAGAAAGGGGCGGCTAAGTAACATTATGGGTCGAAATCCTTCATGCCTTTTTTTTTTCTCTCTAATGTTTCCGCTTCATGTGTTCGCCCGAATCTCGCCGGTAGTTGAATTTGATTGTGCTGCGGGACGGTGATTTAGCAAAGAAGAAATCTGATGTCCATCCACGAAAGTAAAACAAAAAAAAAAAGAAAAGAAAAGAGAAAAGGAGTGATAAGCCAGCAAATGAAAACAAGAGATACGGGCTGGATTTCCGATCGCTATGAAGAGAAGACGCGTCACCCAATCTGACAAGGGCATGACGATAATCCCACGTGGCGTTCTCCATTAATCCCGTACTAGAATTGGTTCAGATCAATCTTTAATCAAAGAGTTAATCAAGGCGATACTGTAAATCAAAGACATCCTATTGGTTTCGAGTTGAAAATGGATTAGATCGACACCTTTTCGATCCAGTCAAAGCTTTACTCAGCGGCGTCGGACAATGCGAGGGGAACAAACATGCAAATCTAGAAACCTCAAGCATACGAAAAACGAAAAGATAAGTGTACCCGGAAATTTTAAAATTCAGTCACAAAAATATAATTAAGTCATAAAATTTTTAAAAAAGTATGATCAAGCCCTAAAACTTATCATAAAAGTGTAATCGAATCTTAAAACCTTCGGAAAAATGTAACCAACGGAAAGATTCGATTTGACAGATTTGATAAGTTTTAGGACTTAATTACACTTAGAATTCGATTGCACTTTCTCGCAAATTTGGGAATTTTATTACATTTTTTGAAAGTTTTAAAACTCAATTTTAAGACAACTAATGCGCTTATCCAAAGGACAAAAGGAAAATGACATAAATAGTCCCTAAACTTTGGTTTAATGTGCAATTTGATCCCTGCACTTTTTTAATTTGTTCAATGTTATTCATGAACTTTTAATTTGTTCAATTTGATCCATGAACTATCGGTACGTGTTCAATTTAGCTCATGAACTATATGAATTACATCGAACAATTTTCATATAGTTCAGGGACTAAATTGAACACGTACCGAAAGTCCAGGGATCAGATTGAACAAATTAAAAGTCTATGGACCATATTGAATATTAGCTTAAATTTCAGGGACTACATTGAACAGATTAAAAGTTCATATACCACATTACACATTTGACAAAAGTTCATGAGCTGTTTGCGCCATTATTTCAAAGACAAACTATTATGTCCATGGACGCCAGAGTCGCCTGCTCCATTTCTCCAAAGAAAATCACCTAACTCCATTTATTCCTAATAGGACCATTTGTCGCGTTTGACCTGCCCCGAGGATTAGGTGTTCCGTATTTAACGTAAGAATCTTCCTAAACTGCTGTTAATTTGCATCGTGCTTCGGCTTCGCAATTCGCGAGCTGGCTCCTCTTCTTCTTCTTCCTTTCATTTTTTAGATTCGCGGGTCAAAGCTTAAGCGGTTTCGACGAAATTAAAAAAAAGAAAGTAATAATCAAAGGACAAACCGACAAAACCGAAGCGACAAACAATGGCCAACGCACAAGGCCACATCGCACGGAAGCAAGCGAATACGACCAGCTTTGAGCTTAGTGGCTCAGGACGAGGGATTGGCAATGGCCGCGTGGCACTTGGAGCATCAATACGTGTAGGCGCCCAGAAGCATCCGACTCGGCTTTTTTTTCATCTCGTGCATGCGCCCCTCGGCCACCGTCCGATTCTTTCTCGCTCTCGTTTTGCCATCATCGTCGTCGGATCGTTCTCGCCAATCATGCTAGCTTTCCTGCGACGCGACCAGTTCTTTGGACACTCGAGAGTTTCCTCGCTCGGCATGGTCGACGGTTACCTCCGACACGACGACATAAAGCTCGTCCCATGGTTTACATGGCCTAAAGCGGCAACGAGGCCCGCCAGAAAAGGGCAATTCACGTTTTTTAAAGGGCCCAACTTCATCTTGGTTGATGTCTCGAAACATCTGCATTATTTGTCATTGACGCCTTTGGGCCACTTAGGCTGCGCATGGTAATCATTCTGTACTCGAAAATAAATTCTGATCAGAAATGATTTTTTTTTATTCTGTGCCCGTGAATAATTTCTAAGCATTTGAAGACGTTGATAACTGTCCAAAATTTATATTCTTGAAATAGAAAAAGAACATAAATGTATTTGGTAACTACACAAAATTTCTTTTTATTAATAATAGTTTGAATTTTTTAATATTTCTTTCTCTTTTTTTTTCTTTTTTTTTCCTTTGCCATGGTCGGCGAGGGCGTCGCGGCCCTCACCGCCGGTCGCGACAGTGAGGTCGGCCTCGCCAGATCACAGCAAGATCGAGCCTCGCTCGGCCAAGGTGAGGCCAACCTCGCCATCGCCACCCCCCATGACGGCGAGGTCAGCCTCGCCATGGCTAGGCGAGGCTCGACCTTGCCCAAATTTGGCGAGGTCGACCTCGCCGTCGCTACGGGCGGCAAGGGCCACCCTCACCAACCCTGGCCGGTGCCGGTGGCCGATCGCCGATGGCCGGTCGCCGGTCACTGGCGACGGGCCGACGATGAGCCGGGAAGAAGATGAAGAACAAATAAAAAAGAAGGAAGAAAATCAAGAAGAATCAGTTGCGGAAAAATTGATCCAGAATCAAGAAGCTATTTTTTTTTTGCTTCTTGATTCTGTTCCAAAACTGATTATGGGATCAATTTTTTGCAAAATTGTGCCCAGGCACAAAAATTTTAACAAACGAATTTCTGTTCCCAAATTGATTCTGAGAACAAAAGAACAGAAATTTTTACTACTTGGTACGTTGCCAAACGGCCTTACAGTTGACAAAGCACAAATTGAGATGACGCTACCCAAAAACAAATAAATATGACGCAGTATCATCACAGGTTTTACCAAAAGCGCGAGTCCTCAGCTCAGAATAATTACTGAAAGACAAAGTTAATGAGTCTCAACCACCTCATGAGCCTCGGCGAGTAATCAGAGGCTGATATTCTGTGGCGATGCTGTTTTTCTCTGGAGATTTCATCCGACTGAGTTACCCGGCCAATGCATACAGTGCTTCGAGTTGTTAGCTTTCTCAACAGATGATCCAGAAAGATGCAACTAATTAGTCGAAAATTTAACAAGGAAGTGCTCATTTGCACAAAGCACACCTCCCCTTCAAAGAGGAACAACCCCAAATACGTCGCGTCAAAATGCAGATCCACTGCCCTTCGTCTTCCCTAGCATGACATCCTTGGCTTCATTGATCTTAGAAGCAAGATAATGACTACCGCCGGCATCCGGGTGATTCGCAACCATTACTTTTCTGTGCGCTTCCTTAACCTTATCTGGAGTTGCGCTCTCCCTGTCAAACCATATTATTAGGAACGAACTGTTTATTCCCAAACTCACGCATATGTCTGAAGTCAATTGTTCAGCATCATATGCAGTTAAATAGTACCGCGAGACCAAGACACTACACAAATGAAAACCAAAACTATGGTAGCCTGTCAGGCAAAATCAGATGAAGGCGCTTAATGTACATGTAACAGTGATGTCTATCCAGTGCTCTTTCGCACGAAGCTTGGTGTCATTTACTTCCATTACCTCCATCCTCTAGAAAGCTGCCCCTTTTTTTTTTCCAATTTAATTGATCCAGAAGAGGAATGAAACTGATTCTCTACCTTAAACCGAGAATAAGAGCGGCTTCCCTTCTCGTCATCTTGGGTTGGAAACCACCTTCATAAAATTTACGCGGTCTAGGTGGCCTCATCTTGAATGACTGCCAAGCCTGGATTCCATATCTACCAGCAAGCGCAGCAGCAGCCACTGCTAGCCCAGCCAGTAACGGTGTAGCCTAGATGCATAACACAGTCAGTTACATACGCTAAAAAAAATGACTAAGTCAACGAGTCAAAAACAAGAACAGAAGAACTAAGTACTACAGAGGGAAATCAATTTAAATCGAACCGAGGATACTCTTTTTCGCCATTACGGAAAGAATATAAAGCGTGAGAATCATTTGGCAAATGCTAGATAAGAGCGCTGTCGTCATCGATCTGTTGCAAGGACTAGTCACTGGACAAAATCAGGAGGGATCAAGCAGAGAGTTTGCACTCATAAGTAGTGACATTTACCAGACTATTTCTTGAATTTAGATGTATCGCAACATAAATGCAGGACGTGCTCTCTATCTACTTTCAAACATTCTAGACATTACGGCAGCCCACTTAACCCAAACAGACTTTTTCAAAAGATAACTTGCAAGTTCTGATAAGTTCTCATTTCAAACTCCGCAAGCATTGATATCAAACGGAGGACAGCAACAAGAAAGAAAGTTAACGAGTAGCCCGCTTCCCGTAATAGTCATACAAAGTTTTGCAACAAAAGGAGGAGAACACCCGGCTTCTGCCTCACCATCACCTGCAAACTAGCGGATTCGCCATCGAAGATACGAATCCCCCGAACCTATCCATTTCAGCTCTAATTTCAGATACAAGGAGCTGAACCACCTCAGAACCATCCCTTAAACGATCCAAACGAAGCCGTCCATTGCCGGCAAAGACACATCATACACGAATTCCGCACAAACCAATTTTACATTCAAACATGCTGCAGAAACCGAAAGGCCAGATTTTGAGGAACACCCAATAATCAAGGCTTGTTAATTCAGCCCCAAGCATCGTCCACCGGCATGAGGCTTCGAAAGTTCGACTTCTATCTCAGCGAAAATCAAATCTATCTCAGCAAAATCGAAACCCCTCCAAAAAAAAAAAATCACCGTATTTTTTTTTGCACTTCCTATATCGAGCACTTCTGCGCTCAGTTAGCAGCAAAAGCGATGGAAGAGAACTTCACATTGATAATTGGCGATTCGTCTTACCATCGTGGAGAGGAATTCTGGAGTATCATTCGACGACTTCTTCGGTCGTCTTACCGTGTGCGAGAGAGAGAGAGAGAGAGAGTCAGTCTCAGCTCTCCGGTCGGTACCTAGAGCGAAGTGATGCCTATCTCGGCCAATCACGTGTCAACACGTCACGCGATACCCAGGTTGCCGGGAGTAGCAGATCCTGTCTTCTCCAGCACTGTAGCGAGGCAAGCAACAGAAACCGGGCCGGGCCCTGCGGGCGAGTTTTTTGAAATCTAGTTGCAGCCCGAACTTATTGACCCTGGATTCACGGATCCCAGATTGCTTTGGAGAAAACTCGTTCTTTTTAGATAAATGATTCATGAAAGATAAAAAAAAAAAATTTTGGGTCGAAATTCATGAAAGATAATTTGCAAGACGAGTTTGGCGATAGGTTTAGAAAATGAGAATTGAATAAGCTAGATAGGCAATATGTGGGTGGTGATAATAGCAATTAGCAATCGGCCTTCCAACTTTGGCCATTCTCTCCGCTTGTTTTTTTATTATAGCGGTGAATTTAGATTGCCTCTTTCCTTTAGTAGTGACTATTCTCATTAAATTTGGGTGAACGAATAACAATTTATCTTTGTCGAAACAAGCTACCAAAGGGAAGAAACGTCATAAGTGCTTGGTGAAATTAGTTTGGAATTGTTGCATTCGTGAAATTTGGAGATCAAGAAATAATATATGCTACATATCTCTGGCATGCTCCTTCTATTGATAGCGTTACTTAAACTATTAGATTTACCGTTAGGCATTGCTTTTGAGGGATGTTGAGATGCTTGAAGCGAAGTTACTGTTGAATTGAGCCAGAAGTATGCTTTGTTTGGAACATTGCTCCATAGAGGAGTATAAATTAGATGCCTAGACCAGCCGGTGGTGTCTTGCTGTTGATCTTATTGTTGGCGTTGTCTGTACTTGAGTTTAGCTTTTCTGGATTCGATTTAATAGCTTTGAGCACACCCATTCTGTTGCGGTTCAATTTCTTCACAGCGTCGAACACTGGGAAGAAGAAATGAAAAAAGAGCAATGGTTGGACAAAATGCGCAAGGAAAATGGAGAGTTTAATGAGGCGAAGGAAATAGTTTAGATCCCCCAATTGCTTCACGGTAATCTAATGCTTCACTAGTTTTCATTAGATACATAGACGCGTCATTTCACTTTCACAACCAAAATACGAGTTCAACTTGGATAGGAGTTACAACAAGAAATTTGAACCAGAAACAATGTGTACATGCATTCTCGGAAACGTAGAACTCTGGACGTTTGTCCCTAATCATCTCAAGTCAATTAAGACATCAACCATTAACCCAATGCAATTCCTCCACTGCCGACGGTTTGGCCAAAACCCTACCCGGTCTTGGCCATCTATCCTACCACACGACCCGAAGACCGCTACCATGAAAGTCATATCATTAGTCGGAGCTTTTTAGCAAAGCCAACGAAATACTCTGCATGAACAAAATGCGCACACGCCAAAGCATTAAGCATATGCAAAATAATAGGAGTCCAATAGAAGGAACTCCCGATCATTTGACAAGACAGTGAACTAAGCAAAAGTAGAAATATAATCCGTCACCAAATCCATGCGAGTCTAGCAAATGCAAAATTTAAGGCAAACTAAAATGTCTCCCTCAAAAGGTACTAAGACTAAATGACATCAAAATAAATAACCAAACCTCTCGGCAGACCTAAAAACCGAGCCATTTCGAATAAAGACATGTATGAGACACTTAAAATGATAAGGCTCCTCAATCCTGCAATCAACAGCAGCCTCACTTCTTCTTAGCAGCGGACTTTGTGACCTTGGCACCACTTGGGTCCTTCTTCTCCACGCTCTTGATGACACCCACAGCCACGGTCTGACGCATGTCCCTGACAGCAAAACGCCCAAGAGGAGGGTACTCCGAGAAAGTCTCGACGACCATAGGCTTGGTGGGAATCATCTTCACCATCCCAGCATCACCGTTCTTCAAGAACTTGGGCTCCTTCTCAAGCTCCTTGCCAGACCGTCTGTCGATCTTGGTCAGCAACTCGGCGAACTTCACAGCAATGTGGGAGGTGTGGCAATCGAGGACAGGGGCATAGCCATTGCCGATCTGCCCGGGGTGGTTCATGATGATGACCTGTGAAGTGAAGTTGGCAGCCTCCTTGGCAGGATCATCCTTGGAGTTGGAAGCAACAAAACCACGCTTCAGATCCTTCACAGCAACATTCTTGACGTTGAACCCAACATTGTCACCCGGGAGGGCCTCCTGGAGAGCCTCATGGTGCATTTCAACAGACTTAACTTCAGTGGTCAGTCCAGTGGGCCCAAAAGTGACAACCATACCAGGCTTCAGGACACCAGTCTCAACACGACCGACAGGGACTGTTCCAATACCACCAATCTTGTACACATCCTGAAGTGGGAGACGGAGAGGCTTGTCCGATGGCCTCTTTGGCTCCATGATCTGGTCAAGAGCATCGAGGAGGGTGGGGCCCTTGTACCAGTCAAGGTTGGTGGACCTCTCAATCATGTTGTCACCCTCAAATCCGGAGATGGGGACAAAAGGAATCTTGTCAGGGTTGTAGCCGACCTTCTTCAAGTATGAAGAGACCTCCTTCACGATTTCATCATAACGGGACTTGGAGTACTTGGGTGTGGTGGCATCCATCTACTCAAAGGGAATTTCTATCACATAAGTATTTATCTACACAAATGCCAAAGGCTAGTGAAATAAGATGCAGAACATAACTAGAATACCACCTTGTTGCAGCAGCAAATCATCTGCTTCACACCAAGAGTGAAGGCAAGAAGAGCATGCTCACGGGTCTGGCCATCCTTGGAGATACCAGCTTCAAAACCACCAGTGGTGGAGTCAATGATGAGGACAGCACAGTCAGCCTGGGAAGTTCCAGTAATCATGTTCTTGATGAAGTCACGATGCCCTGGAGCATCAATGACCGTGCAGTAATACTTGGTGGTCTCAAACTTCCACAGGGCAATATCAATAGTGATACCGCGCTCACGCTCCGCCTTGAGCTTGTCAAGGACCCAGGCGTACTTGAATGACCTCTTGTTCATTTCAGCTGCCTCCTTCTCGAACCTCTCAATGACACGCTTGTCAATACCTCCAAGCTTGTAGATCAAGTGACCAGTTGTGGTCGATTTCCCAGAGTCGACATGGCCAATGACCACGATGTTGATGTGAACCTTCTCCTTACCCATTATGAGATACCTAAGAGACGGATAACAAAGATGAAGATACAAATTATGCAATTAGACAGCCATTAAACTCCAGCCAGGACATAATCATCAAATCCAAGAGTCCACAGTACAACAAAATTCAGGCAAAGCATCAAGAGAGATGAGCACATTCACAAAGTCGTAAAAAACCTGGAAACCATTTCAGACATCTCTACCCACTACATGATGGACACAAGCAAATTGGAGATTTAACCGTGTGAACAGAGTCAAATATAAAAACATATGAAATCATCACCAACCGAGCAACTAAGAATAAGAGATTGGATTGACAAAGGCCAAAATAAGAACAAGAATTACATCTGCTGGTTAATAGAGTTTCACAAAGCAAATTTGGTTTCGATAAAAATTAGAAAAGATATTGCCCCCATGCAGGATCGAACTACAGACCTTCAGTTTACAAGACTGACGCTCTACCGCTGAGCTATAGGGGCAAGTTTTAACATCATTGAATTTAGAAACCAAACCGTACGGCTCGCAATCTTGAATAAAGCATATATATACTATACAAAATAGATTAAAAAAGTCAAATCAGCTGTTCACAAGCTAAATAGTTTAACAAATTCAAATGCTCCCACATCACTCTCCAGATCAGTTTATTCAAGAAAACCATAGGAGCTCCACATCTCCTTTCAACCAGTCAACATGAAAAAGAGGTCGGCAGTATTCAAAATTCGCTCAAAACGATCCACACATCCTGCTTCAGATTGCAGAAAGATCAGAGACAAACTCGCAAATTGTTTTGGCATAGATCTAAAAAGAATCAAGATCACTTGACAGATCGAACGCATGCGCAACCACACACTAACATACGATAAGGGATTCAGATCTAAGTAGCTAGATCCATGTGCAGAACCATCAACAGATCAACCGACTACGATTTAACCGAGCAAATGAGAACAGAAACAAATTACAGCCAGCACATCTCAATTTCACAAGCTCCTCAGCAGCAGCAACAAACGAATAACACCAGAAATGTCGAGGACCGCGACGAGATCTAGAACGCAAAGCAATCCAACCTCACACCAAATGACCGTATAGACGAATCAACACTCATGGAAAAGCAAACACACATCGCTCACGGCAAGCAGAACAAGAACAGGAGCTCGGAGAGAAATGGAAGCTTTACCTAAGCTGCGGACGACGAAGCTCGAGAAGGAGAAGGAGACGGGCGAAGAGGCAGAGTGACCGGGAGCTATTGAAGAGGGTCTGCTCCTGCGGGCTGAGCGCGAGCTAATATAGCCCCGCCCAAGATTAGGGTTTCTCGCCAGCGTTGGATCCAGTCGCCCACCAACGGACCGACGGTCCAGATCGCGCCACGTCGCCTTCCAGTCCGAGTGCGCTCGCATGCGATTTCCTCATGACGGTTGTGTCCTCGGAGCATCCGCATTTTTACGCGGAAGACCTTCGCCCGCAAAAGCCCTAGGGTTTTGAGGAGAGCCGATCTGAGCCGTCCGTAGCCCGATCCGAGGGTGGACCGATAAAGAAGAGGGTTTCAGGACCTCTGACTGAGCGCCCGAGGCCACGAGATTGCCTTCCACAGTGGTGGTGGCGGCAGCGCTGACAAAAAGGCGAAATCGCGCCGCGGTCCCTCGAATGTTTCGAAATTGCACCATTGCCCCTCCGAGAATTCATCTCTAACTAAACAGGCCCGCCAAAACAAAAAAAAGAAAAAAAGAAAAGACAACAAGCAAAAGGAGATTCGAGAAGAAGAGGAAGAAGAGAATCGCTGTGCGTTTGCTCTTGGCGTTTGATTTCTTCAGTCTTTGAGGTTCGTCGCATGCGAGATGATTGAGTTTGGGAGAAGCGTCCGTTTCTTCAGTTCTTCACTCGCTCCATGCTGTTGATTGTTCATGTGGTTTTCGTGGTGCATTGGTGCAGAATCGTCGAGTGTTGGAGGGAGGAAAACATCAAGGGGATGGCGAAGCTGGGGAAGAAGGCGAGGAAGTTCGCGAAGAAGAACCTGCAGTCCGTGCTCAGGCAGAAGAGGAAGACGAACTCCATGTTCAAGAAGAAAGCTTCCAAGAGTAAGAGCTCATCTCCCTCTTTTCCTTCGTTTTTGAGCTATTTCGAGTAGTTGTTAGCATTTGAAATGCAACCTAAGCATGAGAATTTGATTAGGTTTAGTTCTGTATGGCTTCCCGAGCATGGAATTTGATGACTCCGTTGCGTTTTCTCCAGTATAGAATGGAAGCCGTGTAGCTAGTGGCAGTTGCATCCCTGCATTGTGTGGCCCGAACCACATGGATTGCTTTCAAGTGCGACGCGAATCCCTTGAATGCGTAGTTCGTTCTTTGCTGTACTCGGTAGTAGAAGAAGCCGCACTGGGCTTTCTTACGGCGGTTTCTCACCCTTTATATAAATGCTCGCGATTCTCCGGTACATCGTGTGAATGAAATCTGTCGAGTATCTTTGGAGAGAATGTATCAATGCATATGAAGTTCATGAACTTGCACTCAAGATGCTATCCCTAAAAAGTTACTGTGATTTGGTAAAGTGGAGAGTGCTTTCCTTCCTTCTTCTTGTAATTTCTGTGATGGCACGTATATTCTTCTGATTGATCAATCCTCTACTCAAATGACTAACTCTACTATAAGTACAGTTTCGATGCTTGTCTTTTATATTTGCTATATAGATGGAACTTCTCTGCTCTTCCTTTTGGAATTGCTTTCTAGTTCGTGAAAATTGGGAGCTGCCTCATATTAACTGGATTTTTTCTTAGGGAAGCAACCGGATGTGAATGAAGACCATGAGGGTGACAAATTAGATCTCTCAAGTGAAAGGTAAGAAAGTTAACTGGTGCTTCCTTCTTAATTGTTGAGTGGCAGGAAGTTTTCCATCTTGTACATGATTCTATGGGTGATTTCTTGAAAATCACTGTCCTGTTTGCACAGTTGAAGTACTTGTAAAGCATTTACCATTAATTTATTCCGCTTCCTAATATACCGCTTTTGCTCTTAGGAAGCCTGAGGTTCAAGACATTGAGGACATTTCACTGGATGCATTATTAGGTGATTGCAGCGATTTGGGTGAAGATGACTCAGACAGTGATGGCTATCTTGAGGTGTTGAACATGTTGCTTATAATTCTTTCATATTGCCAGTTGCATAGTTTTGAATTGTTTTACTTTTCTTGTGACATTATGCTAGGTTTCAACGAATGCCTTTGAAGCCGATATGGATGACGAGACTTACCTAGGAGGTGAATGAAATTGTATTTTGGTCTTTAATAGTTAAATCAAAATTCAGATATTCACCCTTCCTCTTTTGTTTATACACAATGATGTATGTGCAGAAGATGGCGATGTCACTGCTTTATCTGTGCAGAACAAGGACATTCATTCAGAGCTTGTGGAAAAGAAAAAAAAGTTGGACAAGTTAAAGGAAAAGGTAAATCATATTGAAACTGCTTGGTCAGTCAGTCTTATGTAGAGAAGCTCGTGTTCAATAAATTTTGTGCCATTGTTCTTGTTTGTTTTGTTAATAAAATCTTAAATAGGCCAGCTTCATACGATTGGGAGGTTGTTCCTAATGATGTAAAGGAATAAAAACTACATATCTCAGGATTCTTCTTTGCTTCTAGTGTGGTTTAGAATGAAAACCATTGTTGGCATACATTATGGCACTCTTGACACTAAAGTGCCTAAGTTCAAATTTGGTCCCTTTCTTCCTTTTCTTTTCTAAGATGCTTCCATTTAAATTCTTTTTCTATCTGGACAACGTGCCATTATGTTCTTTTAACTAATTTAATATCATAAATTGATTTGTCTTCAGGATCCAGGGTTCTGTAAATTTTTGGAGAACAATGATAAGCGTGTCCACCAACTCAGTGATGAAGAAATGGTAAGTTTCCTTGTCACTCTACTGAGTTATTCAAGGCTGTTTGCTGGTACTGATGGTTGAATATTTTCCCGTAATGTTTAGTTTTTCCTTAGCATACATCTATATTCAGAATTGGTGGCTTATCAGAATAAGTTCGGAATTTGCTCAGATGGCTGAGAATACATAGAGTTTAATTGAATATTACGAGTCCATGCGATATCCAATCACTATTAAGTTTCTTAGGACCCGAGGATTTTGTTTTAGGATGGCTACAGCTGTTTATTGCCATATGAAGTTAAGCTGAAAGTCCAGGGATATGATTTATTTGCCGACATGTAGTAACAAAATGGATATGTTCAGGATGGAAACAGCGTCAATGAGTTCCATGATTGTGGACAGCCTATACGTTAGGGTGAATCAATTTAGACATAACGGGAAATGGTATTTTTAATTTCGTTTTCTTTTATCAGAGGGACTGCTACAGAGTTTTCTTCCCCAAATATGATGTTTTTCCATGTTTCAATTGTTATCATGCTTAAATAATAGGAACAACAACTTGGCCTAGTGGTGGTCCACCCGATTTCCATCTTTTTCTTCCCCATTCTACTTAAAAAGAAATTCATATAAATATTATGCTTAAGTTATACCAGCATGCTCCCTTCTAAGATTTCCCCTTCTCTCTAATAACAAGAAAACGACTCTTTCAGAAAGCAAAGCCAAAACTGTTCTATAGTTCATAGTTTTTATGAAATTGTGGGTGCTGTCCTCTACTAGTACGTGTGCAAACTGATATTTTAAGCGCTTAACATTGCTTGAATTATATTGGAGGCCATTCACTCTCTTTACTGTCTTTGATAACATTGCTTTATTGTTTTTCAAACAGTTTTCTGATGACGAAGAGGCAAGTGGTAATGACACTCAAACAGTTGGAGAAAGCTTAAACTCGAGTAAGCTCAAACTGTTAACTGCATCTACCATCAATGTTTGGTGTCAAGAAGCTACAGACCTGCAGAATGTGTCTGCTTTGACTAGCCTCTTAAATTGTTACCGTGCTGCATGTCACTATGGAAGTGAATCAAGTGGGTTTACTGATGGTACCGCAGTCTACAAGATTCAGAATAAGGAAGCTTTTTCAACTATATTGGCCTTCATGCTCCATGAAGCCGACAAAATATTTCGGAACTTACTTGGTATATCATGCTCTAATTGCAAGAAGGAGACTATTTTGGATATGAAGAACACATCAAAATGGAAAACTACAAAGCCTCTGTTGAAATCATATCTGAGGAGCACCCTGCTCCTTCTGAATCAAGTTACAGACTCTAAGATATTGATTTTCTCCTTAACACAACTTAGGGCTTCTATTATATGTTTTGCTGGTTTTCCTTCTCTGCTGCATCGACTGATCAAGGTACATTCTTTCACATAGCCAAGTGCATTATATTGTGTCCCTGATCTTGATGTAAGGAACTACTTCATATGGCATAAAGACCATTAGTCACACATTGATGTGAGATTGCTCTTAATCTCATTATTTTGTCTAGTTCTTCTAGCAAGTGGCCTTTTCTTTTCTATATTACTCAGGCATGCTGGACTTCCGTTCTCCTTAATATTATCTGGGCAATTTTTGTACTCACTGTACTATTTGTTTGACTGGTTTTTAGCGTCATTATGTGCTTTTCAATTCTTACGTTTTGATATTCTCTATGTAGATATCGATTCACTTGTGGGCCACCGGTGATGGGACTCTGTCGTCACATGCCTTTCTTATAGTGCGCAATGTTGCTTTTCTGTATGGGAATGATTGGTTTGATATCTGCCTGATTAGAACATACAAAGCCTTCATTGGCCACTGCAAATTTCTGGAGCCAGGAATGTTTAATCATATACAATTCCTCAGGAATAGCATTGTTGAACTATGCTCCATGGACCTGCAGAAATCATCTAGTAAAGCATTGGTTTCTCTACAGCAACTTGCTAAAGTACTGCAGTTGGCTCTACAGACAAAGAAGAAGGTACATAAGGAGTATGCTTTGTCCTTCACTCATAGTTGCTCTAAATGTGTAGTCTATACTTTATCTGTTCTTCGCATTGAGTACATCCTTAGGAATTTCTGAATGTTCATGAGGATGTGTTCTCATGCTACGATTGATTTTTAATGTCCACATGCAGGAAGCAGTCAAGAAAATATGCAGTTGGCAGTTCGCTAATTGCATTGATCTCTGGGTCGAATTTGTATCATCAAACATTCGTGATTATGACCTCCAGCCTCTGCTTTATATAATCATTCAGATTGTAAATGGGGTGGCTCGTCTTTTTCTGGGACCAAGATATTTACCCTTGAGAATTAAGTGCATTCAGTGGTTGAATCATCTCTCTCGTTCTAGTGAGATTTTCATTCCTGTTGCATCATTTGCATTGGACATTTTGGAATACAAGGTTGGCAAGGTGGGCAGAAAGCCGGGAAAGGACTTCAACTTTTCGACTTCTGTTAAAGTAAGGGAATTACAAAATTGTGTTTTTTGTTGGTAGTTCTATGATAATTTCTGTGGTTTACAAGACATGGTTTTCATGTGATATAGTATTCAAGTTTTTGAGATAATGTAGATCTCAAGACTGCAAATAGTTGGGTACAGTATATGCTGAATCTTCGGAGCTCATAAAGAAGCGGTAACCAATACATTATCTTCTTTTCTCTACAGTTGCCGAAGCATTGGTTAAAATCTCAAAACTTCCAAGAACAGTGTGTTTCTTCAGCCATTGAGTTGCTCTGCACGCACTTTGATCAGTGGAGCTATCACATATCCTTTCCTGAGCTGGCTACCATACCACTCATCCGTCTGAGGAAGTTCTATGAGACAACAACAAATGAGAGTTTCTGCCGTGTGTTAAAACGTTGTATTGATCAGGTATGTATTATAAAAAAGAGAAGACAATGCCACGTCTCTTAACCTGTAGACGACAATTATACTTGTTTTGATTCTCATTTTAGTTGGAAGGTAATTCACTTTACAAATTATTTTTTTAAGTCAAATGCCAAGATCTGATTTAGGATTCAAATATTTATTACTAGGAGTTTATTTTTATGAAATGTGTGAAAAATGTTGGCTACATATATAAGTTTCTGTCAAGCTCTCTCAGTTAAAATGTTGGCTTTGCCGGATCCCATCTGATACAACTCCTTTGTCCAAATGATTTAAGGGGTTATCACTATGAACCTCTCACTTGATTTGGTGTTACTGAAGTCCTTTCCTATTGGCTGCTATTGATCAAGTGTAGTGCCATTAAAACGCCAAAGTGGGGTCAAAAGCAGTCTTGTTTCTTTATATGAATGCATAAAGCCACGTGCTGCCTTGGCCTACAGGTGGAGCTGAACATTGAGTTTGTGCGAAAGAAAAGAGATGAGGTGCCTTTTTCACCCAAAGATCAACAGTCTGTTGAATCGTTTCTTCAGGTTTGCTTCCCTGAAACTAAAACTTGTGGTCTCTAGTGAAGGCATTTCCTTAGTGACTTAGTCTGCCAATTTACTGCAGCTGGAGAAGAGCAGCGGAAATGCTTCTTTTAAACAGTACTATGGAAGTGTCATACAAAAGGCAGTCTCACAAAACTTGTTTACCAGTAAAAAGTTTAGGTACTTTTTCTCTTGACTGTTTTACTATCTCTTTATAGCTTTTTTCCTCCTATGGAATGAACAAAATACTGAAATTATCATACTTTATGATATTAAAAAAAGAAAAGTATGTTTAGATTAGAGTTGGGATTTGCCTTGTAATTGCGAGTAGAGTTTTTTATTTAGTTAAAAATGTAATTTTTCTTTTGCTTGGCTAATATGCTCCTGAATAGATGAGTAGTTATTGGCTTGCCTTTCCAATTATTTACATCACTTATATCAGTTGTGTTCATACTGGAGATCCATGGTTGTTCTGCTCTCAGGTTCTACGGTAATTTCAAGTAGCCTTATGAAGATTGAGGCTACATGGAATACTCTCATTTCATCATGGATGCTGATTGGCCAAAAAAGTACAGCAAAATTTGGTTTTGGCAAAGTTTAGGGAGTTGAAATAACTATAAATTGTAAACTTGTGATCAGTCAAGCGATGAAAGTAAAACACCATTTATTTGAGATTCTAGAAAGTTCATTTTTCTAGAGTTCAGTTATTATTCATGTGGAGTTCTTCTAAATTAATACTTTACTATCGAAGAGTTTTAACGTTGGCCTATTGGTGGTCCACCTTACCTATATTCAAGACCTTTGATTGCTTTGTTTCGCTCCTCATGGGTCAGAAACAACTGTGTTGTTTCCACTGGTTTTGTCTTCTCTGAAAAAACCCCTTCCTAGCACCCATGAAGAAGTGTTAATTTTTCGATGTAATGTCATTGGCTATCCCTGTATTTTTGCCCGAAAATAAAAAGTTTTCATCACTCAGTTGAATTTTCTCTCACGTCCGTCAGTTTTTGTTGACATAGACAATTGGATTGCGGAGTTAGACACTGGAGTACACGTGTTGTTTTATGATTTATTAAATTTTGTATGTGGTGCCACATCGGACAGCATAACAGTTGATGAAAAAACAAAATGGAGAGGTAGGAGCATGGGCTCATGGCCCTGGCCCTTTGATCTGGAGCTCCCAGCCATGGCTGCTTGAGGAGAGGGGGGGGGGGGGGGTGGCGGGGGGCCATGTCACTGATGTTGGCATAATCTGTCACCGGACGGGCAAAAGTACAGGAATTACCGGTGGCAGTGTCCTTGATTTGCTAAATTGGTTGATACTTTATTCTTCCTAGGAAGAAGCTCCATCTCCATATCTGTTTATGTAGTTAATTATTATCATTGCAGCGAATCCCTATGTGTACTAGTGGGTTTCTTATAGTATGAGCACGTATTTTTCATAGCAGAGATGAGGTTTTAGTGCCATCAAAAGAATCCAGTAAAATGTATATTGTGGTTGGTGCATTTGGCACCCTACTACGTGCTTTCATTATTCCACTGTCCTCTATTTTATCTAGCTTCCGAAGTGTTCAAAAGAATTTCTTTTGAACATTTGACCTTAATCTGTTCGGTCATCGCACTGGATACATCTAACAGAAGCTTATGGTTGTCCTCTTATGCATATGTTCCCATTTTTGAAAGTGTAATAGGTGAATTTATTACGTGCAGTTTGGAAGAGCATAAAAAATCAACTAGGAAGAAGGGACGGCTTATCACCCATATGGAGGTTGCAAGGCCTAATGGCCAAGAAAATGGTGTAAGAAATGGAAATATGGAGAAGAGAAGGAAGAAGAGAAGAAAGACTTTGAAGAGTGATACTTTATCTCAATGACCGATCGAGAAGGACTAGCAGTGGCTGCCGCCTGCCTGGCGCTCGGTGCTTAATGCTCGGTGTAATTTTTGTCTTAGTATTTTTATTCTAATTAATGAAATTTCATGTAAAGTTTTTATTTATCCCCCCCTCCCTCCCGAGTTAGGTCAGCATCCCTAATCAAAGTATCTGTCTGCCACTGCAGTAGCTCCTGAATTCTAAAATTTTGACATATGGTAAAAAAAAAAGTGAGGCTAGGAGATTGTGTAATTCTTTGCGGAAGTGATAATTATGACGAGTTGCATATCTTTTTGTCAATCGGCTGGAGTGATGATGGGATTGTTCGTTGTTGGAGATTAGCTCTCGCAATAATGTCACTCGAATTCCTCTTTTCTAGAAGATATCACGATTTGTTTGTGAGATGTTTCCCCTGTTGCGACAGTGTGTTCTTATTCCATCGACAAGCTATATCAGGATTGTCAGTACTCTTACAGATTGTTACGTGTCTCGATCATTACATCGATACAACAAAATGTGAATGATTAAGAACTTGTGATTATGAATTCTTGGATAGTAGTTTGTCATTGAAGCACTTGCAGAGAATTTGTCCAAAGAACCCTGTTATGCGGTTTCCGGCGAGGCGAGACAGAAGACGAAGATCAGTTGAATTCTTTCTTTGGACATCACGCGGTCTAATGTCCAGAGCCTATTTGCTGTCATAATTCAAGTCACGAAATAACTCCGCCGTTTCTGAATTTTGACCAGTCAGTGATGACTCAACTTGCTCTGCGACCAAGTAAAAAACCAAAAAAAAAAAACTTGCTCTGCGACCGCAACTGATTCTGCGGCAAGTCTTTATTAGTCAGGAATGTATTTTTCTCCTATAAAGACAAAGTTGGGCTCTATTTTCAAATTTCTCTCGGAAGATTCCCATCAATTGACGATCGAGCGTGTTCATTTTGAAGCAAACTAATGTTGGACGTCTCGGATAGAAGAAACCGGAAAATGATCTCTCTGTATGTCACTTCTTTATGTTTCTCGAATCGGAACGTTCAAATTGTACTTTCTTCTCATTAATCCAAGGCAAGGGAAATACGGAATGGAGATGGGGAAAAAAATTAACACCATGAACCTAAAAAATGATAATTTACCATAAGTCAATAGCTCGTGATACTCCAAATTTAATTTGGATTGACCCACAACTACGCGTTCACAAGAGCTATGCAATCACGAAGGTCCTCCGCTCAAATGCTTCTTGTTTTTTTTCCTCAACCAATTTGTCAAATTTAACACGGTTCTTCCAACTGAGAAAAGCTTGGAACGCTCAGATCAATAGCATGCTATCGTTCTACGTCAAAGAAGAAGCAATAAGACAAGTCAAGAGTTTTACCTCACGGATTCTCATGCCTAACAACATTGGAAACAAGATTTTGGCTCGAGTTTTGCTAACCACTGTCCGTCATGCCTAGGACACAAGATATGTATATCCAGGAAAAATTCTGAATCCACAGCATCAATCCTAACTAAAAATCAAAGCATGCTCCGAGCGAAAATACACCCAAACCAATCGGTCTGGGAGCATATACTCCGTCCTCTTACATACACGCTATATCGTTAAGTTCTATCTATGCAAACGTCGTCTCATACATCCGTAGCAGGTGACACCGTGATATCATGAGCGCGGTGCTGAGACGATCGAGGTTTTCACCATGGAATTTGGATGGTAACTTTTGCAACTTATTGCCCTCATCACCCCCCAAAGCCCCTTCTCATCTTTATTCCCATCACTGACCTCAACAATGTCCCTCCCGTTAGAGGGCCGACGCAACCTGGAAGGACTTGTCTTGTGTTTCTTCCTGGTGTCTCTCAGCTCCATCTCCATAGGAAATTTCGACAACCCGTACATTATGAAGTAGCTTTTGGACTTGGGAGATGGGTAGGCCACTACCGTTGCTTTGTAACCGGATGACAATTTCCTATTTGCATAACCATATTTCTCCAATGGCGGGACTTTTGAACCTCTCGCCCTTTGTGGGCTTGGGGAATGGACTGTGTGAGTCATGCTTTGTCGATCCTTTAGACCCTCTGAGATGGTTCTTGATCTTGAGGAGAGGGAGCTTGGTTTGTTGTGCTTTGAAGCCTGCCCTTCTCTTGGAATTTCATAGACTCGTGGTGATGGTTCCTCGCAAGAAATGAGCTTTCCACAGAAGATGATGTTGCTTGCAGGTTGAGTCGGAAGGGCGACGTTTTGATTCATGAACTCAAACAAGTCCTCTTCACCGTCATCCTCATCAGAAGAAGAAGAAGAAGAGGAGGAGGTTTGACTCTCTGTGCGGTTGGAGTCATCCAAATGAGCAGCTTCGTGACTGTGTAGAGGGAGATCTGAGAGGGAGAGCGTTTCTTCTGCTTCAAACGAATCCTCTGCATCGTACTGGCCAAAATCTGCTTCTGGGTATTGGTGAAATTCGTTGGCTGCCATTGATGAGGATCAAGAAGTTGATGGTGCCAATAGAATGAGAAAGTGGTGTTTAAGTGATAGGAGGAGGAAAAAGAGAGAATCAAGATCGGCTAATAGGAGATCATGCAAAAATGGGCATCTCCGTTCTTCTAAAAAGTGGCTCCAAGAGGTGCTCATATACTGGTCAAGGTTGAGGGACAGATGTCCCGGCTGGTGGGGTTGATGGTAAAATTATTCTTAGAAATGAATCGCCATGCAGAACATACACATTTATATTTGGTGAGTGACCAATATTAAAATAGAAAAAGCCTATTATATCAACATGAAAAAGGACAATCTTTAGGCTTGTTGGTTCATGGGTGGGTTGTTGGAGGAAGGCTTTCTAGATGAACAGATTAATATAATCCAAGTCACATATGCATGAAAGAAGTGGGATCGAGAGAGACATTAACTGCATGGGGAGGTATGCCCTTTCTGCTGGCTCTTCTAGAAGAGCGACATAGGACCAGGCAAAATTTATCCAATTTCCCTTCTCATTTAACAAGTGTTCCTGTTCCAGATGACTACTGCAATTTGAATGTTCTTCTTTTCCCGTTGTTCTTGATGACGACAGTTTGATTCGCATTGTTAAAGCCAAGATGCGTGTGATGAACAGATTCTTTTAGATATCGACCCCCATCTTCCCGTGGGGGGGCTCAACAGATATTGTCTTCTTCCCGTTTAACTCTATATTGGAAGCATCGAAATGAGTATTTTTTGGAAAGAGTTGGAGGAGGAGGATGTGTGAAAAGAAAGCCTACCGTCTCGCAAAAAATTCCTGAACGACATGGTTTTTCGTCTGAATGGGTAAATGGGTGTTGTCATGAAATGATCCAAGGGCCTAACACGACGAATTTGATGCTTTGGCGTATCCCTACTTGTATGCGAGATACAATAAGATATAGAGCTAACATTGCATGTTTTCATTTTTTGGCACAGTTGCATATTCGATCAGTGACGCATAGGAGTTGATTCATGTCATATTCTGAGTTTGATTATCGCACTTGAAGCGATCCACAAAAATCCTCATGAAGAACGTGATCGAGCACGGCTGCTCGTCTATGCAGCTACACAATATATGATAAAGTCGACTCCTGTATTGGTGAACCATGAACTTTCTCTTTAGAAAGTGCATAAAAGAAGGAAATCCCAGCAATTGCAGCAAATTTGTTCTTGTTCGGCAAGTCTGGTATTCTGGTAAATAACGCACTTACTTCGAAATTATAAACTCTCTTATAATGCATCTGGAAAAAAATTGTGAGGAGGAGAAGTTCTTTCTTTCTTTTCCTTTAAGAACGGAGAAAATTATATTATACGGATGCGGTATACAGTACAAAAGTCTTCAAATGAAAATTTTAGGAAATATCCACTAGAGAAAGTGGTTCTCTTTTCAGAAATCAAAGTCGAATTCCAATTTTGGGGATTAAATGGTAAGTGCGTTCGACTATTTCTGGCTCGAAACGAAGGCTTGGATCACCACACTTCTTCTATTTTGGTCACACGCGATGGACGGGTACTACCAAAAATTCAATTTGCTCGCAAAATTTCAAGCCTCATTGTTATAGGTATAACTTTTTCTTTCAACTATTGGCTATTGAAGTATACGAATATCATTTATCAAAGTCGGCGTTGTTTTATTACAGCGTGAAAAAAAAACGATTTGGAGAAGTAGATGATCATTTGTTTTGATGTGAGATATCCGAACCTTACTACTCGATTCATCCGCGTAGACGTATGCAAATCGTCAATGTTCATTTCCATCGGAGATAAGACTTCCATCCCACGTACGACGTGGCAGATCTGGAGTCTGAAATTTCTTGTAGACAACACATCGTGATTTGAAATATCCGATTAGTCATATGTGTATAGGACAAATTATTTTCTAATGGGTATTATGCGGGTGTCTTTTTCCCCTTTGATATTTGTTCATATCATTGATAATATGTGTCATTGCTTATGCAATGTAAAGCCGTGTGCGATGGTGAAACGTCCCCGTGAAATTAGACTAGTGACGCAAGGCAAACTTTTCCAATACTTACAAATCACAATCGACAAATATATATTTGTATTTTTTGGAAAATCGACATAGGTAAATCTCACTCTAATTTATTGCAAAGGGAGAAAGTTCAAACAAGGACATTTGTTTCCACTGACAGCATTCATTATCTTGCCAATTGACCAGTTGGAAAAAATATGGAAAGAGCACAAGAAGTGTCAAAACTTATATACGATGCTCACTTTAGTACCAAAAGTTTTCGTCGGATCACTTAAATGCTAAACTTTTTGAAAAACGATCACTTAAGTGCCAACTCCGGACCGAAAATCCGACGTGGCGTTTTTTTACTAATTTTTTAAGCTGATGTGGCTCGCCGAAGGTTTAGTCAGCATATACACTTCGAAACGACGTAGTTTAGCATGTACACTTCAAGTTTTTAAATATTTTTCTGATTTTTTTTCTTTTCTTTCTTCTTCTTCTACCTTTAGCCGGTGACCGGACACCGGTCATCGGCCACGGCCAACTGCCTGGCCTCGCACGAACAAGGCTAACGTCGCCCGCCACAAGCGAGACCCAGTCGACCCTTGCCGGGTGAGGGTGGGCAAGCCCCGACGAGGGCTCCCCTCGCCAGATTCGATGAGGCTGGCCCTCACCCAGGCCATGGCAGCCTTACCGGGCGTCGCCCCGGGAAGGCGACGCCTAGCAAGGCCGCCGCGGCCTGAGCGAGGGCCGACCTCGCCGGATCAGACAAGGGGAACCCTCGCTCGGGCTCACCCCTGCCCAAGCGAGGGTCAGCCTTCGGCCCTTGCCTGTGGCTTTCGAGGCCGGCCTGGCCTAGAGCGAGGGCCGCCTTGCCTGGATTTGGCGAGGGGACGCCGACCCTCGCTTGGGCGAGCCCCGACAAGGGCTCCTCTCGCCAAATCTGGCGAGGCCGACCCTCACCCAAGCCACGGCAGCCTCGCCGGGCATCGCTCGGGGGTCGGGCCTCACCTGTGGCGAGCGACGGCGGACTCGTCCAGGCTAGGCCAAGTGGCCGGTGTCCAGTCACCGATCAAAGGTAGAATAAAAAGAAAGAAAAGAAGGAAAAAAAAAAGAAAAAAAATCAGCAAAAATATTTAAAAAATCAAAATATGCACATGAAAATGCCACATAGATTGATTTAAAAAAAACCAAACTCAAATTAAAATTTTAATTATAAAAGCCACGTATTAAGTTGGTCGGAATTTCTCGCCGTTGGCACTCAACTGATCGTTTTTTCTCTGATTTGGCACTTAAGTGATCCGGTGAAAACTTTTGACACTAAAGTGAGCACCGTAGACGAATTTTGGCACTTTTAATGTTCTTCCCCCGAAAAAACATCTAAAGCCAATTTTTTTTCAAGTAAATGCTATTCTTTCTATGGTTTTAGACAACACACTCACGTGTCTCTCGCGTACTATATCGAATTATGAATGGAAACCTAACTCTAATTTATGTGAAAATATAGGTTTCCTGGTACTTCATCTACAGGGTAACAATGTTATTTCCAATAATATACACGCGATAATATATACGTTTAACATGAGACTAGACGTATACCAATTATCGTACTACAAACCCATGTAAATATGTGTGTGAGAGAGACCGCACACAAACGGACGACTTTTATATGCTTTTTCGCTAGTACTTTACCAAAAGCGCAAAAGGGTTAAGTAATGTGCTCATCGGCGTGCTCACCGCCTTACCACTAAGGGTGCGCATGAGAACGTTTCTGTGCCGGGGAATAATTTCTGAACAGAAATGATTTTTTTTGATTCTGTGCCCGGAAACAATTTCTGAGTATTTAAAGGCGTTTGATAAACTGTCCAAAATTTCTATTTCTAGAGTAGAAAAGAATAGAAATGCGTTTGGTAACTACACGAAATTTTTGTTTCCAAATAATATTTTAATAATATTTTGAATTATTTTTTTTTCTTTATATTAATTTTTTTCTTTGGCCATGGCCGGCGCCGGCGGCCGGCCACAGCCCAGGGCCGGCGAGGGCGTCACGGCCCTCGCCGGCCGCCGGCGGAGGCGAGGGTCGCCCTCGCCGGCGAGGGCGAGGGCTGGACCCTCGCCGCCTGGGCGAGGCCGCCTCGCCCAGATCGGGCGAGGCCGAGCCTCGCCGTCGGTCGCGACGGCGAGGTCGGCCTCGCCCAGAGACGGCGAGGCTCGGCCTCGCCCAGATCTGGCGAGGCCGAGCCTCGCCGTCGCGACCCACGGCGAGGCTCGGCCTCGCCCGATCTGTGCGAGGCGGCCTCGCCCAGGCGGCGAGGGTCCAGCCCTCGCCCTCGCCGGCGAGGGCGACCCTCGCCTCCGCCGGCGGCCGGCGAGGGCCGTGACGCCCTCGCCGGCCCTGGGCTGTGGCCGGCCGCCGGCCGCCGGTCGCCGGCGACCGGCCATGGCCAAAGAAGAACACAAAAGAAAGAAAAGAAAAAAAGAAAAAAAACTGATTCTCAAAATTGTGCCGAGAAACAAGAAGCAACTTTTTTTACTTCTTGTTTCTCTTCCAAAACTGTTTCTCGGCACAAATTTTTGCAAAAATGTGCCCGGGAACAAAAAATTTACCAAACGCATTTCTGTTCCCAAACTATTTCTGGGAACAAAAGAACAGAAATTTTTACTGTTTGGCACGTTACCAAACGGGCCCTAAAAGGCTCGATTTCCCCTAAGTCCGGCCAAAAGCGATGATAAGGAAATGAACAGAGTGCGACTCGACCCCCAAATCTCCACCAGCTTTTTACCAAAGGTAAGGTAGGCGAGAGATGATAAGGCGGCACGATCAGCACACGGTTGATGGCACGAGCGGTCGTGATTTAAAGACCTGTTTTCCGCTTTCTAGATTGGGGATATTTCACCTCCCCTCGAACCATGGACAAGTGTCCCTTGGACCCCTTTTCTTTCTATTTGGTCTTGGTCCCCACACTCTTGTCTTTGAATTATGAATGGAATCCCGGCTCTAATTCAAGTAAGGTAAATGGCGTAAATCGTTTTTAAACTTTGACTCAATATGTAATGTGATTTCTTAATTTTAAATTTATTTGATGTGATCTCTAAACTTTTAATTTGTTCAGTATCATTGAATATTTTTATGTAATCCAAGGATTAAATTGAATATTTACCAAAAATTCATGAATCACATGTTCAGATACCACATTACACATTAGACAAAAGTTTAGGAACCATTTATATCATTATCTCATTTATGTAAATGTATAGGACATCATGGTAACACGGTTTCCCGATACTTCATCTTAAGGATAACAATACCATCTTCGACAACCATGTTCATATTTACATACACACATCTATAGATATGTGTGTGTGTGTGTGTGTGTGAGAGAGAGAGAGAGAGAGAGAGAGAGAGAGAGAGCTATTTTTATATGCTTTCTCACTTGTACTTTACCGAAAGCTAGAAGGGTTGAATAATATGATCATTCATGGGCACGCTCACCGCCTTACCACTAATAGGCGCAATTTCCCTTGGTCCGGCCAAAAGCGATGATAAGGAAACGAAAAGAGTGCGACTCAACCCCCAAATCTCCACCAGATTTCGATAGATGATTCGCATTGGGGTTGGATCTTCTTCTAGAACAGCAGGCGATTCAAAGGGACGCAATCAAACACACTATTGATGACACGAGCGGTCGTGATTGAAAGACGCGTTTTTCCACTTTCTAGATTGGGGTTTCCACCTCCCCACGAACCACGAACAAGTGTCCCTTGGACCCCTTTTCTTTCTTTTTTCAAATTGAGGTCTCCGTTATCTGTTTTTATTTTTTTAAAGATCGATGGATCTCTTCTGTGTTTTGGAGGCTTCTCTTTGCCCTTTTGCTGGGGGCTGCGCTGCCGTGCTCCAAATGGCTCTCTCTGTCCATAAGATGCTGAGACCCCCATCCCATGGCGACCGAGAAAAGGGAGAAATGGGAGACCCCATCGTCAGCTTTTTAAGGTCAATAGTCCACAAAATCATGCCCGGCTGTGGATGCTGTCCCTCCTCCATCTTGGTGGGGTTGTCGTTTTCATTTAGGTTTTGCTTTGCAAAGACGTGATCGGAACTAATCGAGCACGGGGATGATCTCCACCATAATGTCGTGTAAGTCCGACCGACCTGATGAACATAGGATGATTGCCACAATCATACATGTGTCACTAATGTAGGCGCTCCGAGTGATGTCTAGTCCGGCTTTTTTTTTTTCGGAATCTTTTGTCATCCCACGCGCCCCTAAAGTGCCCAGGAGTTCGTTGAATAGATTTAGGGCGCGTTTGTTTCACGGAAAACGTAACGTTTCTGAAAGAAAATTTCCGAGAAATCATTTTCCATGAAAATAGTCGGTCTTCCTTTATTTGGTAATATGTAATCGAAAAAGTTTTCTAGTGTTTGGATCTCATTTGGAAAATGATTTCAAAATGCGTTAGTGTAGTCAACCCGCGCTTGTGGCTTGTCGCCGAGGCCGGCTACTAGTGGAGGAAGGAAGAAGGAAAAAGAAAAATAAATAAAAAGAAAAGAAAAAATAAATACAAGATGAATAATTTCGAAAATTGTCTTTACCTTCTTAGATTAGGAAATTCACTTTCTTAATTTTATACATAAATGTTTTCCTTAACCGGAAAGTGTTTTCGGTTGACTTTTTATTTTCAGCGAATTAAACAGCTGAAAGTCTAGAAAATAAATTCTCGAAAAATACTTTTGCTCAAATAAACGCGTCCTTAGTTCGATAGGTGGGTCTTGGGAAAAGGTACGAGTTTCCACTATAACGAGCTCTGGCCACCGCAACGTTTTTTAGAAAGAGGGTAAAGCAATATTTTCGTCGCAATTTGTTTGGATCGGGGGTCGAAAGGCAGGAGGAATGGGCCGGAGGTATTACGAAAATTCGAGGTAATGGAGCATTGTCTTCTCGCCGTAATTGGGCCGAAACAGTTGGGTTTAGAGCAAGACGGACCGCCCCGCGGGACAATTATCTTCACGCAAAACTCAAGACGCGGACTAAACCGAAGGCCGGAAAGACCGAATGATCCACGGCGCGAGCCCGCGCCGTTTCTTGAATTTTCTTGTTTTTGAATAATCATGTAGCAAATGGAGAACAAAGGAGGGCATTTGGTCTAGTGGTATGATTCTCGCTTAGGGTGCGAGAGGTCCCGAGTTCAATTCTCGGAATGCCCCCCCCCCCTTTTCTCCATTCCTTTTTCTTCCCGCTCCTCCTCCTCCTTTCCTGTCCTTTTCTTTATGTTGTTTTTTTCTTTCATTTTTATATATTATACTCTTCTAGATTTGCTGGTTTTCTTGGCAGAACGCGCAAACAAAGCGAACTCGTTGCACCAGTTCTAGATGGTCTGTCTAGTCGGTCAATTTCCAACACCTCCCTTTGCGAGTTCATCTAGAAGCCTCACTCCCTACGAAAACTCCACTCTCTCTCGAAAAGCACATCCTATGTTCCAGAAGCCGTCGCTTGACCGCCCCTTTATATACTTCTTCCGCTTCCCCTCCCCTCTTCACCCATCGCCGATCCCAACAAGCTCGTTACCCAGCACGAGTACACCCACCAACCCTCCCACTTCTCCGTCTCCTCATTTCATCCATCCTCTTCTTCATCCATCCATGTCGGACACCCCTCTTCCCCGCGACTTCGAGGACGCCGATGATGACGCCCTCTCCTTCTGCGACCTCCACTTCTCCCCCCTCCACCAGCCCGACCCCCCCGCTCTGCCTCCGACTTCGCCGCTCCGGGAGGCATCGGACTTCGAGTTCTCCACCGCCGGCCCCGCCATCTCCGCCGTCGACGCCTTCCTCTTCTGCGGCAAATCCATCCCCTTCGACGAGCGCGCGCGCCGCGTCGACTCCCTGCTGCTGCGCTCCGACTCGTTCGGCCGCCTTAACAGCTTCCGCCGAGAGGGCGCGAAGGTCCGGTTCGCGAGCGGGCAGCTCCTCCGGTCCAACTCGCTCCGAGTGGCGCGGTCGAGGAGCTCCGTGGCCCCGGCTGCCGCCTCCGTCGTCGGATCGTCTTCCTCGCGGAGGAGGCAGTACCGGGCTCTGATCGGGATCACCAAGTTCCCCGCCAGGATGGAGTTGAGCGACATAAGGAAGAGGCAGGGCCGGCGAGCTCCGGCGCCGCTTTTCCCGGCGGCCGAAGGCGAAAAGCAGGACTCCGCCGCCGCTGGGCGGAGCGGCGGCCACCGGAGTCTGCTCGGGCCGTTGCGGTGTCGGTCCCACTTCGTGAACGCGTTGGCGAAGGCTTCTCTGGGATGCATTCCGCACGTGTGAACCCCCCGTGGGGCTCGGTCATCGCGCGTGTGAGGATCGGTTGACTTTTTTGGTTTTTCTAATCCGGCGGGGACAGTTTTGGGCCGTGCGATTCGGAGCAGTCGGATCGGATCATGGCCCGTGGGATTGATACCTTCTCTTAATATTATTTTGTAAATTATTTATTTCATGTAATTACACTACACCTTAAGTTTTTTACATTCTATTTCGATGTAAATAAGTAAGGAGTTCCTTAAATGATGACTATATAATATTGTAAACGGCTGATATTTAAATAACACGATATGTCAATTTGAAAGTCGTAAAATAATCTACCTTGCCAACCATCAACTAGGAGTGGAATCACCTGAGAAATTACCACACTATATAGTACACATTTGGGACAATATTGCATGCAAAAATATATTGAGATTTGGAAAATTTACTAATGTGTTTTTCAATAAATTTGTATAAAGTGTGCTAAAATTGAAACTAGTATCGATATGTCTTTCGTTTTAAAGTCATCAACTGCAGTGACTTTGATATCATTCCAACTATAGATTTCGAACATACAATCTAGGTTTTATACTAGATTGTTGAAACGATTTCTAATATATTTGGAACTCGTTGCTCAATGAAAAGCTTTTTATTGATGTATGTGTATATTTCCTATGAGAAAATGTATCGATCCTTTATATTTTTAAGAATCTTTTTAGCAAGTGTTACCAGAAATTTGCTCGCTAAGCAATCAATAGATGAGCTTTATAATTTCTAACGGACCGTCTATCCTCGTAGAGGATAAGTGCCTTAAAAATTGAAAATTTTCCTATTGCGGTATATTTAACAGGGCACTCATTAACAAACGGACCCTATTTTAAATGCATAGTCTACCGTTCTAATTTGTATATACTTGGCGTTGAGAAATGGCTATGGATATAATTGACTAAATTAATTGAAATTGACCGTACAGATGGAAAGAGTTATCAGCTATTAAAAGAAGCCACTAAGGTTGCTTCATGTAGCTTTTGTTGATGCAAACGTGGAATTAGCAACGGAATGCATGACTTAGCTACCCATCTATCGTTTCACAGACACAACATATCACGACTCACTTAGACCAAAAATAATCAAGTTAACAATTTATACTAATGTAAAAGCAGAAATTTATCGATTAGTAATTTGTTATTGCTTATGACTTTCTAGTGGGCCGGCATCGCTGTCTAACCAGAAAACGAAGAAGAAGAAGAAGAAGGAACGGTATCGTTATTAGCGCTAGCGGGAGGGTTAACGGACTCACTGCTGCTGACAGTCTCTAAAACCCTGCAAACGCCGCACATTCTCTCTCCCCATTCTCCGGAGCAAAGCTCGTCTTCTTCAGGTAATCTCCTCTGCCCTCCCCTCCCTCCGATCTTCCTGTTCAGTCTCGATTCGTCTTCGCCGAATCGTCGAAACCGGACCGGAAGTAAAAAGCTACGGCCTTTCGATTCCGCCGGGGGAGCTTTCGTTCCTTGTTTGATCGCGCAGCCAAAGCTGAGAGAGAGAGAGAGAGAGAGAAGGCGAGGCGAGGGGTGCTTATTCGGGCGCGCTTGAGGAGCTGCGAGCTTGAATTGAGGCCCCTGTCAATGGAGTTCTTGCTCGATCGCGCTTGCTTCTTTCCGTGCTGTATGAAGCTTTCGTGTGACCCGCGGTGCTTCGTGAATTGGGTCATCGTCCGTGTTCGCAGTGGACGCTAAAGTTCGCTTCTTTTGTTTTTTCTTTTATGCGCCAGATGGAAGATGGTTTGATTCCATATATGGGGACGGTTAATTCCGGTTCCGATGTCGAAGCTTTTGAGCACAATCTGGATCAAATTCTGGTCAAGGTTAATGAGGTAAAATTGTATTCTTTGTTATCAAGTACCGCAAAGGTTTGCTTCTCATGATCTTTTTTTTTTTTAATCATGTTTATATATGTATGCGCGGTTTTGTTGTATCTGGGGAAACTTCAATTTCGTTGTGCTAATTTGATCTTTTTACCCCCTTACAGTTGGAGAGAAGGGTTAACGAGGTCGAGCAAATCTATCATGATCAAAGTAAAAAGCAACCGAGCACCTCTAAAGGTAGCACACTAGGCAAGGACGAGAGGCAGGTTAACAATCTCATGAAGCTGCAACAGGATAATTGCAGTAGGGAAGCTGCTGCAGCGAAGAGAATGCAACAGCTTATCGGTCAGTTTGGCGATATAGTCCGCCAGGCAAGTTGCTTCTTACTTGTGTCGGCAGACAGCAATTGTATTGGAATCATGCATCCGTCCTATCATGGCTCAACTAATCTTGAAAATGCTTGGTTCTATTCAATGTTAGAACATTTGTGCGAATGTTACTTTGACCTAACTTGTCCTTTTTTATGTCCCATGCTGGCAATTGATATTCCCGATTTTCAATGAATACAGACCGTCTGATTGCTTCTGCACGCATCTCTTGTTACCTCTTTGCACCCCTTGTTCTCAAGCACAATTGATGGGATCCTTTTGCACCCCCTTGTTCTCCCTTTACCTTTTTGCCAAAGTCAGTCTCACCCCTCATGTGCTGCTCGCTGGGAACCAGTTGAGGATGCTTCCGTACACAAAATATAGTTTGCTGAGATATACTTCATCACGTGGTAGAGTTAGATCTTACAGTTGTCCATCATTGATTGTCAGAATGTACAATATTTAAAACATTCGATACCAGAGGAAGTATCATGTTTCTCAAATATGTCTCTGCCCTTTTTTGTTCAATTACTCTGAGCATTGTCTTGGTCCAGAAGTGGCATAGTCACTCTCCCAATTTAGCGACAAGTATTAAGTTCGGTGGTTTTGCTCTATATTCCCAAATGGTATTTTGCAAAAAAAAAAATTTTTGCCTCTTATTTTTGGTGGGAAAAGGTTTTTTGCCAGGAACACCAAGGAAATTTTCTTGTAAGGAATAGAAAGTCGGCAGCATCCTTCAGTGATATTGATAGGAGATGTGCATTTTACATTTTGCTTTCAGATCACCCAGCACAAATGGGCGCCGCCCTTCCTGCAACCCGTAGATGCCAAAGCTCTTGGTTTGCACGACTATCATAAAGTATGACTCTTGTACTTTTTGATCTCTCGTCTTTTTTATGATGATGCTCAAATATTATTTTTATCAGTGTTTAGAATGTTTTATATTGTTTGTTAATGTTTGTTGAGCCTTGCTAAATGTTTTCTACACTTATAGTTTTTTGGATTTCAGAATGATGCAACTTTCTTGAAGGTCAAACGTCTTTTGTGAATGTCAACTACTCTTTATTTGAGCAAGAGGATTTCCAAACTAGCTAAAAGTGATGTACTGCACTGATTTGTCTACCTTTTTTTTTCCACGTAGAAAAAGATTGCTGTACTCACATGGTTTACCTCAGAAGAATGTGGGCAATTATCTATGTGAAGTAAGTTCTATGGTTGGTTCGAGATTGATATCCTGGCCCAGAATGCACCAAAGTTGTTATAGATTGTTTATTGGAGATTAGTTGGTTATTCTATGTATAGAACACTTGGCTTTTAGAGACATTGTTTTAAAAGTTGCCTCTACATGGATGTGGATCCTGTAATCTGTACTTGGTAAGAGGAAAATCATATTAAAGTAGAGGAACCTGTTGGCCTTATGTATATAATTGCATGTGAAAAAAATAAACATTCTCTCTGTTGAAAGAATATCTTTTGTGTTGAACCATCTTCTGTAACATCTACATTGCCCATTTTACTAACTTGACGGGGGTCATTTTCTATGATATAGGCTGTGTTTTTGTATACCTTTTACCTCGCATATTTTTTTTCCTTTACTTGAAGGTTTGGCTTATGCGGTGCTTATGTTAGACTACTAGTTTATTTTTGGTCCAACTATAGAGTAATAGTCTCGTGGGCAATTAAAAATGTGGGGTTCCTTTTTTCTTTTTCTTTTTCTTTTTTTTGGGGGGGGGGGAGTGAAAAGTGAGGAACTTTGCCTCTTGGGCCACACAACTCATTTTGTTAACGCCAGAATCTATTTATGGCAGTGCGCAGCCTGATTTGCATATATCGTTACTACATCTTTTGTGAATGTCTTCCACTGCTTTTTATATATTGGATTGCTAATATATTCTAGGTAATTGAAAAGCCAATGGACTTCAGTACGATTAAAAAGCAAATGGAGGCCGCTGATGGTACTGCTTATAAGAATGTCCGAGAGATATGTGCTGACGTGAGGCTGGTCTTCAAAAATGCTATGAAGTACAATGATGAAAAGAGTGATATTCATGTCATGGCCAAAACATTACTCCGAAAATTTGAGGAGAAGTGGCTCCACCTATATCCTGAAGTTACAAAGGAGGTAAGGTGGTCTCCCGGACCAATTGATTTGCTGTTTGGGGTTTCATTACCAGTTTGGCAGGCTGCTGAATGTGTTTGACTGTTAACTTGGTTTCTTCTAATTTGAGATGCCAATCTGTTTACTATTCTAATTTTGCTTTTCATTTTCGAAACTGTGTGTGTAGGAAAAAAGACTAGAACAGGAAGAGGCGGAGGCACAGTTAGATATGCAACTTGCTAAGGAAGCTGCTAATGCCAGAATGGCCAGAGAAATAAGTAGCGAGGTACTTCCCAATGAACATAAAAGCTACAGATTTTTATGTGTAAGGGGGAAATATTACATTACGGACAGGCAACACTTTTCACTTGGAGTGTAGTCGGCCAATAAATGGGAAAGACATCATCTTCTGTAGCAGACCCATCTTCTAATTGCTTACTATATGCAATTATTTCTCAACTATAATTTGCGAAACTCTTTCAGCTTTACGAGGTTGATCTGCATCTGGAAGATCTCAGGGCAATGGTTATCTCAAAGTGCAGGTCAGTAGTGTGTTGTTTTCAAGTGGAGCCATGGTAGGAATTGAGAATAGAAAAATTGTCTGCAACGTCTCTCTTCTGTTTTCTGGCTCTGGTCTTGCAAATATCTCACTTTCATGTAGTCAATAATCAAGCCGTAATCAAGCCGTATTTGTTATTTTATTTTTGGTCAGAAGCTGTGTTTATAAAGTGTACTGAGGCTTTTTGTATATCTTTGTAGATAGCACACATATATGTAAGTAATGTATGTAAACTTGTTACTTGTTAGGGTCTCACGTTTGTGCTTTTGAGGCTTTAAGCTTGTCCTTGCATAAAGGTGACGCCTCTTCAACTCATAATCCTGCAGATTCATGTTGCTCGAGCTTTTTAGGCTTTAAGATTGTTGTTGGTGCCTTTTGGTCTCCTGTAGGACCTGCAAATGAGAGATCGTGGGTGCTTTTTGCTAGGCAGTTACTATAAAATGCATTTAATTAGTGTATCTCCCTAAGAAGTGACTGAGTTTTCATACTGATTTTGATTTGCTGTCGTGGATGCATTTACTTGATAACTTTCAGCAGAAACGTCTAACAAAAGATATGCTTGATAATTCCATCGCAGGAGAATCTCAACAGATGAGAAAAGAAAAATAGCAGCGGCCCTTGACAAATTGCCAGTGGAGGATGTTGACAAGGCTTTGGAGATTGTTGCTCAGTATGATCCAAGCTTCCAATCAAAGGGTGATCTAGTGGACCTAGATCTAGATGCTCAGGTTAAAATCTCTCTTTCTCTCTCTCGCATGCACACTCGTGCGTGGTGGGGCACTCTACAAGTTTCTCTTGCTGGAGTTAAGAGCAATATATTGACGGTGCTACTCACTGTCGATCTGATGCAGAGCGAATCCGTGTTATGGAAGTTGAAAATTTTTGTGAAGGGCGCCCTTGAAGTTCAAGGAAAGAGTTCAGCAGTCGTCGATGTCGACAGCAACCACGATCGCAGTTATAACAATAACGGCGGCAACAACAACAATAGCAACAAGAAGAGGAAGAAGGAAATATGTAATGCCATTGCTAAAACCGCGAAGAAAAGGAGTCTCAAGCCCTCGTCCTAAACATGTTATGTTAACGAATCAAATTAGACTTCTACTTTGTTAAGCACCTACCAGTATGTACTGACTTTTTTTAGGCATAGAAATGGTCATGAGTAGTTACTTTCCTATCTCAATTTAATTCAAATTTTTTTTCCTTTTTTATTCATTTTCGAATCTAGCTTGGAGAGAACCATTTATCTTTTCCATTGACAATAGCAAAGAACGAGAGCTATTCAGGTAGAAACTCAAATCAAGGCAGTAATTCGTTTGTTCCATTCAATCTTTCGACATAAAGACGGGAAAAGATAAAGGAAAGGAAAGGAAAATGTACAATCAAGATCGAACTTCTAATGCTCTATTCCTCGAACCGTTTCCTCTAAATTCTTTTCCGATGAAGGAATATAAATTTGAATGCGAAATAATTGTAATTGAATTTGAACTTCCATCGAAATCACTTAAAATTTAGACAAAAGAATTTTCTAACAACTCAAATTAACAACATTATCATCTTCAACAAATTATTGAATTCACTATGCAATATTGGAAAATGATTTTTTAAGTTCGAAACACATTTGGTTCATAATTGAAGACATCCTTTTATTTTTATCAAATCACATGATAACTGCAAAATATGAATGATAGAGAATAGAGATGATGAGATTAATTTCTGGAGAGAGTAAGTAATGTTAATGATAGATATTGAAGCAAATTTTGGTATTGGAAAGTAATTTGGCCAATAAACCTAAAAACGACACGTTTTAACTGCATGAAAATTTGGTCACCCTACTCTTATAGGGCTGAAATTTCGTGCGCGAATGCAATTGGGACCCACTTTCATATGTAGGAACGTTCTTCTATTTATAATACCTTATTTTCTTTTGATAAAGGAAAAAATAGAACCTAAAAAGATGAAAAATGATAAAAAGAAAAGAGTTATCCCCTCTTGTTGGGATATAATTCCTACTCCCATCGACAGGAAAGTATGAGATCCCGCTCTCCGATGAATGGGTGGAGGTTGGGACTGCCAAGACAAGATCGTAGGGAGCTGCACCCTTGCAACACTCGAGCGATCTCTTTTTTATTATTAATTTGGATTTGGACTCGTGAGTAACTACTAGATATCTCTTTTTTTGTAATTAAAGAATGCAATAGAGTTGGGATGTGCTAAATATAATGAAATTTTCCACCGGATATAGTGAATTTACCTTATGTCTTGAGTTTTATTTTTCGCTTTTAGCCTCTACCTCATCTTTGCGAGCCTAATCCAAATTTAATCCTAATACCCACGCGCCACCCCCGCGCGGGTCATTTATCGTGACTACATCACCTTTAAGATCGGGCTTAACTCAGTGACGCCACTCCCTCTCTCTCCCCGTCTTCTTGCATACGGAACACCCCCACCCCCCAGAAGGCGCAAAGCAGAAAGGCGCCCGGGATTCGGCCCTGCCGTCGTCGCACCCTCATCTCGCCGCGAATTCCAGTTTCTTCTTCGCCCTCCCTCCCTCCCTCCTTCCCTCGCATTCTCGTCGACCGAATCCTCACGGTAACGCCTCTCCTGTAGTTCCTCCTCGTCGGTGCGTTCCGGTCTCCTTCGTAGCCTGCTCGAGCGGGGCCTTCGTGTTCGCTGCGGCGAAACGGATCGGCGATGCGTGGGCGGTTTTGATTTTCCTTAAACACTCGGGATCCGATCCCACGCCGCTCGATCGAGCGAGCTCCGGTTCCTGCCCCCCGCCTTGACCTCGCGCTCGGTGCTTGCGAGTTTTGTGGATGAACGGCTGACGTGGTTTTACTAGGGCTCTTTCTCGGTTGAGTCCGAGAAAGTTTTCGTAATTTTTTCTCGGTTTTGAAAGCCGATGCCATTTTCGAAACGCAGACCGAGCATCCTGGCCTCCTTTTTTTTTTTTTAATTCTTCGAGAAGTGAACCTGTGGATGATTCTAGTCTACCCGCATCTGTATGCCCGCGGCTTCTTTAGCTGAGATAAGCATTCGTTTTGTTCCAGCGCATAGTATGGAGAACCCAGCTGCAAATCAGCTTCCCGAGGTGGATGCTTTGCCGGATGGTTTCGTCGATGGCACCGCCGAGCCTCTTTGCCCTCCGACTCCTAATAACGAGGAACAGAAGCCGCCGAGCGATTTTAGGATCGACAGCGGGAGTCGTTTGGATGGGTTGGAGCACGAATTGGTGGATTTGGATGATAAAGGACACATTGGAAAGGATTTTGGCTCACCCTTGACGCCAGGGTTGGCTCATTCCACTCCCGAGGGTTCTTCAGAGGTTCCTGGATCCTGCGAGGTAAAAGAACAAGCTCAGGAGAAATTTCAAAGTTCAGACAAATGTAAATATCTTTACCTGAAGTCAAGATTACTGTCCTTTGCATTTTTCTCTTTGCCTTTGTCCACCTGCTGTTTAGGTCCTCCACTCTTTATAGATTTTGATGCTTAGCACTTTGCTTTAGCAGTATTTGGAAGCTTGATTATATGGAAACATTTTGTTTTATCTTTTTGATTCCACTCACGGGGCTTCTTTCGTTGCAGCTCCTGACGATAAGTTGGTCATGCAGCCAACTCATGCTAAGGAAAAATCTTCGCCGGATGGAGACGATTCTTTGAAAAACAGAAAGCAAGTAAGTAGTGGGGCCGATGTGGTACATCCGTGAAATTTTGGTGTTTGTCTTTTCGCACTTGTATTAAAAATTTTCAATCTGGAACTTATTACGTGTTCTTAGAATAGCCCATCATCTTGCTTTGCCATGCTTTCTCTAAGTCGGGCATATTCGTTTGGTATGTCACAGAGCGTTTGGCTTTAATTCATAAAGCAGTCGTGCTGATGCCTGGCCAAGCAAGATGATGGGCTATTCTGAAAACATGTAATAAGTCCTAATTCCTAATCTTGTCTGATCCTTGAGATAATCTAGGTTAATAAGTTGGGCCATTCTAATTTCTCAGGAAACATCTGAGGCAAAAAAGAATGCCAAGCGTGCTTTCAAGTCAGAAAAGGAGTTTTTACAGTTCACTTTGAAATATCAACAAGTTCTTGCTGAACGAGATGCTGGTAGGTTCACACTTCTCCTGCACCTTTTATCTGACTGTCATTTGTTGGTTGAATTAGCTCTTTATTTGACATCAATGAAAATAACATTATTTACATATGTGATCATTTTGTGGCAAATGTAAAATGCTTTTGGATGTTAGAATTTGCTTTCATTGAGAGTTCAGTCTTGAATAATGTTGTGAGTTTGCGGAACATGATGACTGTGGAAGCTCACAAGGTTTTCTTGCCATGATTTGAGGCGTGTGATAATTATGGCGAAGTTTAATTTAGTCCTTTCGTGAAGACATTGTTTTAGCAATATGAATTGTCGGAGAGTCGAGATTTCCTCATTGTACAAAATAGTAGTTCATCTCCTAAAATAGAGCACTATGGTTCATACACAGACTAGGTCATGTTACTATTACTCATGAATAGTGATTGTTGTGATATGGAGTTCTCTCTTTTAGAATTTTCTCTTATTGATGGATGAGGATGATCATGGTTCACAGGACTTCTCTTTTCTAGGTTCAACTGTTAGCTAAGTGAAGGCTTGTTAAATCAACACCGGGTGCTATGATGAACTTCCTGTTCCCAAGTCAGGATAAAATACATTGAATAAAGTGAAACCTTGTATCTTTTTTTTTTCCTTTTTTTTTTCAAGAAAGTACCGTGATATTGGAATACTTGCTCCTCTAAATTGGTTGTTGCTAGCTCTATGTTAATAATTGTAAAACACAACATGACATGATGAACTTTGTTCTTTGTTTCCTTATAAACTCACAAGTACAACAGTTGTAATCACGTGAACTTTACTTGAGAATCCGGATGAATTACGTGGAGGCTGTTTCTAAGCTTCTCCACAGCAGCTTCAACTGTGAATAGGGGTTTGCAGCTTATATAAGGTGTTTCTCAAACACCTCTCGGTTGCAGTTACTTTAAAGCTACTGCAGCTTTTAGAAAGCTACCTCACCCAACTTTGATTTAAACTATATTTAACTAAACATTAAAGTTATAGAAACTTTGCAGCACAACGTAACTGTAGTTCTGCTACAGTTGTACCAAATGGGCTCATGGTGCATAAGTCGTCGTTTTTGTAACAGTCTTTGTTTTTTTTTTTTGGGATATTTTAAGCCAAGATATAGAATCATTGGCTTTGACTTCTAATACATATTTACCTCTGCCTATCTTTTCTTCCAATAAGGAAACTAGAAGTCTCTTCTCTTGTATAATTTAGATACACTAAATTTAGGTCTATCATGTGCAAATTAAAATAGCACGATATTAGTGGGAGCCTATATGCGTTGTTGGAATCATAGTTGTTGCACGAAATGAGATTGTCTGGTGAATCTCTCTCTTCTACATTTACATTTTGTAATGCCATTTTTATTCCCCCCCCCCCTTCCTTTGAATGTTGACGTTTTTGCACGAATCACATGTGGGAGCACACACTAATTTATTATCTTTATATGTTCAGCATCTATGGTCCTAAGATATAGTAACTAGTTTTCACATCTACAACTGTCACAGCTCTTGCGGTTCGAGATAAGCTTGAGTCACTGTGTCGGGAGTTGCAACGTCAAAACAAAATGCTAATGGTACTTTTCCTTCACAATCTGCTCCTAATGCTCTCTCTCTCTCTCTCTCTCTGATTTTCTTTGTAATTGTTGACTGCCCTAAGACTATCCAGCTACATTAGGTTGACTTTGCTTGTCAACTCTTGATCATCATCAATAAGACATATTTAATGGATTGTTCTTTTGAAAATCTCGAGAGTTCTTTGAATGAATTTACTGTACACCCCTAAGTTACTTTACTCTTCTAAAATGTATCAGCAAAGAATCTTCCTCTTCTTTAAATAAGTTTTTAGTGGTCGTAGAAAGTAAGATTTGGAAAATGAAAAGGTCACAAATGGTGCCCTTATTAAATTTTCTTTTTGTGGTTTCTGTCTTCAGCAGTAGTTTCTTTTTTGTACAGGGAATTGTTTGTTATGAAGAGACATGTCCATTATAGTACTAGAATGTGGCTTTCGTGGAGAATTTGATGCCTTGCATATGGATTTGCAGGATGAATGCAAACGGGTATCAACTGAGGGACAGAATTTGAGATTAGATTTATCAGCCAAGTTTCAAGATGCAATCAAGGTTCATTGCTTTTTTGGTTTTTTCCTGTAATGCTACATCTCTACGCAGGGAATGTTCCAATGAAGAAAAAGAGCGATGCTAACCTTTAAATTTCAAAATTAATGTATTTTTTATTTGCATTAACATTGCTTAGTTAAGCCTCTCAGTTGGAGTTCAATAATAAATAAGTTACTCTTGTCTTTTGCGCTCTGTGAAAGATGGCTGCATCTTGTGCTTCTTTTGATTTAAATGTGCTTTCTTCAGGAGGTGAGCAATAAACTAGAACAGCAGAAGGATGAATGCCTTTCTCAGCTCAAGGAAAATGAGATGTAAGACTTTTACTCTCACTGGTGTGTTAAAAATGATCTTTCTTTGTCTGGTCTCGCTATTCTATAATGGCTCATATGTACCACCTGTCTACCACATGCAAAACAAATACAGCTCTTCAATCCTCAAATATGATGTTTAGCAAAGACATGTAACTAAAGGATGTAGCTGGATGCGTAATATCTTGATAATCTAAAGTTTATAGACTTCCCTATTCTAGGAGCATATGTGTGGAATAATCTAAGGAAGTTTCACTTTTATATGGAATGTCTTTTCCTCAAAAGGATTTACAATTCTTGTACTTGATTATTTTTGGGCATATGTAGTATCACCTATGAAATGATGTTCGTGGTTGCCATACCGAGAGCACCTGTATAAGAATGCAACTGTTAAAGTTGGGTTTTTTTATCTGTCTGCATGTCTGTCTGTCTGTCTGTCTCTCTCTCTCTCTCTCTCCCACATAAATATGCTCTGGTGCAAGAATATTTAGATTCTTGTATTAAGGGAAGTTCTGGTCTTGGATTAGTGTTTCTTAACTTCTTTATAGGCATTCTATTTGATGCATTTAGTTGTCTGTGAAATTCTTTGGGTTCAGGTTAAAAATTAAGTTGAATCAGCTAGCTGAGCAGTATGTGCTTTCTGAGCAACATCATGAACAGGAGGTAAAGTTCTTTAAAATTGATTGATTTCTGAGATTTATAGTCTCCATTTCTGAAGGACTTTGCTTAAATTTTGTGGCTTGAAACTTGAATATGCAGTTAAAGCAGAAAAGTCTAGAACTCCAGATTGCTGATTTGAAAATGAAGCAGCATGAGGAGAAAGTGATTCAGGAACAGTCCCAAATGAAAGTATATGCTGAACAAGTATCACAGCTACTGGAAACTGAGAAAAACTTGCGGTTACAGTTGACAGCAGACGGAGAGAAATTTCAACAATTCCAGGTTACCTCTATCACTTGTTTCCCAACATTTGCAGTCGCTTGAGTGAAGGTGTTTTTTGCCTAATGGCAATTATTTCGCCTAATGGCAATTATTTCGCCTTAAGGAAATGCCTAAAGTGAGGAACTTCTACATTGAATGGTGTTCATGTGACTTACTGTTTATATGAGGGATAACTGGATGCTTGATTTCATTGTTTTGTCTGACTTGGATTGCACTGATCCTCACTGTTCAATTACTTTGTTATATTAGAAATAATGTTGGCTGTAGCTTTCTTTTGCTGCATGCATTTTCAGGTGGATCTTAGCACTGTGTTTTTATGAGGCATGTTCGCTGTTACTTTTTTCCACATTTTAACTGGGTTAATTTCATACCAGCCAAATTTGTAGAAGTTATATTTGAGATTGATACAACTGTACTATCAAGTGTTAACCTGCTTCTTTTGGGAAACGTGAGAATTGTTGGCCAACTATGGGCTGCTTTGTTTATTTTATGAGTAAGCTAAGCATTCCCATTGCTGCGGAATGAATGGATTCTCCAATACAAGCCAAGTAACTTCTCATTCAACTCCATAGGACAAACCTCAAGCAACCCAACTCCTATCTTAGGAAACAAGTACCTATACCAGCAGTCAAGCAATGACAACAAACAACTCAAGATATATCCCAGCACAAGGGAACAAACAACATCACTCCTTATCAACTGAATGAAACTAGCAGCTAAACTATGGGCTACCTTTTCTAGACAAATTAAGCACCAAGAAAACTTGCCTCCCTTGGAGCCACTGGGTTTTTGGAAGAATTTGAGATCATCAGCCCAGTTAGAATTTTGAACCCCAGACCTTTGGGGTGGATGAGATTTGGGAACCACTGGGCATTGTCTTAGACCACAATAGGAAAGGGAAAGGAAAAAGGACAAAATAGCACATGTTACCTAAAGTTCCAACTGGTGAGGTAACTAAACTATTTGGCATTGGATGCTATTTTTATGGATCCTTTACTTGCTCAATTTGCACCTTCCTTTTATTTATGGGTGCTCTGCCTCTAATTTGTCTGCTGGATCCTGTGAAGGGAACAGATACATTATAAGAAACTTACCTCCCACTTCCATATCTTCATTCACTCTTGAAGGTTTTATCTGTATTTATGCTATCCGTCACAAAGCGAACTCATCTCGGGTCTTTAAATCTGTTTCAATTGTGCAGGATGCATTGGCAAAGAGCAACGAAGTCTTTGAAACATTTAAGCAAGAGATTGAGAAGGTACGAGTTACATGACGCCATACTAACAAATTCTTTTATTTCCTATGTTCCAGATCAGCGTATCTACTACTTGGACTTGATCATTATTGTTTTTCCTGTCTTCACCACAAAATCAGATGGCCAAATCAATAAAGGATCTCAAGAAGGAAAATGCATTCCTGAAGAACAAGTGTCAGAAATCAGACATTACACTTATAGAACTTGTTGACGAGGTGAGCGTTACATCTGTTACATTTGTTTTTCCTTTTCTTAGTTCATTCTTCAGCAACAATGATGGCTCATTGCAAACTTAGGTGTGTTTGCACGACCTCTGTTTTTGGATTTTGCTTTTTTTGTTTGTTGTAACATTTGAAAATGAACTTATATGTCAAGAACTTGAGATCTTTTAAAACATACAAAGATCAACATGTAGAGCCATGTAGAATTTTTTTTTTTTCATATCTTTGTTAAACTTTGAATTTTCTTTTTCTACTTTTCAAAATTGTGGAGGAATATCAATGAGGGCTTCTGTAAGCTTAAACAAACATTTTGATTCAGACTATGTTGTACATACCCCTATCTATCGACAGATTACCCAGTTCATATTATTGACGTTGATTCTTTTGTGTACGTCTTTTTCCCAGCTACCTTTAAGTTATGGAAATAATCTTACCCTAGAATATAGACACAGAGCCTATTCTACAGCCTCAGTTGCTCAAACCAGGCTACTGGTCCATGTTCTCTCTTAACTGCCAAACCTCATGCATTTGAGCTTTCATAGGATCTAGGAAGGATTTACATAGGAAAACAGGGAGGATGTCCTTAGCTGCTTGATGTGCATGTCAGTCTTAGTTGGGTTGTTCATGTGTTTAGGATCTGCCTTTAGAACATGATGGTTAATCCTGTCAGTTAACTGGAAAGCCATCCCACATCTCGTCTTGGCGCATCATACTTGACAGATGTTCTTGTGGGCTTCTGATGAGCATTGAGAAGCCCTAACAGTAGTTGCAGGAGATTGTTGGCGCTCATATTTAGCTTAGGCACCTTTTTTTCTTTTCATTCCTCATGACAAGGCTAGTGCTTAGCTTAGTTTCAAACTTGTGAGTTATGACATGATGTTACCTCATAGGATGCGCAGGAAATTAGGAGATTTATAGTCATTTTAGCTGTTGCTTAATTAGGTGGTGTATTAGAAATAAGAATCTTCTTTTCTCTGATCAGCGGGAACGCTCAAAGAAACAAATGGAGAAACTGAAGAATCAGAAAGAGAAGCTAGAATCTTTGTGCCGGTCACTTCAGGCAGAGAGGAAGCAGAATTCTGTTGGTGGCAATGAGTCAGATCCAAGTATCGGTGTAAATTCTGGTTCTTAGCTCTCGAAGGGCTTGTGGAGCTACCGTTTCTCTGTCATTTCTGCATCTTCATTTTTGCTACAAAGATTGCAGTACAGGCCAAGCCAAATTGAGCAACAATGAGTCATGTAATTATGCGATTGCGGTTCTTTGTTTATTTATATTTGGGCGCCCTCGCTTGTCTTCACCTGACCATTCTGTAATTTCGATTTATCCAGACGATATATTGAGTGTGCCATTCAAGTATATCAAATTACTCGATTACAACATTTAAGATGGAGATCGATTATGCAATACTCCTACTCAACTTCCCAATACATAATCTTGGCCAGTGTTTGTGGTATTTGGATAGATTTGACAGCCGTACGAATACTACTTTCAATTTGGCTCGTTGTACTCTAATTGAGAGAAGCAGATTAAGGGTGGGCCATTTCGGCCAGCAATGCGCATTACGCTTCTCCTGACAGCGCAAGAGAAAGTTCTCGTGCGACCACTCGAATGGCCGAGCTACAGCGTCATAATCGACACCATCGGATAGGTGCGACGCTATTGGATTTGAATCATTGCAATCTCTCACTAGTTTGGGTGAGGCTTCAGAAAAATGGTGGCCTTATTACTGGACATGACACTTGAGAGGTACTTAGGTTCAGCTTTGGTAGTTCCGAAAAGCGGGATCTGAACAAGTTAATCTTCTTTTTTTTGGTCGAAATCTGAACTAGTTAATCTAATAAGCGGAAAATGTTAAGTTTCATTCGAGTAAAGATCCGTCTTCCAACATTTGGAAGGGTAATTAGAGTTTATTGAGAATTGGAGATTTTGATTTCTTTTGTTTTGTGGAAAATGAATGATTTGGAAAGTATTTTTTTAAAAACAACCACTTTTATCTTTTATAAAAATGAATGAACGAAAATATTTTTTTCATCATTCACGAAAATATTTAAATATAAATTGTTGTTGATAATAAAAATAATTTCTATCAACTAATTATACAAAGCGATATGAGCAATTACCTTTAGGAAAATATTTTTCAAACCATTTATTTTCCAGCGAAACAAACGAAACCTATGATTAAAAATTTAGCCCTTAGGAATAGAGCTGAGATGGAGAAAATTTGCCATGCTTCTATTATTTGGACTAGGTGTGAGGTTTAATTCCCTAAAAGATCCCATACTTTAGATTTAGTCCTAAACTTTAGCTCTAATCCCAAATTTGCCCCATATTTTTTTTCTAAAAAAATCACCAACTTTAACTCTAATCTCAAATTCGTCCTTTATTTTTTTTGCTTAGAAAAATCACAAACTTTCAATATAGTATCAAATTTGCCTCGTTAACTGTCCATCCAAAAATCGTCATTTGTTATTTGACGTAGCATTCTCACATCGATAATAAATCCATATCAGCAATACGACGTGAAAAATAATCTCCAAAACAAAACTGTTCTTTGATATAAAAATTAGGGAAATTAGGGACAGCTGAGGGAGGTAGATTTCAAACAAGAGTTAACATTGATTTTTTTTTTTATAAAAAATTTTGGGGTAGATTTGGGATTGGATCAAAAGTTGCAGTTTTTAAAGACAAAAGAAATGGGTTAATACGACGAAAAACCCCAAACCGATACATCCATGACAAACCACTAAAAGCCCCAAACTGATACACTTATGACTAATTTATCATTAATTTTAGTTAAATTTTATCATTAAATTGTTGAATTTGATAACACGTGGCAGTTGACGAGTGTATCAGTTTGGGTTTTATCCTTCGTTTGTTACAAGTGTACCAATTTATGATTTTTCGTAATACTAATCCAATTTAATGAAAATTAATAGATGATAAATCTGTCACAAATGACAAGTTTGAGGTTTTTTATGGTAAAAAAATTAGTTTGGCATAAATTTATCACAGGTGCACTAGTTTAGAGTTATTGATAGTTAAAAAATTAGTTTAAGATAAATTTATCACATGTGTATTAATTTAGGATTTTTCTTGATATTAACACAAAAAAAAATTGGGGCAAATCTGGACTGGACTAAAGTTGTGGCTTTTTTAAAAATAAAAAAAAAGTTCGGGGCGAGGTCCGAGCCTCCGAGGTGTCAAGTTTGTTAGAGAGAATTTCTGAAAAGCCGTTGCCTCCTCTCTCTCTCTCTCTCTCTCTCTCTCTCTAGTTTTCCACCCATTTTTTTTTCACTCCCTCTCGAGCCATGGACGACAAACGAAGCAACGGCACCGCCGGCAGCGACGGCCCCGGCGGCGGGACCACCAAAACCACCACCCCCACCAGCGACAATGCGAGCGCTAGCTATGCCTGCAGCGGGTTCGTCGACACGAGCAAAGCGGAGAGATCGATATGGCTCATGAAGTGCCCGCCCGTCGTCTCCCGGTCTCTGTCCCCGGGGAGCCCGCCCGCCTTCGAAGGAGGCGGAGATGGCGCCGCGCCCTCCGTCCCCGTCGCCAAGGTCATCTTCTCCGTCGATCTTCTTCACGGCGGCGAAGATAACTCCGAGGTACGTATGTTTCGAAGTATATGCCGAGCGTGAGTCGCGCGGTTGTTGTTGTTGTTGTAGTTTCTGAGGCTTGTGGTTTGGATTTTTTATTTCTAGTCCCTCGTCGTCGCGTTAGTGTCTAGGGCATGCCGGTTTTGCGTGGAGTTGCATCGCGTCAGCTCGTCGCGTTTGTGTCCTGCATTTTCACGTGTTTATCTCTGGGGAGTTGTCGAGCGAATTTGGTCGTGGTATTGTTTTAGGCTTCTGGCCTTGATCGGCGTTTTCTAGTTCGTACGTTGATATGAATTGGTTGGGGTGTCTGGTCTTCGTATTGCGCCGAGTTTGCGATTTGTGGTTGTTGTCTGCTTCGCATTCCTGTTTGCGTCACTGGAAATTTCGATTTGAGGTCTCCAGTGGGATTTCGGTTTCAGGTGTTCCAGATTGCCATTTGACATATGATTTCACGTGTTTTCGCACACGCGTGTTGCGTCTGTTTCCCTGCAATTTATGGCCGTTTCCTCTGCTTAATCAGCCATGATGTGATCATGTCAACTTCACCAGCTTCTGATCAAAATAGTGTCTTAAACTTCGCCATTAGTGGAGTTTTCCATTCGTGTAAAAGAGTTTACTTTCGGCATCATAGTAGTTTTCCCCTTCTTTTGTACATTTTCTTCTTCAGGATAAACCTTACCTTTACTTAAAAAGTAAAATTTGGCATGAATAGTTAGAGTAAGCCCCCCCGAAACATGTTAATATGCGACCTGTTGATTGGAGAAATACTTCTCCTCTGTGCCCAAAAGCCATGATGGATAAGGTGGAGACTCACTACAATGCTAGGGGTAAATTTTACAGTTCTAGGTTCCAGGGGCCCCAAGGAGTATAAACCTCACAGATAGATTTGCTTTACTTTGGACTCTTCTGATATAATTTCTTGCCGGCACGCTTACTGCCAATTTGTGAACCTTATATAGCATATGGTGAATGACATGTCATCAAATGCTTTCAAGTTTCGCACTTCTTTCATTGAGTGGAAAATGACTATAGCGCTTTTGACAGTAGACGTTGCCATATGATTGAATCTGCTGAAGAAAGATAATGTTTTGAACTGATAATACTGTATTGGGAGAACTGGAAGACTTTATGGAAGTGCTTATATGCACCCGTCATCAATCCTTATGGACGGAGACACGTAGATCAAAGATTCCTAGTCGGAGGAGTAACATTTTAATTTGGTTTCAGCTTAAAATAGCTTGGCTACATCTCCTATAATGTTCTCCCAGCTCTGGTTTTGATGCCTTGGCTACTTTTGTGATATCTTCCTCATCAATGGATTATCATATTGTTTCAATCTCAGCCATGTGCTTAATATTTATTACAAAACTTTGCATTTAGTTTTTTAAGGAAATAGATGTGCATCATGTTTTGATGAGCATGGCTTGCAGTTTTATCTCCGAGTCTTGTGCTGTTGCATTTATACATTTGGTGAAATGACCTCAGTTTATAATGGAATTGGCTTCCACTGAATCTGGAAACGTACCAAGGCGGTACTCCATGGAGATGTCTAAGGACTTTATCCCGATGTCTGTTTTTTCAGAGTCTTCTCAAGGTACACATAAAAATAATCTTTATCTAAGATCAAGTTGGCATTGGTTACTTAGTTGTTAAATTACAACCTTGGTCGAATTTTAAATTCTTTCATGTGATGGTTCTGAGTCTTCTGACTGCTGAGGTCTCAGACCCTTCTCCAACACGTTGTGCTTCAGATTATTTTTTTTAAAACAATTCTTGGAAAACTGCGGTGTATGGATCAATTCAACTTATTGCATACTAGTATCTCGGTGTTTTCTGGTGAAAAACAGTAGTTGACGTTTCTATACTCCTATTTTGAAGGATAATCTGAATTTGGCTGCAGACTCTTACTCTAGCAATCCCAGCTAAAAAGTTACGGTCTGTGCTTAGGAAAAATCTGTGTGGAGGGAAAAATCCTGCACAAATTTGATATGAGGCCCCATGGTGAGAACATTGAGACTTATGGAAAACTCTGTCGTGAACGAACAACCAAGTGTACGAACAGAGCTAGACAGATACAGGTTTCTTCATCTTGTCCCTCTGTCCTCACAGTCTGATATAAAGACGCTCCTTTATTTACCAAAGTTTCCTATCCCTTAATTTAGGTGATTGACCATGATAATGGCTCTCTTATGAGGACTATGGCATTGATGGTGGGTCCCTGGCCTCTACACTTGTTTACTAGTGGTTGATTCTTTTTCCTGCTTTTGTGTCCTTCTGGGATATTTTATTTTGCTTACCATTCTCTGAAAATGCTCCTTTGCTACTGCTTATCTGTCATGACATACGAGGACCTGTGTGAAATAGGAGAAGAAGAAATTGCCAGCAAAGATGCCAGAAACGAAAAGAACAAGAAGAGATCGTGGAGAGATGGAGGAGATCATGTTTAAGCTCTTTGAAAGGCAACCAAATTGGACTTTAAGACAATTGATCCAAGAAACTGACCAACCTGAAGTATGTAGCTCCTTCATCCTAGCTCTAAATTATCTTGGTATCAGTATGTATGCTAGGTGAATGCTGTGAGGTGCGATTAGATATCTATGTACTTCATACAAAGATGAACCATGTCAGGAACTTTTAACAGTCATACTGAATGCTGTGCTTGATGGTTGATATCTTGTACGTAGTCCTGACATATGCTACACGACAAGCTGTTTTCTATAAATTGCTCATTGTGGCAGCAATAAAGGCCTAGTTTAATGAGTCCATACTTGTCTTCAATCTTTTCAGTCGAGGCTCCAATGCTCTATTTTAAGGTATAATCAATGACATTGTCTATGCACTCCAATCATGTATGACATTAGTTTTGGTTTTACACTGTTTTGGCAGATCATGTTTAGCAATAGGGCTCTGTCCTCAAAACTAATGGGGCTTCATACTGCCTTTCAGGCTTGTATACTTCCCACCAGTAGAGAGTTTGATGGATCGACTTTTTGCAAGTACTCACATTGTTATTTTACTGTTATTTTTGCTCCAAAGAATTGTAGGCACTTTATGGAAGCAAGAAGTGATACTGAACTTCCTAAACCTGATGAACCTATTTTTTATGACTCGTGGATCCAAATGTATTTGTAGTTGACGCCTTGTTCTCTCACTGTAGCAATTTTTGAAAGATATCCTGAAGGACCTCTGCGTCTACAATAACAAGGGGCCCAATCAAGGAACCTACGAGCTGAAGCCAGAATACAAGAAATCAAATGGCGAACCAACTTCTGGCTAGGTTGTCATACTCTGCCTAACTGTTCTTTTGAAAGACGGTGACTAAACTAAGATTTTGCTCATCTTTGCTCGTTTCGTCCTGATAAAATGGTAAGTTAAACATGAAGGGCGAAAAAGCACAAGCCCTTTTTTTTATTGTTATGCTTGGGCTTAATATGTGAATATTCTCATCTCTCTTGGCGCACATTTGAGCCACAAATACGTTTTGGAAGACTATTATACATTTTGTCATCGGTACACCAGAGGAGGATGAGGTCCTAAACCATTAGCAGCCTAAATTAGGAAATCCTGGCAGTCCTAGGAAAGCAACAGCTTCAACAATCAAGTTCCAAAAGCTTCAACATCTCGGCCGATGGTTCAGCAACTATTTGAAGGTGTACCCACTGCATCCGCCCTTCTTGGCCATATAGTCAGCGCACTGATTTGCCTCTCTAAATGCGTGCTCCATTAGGTGTCGGGCAAAGCTCATAAGGAGAGTCCTGCGTTCCAAAAATTGTAAACCAGATTATTAGCCTCGAGTTCAATTTTGTAAGATGCTGATGTCATTTTATGTGGAACAAGTGAAATTCGTTCGTGAACTTCATCTTAGAAGGGGGAATTGACCACTCAATTTTATCTTTTAACTTTTGTTCAAAGATACATGCTCGTTTAACATTACTATTCATGTGAAACTCGAGAAGATACTGCCTTTAAACTGAAACTGCCTGTGAGCGGTCGGAGTTACAAGTAGGGAAACTAAAGATATTTTGCCATGCTTTTCCTATGTAATGTATTCTTGTTTCCGAGTGCTATTGATTTGCTCGCTAACTTGGTGTCCTTTCCACCTGACATACCTATATAATCGCCCCAGCAACTCTATCCTGATGAGTGAGGAGCACTGGCGGTGAGTGAGTTAATAGCCGAACTATCTCATCCATGTACATATCAGGGGGTTGCAACATTTATAAGTTCTTTTACATCTTTGAAGAAGACAGTCTTCAGCATATTATCCCTCATTGTACTGTAATTGAAGAAGCGTCGTACTTTAACTCCTCCTCATTTATATCGAGCATCCTTTCAGTAGATTTAAACAAGAATCGGAGACAATGTCTAGAAGGGTTAATCTAGGTTGCGAATCCCCAGGAAAAAGGGTGAAATTATGTAGATCTTCTGAAAGTAAGTGCATGTTAGAAAGTAATGATGTAATATTAATCTTGTCTCTAGAAGTGTCGCACCTATTTTGCAAATAGTCACGTAATTGACGTGGGGATGCCTAAGGCAGATCTCAGAAAAGCTAAGGATATGCCGCATTGAAGATGAGCTACGTATTCGAATTTCAGGCCTACAACTGGCGATTCTATTCATGAAAAGGTCCATAGAAATTAAAACTGATTGAGTTCCAGAAACTAACACTTGATCTTTAGCCAAAAGGCCGACAAAGAGAGGTACGAAAAGGTCCATATTTACGTGATATTCACTGCGCTAATTGCTACCTTACTTATCTTCTAGAAAAGCCCGGGGAAGATTAGGACAATAAAGAAATGCAAATAAAAGATGAAAGAACGATACCCATCGGTCTTTAAGTAATAGGGACAATAGCGGACAGTGAATTGGGGGGTTCGTGTTGAATGACGGCCGACAGCTATTGCGACGAACAGTATTCCAAGCACAATAAATAATTTGGTCCTGTGTAAGTTCGCATTGATAGATTCGATGCCAGTCGAATCCAAAAGACCAAGCTTTAGGTTTTTACTCGAATGCCGGTCGAGCAGAGTCTCCAGCGCCCGGGCAATGACGACGGCGACTCCGCGCACGTTCGGACTTCCATGGCCTGAGCTCAACGACGGCATCCTCTACAAGGACGTCCTTTCGTCTTCCGATCACGGTCACCTCCCTCTCTCTCTCTCTCTGTCTCCGTGCTTCGTTCTTCGTCTTCGAAATTCGAACTCGTTCTGAACTAGCACGTATCCTCTGCAGAGATGACGCTCCTTCAGTTCTATTCGAGCAAGTACAGAAGTTCAGCTCCCGTTCAAGGGTACGTCCATTTTTATTTTACTCGACTGTCCTGGTTGCGCTTTCAGAGAAGAAGCGTTTAGTGTTCGTTTTTGCGGACGAAAACCGCGCGTCGAAGTGGATCGGGTTCCAGAACCAATCGAGGAACCTTGTGGTATTGGTGATTCGATGCGTCATGGTTTTGATCGGAGTTGTCCTTCCTTGGATGGCAGAAACTAGAGAGTCTCGTTCTTTTCCTGCTTTGCGTTTTTCTCTTCCATTCATGGATTGGCCTATCGGAATTCATACGCTGAGTGTTTTTGCTTATCGCGATGCAGTTGGTTGCAGCGGATTCAAAATGGACAGGTGCCTCTTCTGCGAAGAACCGAACCGAACCTCAGTCGGTTAATCTATCTAGTTTCGTGGTTTGTCGTAATGTTGGCGAACGCGAGTCCTTTTGAGTCCTTGTGGGTTTGCTTTTGCAGATTAAAGTTGATGGTAGAGTCGTGACGGATCCATACGAAAGCGTAAGGTGTTCTTTTTTTGGTGAATAGTCATGTTTATTTATGTAATTTTTACTGTTATTAGTTAAATGGACATAACATCCGTCCTTTGCAATTTTCTTTCTCTTTTTTTTTCTTTGTGCCTTCCAGTGCAGGATTAGAAGTAATCTACCATAGACTTCCTTGGAAAGAGCCTGACGCACCTTACTCTCTTGAAATCCTCTATGAAGATGATAATATGGTAATTGCATTTGCATACTCGAGTTCATGTTTACTTATGATGGGAATGTCTAATTGAGGTTTTTTTTAGTATATAAATGAGCTGCCTAGGCACCTGATTATTGTGGACATAATACCTCTTAGATGTTAGACCCGTCTTCAAACTGAGCAGGTCTTGCTTACTTTTCCTTTTTATGGAACATCAATGCATATATGAAGCAAAGTTATTCATAAATATAGCACGGATGACACAGGAACGAGCTTTAGAAAGGACCACGGCAGCATCAGATGGTGCACTAACACAAATTTAGTTTGGGGTGTGTTGTGGGGAACCACACGAAAACAGACTTTGGAAAATCTGTGTCTGCTTTGAGGACTAGAGAGTTTCCTGTTTTGGCGTGTATGTAGTTATTATTCATAGCTTTATTTCATGTATCTCGTTATCAACATTCTTTGGAACCACTTTTTGCAGATTGCTCTCAACAAGCCCTCTGGGCTGCAAGTTTTACCTGGAGGACTATTTCAACAAAGGACTGTCTTGTCACAGCTTCAATGGCGAGAAAGCGAGCAGAGCACTTTGCTAGCATCACGAGAACCACATCCTGTGCCTGTTCATCGGCTTGGAAGGGGCACGTCAGGTTAGTCTCTTTTGCTGATAATATTTAAGGAAGGCTTAGTCTGACTATTCAGAAACAACAATTGTTTGTTTGAGTAGATTAAACATGAGATGAGAAGCATGTGGGTGTAAATAAGTATCTACTAAAATTGAGGCCATCACTTGAGATAGGAGTGATGACTACAAAAGAGATTTAACTGAATGCTTCTCTTACTTGTTACCTTACCTCTATGATGCTGGTTCAAAATCATGGAAAGTCGATTAGTGAAGAAACATTCCAATGGTTACAGGTGTGCTACTTTGTGCCAAGACAAAGATTGCAAAGTCTCGCCTTTCGATCTATTTTGCAGATGGAACATCTCTCATTGGAGGGAAAAGGTTACAAGGAATCTCTCTATTGATGATCTTCTTTTTGGCTTATTCATTGTGTTGAATGAGAACAGCAGATACTCACTGATAATTGTTTTCTTCCTCCTAATGAAATGCTTTGTTGACGAAACTGCAATTTGTTTGATGTAGAAATACCAATAAGGAGCCCAGTTCAGTCAGGAAAATTTCAAAGATATATCGTGCGCTAGTAAATGGACTAGTTGATGAGGATGAGGTAACGCTACTGCATTACTATTTTGTTCTTTCTTTCTTTCACTTTATTTCGTGAGTCTTAACCTGCTATTTTGATTTGTGCTGTTGCTCTGGATTGATATGCTATTAGCACAAAAAAGTATGTGATTAAGGGCTTTATCTTGATAAATAGCTCATGCTTTTTTACTTCATTTTCAATATGAAGACAACTTCTCGCACAAGGTAGATAACCCCTGCAAAACTACCAGAGATTCGTAATTCAATATGTACAATCTCTTTCTCACTCTAGTGAAATTGCTTCATTCGTGTCCCATCATATGATTCTATAGTTGATCCTTAAGAACAACAGAACTGAACTACATTGGCATGGAAATTAGGTCAGAGGGAAATTACCATGTATAGAGGCTAAATTCCATATATCATTCGAAGAATTGCACTTTACTTTCGTGCACCCCTGGATGGTTCAGTAAAAGAAAATGCAGAATTTCTCATTTGTGAGTGGAAACATTTAGAATTATTTTATGAACTGATTACATCACAGATGATTTACAAGTTCAGGATGGGAAATGCAATATTTAACTAATTCGGAGATTGTGTCCTTCACCTTTGCTGGTTCGTGAGCCCATACACTGTCCTTGCTGAGCTGTTATGAATCTTCATTTCATTCAAATCTCTCTACTTTTATTTTTTTGTTAGTCTTCAATGAATGAAGAGGATTGGTGTATGAAGTTGCAAGAAACTAAGGACATGTTTGGATAGGCTTTTACTTGTTGTTTTTGGCTAAATCCAAATCTTTCAATGGATGCATTCTGATTTTTTCTTAGGCCGTAACCCCTCAAACGTTTCCCAATATACAAATTTCACATAGATTCAAAAATAATAGTCTTTGAAATTTGGATAATATTTAAAATTTTGGTGGGAAAGCGAAAGGTTTATTATTTCTTTTGCTGAAACATAAACAAACAGGCCTCAAGTCTCCAACCACTGAGGTGATATTTACCTGTGAAAGTTAAAGAGGAATGGTAGATGGTTGAGTCACACGAACCGCTAAGTCCGGATTTGCCAACTATGCAAAGCATTTTCTTGAGATAAGATGGGAAGACTAGAGAGAAACATGACATAAGGTGGTAGTTAGTAAAAGCAACAGAAGGCCTAAGATGACAAGGCCCTAGCATAGGCCCATGGTTGCATGGGTCAGCTTCCAAGAGGTGGAAGTATAGAGAAGTACCTAAGGATTAGAAAACTTAAGAAAAAGAAATCCAGGCTTACTGGGCTTCTCTAGCAGTTTGCCAAGATGTAGCAGACATTGAATCTCTCTTGTGATGTTAGTGTTGGGTATTCTACTCAACCGTTTTTGTTTTGAGCAACTCATCAAGCGTTATTTTATGGTCAGGCCCGACTGTAACAACCAATTGCCTGCGAGGGTAGCCTAATTTAGAGGTGGGTCGCCAGTTCATGCTTAGGATTTGTGGTCAATGGATTTATTTCTACACAATTTATTGTAATAGAAACTCACTCGATAAATTCCTAGTTCTTGCTACGGATCATGTCCTACTATTATACAGAGAATCAAATACAATGATACAAATCAATGATATACTATAGCAATGGATTGAATTTCTTAAAGTATTTGTATGAACAGTTGTTTTGAAACCTCGTCAATTTCTCCATTGGTATATGATGTAGTTGCTAAGTTATTCCTTTAAGTGCTTATGCATCATTTTGTCTTGTCTTTTCTTCTCTGGCTGATTATTCACTTCTTATTTCTTCCGTCTCCATTCAATAGCGATTCTTGATTTTTGTTTTTTTTATAGTTCTTATCTGGATCTACTTATCTTATTTGAAACCACCGAAGTGAATGAGGCATTTGTCATCTTTGTGCTGATCGCTCTTTTTTAACAAATATAATATTTTGTACTTTTAAATATTGGCTCTTCTTTTTCTTCTCTGCAGGTTATTGTTAGTGAGCCAATTGGGGTAATAAAGTATCCTGGTGTTGCTAAAGGGCTCTATGTTGCTTTGCCCTCAGGTTCAATGATATTGCCTAAACAGTACTATGCTTTCTATGAGTTATATGATTTTGCGACACCATGACCTCAACGGGACCGCAGTTTCACAGTTTCGTAGTAATTCTCCAATCAATTTCTGCTGACCTTTTGGTTGCTTCAATGTGTTCTCTTGCAATTGGGATTTATGAATCACTGTCTCATGCAGTTTTTAACTGTTTCGACCAGGTAAGCCAGCTCTGAGCAAAGTTAAGGTTCTCGAGAGAAATGTGCAGGGAAATTGCTCTTTGGTTCAGGTATTCTGCACATGTCGCACCGGTGAAATCTAAAGGATTTTAAGTGCAATATGAGGGGGAAATTAAAAGGAAAAAGTTCTTGAAAGTGATGGCACTTTAGGGTCTGTTTAGTAACATTTCCGTTTCTCTATTTTTCTGTTATTTTATTCCCCAGAACAGAAAAAGAACAGAAATCCATTTAGTAACGTCAGTTAGCTTTTTTGTTCCACGGAACAGAAAAGTGGTCTAGGAATAGATTTGGAATAGAAATAAGAAGTAAAAAAAATCTACTTTTCTATTTCTAGAACAAAAAAAAAGAAATAATAGAAAAACAAGATCAGCTCTCCCTTTTTCACAAGATATTCTCATACTAAACCCTAAAACCCTAAATCCTAAACCCTCAAACCTCATACCCTAAACCTTAATCCTAAACCCCAAAACCTTAAACCTCAATACCCAAACCCTAAAACCCACAACACTAAAATGAAAAACCCGAAACCCTAAACTCTAAACCCCAAAACCCAAATCCTAAACCTTCTAAACCCTAAATCCTAAACCCAAACCCTAAAATCCCAAACCCAAAAACTGAAACACTAAACCCCAAAACTCCAAACCCTAAAACCTAAACCCTAAAATCATAATTCCAAATCCTAAATCCTAAAATGTTAAACCGCAAAACCTCAAACCCTAAACTATAAATCCCAAACCCCAATACCCAAAACTTGAATCCCTAAAATCCTAAACCCTAAATCACTAAACCCAAACCCGAAACGCTAAACCTAAAACCCCAAACCCGAAACTCTAAAACCTAAACCCCAAACCCTAAGCCATAAAATTCAAAATCTAAAACCCAAAACCCCTAACCCTAAACCTCAAAACCGAAATTCTAAAATCTTAACCCCTAACCCCAAATCCTAAAATCCTAAAATCTTACGCCCTAAACTGCAATTTCCTCGACGACCACCCGATATTTGATTTGTCTATAAGGAGTAATTTTCTTTATGATTGTATTAAGGTCATCCAATTCTATATCATAATATATTATTATTCTATTTCTAGTCCAATTTTATCCAAACATGAATTATTAAGTCCCCTAAACTGCAATTTTCTCGACCACCACCCTGGATTTACTTTGTCTATTAGGAGTAATTTTCTTTATGATTGTTTTAAGGTCATCCAATTCTATATCATAATATATTCTTATTCTATTTCTAGTCCAATTTTATCCAAACATGAATTATTAAGTCTCCACCGGCAATTTTATAATTAAATGAAAATTTGAGTAGAAATTTTTAGTGTCCTACCAAACGCATTTCTATTCTTTTTCTACTCCGGGAATAGAAATTTTGTACAGTTACTGAACGTGCTTTTTTGCTCAGAAACTTGTCTAAGGAATAGAAATAGAAAAAACTATTTATGAACAGAAATTGTTTCTAGGAACAGAAGCGTTACTAAACTGACCCTTAATATCCACTTAAGCATACCCAATAATAAGCATTAGAGCAGGGCCTTCGTTGTGAAGGAGTTATTGTCTGCTGTTTACGGACCTTGTCTTTTCAATATATTATCACGTGCTGTTTGTTGATGATTGTCCATACTAGCTGTGGGGAATTGCACATATCCACTTGCAAGCAGCTTATCTTAGACAAGTGTCATGCACTCTAAATAGTTCATAGTTTACATGTATTTTTGCACAAGTTCACTCATTTATGTTGGACATTAACAGGTCGAGATCCAGTCTGGTCGTCCACATCAAATACGTATTCATCTTTCATTTATAGGGCATCCCTTGTTGGGTAAACATTCACTTTTTATTTATTTATTTTCATTGATATGTTTTGTCAATGCAATCTATGAAGTATTAAGTCTTTTCAGAAGAAATCTGGAACTGGACAGTGATGGATTGTGAATTATTCGTAGAGAAGAAATGATGTAATACTGCGAGAAGATAAAAGGGCATTTCATTGTATAAATCAATATAAACATATTCAATCATACGAAGTTGCTCCATGAAAAGTACTTTCCCATCCAAACAGATATGCTTTTCAATGTCCTCCCTAATGCAACAATAGACAGGAGACCTGTGATGTAGACTGAACTGAATTGTGGCGGCATTTGCTTAGTCAAGACTATACATAATAGGTTAAATTGTTACTCAAGGGGTGAAAACCTCAGTTATGATAAAGGCATCCTTAAAAATGTAAGATTTTTAACTGATGTTGATAGAATTTCTATCAGATGATGTGCTATACAGCTAGTTTTATGAAAGCATTAAACATTGAGGAAATGTGTATTGGAGTAAGACAAAGAAGCAGCATCTTAACAATAAGGAGGGGAGAGGTTAATAAATATCTTGTTAGAACGGCAAATGTATTAAGCAGGTGTCGATTTGCTTATTAAGATCATCAAGATATAGATGGCTTCAATATACTGATGCAATTTGTGGGAGTACTCAAAAAGTGATGGGATGAACTTAATTTTAACTATTGGAGATACACAACTTGTGGCAAGAAATCACTTTGATTTGCTTGATGATTTGCGTTTACTTTTTTCCTTTTTATTGAAAGAAGTGAGTAGCTGGAAATTGCATACACTCAAGTTGTAAAATGAAGTACTGCAGATAATACGCCTGTACTCAATTTCTGAAAATTCTGGACTTTAGTTCCATTCCCCTTAACTTTAATAGGTGAAAACTTCATTGAAGATCAACGGAAGATAGACTGATGGACCTACATGCAAACTGATTTCGGATTATTTCTTAAATCTTGATTTTGTTGTAGAAGTGTCAAAATTTGTCAATCTTCCTCTTTTTTTTATAAAAATATGAAATTCGTCTCTTGCACACAATTTATAGGTTCTGATGTTTAGTTGGCTCGATGTCATTAATCAGGTGACCCTCTTTATGTCAGTGGTGGGAAACCAAGATGCTTTGATTCTCAATCTGTGGATGAAGGTTTTGCGCAGGATGGGTATGTAGATGTCCTATGGATTAATAGTGGATAATAATGAATGCTTTCTTACTTTAAAACCTTGGCAGTAATGTAAGGCCTCTATGGTGTGACAAATGGCACGGCACTGTGTTCTCTCTTCTTCTGGTCACAATTTGTGTAAATTTAGAAACAAAAAGGAAAACTGATTAGAAGACAGGAAGTTTGTGCTTAGTGAAAATAGAAACTGGAAAACAACTTTTGAAAGTAAAAATTCCACAGAAGTGTTATGATGTTTTGTTTTTCTTAAACTGTTGGGACAAAAGCCGTGAAAAAGCCAAGTTTTCTCAAGTAAAAACCCTATGCCAAATATGTTTCCGAAGAACTCTGTGAAACTAGTCAAAGCGAAAAACTGTTCTGTGGAACCTCTGATCCAGTGTGCATGCTAATTTCAAATGTCATCAGTGATTTGACTTCTTTGTTATTTCAAAGTTAAATACAAATTGGGACCCAGAAGCATGAGTTTAATAATTGATGGCTCAGTGAATTTACGCAGTCGCCACAGTCACTTATTATTGGAAATGTGATCCATTTAGAGAAGTAGTGGAATGGAGAAAGATTTTGCAAGCATGCATCGTACTTCTTACCCATCCTTTAAAATGAAAAGATGAGAGGACAAGAAGATTTTACAAGCACGCATCATACTCCTTACCCATCCTTGAAAATGAAATGATGAGAGGACTGCCTAACTTGTTTAGCTTCCACTTAATTTACCATGCGCTATAACTTAGTTTATTTAATTTTAGAGAATTATGCGCTATCTTACCATGCACTTTATTTTGGCTTGCTTAGTGGGTATTGTAGGCCTCAACACGCAGTTCCAGGGGACTGTGGCTATTTCTTGCATGCACATGAAGTGCTTCTGTCCCACCCAGTTACAGACGAGGCAAGTGCAGGACCAAGCCTTAGCTGTCGAGAAACATCATAAATGGCCATCAAGCTATCATTCTTATCTTTTGTCAGAAGCTATTGTTCTTAGGTTGAATAACATGTTTTGCTTAGCTCCTGACATGAATCATAAGCTTGGCGTTGATTTTCCACTTGACATGAATATTTGACACGTTTTGAAATAGTGAATGGAATATTAGAAGCTACAACATATTGACATTAGCTTACCCCAGCATGAATAGTATTTTTTGCATTGGTCGCATGGACAAGACTGTGTGAAGACCAAAATCACATTGCCTGCGTAATTTGCATCTTAACCGATTTGGTGCTTGAATATTAAAATAGCTCACCTCTCATTGGTTTGCTTTTCCCACTTATCGTGACTGGACAGTTGTGTATTGGCTGCTATGGCAGGTAATTAAGATCACTGCGCCTTTACCATCTATTCTCCATACTCTAGGAGAAGCCCAAAGCATTCAACAAGAGTCGGTCGGAAACTTTAGCGGCCTTGCTGGGTGAGAACGACTCTGCTAAGTCTCCCTATTCTCATATGAAGATCAAGGACTGTCAGAAATCTAGCATGATTGCAGTAAGACGCTGCATCAGCGCGGGGATGTCAAATGTAAAACTTGTTGCCCTCTTTTCGGGTGTTGAGGAATGAGGGCAATGTTTTCTGTTGGATTAGGCCCTTCTTATTCTCCTTGACCAGTTTTTTCCTTCCGTGATTATTATGATGGTGATCTCCGGGCGATCGTTAGTTTCTGCGATCATTCGAGGAGGAAAGGTTTGGAAATGAAAATTGAACGAGGCTGTCCGTGCCAGAAATATTCAGTTTCTCTATTTGCCATGGGTCGTAAATAGGCTTGGGCCATAAGGTAGAACAGACACGCTTCTGTCCTGTTAGCGCATCATCTGTTCCGACAGCCTAGGTCAGGTCAAGTGAGCCCCCATGGTAAGGACCCTGGAAATGACGGGCCTGGCCATGGGACCTTCGTGTCCTATACTTTGGGTCTTGTCCGAGCCCTATAATTGCGCTTTAAAGCCCAATTTTCCGATGATGGGCCAAAACGGGCTTTGGGCTGGGGGATACCCACTGGGCCCAGCCCATTAACTTAATGGGACTACTTGCGGTAAATCCCAATATTATGGGCATTTTAGGGGAACATTGTTGACCGTCAGGAGCTCAATTGAGGCTCGATTCTTAGCTGATGGACCTGTGCTAGGGCATAATGGGCCTGATCAATTAATACGGACCAAGATGGTCTGTGCGAAACCCATTGGGACAAGAAAAGAACTTACAGGCCTTGCTGTGGCCCTTTAAGCCCAATATTATGGGGAATTGAGGGCCCATATTTTGACCTCATAAGCCCAATTAGGCCCAATTTATAGCTAATGGGCCCAACTCCAGTCATGAATTTAACGGCAAACTGTCGGGCCCAGTCCTTGAACTTAAAGTGGGCCTTAGAGCCCAATACATTGGGCAATTGAGGGCCCATATCATGATCTGCGTAGCCCAATTAAGGCCCACTTTTCAGCTATTGAACTTACCCAGTGTCCAATGGGCCTGATAAATTAATATGGCCCTTGGGGCCTGTTCAATTAAATTGACAGGTCGGACATGATCATTACGAGGGCCCAAACTGTTCTACGAGGCCCATTGAACCCAGACCATCCTGACGGTTCAGTTGTGGGCCTTAAAGCCCGATTATATGGGCGATCGAAGGCCCAAATGTTGACTTTGAGGCCCAATTTCAGTTAATGGACGTTCGCCAAGGCCATTGGAATTCATCAAAGAAAACCATAGGCTGATAGGCTACTTCTCTTTCTGGGTTTTTGACTATCGCTCCTTTTCACAGAAAAAATAGCACAAGCAAAGCAACAGTATGTGAACACATCCATCCGGAAAGCGCAAATAAAATTAAACATAAAATTCAAGAGACGTTATCAGCCACACTTCCGAATAAAATAACAGCAACCACAGAGAAATACCTAACGGTTTCTCAAAGCTTGGCACATGCACCACAGCTATATATTACCCAAAGCAGCGACGAAGTCAAAGAGACAAGCAGACAGGGCCGGGACCTACCCACCATATTCACCACTATGAAGGATCAAAAGCATCTTTTGACAATAATGCAAGATGCTCCATCCCGCCCCCAGAAAAAGGGTTTGAGAAAAGGATAACAGATTTCCAGAGATTATTGCTGTATATCCACCTAATACAACAATACAAGGGCTGCTGCAGCCGCAACATTACAACCAACTACAATCATTTCTTTTTTTTAACCAAAAAGACCGGACTTGAGAACTGTCCGCTCGCCCTACATTTTAATTGAACAATACGAAAGCTAAAAGAAGACTTAAAATTGAACGATACAAAAACTAATATACAAGTTTGACGGCAAAAAAAGAGATTTGCCATCAAGGACCCCTTTCCAAGACCCTCCCGCCACTTCAACTACCTTCCTAAGTCCCCCTTACCTCTCCAAGACTCTTCCTCTCTGACAATATTCCCATTCTGATGCCCCACCAGCGGATCAGACTGCGCAAATTGCATTTTGATAGCCGTCACAGGATCTGAAACACCATTACATGGGGCCCCTACACGCACGCCTCCTCTCCCCACCACGTTCATTGCAATCATGCCTCTTCCTTGATGCTGAATGCTGGTAGACACTGCTTCAAACCCATTATATCTTTGAAGCTCAGAGCATGCATCTTGACGTTGCTTCACATCTATGGCGAATGGTTGAACTTTAACATCGTCCCGGCTCCTATAAAGCCGATAATCCACGATCCCATTCCCATTGGTCACTTCTCTTGATGGGAAAACGGAGACACCATTCAAACTGCACTCACTGCTCTTGGACACCTGCTGCAACGTGTGCTGCTCCAGTTTTGTCGCAGGCAGAGGAAAATTACTAAAGGCAGCAGGGTACTTCGCCAGTAAGAGAGCTGAATCAGGCAAAGACGAAATCTGAATTCTGTTACCATCCCAGAAACCGTAGCTCCTCAAGGGAACATTCTCCAGACCTGCGTAGTTATTACAGTCGAACTTTAGCATCGCTGAATTCCCACCCTCACTATGACTACTACTGGGTTTCACACCAGTTTCCTTGCTGCCCAACTTCCGTTGAGGGGCACCATTCTCATCATTATCCTGAACGTTTAACTTGGGCGTAGGCTGAGATGGTGGATGGCTGAGTATTTGGCCAAAAAGTTTGAAATCACCAGACTTACTCTGTTTCTGGGAGTCTGGTGGTAAACTTGGCATATCAATTTTGGGCAAGCCAATCGGTTCTGATTTATGTGGCAGAAGAGGAAGCTCGGCTACAGGACTGTGAGATTTGCTGGTAGTACACTTCCTAAGATGGAAATCCGGCACCACATATCGACAGGCAAAACTATTCTCAGGCTTCGAATGTTTCTGAACATCAGAAAACTCTCCACCGGTGGACCCATTGTTCTCCTGTGCATGCAACTGTATCGGATAACCTCGGAGTATCTGGGAAGATTCCATTTGGCTCAGCAGGGGACTTCCAGAGACATGCTTGTAATATTCATCATTACTGACAAATTGTTTGTGCTTCTCTTTGTTAGGTGGTCCATCAGAAGTGGACGACATTCTATCTTGGGTTCTACCGTTCTTGCCATAATTGGGAGCAGAATCTGATGACAAAGATCTAGTGGCACCTTGGAATTTTTCATCATGTCGTGAATTACTGGAAGATATTTCAACAGGGTCTAAAACAAGTGAAACTTGATGCTCTGATTCAGAGTTGAGACTGAACCCAAAACACGGACTTCTATCAGCAGGCAATTGAGAAGAATCAATCTTCGCATCCGACTCTCCTGACGAGGAGAGCAAACTACTTCGATGAGTTGTATCGCCATTGCACTTCTGAGGAAGCAACGCCTCCTGTCCCCATGTTATGTTTTTAAAACTTTCTGTGCATGCTCGAATTGTATGTTTACCATCAGGAGAAGCTGAGAAAGGGTAGCCACGATCAGTATCTTCCCTGACAGATGCTGATTCTACCAGAGAAGCACCTACTGCTCCAGTTGCCTCAACTCTTGTGACGTCTGAATCTGCTATAGATTTCTGAGTTCCAACCGACACAGAAATGGAACCAACACCTTCGGAAGCTACCTCATCCCCATCTCTCATCTGGCAGAAATCAGGGACCACAATTTCCATATCTTTGACACATTCACAACTTAACTCTCCACTACCAGTGTTCCCATCTGATTTGTTCAGGTCATCCCGAAAGTTCAAGGATTTACAATCTGATTCAACTTGATTTACGTCTTTCACAAGTAAGTCCTCATCCATTTTAGAGCTTAACTTATCACCACAAATGGCTGAAGTAATTTCTAAGCCACAGGCATCCTCCATGTCACCGTCGCCATTGGCATCTTCACTGACAGGCGTACCCCTACTTCTGCAGATAGGAAGTAATGAATCCAGTCCAAGGCACTTTCTAGCCTTACTAAAGAAAAGTCTACACTGATCCACGGATCTAGTGCCAACAAACCGTGAGATCAATGCAAAATCTTTACCATAAGATGATACAGATTGCATGAATGCAGACTTCTCCTCATCCGTCCAATCAGAGGCATCCATTTCCCCAGAACTCTCACCTGAACATGTCTCCTCCACATTCTCCATAAATTCAGGTGTAAAGGGCCGTTTTCGGACAAAATCTACCTTTGAACACTTCAGTTCCCTGCTGCCCTCTCCTGGATCAACAGAGCTTGTGACACACGAACTCATCGCTTCTGAAGATAGGGACCCACATATTCCAGCTAAAACATCAGCAGCAACTGTCTCCCTTTCACTCCCTAGAACATTAAAACTGCTACTCCTCTCCAAGTCACCACAATCAGCTCGTGATGATCTAGAGTTACAGAAACCATTAAAAAATACCCCTCCAGCGCACCCTTGTCTTTCTAGCATGAATTCATCCTGCTGGGCTGCCATCGCAGAAGCAGCACCAAGGACATCAAGGGAGACAGCATTCACCTCACGGCTCCATCTTTTCTCCGAAGTCACCAGGTAATTATTGGCAGCTAGCGACTTTCCTCGCTTTCCAAAATCCAGCTTCTTCATAGTTCTCTCAAAAGTATCAGACTTGTGATTTTTGTAGTAGAACTCAACACAATCCGCAGTTGTCTTGTGATCAAGGAAATAAGCAATCTTGCTGAAATCTTTGCCAAAGATGGCCAACTTATCCAGAAAAATTTCTCTTTCTTCTGTCGTCCATGGATTAATCATTGTCCGCTCTTTCTCAAAGACACAAGGATCTTCAATTAGCCCATTCGTCGAGATAAACCTGGATGCAGTCTTCTCCCTGTCATCTAAGATCAATGCCGGCATTTTTAAGTGCTTCCTGTAAGACTTCATTTGGGAATCTGAGAGCAGCTTGCTTGTATGGCTTAAAACATGTGGTGATGGTAACAGGCTCGAATTTCCCACTGTAAGGAAAAGAAAATTATAAATCATACTGAAACCAACAAAACATATTTTGTTCTCAAAACGACCCGAAAATTTCATGTCGCATGGTGGCTAACAGGGTGCAATGGAAACACATTCAGAATATCAGAACATAAAGGAACGGCCGATGTTTCGTAGAATAATACTTCAAGAGAATATCAGCACGGTGCAAAAAGGTGGTAACCTACACTAGTCAAAAGATTTCAGCAAACCACTCAAAAATCAAATCCACAACCAGAATGTCAACCCATTATATACTTTCAGCGAAAAATGACGAGAATCAAGCAAAATTATCTACAATAAGTTGAATCACAAGAAATTTCCATGCAGTTGAGGCGCTCCTCACTGTCATTCTTCCAATCTCATAAAGCCAAATGGCAGCCAGCATAGACCCAGTAATAGCTACTCTAAGAAAATGGTACTAACGCAGGCACACGCACGCATGCACAGCAGACTAAGGATGCAAGCAAGCCAAGCTACTCGAGCACAACTCCCAATTACTTGGACTCAGCTCGACCCACATAGTCCCCTAGTTCGAATTCTGATTACTATACTTCAGTAGACCTCTAGGCTAATTGAGTAATGGCATCTTAAAAAATCGTTCTATGATTTATGTTCATGAATATAAGATAAACAATGCTACTTTTCACTTTACTTATTTTGGTGAACTTCTAGAACTCTAGTTTGAGCCGATAGAGAACTCCATTTGGTCAAGTTTCAATCAATTGTGAGTCGAGAATTGAGCCTCTTATATTCACTGGGAGTTGACCTCGAGCCTCTTAAATAGATTTTTCCAGTAGGAAACGCAGGAAAAAAATTAGGGGACACGAACTAGTATGTCAAAGATGACAAAGGAATATCCAAGAACAACGGCATAATTCATCGCAGTAAACTACAAAGGGACAATTAATGGATCTAGTGCCAAGAAAAGGACAGAATCAACAACCTAAGAAAGGAAAAACAGGGCTACTAACATAACAGACATGCACAAGCATATTTAAGTATACGCTGACTCAGCTAAGTCACTTACCAGGTGAGGAGACACGAGAACGAATGGAGGAACGGTTCTTCTGATGTCCATTAAGGGTCACACGAAGGCTCGACTCAATCTTCTTCTGAGGCTTTGCACGTACTTTCTTCAAGGAAAGCAAATGCAGATCTTCCTTCCAGATGTAGTGAAAGGCCTTAAATTTAAGAGTCACAGCCCTCTCCTTAAACCTTAGAGCACGCTTCCTCATCGCAAAGTAACTTATGAAAAGTGAGTCAACCTCTGGTGATGCAGCGTCAGCAACCCTCGATATATCAAAACTACTTTGATCTCTCGGCAACAGGTTGTCAAAAACTTCACATGCCTTGCTTGCAGTTTCCTTATTAGAAGCCACAATAAACTCAGGTAACAACATTTCTGAGTTAATGAGCATATTTGCACTATTGTTAGCCCTATCTTCCTCACAGAACAGCACCCTGGTTTTATCCCTAGAGGGAGATGCATCAGTTTTTTCTACAGATATTTCAAGAGATGATTCTCCTCTCCCAACCTCCGCAACCTGTGTTGTATCCATATCTTCAGCACGTTCACCTTCCTTCACTTTATCAGTGGCTACAGCTCCCTTCAAAAGACGGAATGGTTCGGCAAACTCAGATGTAGCAGTTCCAGGGCTATCAACATCAGCATTATTTGCAGCGTGAATTTCCTCTGATCTTCCATCACCAAGAGGCAACCCACCCTTGTCCATGTTCCCAGATGAAAAAATCTCCAAAGGAGATGGCCGACATACCACGTTAGAGATTTCATCATGTTCACCGGGTTTTGCATTGGTCTCAACTGCTAGAGAACTGGACGATGCTGTGCAAGGTCTGTGATCTCCAGACTGAGAAATGAGCGACTTACGTTCAGTTTCAAGTGAATCAATTTCCAACTCAGTCATCTCCAGGGCCTTCAAAACATCCCCCCTTAATAAAAGCAACTTATTCAGTGCAGTAGATCTCACGAAACCAGAATCCATTGAGCTAGGATCATCCAATTGCAGCAACTCAACAAGTGAAGACCCCATATTAGCAATTGAATTTGCATCCATTGTCTCCAGATTGAAAGAGAACCCCTCTTGTTGATCCTGGGAACTAGGATATGGCGACTGACAAAGATTATTGAGATCAGTATCCCCATGTGATCCCTTCAGAAAAGATTTATCATCCGTCCCTGTTCAACAAAATAAAACTCTACACATCAAGAACCAACAGCAGAACTAACACAATAAGTGTGCAACATTTTTCCAAGTTAAAGACCAACCGCACCTAATCTCATTTGATGCAGTAAAACAACAAAGATCAAAGCTCTAAAATCATATCAAACGTACAAACACTAATATCTTCTTTGAGACAAAGGCCATCATAATCAACAATCAGTGTAGCTGAATTTACCAAAATCAAAATTTAGAATAGGTGCGAATACATTGAAATCATAAAAAAAAGCAACAATTCAAAGCTATCCCCGTGATAAAACTCAGAAACAGACAAAGAAATGTGGACAGACTAATCCAATCATCATATTCACCCTAAATGTGGTTGACTTCTCATGGAGTAAAATATGGAGGCAAACACGAAGCAGGAGACAGAATTAAAGTTTTCAAAAACTGTCAGTAGACAAGTAATAACAATGGCAACGTCATTCCACCTACGGATCTGGTGGGTTGTCAACTCCACACATGACGTCAATATACTAAGTGAGATGACCCACCACCAACCCGGAACTGGTTTTGCTTCTTGACATCTAATCAATATATCTTCCACTTTTGCATTCCAAATCATATTTTGAACGTGTTGGTTCTTTAATTGAGTCGCTCAGTCAAGCATACAGTACAAATTATTTTGATCAATGCTACTCAGGAAATTGAACAGTTTTATCTCGGTTATACATATCTAATTTACTTTACATATTGAAAGTCTTCTTCTGACAAAGAGCTCACACAATAGTTTTGGTTTTTAATCAAATCAGCCAATCATCAGAGCATATGCTTTATCTTCCCTAAAAATAATAAATACTGGAAAACTTTTACATCTTCCCTAAATATAATAAATACCAGAAAATTTTTACATCTATTTCACGTCTTTTTTATTAACACGTCTAAAGTCAGCCCGACGTCTGACCAAGACTCACGCTTGGTTTTGTTTTGCGCAACAAACCAGTACAACTTGATCCCAAGATGGAGCATGGCATGGAATAAAGCACATATACGAACATCAAAACCCAAGTGAATACAAAAAAATTATTGGCTGTAATGCTTCGGACAGCTCAGATGGTGCTATTCGTCGACTCAACTTGATTCAAAACACCCATCAGCACTGCAGCAGCCTCAAAATCACACTTGACTAGAAGATCTACAAGGCATCACATTCAATGGAAATCAACACAAGTCTTTATCCAACTCAGTTCGACTCTACATCCAACAGAAACATACACAAAAGCAAGCTTTATAGAAGCCGCTATACATACACTAACAACTAAACAGAGTATAGCATTTATTTCAGACAGAGGCCAAATATTAACTTAGCTGAAAATTCTTTCATCTTCAAAATTTAAAGGGCAAATTATAAACAGAAGCATAGCTAAAGAAATTGCCCCAAAAATAAATTGGTTCACATGAAAATTCAACATAATATCCAAATGACTTCCCTTGCACAATAGCAAGCTCTACAAAAGCTGCAATACAATATAATAGCAATTGATCACAGGATATCATGTCATCGGGACAGATGCCAAACATTAACTTTAATATTCTTCCAATTCTCATATTCTTGAGATAGTGATAAATAAAAGTAAGAAGTAGCTGAAAACTTTGCCAAGAAAATAAAAAAAGTACGTACTGACTAACGATTAATCAATAAACCCACACCATTACTCTGTCAAATCTTTTTCACCAGAAATGTGTAAAGCGGCCCCAAACAGGTGCAATTTGTGTGCATCTGTTTAATCTTTTACATACACACCACAAACCCTATGTTAGTCCAACCAAATACCCACTAGTAACAGTAAAGAGCTTGACACAAGTCCAAATTAATTATCGTTAGCTGTTCAGAACATCAAAGTGATCGTAATCCAAACAAGTACAAAACCTTGCAGTATAGAATGGTATCTAAACTCCCATATGCATTCAACAGAGAGATAACTGCATCAATCAGTCATTTAGAGTTTCACTCCCATGTGAAATCATGAAAAAAAGCATTTAATTGACTGCACAGAGAATGTACACAACCTACCTGGAGAGGAGCTGCACGCAACAGAAGATGGAGTTGCAGGAGAGGCACAATCTGAGAATGCTGCAAGTCCAGGGCTTTTGTCAGCTACACTAACACCAAGAGAATGGGCAGGCTCCGCGACGTTCTTTGATGCATTTTCATCTAGGCCTCCAACTTTCTTCTTCTCATACTTTGCCAGGCCTTCTCCCCACCCAAGACGAGGCTTCTTCTTTGAAGTCAAATCCTCAGATGGAGCAGCAGAAGTCACACATGCAGCTGCATCCTGGGATGGGGATGGCACTGAAGTTACATCCTTTGTTGATATTCCAACCTTTGTTTCACTGGAATCAACACCCCCCATGCTTTTTGAGCTGCTAGAATGACTCAGGCCTGACCCACGAGAAGTCAAGCTCCCGGAACGGGACCACTTAAGAGGCTTCCACTCCAAGGCCACGACTGAGTTGTCGGACTTTTGGCCTGAGGCCAACCCATTGGCATCACTTGTCTTGGCATCAATCGGCTTCACATCACTAGACTTGTCATGATGGTCTTTCGGGTGCAGCTGATGGTACTCTCTTAGGTTTGAAAAGTCAGAATGAGGGGAAGATGCTTGTGTGAGCATGTCAGCTGGCCTCTGACTATTATTCTCAGTTGGCCTCCCAGGTGTATAAGAGCCATTGCTTGTTTCCCATGAATGAGATACCTTCCAATCTCTCTGCCCAAAGGACCCTCTATTGTCCCTGTAGCTTCGACTATACTTTCCATCTCCACGGAAACCTGATCTGCGGCCGCTTTCATCCTCCAGCGGCTTGTCCGCAGACCGAGAAGGCACATAGCCATAACCAGATTCCTCGGGAAACATGTGCCAGCCACCCTGCTTACCATGACCTTCAGAAAATATTTAAAACAAAACAGGGAAAATCTTTAAAAAATCAACTTGCGAAATATCCATACTCCATCCCAACAAAGAACAAAACTTTACTAATCTCATAGCCACAAAAAGACATTATTCCAAACTAAAACCGCCAGAAAAGAAAATACCATCGATGGACAATAAAATAAAGATAAAAAAGGTTCCCAACAAAAAGTTCTTACGGACCATCTCCTTTGTTTTTCACCTAAGGACCAGAGGAGATTAAAGCGCCTCAACTCAGATCATCTGGACGAACCAACGCAGGCTTGCCAGAATATCAAATGAATATGCAAACCAAAAAATAATATCTTGCACACGCTACAGTAGCAAATACAGAAGAAGAAAAAATCACCTGGTGGCCGGCGAAAATCGGCGGATCCCCAGCGAGTGAAGCCACGAGATCCGGCGTGATGAGAGGAAGACGATGTCGAGTCCCTCCATCTGGCGACGGAACCCAAGGACTCCGATCTCTCGTGCTTCCTCTCCTTCAAGAAGTCCTTCCGATCCCAAGGCAATGGTTCTGGCGGCATAAATAATCTACTATCGCATGGGCTTTCACAACCTCCGCAACCCTAATTCGATCAAGATCCCACGCACGACGCCAATATAACTCAAAAACCTCTCACCAGGATCCCTCGGCTCCACCGCGACGAATCTAGGGTTTTGCAAAAGGCGGGCACGAGAAAAAAACCAGCGCCGGGAAACGGTAGCGCTCCCAAGGCCTCCAACCGGAGATCGGATCAAACCCGCCCAACCAAGCGTAGCCCGGGTTTCCCGATCACCGCCAGACGCCGGAGACCTCGAATCTAGGGTTTCCGCCCCAGAAACGAACCGCAAGCCCTGCCCGCCGACCTAAGCAGGGGGCTGCTCCACAGTCTAGGGCACGAAAGCTCCCCGTAAAAAAAACCGACGGCCAGGGCGCACGATCCGCGAGAAGCCTGAGCGCTGGGACCGACAACCTTCCCGGACTGAACCAGATCCGATGGATTCCGACCGCCTAGGGTTAGCAATTCTCTCCAGGAGGAGGAGGCGGAGGAGGAGGGAGGAAGAGGCGTACCCGGCTGTAAATTATTCGGGAATAAAATCAAAAATTTTCTCTCTGGTTTTTCTCTCTCTTTCCACGCAAAGGAAGAAAATCTATGGAGCAAGAAAGTCAGAAGGGGAGCCGATAAGGAAGGGACAAAAGCGAGCCCCTTGAGTGAGGAGAGAGAACGCGGAAGGAGAAGGAGAGAGAGAAGGAGAGAGTTGTTTGTGTGTGTGCGGGGCCGCGTGTATTCGGATCTCAACGCCCCCCTATTGAACCCCATTGCAGTCCAATTTTCGCGTCCGCATTTATTAATTTGCTAAAATAAATGGCGAGGGGCCGCGAAACAATTCTTTATTATATATATAAGTAAAATTAAATTAAAAATTAAAATCCTATCTCTCTCTCTCTCTCTTTTTTTAATTATTATTCTCGCGCCCAATTGCCTTTATCTTCTTCTTCTTCTTCTTCGTTTTCCTCTCTTTTTTATTTTTTGTTCAACTTCGGGCCCCCCGCGACCCTGGTGGTGTTTTCCTCGGTATTCCGGAATTGCCCCTCTGTCGAGCGGGATTTTACGGGTGTGGAAAGGGAGTAGGGAAAGTGTAACCCACGCGCCGCCCATGGGATTCTTTCCTTTTTTTATGACGAAATTGGCCTCGGGGATTTCCGGAAATGGCGTCGCGCACGTGTCGAGATCTTGATTTTGCTTGGGGCAACAAACCACCCCCACCCTTCCTTCCCTCCCGGTATCCGAATGCTCGCCGAATCTACCGTTCGCCTCCTGCCAAATCAAGGGATACGAGAATGCGGTGACAAGGCCCAAATCGGTCGGCCCCATTTTTTTCGGGCCTTTAGCCGGAGGCCCATTACGGAGTTCGAATTGGTAAAGTCGGCCCGTTTTTCTATTCTTATGCCGGGTGAGCCCAACCAAGCATTGCCAAAGCAAAAGAGAGAGAAAAGGAAAAGGCAAAATGGCCGGTTTTCCAAGAAAATAGTTAGTTTTCTTTTGTTTGGTGATATGTAATCGAAAAAATTTTCTAGTGTTTAGATTTCATTTGAAAAATGATTTCAATCCCATGATTTTATCTCAGGAAAAATATTTTCGAAGTTTTAAATATTTTATTCAAAAAAAGGAAAATAAAGAAAATATAAAAATATAAAAAAAAGTAAAGGAGAGCAATTCCGGAAAGTGTTTTCACCTTCTTAGATTAGGAAATTCACTTTCCTAATTTTATACATGAATGTTTTCCTTGACCGGAAAGTATTTTCAGTTGACTAATCATTTTCGATAAACAAAACGGGTGAAAGTCTGGAAAATACTTTTCCTGAAACAAACACACCTTTAATTTGCAAGACTTTTGCAAGGCGCAAGGTGCAAGGCAACTCGGTACCATGAGATATTCCAACCAACAAAGAAGGTTGGGCTTAGGGGTGAGCAATTCTAGGGTTAAGCCGGTCCAATCTTAGAACCCAAAACCCACCCGTCCATATTTTGAAACTTGAAACCAACCTCCTATTAGGTTCCGGGGCTGATTTAGAGAACCGCTCTTTTTTTTTCATTTTTTTGTATTTCTTGAAATGATAAATTTATTCTTTCAAAGTACATATCTATCTATATATAATATTTAGAACCGCAATATTAGGAAACAAAACGGCAAAAAGCGAAACATCAGTCAAAGTCAAACAAAAATCTAAAGTAACGGGAAATTATCCAACTCATCCCTCCATCCAGCAAAAATGAAAGCTAAAATAACTGTAGAAATCTCCACTTGCGAGAAGTGACAATCCACAAAACTTGAACGTGTAAAATAAAATAAATAATAAAATATTCAAATCACGTAACATAAACACATGAATTATAAAACTTCATTCCTCGTTTGTCCATAAAAAGATGGCTCCAATTTCTAATTACCTTATAACAAAACAAACAACAAACATAGTTAAAATGGTATCGATCCAAAATCAGTCCAAGATCGGTACACCGATCAAGTTCAACAACCTAACCCTCGAACCGAACCGTACAGTGCCAATTCCCAGTTTTGGGGATTGAACACCAGATCAAATATTGCAAGAACTGGACCGAACCGAACCACACCATTTTCCATGGGAACTAGACCAAACCATATCGGCACAGTATTGGTCTGGTCCAATTTCTTCTCCTCGTGAGCCAAAATATTTATAATTCAGTTCGATCGATTTCATTTCATTATAAAAGCGACTGCTCGCTGCTCTTTAACACTATGAAGCAGAAACTTATCCAAGCTTTATTCAATTATCGTTCAGATGCGTAGAGGCCAAAACGCTCATCAACGTGAGTTTTCTGCCTAGTCCGTTTTCAACGGGAGGGAAGTTAACGCCCTTTTAGCGCCAAAAGCAAAGCGTGAGTCGGAAGTTAACCCCCTCTCGGCGCATGCGCACTCATGCATGCGCATCTCATTGGCCGTTGACCGTGAATGAGCTCACATTGGCTGTTGACCAGTAGTGGGCTTAGCGAAATTATTCAGTCCTCTGCTTTTATTTTTGTAAAGACTAGAGTTATAATTCGGTAAATCCAACCCCACCAAATGAGGACGCGACATTAGCGCATCGAATCTTGCAATCCTCTGCTCTAAAACCAGTGAAAAAGCACGAGTTTTGGGGTGAGTGAAAAACGGATTATACACATATTAAAATTTTTCGGGAAAGGATATTCGATGAGATTTGAGTAACAATCTTTTCATGTTTGAATGCGAAACAATATGGGCGATAGAGATTCGAATTTTAATTTTGAGTGATTTTAAAAACAACTGTCGTCTTATTTATTTGTGAATTATTATCTTGTTGTTGCGCGCGTGAATCATTCCTCAACAAATTTATCCGGATGCAAAATCTCCACTAATTTCGGTCGGGTAGCCCTAATACGATTCCTGACAATTTTGCCTTGTAGGTTAGGTCAAATAGCCAACCAGTCTGTTTGGCAATATTGATACAGCCCGAAACAAAGAATACATTATGCATGGATTAGGAGAGATTATTTTATGCGACAAACACATTATGTGGCAACGCAAACACGGTGTAACTGACCAACCCATTGCCCGCTATAAGTTTCATCATACTTTGAATCACTCGTGGACATTTTACTTTTGATTTGTTGGTTACACCACACATCACAATCACGTGGTATATCCGTTACATGAAATACATTTTTATGGTCAAGACTTTAAAATGGTATTAGAAACTCTATGGCAATAAACATGGTTAAAGGCAAAAGCCAACACCAACCTTAACAACCAGATGAAAATATGACCTTTAGATTTCAAATTTTATGAAGTTTTAAACGGCAATGATTGAAGGCACTGGTATCCTATGAACTCGATATATATGAGCAGTCGAATATTGGGAGGCACAAGAAGTCCAGTAGCTCCCACGTAGTGAACTCAGCCGAGTCTAGTGTGCACCATAATATTTTGTCAAAGAATGGTATATCCATTCATTAGCAAGTACGGACTCCTTCAATAATCTCATCAAGCTAACAAAATTAGTCCATCAATCTATTTGTCTATACTATTATATATAAAGCCAACTTTTAAACCTAGTGCTCGCTTTGCATTTTACCAAAACCCTTTTATCTCGTCTCAGTATAGAAAAAGTAAATAGACTATTATCTAGCATCAATAATTTAAATTGTATTTCCTGATGATTACCTAGCAAATCTGATATTTCTACAAGCAAATATGGTCACATTATAAGTCCATGTACGCATTCTCTGCTAACAATCATTCACAAGAAACTAATATTTATTATACGAACAAAACCGAGTTTCCATTATTAAGATAATTATTAATTACCTCCTTATTTCCTTTTCTATAGTACTCTTAATTAAACATAGTTCATGTATTACATACGATGAACATGGACAATGGTGTAGACATAAAGCATACGAATACTCGAATAACCGGAAATTTACATACCCATTGACAATTTTCGTCGCCATCCAACATTTTTTCTTTTGTGTTTCGCTCATTCACTCTCAAATTCCATTATTTTACCCAAGTTTTGTGCTTCGAATTTTCTAAAGGATATATAACCAGATACAAAATAATATCTCCTTCAGAAAAATATATTCGCAACGAAATTTAAGCGGAACTTTTATTTTGCTTACATTTGTTTGTTTCGGGAGAAAATAAAAAGGAAAACGGAAAAAGAAAACAAGTGAATGGAAAAAACAAAGCAAAAACAAAATATCGTCCTTTGCCATCGAAAGGAAAAGGAAGTAGGCGGTTCCCGCTCTTTGATCCGTTCTACTAAATTCTAAAATGCCATTTTCGCTCTTCTCCAGAAACGTCCTTCCTCAGGCATGCGTCAGCCATGACGCTTGCTGACACGTGCTCGGTCTCTTTTTAATTCCGGGGAGATATTCACACGAACCCGGTCCCTACACGTATAGCAAATCAGGACCGTCGAATTGTCTGAGGCCCATTACTAGAACAAGTCAATGGTTGTCGTTTACTTTGGATGCCGTCTGCCAGTCTACGAAACGGGAAACTTTAAACGCAGCACGTGCGAGAACATCCAAGCTGTACTCGAACCGGTCAAACCCGACGAGCGCGCGAACAAATTTAAGCATCCACGCCAATGGGATTGGGAACTGCCGATTCAAATTTAGAGTCCTGATGACGAGTGTCCGAATTATACTGGGTCAATCACACGAGCATCTTGAAAAAATGACATGCTTCAGGTCGAATTGTTTATATTTCCAAAATGCAATTATCGACCTTAAACGAAGGTCTCGAGGACAATTACTAACATTTAAGTTAAGTTAATTAACTTAATGGGCAAATCTGTACAATATCGGTGTGAATTGATAGTTTGTCCAAAACACCGTTGTAAACTAGCTCAACTCTTTTTCGATAGGAAAATTCAAAATCAATCAAAGTCCTGAATTTCAAAATGGTGATTCTTATGGATGATATGATAAATGTGTTCAGCCACATCCAAATTAAAATGGTAACTACTTAAGCCTATTGGAATCAAGTTTTATTAATATGGATATATTTGCTTAGTTGCCATCATACTATTTTATGCTATAGCTTTTGAAAATACCATACAGAGACATGAATTCTATTCAGGTGGGTAAGGGCTTGGTTTGATATAAAATCGGTCGTTTTCGCTGCTAAACACTTAGTGAAATTCTATCTATTTTTACGAAAATACGATCGACCTTAACTAGATGGTCTCCTATGGCTACGTTTGGTAGTCGGGATAAAATTCAAAATATGATATATTTTATCATATCCTGTGTTTGGTGTCTGCCCAAAATAAGATAAAATCGGATATAGGAGAGATATAACTCGAATAAAATTATCCCGTGTGGAAGGTGAGATAAAGGTGGATAAGATTTCTAATCTTCATAATATAAAAGTTATTTCTCTCGAATAAAAAATTTGTTAAATTAATAAAATTTTAATATAAATAAAATTTTAATTTTAATATAAAAATTTCAAAATAAAAAAACATAAAAATAATTTCTGTTTTATTTATTCTTATTTTTATTTAAATATTCAAATATCTTCCTATCTTATGATATAAATTTCATATATATAAATAAATACATTTAGTATGTATATTTATTAAATATTTTAGGTATATTAGTATAGTTTACTATTTAATAAAATTTTATTAGAGAACGATGGAAGAGGAAAAAGAAATATAGTTAAAAAAGAGAGGGAAAATAATACAAAAATAAGCAAATAAAAATGAAGTAGGTAAGAGTGTCGTGAGAGATTTTTATTATCTCCATTTGTACAATTTTTAGGTTTATTTACACTAATATGATGTTCATAGCAAATAATAGACATGGTAAGATGTGAAAATCTCCGGCTTTGGGCGCGTTTGGTAACGTTTTTGTTTCTGGGAACAATTTCTTTTTAGGAATAGTTTTTTCTATTTCTATTTCCTAGATGAATTTTTGAGCAAAAGAATGCGATTCATAACTGCACAAAATTTCTATTCTTGGAATAGAAAAAGAACATAAATACATTTGGTACAGCGAAAAAAATTTCTATTCCCAATTTTTTGCACTCAAATCTATATCTTTTATTTAACTATAAGTTAAAGTTATAAGTGAAAAAAATCAATAAGCATGGTTTATTGGTTTGTCTAATCCTTTTTAGGAGTTTAAAACCCCTTTTAATCCCTAAACTAAGGAATCTTCAAAAATATCACTTGGGCACCTAAAAAAATTTAAATTTCACTCAAAGTGGGTGGCCACATGTATTCTAAGCCATTTTGTGAATTTTTTTTGGGCAAAATTTATTAAAATTTTTTACTTTCCCTAAATCTGTTTCTTTTTATTTTCCAAAAACTTTTTTATGAACTTTTTTATTTTTTCAATTTTGGAATTTTGCAAATTTTTATGGGTTTTCTAATTTTTTATGATTTTTATGATTTTTTGAAATTTTTTAATTTTCTAATTTTTTAGGGATTTTTCTGAAATTTTTCTAATTTTTATGAAATTTTGGAATTTTTAAATTTATTCTAAACCATTTTGTGAATTTTTTATTTTTATTTTTTTCGGGGAAAATTTTATTAAAATTTTTTACTTTCCCAAAATCTGTCTCTTTTTATTTTCCAAAAACTTTTTTATGAATTTTTTTAAAATTTTTTCAATTTCAGAATTTTGCAAATTTTTATGGGTTTTCTGAGTTTTCCCGATTTTTATGGATTTTCTGAGAATTTTTCTGATTTTTATTAATTTTTGGAATCTTTTTAATTTTTTTATGATTTTTTTTATTATTCTCGCCGAGAATGGACCGGACCGGTGCCTTGAGACGGTCTACAGACGATGGAGGATGGAGGAGGAGTTGAGGCCGCGGCTTGAGGACCGGACATTTCTATTTCTTTTTTTGTTCCAAGGAACAAAGAAGTGGAAAAAATCTACTTCTTATTCCTGTTCTAAATCTATTTCTTGGCCATTTTTCTATTTCGGGAAATAGAAAAACAAAATGCCATACCAAATAGATTTCTATTCTTATTTTGTTCCAGGGAACACAAGAATAGAAAAATAGAGAAGTAGAGACGTTACCAAACAAGCCCTTTATTACTGCGATTTACCAAACAAGAGACTGGATAGGGCAAATCCCTTGAATTTCATATCCTATCTTGTCAGTCCTATCCTTACTAAAAATCCAGACGACTAAATATAACCTATAGGATTGACCAACTCTTGTTACCATGGTTAGATTGTCCCTAGTTAAGGCAACCGATTGAAGTCTTCCTGCTTCAGTTATATGGCGATTCTTACCACCCAATCAACGTGCTGAGGGCTCAAGGGTAATGTTTATTGTTGATCGAATTGGGAGTGAATCGAAGGACTTTTGCTTTCACTCTCGGTATAGGGCCTTTCAGGAGTTTCACCAAAAATGACTAGTCGTTATGAGAGTCTCGTTTTCTTCCTATCTTACGGGACAAAGAAATAGGAAATGGGGAATAATTTCTCCACTATGAAAGAGAAAATTACAAAAAATACTCAAAACTACTAGTTCGCCATTCATTCTCTTGTAGCTTCTTAGCTAATATGAAAGTCTAATATGAAAGTGCATCGTAATAGTCGCCAAGCCAACCAGCACAATAATTTTGTCCAGACTATAACAAATGGTTCAGCAGCACTCTTATTGAATATCTAAGACCTACGACTAGGCTACGAAGGCACTTTCACTCTCGAGGCCTTTGATCGGAAGAGGCGAAGCTTGTAGCCAAGGCAGTGAGTGGGGAGGCCTCTGGATTAGGGCGTGTGAAAGGAAAGGAAAGGCTTATTTCTTAGGGAATACGCACAATGCTACTCAAGAACATTGTTAATTGGTCATACATCGATGCAGTCAGACAAACTGTCTAAGTAGACAAACTGTCTAAGCACAGTCCATTCGCATGCATGACTATAATTTTCTCATATAACTTGAAAAACACCCCATGCCGAGGTCCATACAACCTTATTAGGTTGCTTCCTTAATTATTATTTAACCATGATAACAAATTTTGTTTAATAGTCTTCTTGCCCATTTTTGGGCAGTAAAAAAATCACTTGTTTAGGTATTTTCTATTATAAACTATCATTATCCTATGTCCTTATTTATATGTTATTTGTAAAAGAAAAAAAAACAGACTTGACGTCAAAATCTTTTGAAGATGGCCTTCGGAAGACGAAAACGTGGGAATGTCAACGTCCACTGGTGCGAAAAGCCATAATTTTATGCTTCACTTATTTTGAGCCCACAACATGGTCCATTCGTGGGTAGGATCACATACTGGTGTTACTTGAGCCGCTCCCAAATTGACCAAAAAAAATTGCTCCCAAATTCCATGTGGAAAAAAATAGGTTGTGGAGTTGGAGTTTAGGCCTTCCTTGAAGTCAAAAAAATTAAGGTGCTCAATGTGAACTTTTTATGATTTAGAAAAGTGATATATTAATTATACACGTACCTTGACATGTTCAAGGAAAATTCTACCTTTTGTCGGAGCTCTTGTCGATGAATATGGTATTGATGAAAATTGTCCAGACAAGAGTAGCACCTACACATATAGCAAAGATTAAAAGACCATTTACAATAAGGTTTGTATTTCGCCGACGCTTTTTATCAAAGGATAGAGATAATAGTGACGGACCGTTTTTGCTATAGGTGGATGAAAGTGAGGATTTGACTTGGTCAATCATTTCTATAGTCACAACAATGGTTCTAACCATCGATAGGTATTATATCGAGTCAATAGAACACCGTGTTAAAAATCTATGCCCAATCAAAGTTTGGTTAAATTTGTCTAAAAAGTATATGAATATGATTTTTCAAAAAAATTGCCAATTTGATGAATTCAAAACAAAGTAATGGCGTCTGTGGGTGCAAAAATCAAATTTCCACATTGGCACATCTCCCTGAGGTGTCACCTGGGCAAATTTGTGTAAAAAAACACATGAATATGATTTCTCAAAAATTTTCCCAATTTGATGAATTGGAAATATGGGACAACGAGCATTCCATAGGTGCAAAAATCGAGTCCATAGGATGTTTGACGGAAAAGTTATCGCTAGTCAGAGTTTGGTCATATTTGTGATAAAATAAGTGCAAACATCAAGTTAATAAAATATTGGATGGAAATCTTATGCTCAATTAAGATTTTTCAATAATTTGATGAATTGAAAACATCGAGTCATGGGCTTTTCATAGGTGTCAAAATCGAGTCAATTGAACATCAGATTGAAAACTTATGCTCAATCAAAGTTTGGTCAAATTTGTCTAAAAAAATACATAAATATGAATTTTTAAAAAAGTTCTAAATTTGATGAATTCAAAACATCGATTAGCAGCGTTCCGTAGGTTAAAAAATAAAATTTCCCAATATGATTCTTCAGGTTTGTTGCAGCAGTGAAGCATAATTCGATTGTTTTTACTGATTATTTATCAATCTTGTCTCCGATGGTCCTTTATATTATATTTTTTTAATTTGAAGTCAAGAAGTTCGGAAACATTCAGAGACTTGAATGAGATGGAGATTTCTAAGCCTCTGCACTCGAAACTTTTACCACATTCTTGCAGGGATACCGTAGATAGCAGCAGTCAGGCAAGGAGTATTCTGGCAAGGATGATGGTATGCTCTGTATGGAATCACAAATAGTATTGAATTTTGTTAAACAACTGAGACAATTCCGAATGGGCTGGCAATGTATGCCACAAACAATGTGGTTGAAGTTAGTACTTGTTTAACCTGTTGAAAAAATTGTAAAAGAAGGGCGTGGCCATTTAAGATGGTTCCGTAGAGAGAAGACAAATATATTATGAGCAAATTACAAAACAGTAATTTATCAAGAAGAAACGTTTAAATTTCGGAAAACATTGGCGGTTGTGTCCATTGAATCAAATTTTATACGCCCCAACCCGTTGAAACTTGCTTGCCATTTGAAATGCACTTTTTTATTTGTTCTCACCCAATGACTGCCAAGATTTGTATGATATTGAAATTGAAAAAAAAAAACCAGGTTCCGTTAGATTAACGAGATAAAAATGCAATTGAATGACATGACGGTAGACCCAGAAATAAAATGGGAAAAAAATATGAGGTTAAGCATTGATTACTTATGAATGGCTAGACTAGTTTGAAAAGAGTTCCTTAGACGTGTGGTGCAAGCTGTGTTTTATTGAAATGGCAGATGTTTTTATTGAATTTCGCACAACCTCATGCACGGATGCGTCGTAAATTTCCGTTCGTTCCGTTGGTTCCCATCCGTCAGCAGGCCGCTCTAATGTCTACATTTGTGAGATTTAATTATTACTTTTAACTATAAAAATTATGCAAATGCTTTTAATGAGTCAAGAACTGTGTTAATAAGATTTAAAACAATAAAAATATCCTAACTTTTCTCCTTGAGTGCTTTTTAGATCTATTTCCCAAACCACTGTATCAATTAAAATTTCTCTAATAGAGCCATATTTTGAAAAGTTCGAATGATAAGTTATCCGTAGATGGACAAATCTCGTCAATTGTATGCTGCAAGAAAAAACTATGCGCCACCTAAATTTAGGTATAGTTTTTCTTTAAGGTTTGGTTCTTAATTTTAACTACAAAAACATTATTGGGAATTCCTTGTGACACTTTTAGCGTCAGTCCAATTTATGTTGGCATATACCCAAATTGTGATTTGTAATTTGTGCCAGGCTTCGAACATATTTTAGATTGAAGTCCAAGTGCTTCGAATTTCACCTAAATAATAGTATAAATGAATATTATGGCCGATTGCAGCATCGATAATTTGTTTCCAGAAAGAAGAAAGCATATTAGAACTTGTAAAAACCATTAATACATCCGTCAAGCCGGTTGAAGCTGTAAACACTTCGAATAGGAAAATAATATTAATGTGAAAATGTTGCATTCCTTATTATGAAAAAGCCAATGAGATCTACCAACAAACTGTTTGATGAACATGATCGGAGTCTCGCCTGGACTTTTCGTCGTCTCCTTTAGTGGAGACAATCTTGTTTTGCCGCAAGAGTTCGGGATGTTCCATAAGGTATGTTTTTTCTTCTCCCTCTCTCTATGGGTTGCTTCAGTTTGAGTCCCTTTGACACAAGCTATGTTTTATTGAAATAGTAGATGTTTTTACTGAATTTCGCACAACCTCATGCACAGATTCACGTCGTAAATTTCCGTTCGTTCCGTCGGTTCCCATCTATCAGCAAGACGCTCTAATGTCTACATTTGTGAGGTTTAATTATTACTTTTAACTATAAAAATTATGCAAATGCTTTTAATGAGTAAGGAAATGTGTTCATATTTTGAAAAGTTCGAATGATAAGCTATCTGTAGATGGAAAAATCGCGTTAATTGTACGCTGCAAGAAAAAACTATTTGCAATCTAAATTTGGGTATAGTTTTTCTTTAAGGTTTGGTTCTTAATTTTAACTATAAAAACATTATTGGGAATCCATTGTGACACTTTTAGCGTCAGTCCAATTTATGTTGGTATATACTCAATTGTGATTTGTAATTTGCACCGGGCTTTAAATATATTTTAGATTGAAGTCCAAGTGCTTTGAATTTCACCTAAATAATAGTATAAATGAATATTATGACCGATTGTAGCATTCATAATTTATTTCCAGAAAGAAGAAAGCATATTAGAACTTGTAAAAGCTATTAACACATCCGTCAAGCCTATTGAAGTTGTAAACACTTCCAATAGGAAAATGATATTAATGTGAAAATGTTGCATTCCTCATTATGAAAAAGCCAATGAGATCTATCAACAAACCATTCGATGAACATCATTGGAATCCTGCCTGGACTTTTCGTGTCTCCATTACTGAAGACTATCTTGTTTTGCTGCAAGAGTTCAGAAGGTTTCATGAGGTATGTTTTCTCTTCTCCCTCTCTCTTTTGGCTACTTGGGTTTGAGTCCTGAAATGTGACACGTGATCCAGGTCGGCGGCACCTGGCAGTCGCACGACCTCAGGCGGCCATCGCCTGGGTCGTGCGGTTCAAGTCGAATTTGGAAAAGAAAAGTACCAAATGTGAACAACAAATAAGTCCTTACAAAATCTGGTTCATCTCCTACCCCACCCGAGCAATCAAGCCTCTTCTCAAACGCAAAATCTTTTTCTAAATCCAATGAAGGCACATCTTTCTGAAGTGTCACCTTGCCAAATTTATGTAAAAAAACACATGAATGCAATTATTATTTTTATTTTTCCAATTTATTGAGTTGGAAATATGGGATCACAAGATTTTCTGTAGGTGCAAAAATTGAGTTCATAGGGTGTTGGACGGAAAAGTTAAGGCTAGTCATAGTTTGGTCAAATTTGTGGCAAAATTTTTCTCAATTTGATGAATTGAATATATCTGGTTATAGGCTTCCATAAGTGCAAACATCGAGTTAATGCACTATCAGACGGAAAACATATGCCTGACTAAGATTTTTCAAAAATTTGATGAATTGAAAATATTGAGTTGCGGGCTTTTTGTAGGTTCCAAATCGAGCCAATGAAACATTAGATTGAAAACCTATGCTCAAACAAAGTTTAGTCAAATTTGTCTAAAAAATGCATGAATATGATTTTTCAAAAAATTCCCCAATTTGATGAAATCAAAACATGAAGTTACGGCATTTTGTATGTGCAAAAATCAAATTTTAATGATGAACTCACCATATTCCTTATTGTTTACGTCACACTTCTTAGTTTGGAGGATTTAAAGCAGTAGGTTGATTCCTAACAACGAAAGCGGAAAATACACCCAACGAGTAAAGAGGAGCATCAAGAGAACAAAAAACAAAATAACTAGATTAAAACAATAATCAACTGAGAGTTATTTCTTAGTGGAGGGAGAGCCTTCTTAGTCAAGGGAGAGCTTGGAGAGCCTGGAGTGGAATAGAGAAAAGGAACCAAAGAGAGGTGGGTGCGAGGAGAAAGCAGCTAGAGCTTTTTAGTAAAGGTTTAAACTTCGAAGAAAAAAAGGGGATTGCGGTCAATTGATTCATTAATTGATGCGGTTGAGATTTAGAATAGGAAGATAAAAGCATGACTTCGGCTTCTTGATAAAAATGGTTTTGTTGTGTTTATATATAAAAAAATCAACTTTTTGTAATCATCACAAAGTCAATTTGGTCAAATAGAGTTTGGCGATGGAATTGATATCGACAAGCTATGACACGATTATTGACAATTACAAAAGGCAGTCACCAGCGATTATAAAAAAAATTTATCAATGGCTATGAATAATGATTATTGATGACCATGAAATGCAACTATTGATGTACAATGACGGGTGATTGACGCGCATTTCACTATAACAAAACCAAATAGAGGGGAGAACGTAAAGACTATGATGTAGATTGAAGTAAAAAATATCAATCAATAATTGAGTGACATATTAGTTTGTGGAGTCTGAGCCGTCTGTAAATGAGGTTGGCATGCAAATAAGAGGCTTAGAATCTCGGAAATATAGTTACAACTATCTAGCATAATCTTTGCTAATGAACTGTTATACTTAAGGATTATAGACATGGTGGTGTGTAATTATTGTAGTATACATGATCATAATTTATCAATCATAGGGTTTATTTTTTCGCGAAAAATACACGTTTGGAAATTTTTTTTTAATAATGATTGGTTATATTACTTATAATAATAAGCCAATAAAAAATAATTTGATTATCCACAATAATTTATACCATAATATTTTTGTGAATGATAAAAATATTTTTCATTCATTTATTTTTGTAGGCGCAATGAGTGATCATTTTTATGAAAATATTTTTCAAATTATTCATTTTTCGCGAACTAACTGAGCCCTTAATGTCTTTTAAATTTCTGTCATTTACTATTCTTTACTTTTTAATTTTATTATTCATCTTCTTTGTCATGACAATTCAACTTTTGTCTGAAATCAGCATCGAACCCATCTAATAAAAAAAATATATATGAGAGCTCTACTTTTGATGAAAGGTTTTTCACTATTTGGGCCAACACCCATTTATAGTGAAATGCGTTGACTTTGCACAACAACAAATTATCACACCTCCATCATGTGATTTCACAAGTAGATCGTTCATGTAAATCAAACTCTGTAAATTTGTTGAGTGAGGAGCGGGCAATCGAGTTGCTACTGGGACATTAGAATTGCATTTTTTGATGAGCCACTAGCACAGCACCACTTCACTTCTATTGTGTTCTCTATACAAGCGACACAGTCACTCAAATCCCATATTTGAAAGATGAAAAATTTGTCTATGCTGGTAGTGACCATCTAATATATAACGGGAGAATTATTCAAATGAGAATGCCAATTTTAATCTTTCAAAGTTTGTCAATTTAATCACAAACTTTTTTGTGAATTTTCAATGCAGTTCTTCCGGTCAATTTTCGTTAAAAATCGTCGACACGGTTGTGCAATCATCGTTGATCATCCTACATGGCACATGTCAGGGATTTTCAGCGAAATTAGCCAGAACAATTATATTATAATTTTATGCAAAAGTTTATGACTAAGTTGGTAAATTAAGAAAATACAAGACCAAATTGACATCTATATAATAAGTTTAGGACTCATCGGACAATTCCCCAACTTATAATATATAAGTACCCTTGATCTAACTTTCAGTATATTCTAAGTTATGCCCTTCTAAATCAAATGAATAGCTAATAAAGCGAATAAAATCGTCAATACACATGTTTTTAGTAGTAACTTCTATGTGTTATTTACCCTATTGGTCACTTTAACTTCCACCGTTAGCGATGACAATTTTCCCCGTTCCCGTGGATATTCGCCCGGTCCCAAACGGCCGAATAGAACCCGCAATCCATGGTTTAGGGTAGGGAAGGAGCAAAGTTTCGTGCACCGCATGCGGGGAGGTTGGGCATGAGTTTGGTCAGCCCCACCCACTCTGCAAATCTCCATCTTTAAATGTTCCTATTCGTAGTTCCCTTAAATGAATTGTTCGAGTTTTGATAATAACATTTTTTTCCCAATTGTTTTCATTTTCCACTCCGAAGGTTCTCAATAATAAACAACTTTTTTTTTCCTTTTTTCATTAATTGCTTCGATATTGTAAGAATTTTTTATTGGATAATAAAAAGTCTAAAACTCGTGAGTTATGTGGGGAAATCTGCATCTGCCAAATTGAGGACGGGGTACATAAACTTGCCCCCGCATGGGGCACGGGGCGGGGATAGGGCAGCTCCGGTAATTGTCGGCAGGGGATGGAGGATGCGATCCCGTCTCTCGTCTCACCATATTGCCATTCATATTCACTATTTATGGGTTTTAAGACATGGTATATATTCAATTTTGGCATCCTCAAAAGAGAGACTAATCCAAACATCGATACTTCTAGCTAACCAAATATATGCAAGACGAGTGTACAAGCAATTAGCTACACAGGTCCTATTCTTTCTTTGACTTTTGAATGTTCAAATTGAGTGTTTGCTAGAATTGTCCAACAGAGGAAGGAGCTTCCAAGGATGGCTCCTCTGTACGCGGAATGATTCTACCCGTCCCTTTTTGTTTTCTTAATTGCTATGTTGACTTCGCCACATTTAAACAAATCAATCTCGTCACATACACCTCCTCGCCGCACCTGGCCAATCCAGACAGATCCAAGATCAGAAAAAATGCCTTCGACTTTGGCGCGCTGAACACCATTAAATTCAACAACAAACCCCCATGTGCTTGATTGGCTGGCATATTACAACAGGAAACAAGCATTGCAAGTCCCTCTATAGCAGGTTGGTCCTCTTTTGGTGCTTGATTGGCTGACTAAGCGAGCATCATCGCCTAAAAACATACGACATACACTTGTCTACATAAACTAACGCCATCATAGCCATTAAATGTATAGACCTCATATTGGGACACACGTGATCGATTGCCATATGATGGATTTGCTCTACGTACCGTATGATGGATTTGCTCTACGTACCAACTGGATTTGCCGCATTCGTAGGCATATGTTCGTCGACACAAGTGGAATTTCGAGCTTCGTGATCGGGACTTAACTTTGCAAAATAACTTGGTTTTCTCAAAATCATCGTCGAAATCAACTTGAAAATCATCACCAATCTTTGTTAGTCTAGACCTTATGCTAGCCTTGCTTTACTCAAAGGTATCATAAGATTGTTGCGCTTTCACTTTGAGCTTGCTAATCATAACGTCTAAAATTCTTTTCATTATCTCATAAAGAGGAAATTCATGTTTTATTAGTTGATAAAATAGAGACAATAGATTTACGATATTAAAATTTTGCGTTCAGTCTTTAGCCTAATTCCTCCAACATGGTGATTGTGATGAATTCAAAGGGGAAATAAGACAATAAAAAAAAAATCCAGAAAGCTGAAGAAAACATGAACTAAATGCCATCGCAATTTAACCTAATTTCATACCTAATTCATTTCACCACAAATCCTTTCTAACAAGAGGCTAAAAGTAGCGTCAAACAAAAACCAGAAAGCTGAAGAAAACATGAACTAAATGCCATTGCAATTTAACCTAATTCCATACCTAATTGATTTCAAGACAAATTCTTTGTAATAAGAGGCTAAAAGCAGTGTCGTATTATAAGTGTCTCGAGGTAATGATTAATCATACTCAATAATTAAAAAAAAGCTTCGATCATCAACATATTGATTTCGTAGAAATCTCGTATTAAACTATCACGAAAAACCTCAAACTATTACATATGTGACAAATTTACCCAAATCCCAAGTTGGTACACTTGTGACAATTTTACTTTCCGTTAAATTTTATCGTCCAATTTCTGAGTTGGATGATACGTGACAGTTGACGGGTGTCTTGGTTTGGAGTTTTACCCTCCGTTTGTCATAGGTGTACCGGTTTGTGATTTTTTATGATATTAATCCAATTAAACTTAAGGTAAATTTGCCTCAAATGTACCAGTTTGGGGTTTTTGGTGGTTAAAAAATTAGTTTGGGGTAAATTTATCATGAGTGTACCAGTTTGGGATTTTTCGTTGTCAAAAAATTAATTTGAGGTAAATTTATTATCTGAATACCGATTTAAGAATTTTCGTGATATTAGCTCTAAAGAGAAGACTGTCGTCTTTTAATTTCTCAACAAACAGGCAAATTTGGCTATGGACGAAGAAGGAAATGAAGTCAAGCCCGGGCACACATTTTGCTCCACGCCACCCGCCAAACATCTGGGGGATATCATAGGGGATTACACTAACAAGAAGAATTATTTTGCTTGTCTTTCGTCAAGGCACGAAACGATGGATTGAACGATCCTTCGGTGCCCAACCAATTCCTCGTTCACAACCCAATCATTCCCATTTTGAAATTTTAATAAAACTCTCACTCTCTCTCTCTCTCTCTCTCTCTCTCCGACTCTGTCTCCGTCTGTCTCTGTCTCCCTCCCCGACGGAATCTCCTTAAATTCCAGTGAAGTGCGCGAGAGCTTGTTGGGATCTGAACCTCCCATCTCGCCAATTGAATGCTCCCTTGCCTCCTCCTTTCCCATAAATTTCGCTCCTTTCTTTGGTATCTTTACGCAGCTACCGCTTCGCGAACCGGGATTCCCATCCCTGTTCTTGTTCTTGATCCCCATCAGCCCGCGCGCACTCAATTCAAGCAAGCTTCCGAGCTCGTCCGCGGGTGTGATGTTTTGACTGCGAATCCGCATCGGCTCTCGTGACCCGTGCCTCTTCTTGGCACGAACCCATCATGGGTCGTTCTCGCCTTCGCTTCTTTCCGCTCTCCGTCGTGCTCTGCCTTCCGCTTCTCGCCGTCGTCGCTGCTGCTGGCGCCGCTTCCACCTCGCCGGAGCGAGAGCGGGACAGGATCGAGGAGTTGCCCGGGCAGCCCGGGAATGCGGGCTTCGCTCAGTACTCCGGCTACGTGACGGTGAACCAGCAGGCCGGGAGAGCGCTGTTCTACTGGCTGGTCGAGTCGCCGGCGAGCCGCCGCCCGGAGTCGAGGCCCCTCGTGCTGTGGCTCAATGGAGGCCCCGGTTGCTCCTCCGTCGCTTACGGAGCGGCTGAAGAGATCGGGCCTTTCAGGATTAGGCCCGATGGGAAGACTCTTTACTTGAATCCTTATGCTTGGAACAATTGTGAGTGCCGTGAAATGAAAATTTGATTTTGGTTTTTGTTACCGATTACGCACCGGTACAGCGGCGTAGCAATTCATTTGAGTTGTGTCGAATTGTTTGGGACAGTGGCGAATGTGCTGTTTCTCGAGTCTCCGGCTGGTGTTGGGTTCTCGTACACCAACACGACATCGGATTTGTATACTGCGGGCGATCAGAGAACTGGTAAGTTCTGAGCGAGTCTGTTTGTCTGTAGTATATGTATAGAATATGGGCTCCTGCAGAGTCCGGTTTTGGTGTAGAAGACGAAGAAATTGAGTTTGACATCCATGGTTTGCCATGTGACATGGTTTAGCTGAAGATGCGTATGCTTTTCTGGTCAACTGGTTCGAAAGATTTCCGGAGTACAAGCACAGAGATTTCTACATTGCTGGGGAAAGTTATGCAGGTTTCAGAGTTCTTCTTCATCGATTCTTCCTGTTATTTATGAGTTTCCATGTGGGAAGTGACCAGTTTAACTTTTCATATTTTATCTGTGACAGGCCATTACGTTCCACAGCTGTCTCAACTTGTTTATGAAAAAAATAAGGGAATTCAGAATCCAATCATCAATTTCAAGGGATTCCTGGTAATCATCGATTTTGATCTCAAACTCGAAGAATGATGTCCTGGCATCATCAATCCTTTACTTTTCCTTTTACCCTTTTTTAGGTTGGGAATGCTGTTACAGATGATTATCATGATTACATTGGCACTTTCGAATACTGGTGGACCCATGGCTTGATTTCTGATTCTACCTACCATACCCTCCGAGCCGCTTGTCTGTATGGATCTTCGCAGCATCCCTCGGCGGACTGCATTAAGGCCATTGATGTCGCGTCAGTGGAGCGAGGAAATATTGATCCTTACAGTATTTTCACTAGACCTTGCAATAATACTTTGTCATTACGGCACAACTTAAGGGGCCACTATGTAAGTACTTATACCTGACAATGTTTGCTTGAACTGAATAAGTGGATTTGACATATGCTTACCGACCTTCAATAATTGAGCTTTACTATAGATCCCGAATTTGCTCTAGTTCAGATTCTCCATAAGATATTGGAGAGCTGGGTAAACACTCAGGACATACTCTGGTGGGTCAACTGAGATCCTCCAGCACCCATGCGATTGGTGATTTTAGTGAACGCCTGCCCTTTTCTGAGTCTCATCCTCATTGGAAGACTAACTTTTCTGGCTTTTCCAGGGATTTCACCCTTAAATCTCTCATTTTAGAGTTTTTGACAGAGTCCTGCGAGGGCCGTGACGCCCTCGCCTGGTGTTTCTGCAGATTCAAGTTATTTATTGTTTTATCATCATTGACACTCTACATGGAACTTCATTGTTACAAAGACAGATAATGCGATTTTTTCTCTGTTGCTTACTTGAAACTGCCTAGTGAAATTTTCTAAATCAAGTTCTCTGTTGCCTTCTATACTTAGCCATGGATGTCCAGAGCATACGATCCCTGTACAGAGAGGTATTCTGCGGTTTATTTCAATAGACCGGAAGTTCAGAAGGCACTTCATGCAAATGTGACCCGCATACCATATGCATGGGAGACATGCAGGTCCAATATTGCTCTTGAATCGATCACAAATATGTGCCAGCCATATAGTAACTGCCCACCAAGCAAAAGTTATGTCTGCTAATTTATTGAATTTTGTTGTTTACAGCGATATTGTTGGGAATTACTGGGCAGATTCTCCACTTTCTATGCTTCCTATATACCAAGAGCTTATTGCAGCCGGTTTAAGGATATGGGTGTACAGGCAAGTTTGTGCGGCCGATTTTCATGCACCCCTCTGTTCTCTTGCTATTTTTTTTTTTGAGGAAATCCTTGATCATGACACTTGATAGTCGTTAAAATATCTAGACTCATCTTCTGCATGACCAGGTAGTGAGTACTTGATTTGATACAGGCAACCTTTGATGGTCAAAATACCATCACTTGTTGAAATCTGTTCCTCTTTCGTTATTATAGCGCACTCTATTCCAGTTGGCCGATTGGCTATTATCAATCTTTCAGCACCTTTTTTTTTTATCTTAGAATGTGATAAAGTAGCATATACTGTAGGCTGATTTAGTTTTGAGTTGAGTCTGTGTTTCCCTGGCAGGGGTCCCTTATTTACCTTGGGAGATTCCTTTTGAATGATTATCTAGTGAGGCACTCGAGGAAGTCTTCTCAAGCATAGTTTTTTTGGTCTAAGCCGGCCTCCTGCAGTTTGTTAGTTCTATTTCATGTGGTTGCTTTAGATCCATTCTCTACTATGAATGTGAGTGCCCAGACCATACTCAACTAATGAGGAAAATGTACGACAGGTACTGTGGGAACTAGGGTGAGAATATATGTAAACATAATAGTGGGAAGACTGAAGACTGAGGAGATAATATGAGCGAGAATGAAAATAGTAGACTCCATAGATAATGTGAAACTTTTAGTAGCTGCGTGGAAAGTGCAATGGTGTCAAGATCCGCTTTTTAAACTTACCAACAAAAGGAAAAGGGTAGAACACTGAGCATGAGTTGCTCAACATTTGTCTGTCTACCATTTCTATCGGTGCATCTTTCACAGTTTCATTTTGTCTGTGGCCGTCTTTTGGCTTTTACTATGTCGTGTTACGGTGTTGGTTTTTATATCCTATATCTGACATCTGATCAAAATCTCTCTACAGTGGGGACACTGATGCTGTTGTTCCCGTTACTGCAAGCCGATACTCAATTGATGCCTTGAAGCTTGCCACTGTTATCAATTGGTACCCATGGACCGACAATGGAAAGGTCTGTACTCTTTACAGTTAAATCGAGCTTTTGTTCTTTTACTTTTCCGCAATTGAACAAACTCGAATTTCTCTTTTGCTCTTACAATCTCTATCTGTAATATGCCGGCTCACATCTCACCTGTTTAAAGTAGCAGATCATAGCAGCTGTTTACAGGTGCTAAACAACCTTTCTACTTCTTTCACTTCTGAGATATCACCTGGCTAATTAATCACGCAATATGCACAGCGATACTTTCAGTATCCTAAACAGATAAAACAAAATCTGATTGTTGACTCTCTTGTCAACATTAACCAGTCAAAATCGGTTCCAAGGAAAGTTGATTGAGAATTCTATCAAGAAGTCCTTGCTTGTCCTCAAACTTCTTCTGGTGATACAGGTCGGCGGGTGGAGCCAAGTTTACAAGGGGCTGACATTTGTCACGGTGACTGGAGCAGGACACGAGGTTCCGCTCCATCGACCTCGACAAGCCTTCATTCTTTTCAAATCATTCTTGGAGAATAAGCCTATGACAAGATAGAAGCCATTACTTTGGTGCAGTTCAGTGTGAATATCCGAGGAAAATTACGGAAAAATTCTTTCTATTTACGAGGATACAGAATAAGAAAGATGCACTCCCCTCGAGTGCCTATTGATTCTTGCCTCCTTTGTGGAGTCCTATTCAATTATGTAGGCCATTCATTACAGATTATTGGTCATTGGAAGAAAGAACAATGCCATGATGAAATGTATTGAAGTTGTCAAATTCTTACCCTTTAAAAGCCAGCAGTAAAGATTATTCTTTGCAGTTTTCCTATTGATGAATGTACTGTAAGAACTCATATTTGCTCTCTCAACTCCAACGACCTTGCTTATGGGGGTTCTGGGGGTCTTGATTTCGTCGAAAATTACTGAGTCTTTGTTCTATCTGTGATTTTATAATCGTATTCAGTAATCCGGGTTAGAAGAAAGATAACATCCGCGCGATATTCTTCTTCGAAACATAAAAAAAGTCAGGAAACAGCCGACGAAAAAGCAAAGTCATGAGTGTACAGCCGATATAGAGATAGAGATTTCATTGAAGGGCTCAAGACTCGAGAGTAAAGGAGTATATGCACAAATCTGATAATGATTTAGAGACTTAATAATGCCTATGGATGGATTCTTTATGTCTTTTTCATTTAAAAGTCTTGATTTCTCCAGAGGGGATCTAATTCTCTATAGCCTAGAACCAAAGCCCGTGAGCTAGGGCGTGGCACGAGCTGCCTTTACTTCTTCGGATCCAAGAAAATGCCCTGCCCATGCTCAGAAAACTAAAATAAAATAAACAAGCATTCCCCTGTTCAAGAAAATCAGGACAACCGTCCATCTCCAGAAGAGGTAGGGGCGTTTGATAGATGGATCAGCATGATGAACGGTGGGGATCGATGAAATCACACGACCCACTAGGTGGGGCATTTGCTCTGTAACTCGTAAGTGATGCCTAATGGCTGTAAAACTAAACGGCGCCATCAAAGGACTAAAAAAGGTCAGAGGAGGGGGGATTTAGTCAAATGAACAGTTGGCTGATCCTTTATCCAGGAAAAGAGAAAAGAAAAAATGGTGATGCAGTTTATATGCTCATAGAGATCCGATATTAGGTCAACTGTCCACGATGAGCAACCTTGATCTCGATGGCTTTGACTTTTGTGGGATCCAATGAGTTTCTGATTTGATGATGTCCATATGTGGTCTTAAGTCAATTTGTTTCATTCAACGATTTTCCAGATTATACGATTTGACAGCAAATTGGGTTCTCACGTGTTCATTAACTCCTTTTGCTTTTCGTTTTTAATGAATGGATTCATGGACGAAGTTCAGACTGTCCTAATTAAAACCTGCAGATCTTAATTCGGAGTGAGGAAGGCGAGCACAGATCTGCATGAAATTCCACAGCACGGAACTTCACGCTCGGCGATTCCAGTCAATGAAAAGCTAAGAGAAAGAGCCGTGCACATCAAAGTTAGTAGCCAGATGACATTCTGTTCAATGTATTAGGTACATATAGAGACCTACTGATCCCCACAAGGCTATTTTCTTAACTAATAACTAACTGATAAAGCAGTTTTTAGCATGACTTAGAGTAGGTGAGATGGGGAAATCATATCAATCATATTCTGTGGGTCCTCCTTCCTCCCCCAGAAAAGATAGAAATCTAGCTTGGACGAGAGATAAAAAGAGAACAGTTTGAGAGGTCGAGATGAGATTTTTTTTTTTGCGAAATTCCATAAATTAGAGCATATATGGAGAAAAATTGCACCGAGCATCAACCGACCGGGCCAACGCCCCGGCGGTCACCCTCAGTCCGACGTTAGTTATAAAGGGTTGCTACCCTGCCCCTTGGTAAAAAGTCAGAGCCAGTACGAGCTAAGCAATCAAGTCTCACAAGCAATGTTATTATTATTTTTTTGGTCAACAACAAGCAACATTATCAATAGTATAAAAATGATTGAATTGTGGCCATCCTAAAACAATCCTATCAATCTTTCACACGGCACAATAAATTCCCAGGGCATCACTTAGAAATCAATTCACAAAAGTTTCGCTGAGCTGAAGCAAACTCCATTCCAATAGCTGACCAAAAGCTAAGCAGGGACGTTTCTTCAAACCCAATCATGAGCGCTAAGAACACGAGCAAGGACCGTTCTTGTTCTTTGCCTCGCCTTCTTCTAGTACTCGCAACCCTGCTGCTATCTTTTACTTCTGCTACTTCCATTAATGTCCAACAAAAGAGGGACAAGATCGTTAAGTTGCCAGGCCAGCCGGCGAATGTGACCTTCTCTCAGTACTCCGGCTATGTCACGGTGGACCCGAGTGCTGGGAGGGCTCTGTTTTACTGGTTGATCGAGGTGCCGCGCCATCTTGGCCCAGCGTCGAAGCCACTGGTCCTATGGCTCAATGGCGGGCCTGGCTGCTCCTCGGTGGCGTACGGCGCGTCGGAGGAGGTGGGGCCGTTTCGGGTGAGCCCGGATGGCAAGACTCTGTCCCTCAACCACTATGCTTGGAACAGAGGTGAGCGAGTATGAATTGTGATGTGCTGGGTGCAATGTGCATGAAATGGGATTCTACGTCGTAAAGACATATTCATGTGCAGTTTGAATCTGATGGGGTTTGGTTTTGCAGTGGCAAACTTGCTCTTCCTGGACTCTCCTGCTGGTGTGGGGTTTTCTTACTCCAACACATCCTCTGATGTATACACCCCTGGTGACAAGAGAACAGGTCTCTCTCTCTCTTCCTCGATCTAAACAGCAAAAATAGTTCTACATTCAAATGAATTCGTCTCTATAATTGTTTAACGTGAATGACTGTGGTTCATCTGAACCTTCTCTATCAATTTGACTGTGGATCGACTCCTCTCGGGCAATCTCATATGAGATCATGAATACACCACCAATTGGTCTAGGCAAAGATATGCTTCTTACCAGCTGTTTTGGTAGTGCAGCTCAAGATGCCTTCACATTCCTAATGAATTGGCTCGAGAGGTTCCCTCAATACAAGCATAGGCCTTTCTACATTGCCGGGGAAAGCTATGCAGGTACAAACCCATCCCTTGCACCTCCTTTTTTCGGTAACTGTCTCAATCTTTGTTTTGATTGATGTTCGCTTTCCGTAATTTGCAGGTCATTACATCCCTGAGCTGTCTTTGGTCATTGCACAGCACAACAACGGGACAAGGAACCCGGTTCTTAACTTTAAAGGCTTCATGGTACGTCACTGTGTTGTCTTCGACTTCAAAGAAGCTTCTTGTTTGTCTTTCTCTCCTTGGACAGAATGTCAACGACACAAATCCGTATAAACTCGCTATCATGCTGATATAATATGACATCTTATTTTGTTCGAAAATCATTGGGGATCTTGATGTACGTTAAGAAAGAGATGGACAAGGTTAGGTCGATAATGATATATCTCGCGCCTTTTATTTGATCTGACGTTTCTGGGCAGGTGGGAAATCCTCTTTTGGATGATTTTTACGATAGCGTCGGCACGTTCGAGTTTTGGTGGAACCACGGGTTGATATCGGACTCCACGTATGCAGCCCTGAATGAATCTTGCCCATACGATTCGTTCCTCTTTCCTCGCAACAAGTGTAACGCGGCTCAACTCCGCGCTTCTACCGAGTTCGGGAATATCGACCCTTACAGCATCTATAACAGCCCTTGCCCAGCAGCGGGCACGCTCGAGCAGAGTCTGGACCAGTCCTTGGTGAGCCTACTCAGAACTCGTAATACTGGACAACAAGCCACGAATTTTCTACCCTCATTTCTTTAACAAACATTGAAACTGTTCTCCATGCATCAAGGAAATCACAGTTCAAGATAATTGCAACAGGCCGGATCTATCACATTAACAGTGAAACGAAGCCATCCGGTTTTTAGTTGTTTCTTAGTTATTGATTTAGATGGGTTTGCTTTTAACTGTGACTTTTGTTGTGATTGCGTCTGTCGTAAGTTGAGTCTTCAGTCAAAATCTTGAAGTCAATGTCATCATTGGGGTTTAAAGGAAAAGAAATGCCGACCATGCTTTGTTTCCACTAATCTTACCTCATTTGCTTCCTATATGTTATCACTGAAATTTAAGAAAAATCTTGGGTCTTTAAGCCATGTAGCAGCCATAACCATATACTTGGCTCTTACCCACAATTTATCGAATCATGATTGAGCGTCTACAAGATAAAAAATCTTAGGTAGAAGTCCCGAGCAAGTGATTAGTGGACGTATAAAAATTGGCCATGAAAAGGCAGAGCGCGATCTTGGAATTGCGTTTTCAAAAGTTAATACCCATTTGACCAATCATTACTCGTCTCTCATGATTATGGCTATGGGATGGGTAATCTCGTGAATGCATCCGGCGGTCGGCACGGCCAGATGGTCCTACTTGTCTCAGAAAACTGTGAACTTCTTTCGTTTTTGGGTTCTACGAAAGTAGAGTCAACCGTGATGACATCACGGACATGTCCAATCTATGTCCTATCTATTCTTAATCTTGCCCAAGTATTAATCTAATTGAACAAATTTGCGTCAGCATATATTCTCTTAGCTCATCATCTATCTTCTTGATGTCAGCCATGGAGGTTCAGAGGGAACGACGAGTGCATAGTGCTATACACGAAGAAGTACATGAACCGACGAAGCGTTCAAAGGGCTCTCCACGCCAACGTCACCCGCATCCCCCATCCTTGGGCCGCTTGCAGGTCTCGCCGTCCTCGGGGCTCGCTCCCTCAGCCCTCGAAACTCGTTCTGGCATTTCCTCAGACACTTGGTGACCCTGATTCTATCCATTGTTCTGTATTTGCAGCTCGGTGGTAAGGGCAAACTGGACAGATTCCCCGAAATCGATGCTTCCCACCTTCAAACAGCTCATAGCCGCGGGTCTTCGCATCTGGGTCTACAGGTCAGCTCTCGTCTTCGTTTTCTCCTCCTTCCAAGCACTGCCTATCGTATGAGATCGTTCTTGATTCCTCTTGAACGCTGTGTCACCCAGTGGCGACGCCGACGCCGTGCTGCCGCTATCCGCGACCCGGTACTCCATCAAAGCTCTCGGGCTCAAGGCCACCGCCAGCTGGTACGCTTGGTACGATGATCGCCAGCAGGTATAATTCCCATCACCTTCTCGTTCGCGTTAACTACCAAGAAAATGCAAAGATGTGTACAGTGGTGAATCTGAATATGGGGTGCGATCCAGGTTGGTGGGTGGAGCCAGAAATACCAGGGCCTGACTTACGCGACGGTGAGAGGCGCGGGACACGAGGTCCCATTGGGCCAGCCCAGGCTCGCCATCTTCTTGTTCCGCCATTTCTTGAACAACCAGTCCTTGCCCGGCCTCTCTTTCTAGGCCCCCCTCTCCCATTTGTACATTCGCTTCATTTTTATATCTTCCTTCTTGATTAGCCACTGAATCTTGGCAAATTTTTCTTTATTTTCCTTTTTTGGTTTTTTTTAATTACTAAGTTGTTGAATAAGAGCCTCTCCACGTAGAAATTGAGACGAGAAAAGGACGTAAGTCCCGCGCGCCACGCTGCTTTCTTCGTTCGGGTCCGATTTTTTCATATTTTTGTTCAGGTCATACGATTCAAAAAAGAAAAAGAAAACATAAATCTTAGTGCACTAGATTAACGAGTTCCTTAATGGCTAAGAAGTGCGAATTGTATATGGTCGTTTTCATGGTTGGGACGCAACTTTTATAATTGAACACCCAACACACGGAAAACCGAAAAGACAAAAAAGCAGATCAAAGCTATGGCTTTTTTTGAATTCTCGAAGCTTTTGGCCCTAAAGTTAAAGGCACAATTGAACTTGTGTTCATTTAAATACAGAAGCTAAAGCAGACATCACGTCTTGAGATTACAAGAATTGCCTTCCCTTAGTCCTTTCACAAACACAGGACACACTCATAGTATCTTTCAACAATGCGTCCTCGTTTCATGAGCAACACGGTGGTTGGTTTCTCGAACCTCCTCTCGCTCTTGGCTTCGATACCCATCATCGGAGCTGGCCTGTGGATGGCGAGAAGCGGTACCACGTGCGAACACACCCTCCAGACGCTGCTCCTCGTCATCGGCTTCGTCATCCTCGTCGTTTCCTTGGCAGGATTCATCGGGGCGTGCTTCAACGTTGTGTCGGCGCTGTGGGTCTACTTGGTGGTTATGCTGTGCCTCATAGCCACCTTGATGGCCTTCACCGCGTTCGGGTTTGTGATCACTGCCCACGGCAGCGGGGTGGCGGTCCCTGGCCATAAGTACGAGGAGTACAGGCTCGAGGGGTACTCGCCCTGGCTGAGGGACAGAGTCAAGGACCCTCGCTATTGGAGGACGATCAAGAGTTGCATTTTCAGTTCAAGGACTTGTGAGAAGATTGCCTCCTGGACGCCCATGGATTACTTGGTGAAGGATTTGTCTCCTGTACAGGTTAGGCTATGGTCTAATTTGTACTTTGCTTAATCTCCATTTAGATTCTTGTTTAGGCTAGTTAGTTTATAGAGAAGCAATCTAATTTCATCCATGCAAGTTGGGTAGTCAAACTTTGAAGACAAAACGAAGGATTATAGGCGATTTAATTAGAGGCACCTCTTTACGTAAATCTGATTCATCCCCTAATCAATTGGTTCAATCTAACATGATTCTTGCTTTCTTCGTCCTCAAGGAAGAGCTCAATGTCGCGAAAGACGCAGGCCAAACCTAATGGATTGATACATAGCTCCTTTCATTCACTACCAATCAAGCTAAACTTAATGTTGCGTTTTAAGTGCAGTCGGGATGCTGCAAGCCACCGACGTCTTGCGTGTACAACGTGGAGACGGTAGCGCCACAAGACCCGGACTGCTACAAGTGGAACAACGCGCCGACTTGGCTGTGCTACGACTGTGACTCGTGCAAAGCGGGAGTGCTCGAGGACACAAGGAGGACATGGCACAAGGTCTCGCTCCTCAACGTCGTCCTCCTCCTGCTTCTCGTCCTGTTATACCCCGTCGGTTGCTGCGCCTTCCGGAACGCCAGAAGAGAAGACGAGCTCTATCCCTACGCTTACGGACATGACCTTCGCATGCCCAAATTTTGGCCCAGAAGGCACGACAACTACTGGTGGTGAGTGAGATTCATTGCTTCATCTCTCGTCCAATGTCTTCATACATCACTTATACCTACCTTTTTGCACAAGGGTTTTGATTTGTGTCTTCGAGATTACCCTAAGAGTGCCCATTTGCTTTTTCCTTCTTTGCCCGTAACTGGTGCCTTTTGGACACGTGCCGACGCCTTTTGTGGGACGGAATTCAATGTCAGAGCATTTATTTATATCGTGACATCTCTCATTAGTTTCATCGTATTTTTATATGTGATTAGTTTGGTCAAGTGAGTTAATTTAAGTAACGAGTGCTCCCCGGACAAACTATGATTTCATGTAATTTGCCTTGCTCTTCCTTCTTTGTAATGGATGCTTTCTTTGTTTTGATTTTAGGTGTTGTTGATCCCCATCGAGATGGCTGCTGATGAAACAGGGCATGAGTAGATAGCCGGTGGCTCCACCGTCCAACGTCCGCATCCAAGAACTGTGAATACTTAGTGCAGCACATTTGTACGTACTGGCAAATTTTACCTCTATAAATGCACAGTTAATGTAGCAACTCCTTTTTGTAATTTTTGGTGGGTAATTCACGATTGCGTGCACAATCATAGAAGGTTGAGGGTGTACCAAGGATAAATAAAGACAGGAGAAGGTAGTGCCAAAAACAGAGAAGGAACAGGTGCACCAATTATCTATGAACACCTATGCTTTAATCCACTTGGCCGTCTCTCCCAATTGAAAAAGTATAGTTACTATCTCACATTATATATATAAAAAAGTAAGGCTTGAAAAAAAAATCCTTTCTTTGTCTCTCTTCATTATCTTTTCACTCTATTGATATATACAACTTTAATGTATACTATTTTTATAAGCAATCCCATTTAGATAAACAAACAAGAATACCTCTTCTTTTGAAAGAGCTTTTTAAAGAAAGGTTTGTCATTTTTAATGCAGTGTCTGTCTCGTGTAGAGGTGGCCACGGGCCGATTTTGGCCCGGAACCGGCCAGGAACCGGCCAGGAACCGACCCGGTCAAACCCGGGCCCGGCCCGTTGACCGGGCCAACGGTTCGGAACCGGAACCGGCCCGTGGCATACGGGCCCGGTTCCGGTTCCAGAAAAATTTGAACCGGCCCGGAACCGGCGGTTCCGGGCCGGTTCTACGAAAAAAAAAAAAAACGGGCCTACCGGCCCTACCGCTACTACTGCGCCCTGCAGGCTGCACGTGCACGCTGCAGCAGCAGCAGCCCGTTGGGCCGTTGCCAGGCCCCTCCCTGGCAACGGCCCAACGGCCAAAAAAAAAAAAAAAAAGAAAAACCGCAGCAGGGCCTGCAGACGTGCAGGCCCTGCTGCAGCGGCCCGTTGGGGCAAGCAATGGCTACGCCGGACGCCCCAACGGGCGTTTGTAATTAAAAAAAAAAAAAGAAGACATAACCGTTGCAATTTTGCAACGGTTATGTTTTATTTTTTTAATTCTAAATTTTCTTCTATTTTTTTCCTATAAATTCTCTCAAATTCTCACAATACACACACAATTCTCTCAAATTCTCTTCTCTCAAGTCTCAAATTTTTTCAATACTCAAAATTCTCTCAAATTCTCTGAAATTCTCTCAATTTTCTCAATCAACGCAATTTTTTCTTAATTCTCCCAATTAATCCGCTCAATTCTCTCAATCCATTCGAAAAATGGCAAGTGGAAGTCGAGTGTCAACTGACAAAGGTAAGAATATCGCGACGGAATCCCATCATTCTTTTGATCCTCGTGAATATGCAGATTTTCAAGATGATGAAATCAACATTTTTCTTGATGTGGAGCACGTCCCGACGCAAGAAAGTTTTCATCCTCCTGCCGAAATATCTACAACAAAGGAAGCGGAACGGGAATTTACATGTGACATTTGGAATCACTTCACGAAAGTGAAAATGTTTGATATCGGTAAAAAAAGGTATGATATAATTTGTAAATATTGTGAAAAAATATATAAACATACAGGTGGACAAGGATATGGAACATTTAAACGACATCTTAGAAGCAAACATCCAACCGAAACGGGAATCGATATCGGGCAACAACAAATTTCCGGGTACGTCAATCCTAACACTTCCCCTTTATTTCGTTTTAATGAAAAACTTATAAGGAAGAATTAGGCAAATTTATTTCCGTTGAGCATTTAGCATTTAATTTTGGAGAAAGATTTGGTTTTAATGAATTTGTACAAAAAGCATGTGCTCCACAAGCAAAACGTGTTCCTAGAAATTCAATTAAACGAGTAATTAAAGATCTTTACAAAAATGGAAAAAAAGATTTAAAAAACTTTTTTATGCAATTTAATGGATGCGTGCATATAGGTAGTGATATTTGGAGTGATCATTGGCAAAATCATTCTTACACGGGCATAACATGTCATTGGATAGATGACGAGTGGACTATTCAAAAAAGAATTATTGCATTTAGAGTTTTCGATGATCATTATACGGCAAATAATATTTATAGAATAATTAGGCAAGTTTTAGAAGAATATTATTTGCTTAACAAAACTTTTTCAATTGGTTTTGATAATGCCGCAGCAAATACCGCTTCAATTGCCGAGTTAGAAAATATTTGTAAACCTGCTTTTGGCGGAAAATTTTTTCACATTAGATGTGCTTGTCATGTTTTAAATTTATGTGTACAAGATGGTTTGAAAACTCTTGATATTTTTCTTCAACCAATAAAAACGGCGATTCAATTTTTATGGAAACATCCCAAAAAAATGAAAGAATGGGGTCAATTTTGTAGAGAAAATCAGGCAAAGCCAAAAAAATTTTCAAGAGATGTTCCAACTCGTTGGAATTCTACTTTCCACTTGCTTAATGAATCTTTACCATATAAAGATTTATTATGTGCATTCATTTCTAATAATATACCTCATATTAATTTATACCCACAAGAGTGGCATATTTGCCAAAAAATTTTAGATGTTTTAAAGGTTTTTAATGATGCAACTTATACTTTGTCCGGTGTTTATTATCCTACTACACATTTATTTTTAGTAGAATGTACTAATATTGTCGGAACTTTTGATGAATATGAAAATGATGTTGAATTACAACATACTATAGTTGCAATGAAAATGAAATGGCTTCATTATTATAGTGAAATTCCCATGATTTATTTAGTTGCTTGTGTTTTTGATCCACGTTGCAAATTGGATGGCTTAAATGATTTTTTGCGTGTATATTATCAATGTTTACATTATGACGCGCCAAATATTACAATCATCGTACGTGAGGTTAAAAACGTAATAATAGAATTTTATAATGAATTTTATACTAAATATAATTTAGGTGATATTGGATCTTCTCAATTTACGGAGATACAAAATGACAATACAGGTAAAATTAGTAGAGGGTACAAACTTTTATTACATAGACAAAAAAAACAAAAGGGAGTAATGGGAAATATTTCTGAATTAGAGAGTTATCTAACCATTTTATTTGAGTTTACTGAAGCCGAAGGTGGTACAGATTTTTTAATTTTGGATTGGTGGAAGAGGCACGCAAGCCAATACCCAATCCTTTCTCTTATTGCAAAACAGATTTTTTCAACCCCTTGTTCCACAGTTGCGGTCGAACAAGCATTCAGTGCCGGAGGTAATATTTTGAACGAACATCGTTCAAGATTAGATCCAGAATCAGTGGAGATGCAAGCTTGTGTTGCTGATTGGACGAAGGCTCAATACCGGCAACAAGAGATAGATCGGAATAATGAATCCGAATTCTTTAACGACGGAGATACTACCGCTACCAGTATCGGTACTGAAACGGGTAGTGACGATTGAGGGTAAAAGAACTATTGGAGTTGGCAAATATTTCGGGAACTCTTGTTTCTCATACCGGGTACGCCCACGTGAGCTTAGGGAAACCGAAATATAATCCGACGATATGTGACCTTTGGTCCCCTACGCACGGAATGCTTAGGTTTTGGGATAATTTTAGGGTATATATATTGTACTCCTTTTTTTTAAGATCGTTGTAACGAATTGTAACGTGCTTAATGATAATTTATTAAGTTGAAGCCCTCTCTTTCTCTCTTGTCTTTTTGTCATCAAATTTGAGTACAATTTGTATTTTAATCACAATTTATATTGAATAATGTTCTATCACAATTCACAAGAATAGTATTTTTTAAATTTTTTTTATTTTCATTTCTGTTTTTCTTCTTTTTCTTTTTCTTTTCCTTTTCTGTTTTTCCTTTTTCTCTTTTGTCTTTTTTTCTTGTTTCTGTTTTTTAAAATTATAATTTATATTATAATTTTTTTTTCTTCCTCCGCGGCCGGCCATGGCCGGGGCCGGCGCGGAGGTCGCCGGCGTCGGGCGAGAGCCGCCCTCGCCGGCGTCGGGCGAGAGCCGCCCTCGCCGGCGTCGGGCGAGAGCCGCCCTCGCCGGCGTCGGGCGAGGGCGGCCCTCACCTGGGCTGGGCGAGGCCGGCCTCGCCCGACGCCGGCGAGGTCGAGCCTCGCCAGATCTAGCGAGGCTCGACCTCGCCGGCGTCGGGCGAGGCTCGACCTCGCCAGCGTCGGGCGAGGTCGGCCTCGCCCAGCCCAGGCGAGGGCCGGCCTCGCCCGACGCCGGCGAGGGCCACCTCGCCTGAGGCCGCCGACCTCCGCGCCGACCCCGGCTATGGCCGGCCGCGAAGGAAGAAAAAAAAAGAAAAGGAAAAGGAAAAGAAAAAAAATAGAAAAAAAAATCGGAACCGGCCCTGAACCGGACGGTTCAGACTCGGAACCGGAACCGCCAGAGGAGGTTCCGGTTCCAGTTCACACTTGGCCACGAACCGGAACCGGTCGGTTCCGAACTGTGGCCACCACTAGACTCTCGTGTCATGCATGATTAGTGTATTGAAAATATAAATATTTTTCTAATGGGTGAGAAGTAATTGTTAACAAGATCCTTCTTAAAAAGCCATAGGCGAAAAGGAGGGAAAGAGAAATTCTTAAAAGGCTTGACGGCCCAACCAAGAGTAGTCTTGAAACTTGTATCATTTTTGTTAGAGATATCCCTTAATTTTGTTTATCTCTTAGGATTGTGCATTATCTTTCTTGATCGATCCTAATTGATTGCCATTGATAGTCTAATATACTGTTATTATAGATAGTCATATTGAAAAACTTAAACATAAGCTCAAGTACTCATTATTATGAACATACAAAAATTATATAATTCTCTTTTTCGCTTTATGTTTATCTTAGTATCTGAGCTCCTCTTGTCTGAGGAAGGGCCCATCGAGTTATACGGTGGTTTATGTTAGCCGCGCTAGTTTCCGTTTTTGAACATTACATCACCGCGCTTGAGTGTTGTTCCGACATTTTTTGTTGTTTGTTTTGAAAAAAAAACATCACCATGAGACTCGCCGCCCTCAGATTGGTTAGACCTTGGGATTTCGTTGTGATGCACCACCGAGCGTCACCTCACACGCCGCCATGCACCGTCATGTCTCAGATCCATCAAGTCTGACGCCTTTGAGCGCTATTTTGACACTTTTCATTGGTTGTTTCAAAAAACCAATACCACTATCAGACTTGTCGGCCTTAGACGAGCCAAATTCGGAAAATTTCACCACTAACTGCCATAGTAGTAACCCACATGTGCCACCGCACGTCGCCATGTGCTCCACGTGCCGACGCTCGTGCTAGTTGCCGACGTGATCGCAAGAACCATCAAACCCTTACTTGGTTTAGAAACATTTCAATTCCATCTATCAGACTTCAGTTCAGTCGCCTCAATTTAACAAATGAATCTTGAGATCTGCTTACCATCTGATATTCCACCTTCGATATTGTTCGTCGGTACTGACTATTAGGGAATTTGTCTTGTATGCATTAGGATACAAGTCAGTCTATTATTGTTTTTTTATCCTCTATACATGCTATATGGAATCAGCTAATCTTATCAGAGCCATAATGGGAAGCAACTTCTGATGCTTGAGATCTATTACCCCGTCTTGAGGAAGTTATCTTAGAGTTGTTGACTGAGGAGACTCGACTTGTTACATTAAAGGCGCAATGCACTACTTTGTCCACTCCTATAGATGCGGTGCTTGCCACCCCCCACTTCTTCCTCATCGTGCATAGTGTAATGTATGCATTGTCACCGTCATGGTCACCTTGCGTCCAATTGCTATCAATGAAAACCCAGGCAACCAACGAGATTGAACAACCGATCCCGATAAAGACATCCACCTGCACGCTCATCCACCACTCCTGCTACCATTGAGGGTTCCCCTAACGACCCATCCGTTGCTCTATCCTTATAAGATCTTTGTTTCATTCTTTAAGATTATGATACTTTTGGCTCCTCTGTCTCTAACACTTTTGCTTGTTTGTCCCTCTAGGTATTTTTGATTCATGGTTCTTTGATTCTGCATATTACAATCATATAACTTCCAACTCCAATTTATTTAAGTCAAAATCATTAACTTTGCAAGCACCTACTATTCATACAGCTGAGAACTTACTGATGATAGTGAGTCTTATAGGAAACATTTTGATGTCAACAACGGCATTACGCGACACTTTCTTGGTTTGTAAACCCTCATTAAACTTGATATCTGTGGGACAATTGTGTGAACTTGACTTTGACTTTTCCTCTAATAGTTATTGCGTGCAGATTCCACGGATGGGACATACATTTGAATAGCCGTAAAGTAGGACAACTATTTGAGCTTATCTCTTTGAAGCTTCCGAATGATTAACTTGGCATCCTCGATTGGGTCATGCTTCTTTCTTTCTCTAGATTAGGTCCTCTAATTTCAAGTGGTCATTTAGGTTATGTTGCTAATAAACCTTTTAATTTCTTCCCAAGTAAGTTGGGAAAATATCATACTTTGCCATTTGATTTTAGTGGATTTGTTTCTTAGACTAGCTTTGATCTAATTTATTTTGACATTTGGGGACCATCTCCTACTCTCACTATGTGAGGATCTCGCAATTTTATAATTTTTATTGATGATTATTCTCGTTATACATAGCTTTCTCTTATGAAAGATTGATCTAAACTTGCTCATATCTATTGAGATTTTGTTGTCATGATCAAAACACAATTTTCTAAAGATATCAAGGGTTTACATACTAATAATACCGTGTAATATAGAGACCCAAAGTATTTTAGAATTTTTTCTCAAAACGATACCATCATTTATCGTTCTTGGCTAGGAACTTCCAAACAAAATGGTTGAGTAAAGCGTAAACATAGGCACATCTAGGATGTACACGCTCTTTCTGGTGATCCCACTTCAGCAACTCTTGACATGTTTGCGTCGTTTGCGAATTCTCCACGCTTGGTCACTCACTCTTAACCTCTTCATCGTTCCACTCGTGTAAGTCAACTTTCTGTTTGGTTTCGTGATTTCCATTGTTATTCTTCTATTACTTCTTTTCAAAAGCCTCCCCTATATAGAGATGTTGGTTCGAATCCTCTTTGTCAGCAAGTAACAGTCGATAAGTTGCAAGTGTTAGCCAAATCTCATATTTGGGGATTTGGTTGATTTGCCTCTTGGAAAGTTTGTTATAGGTTGTAATTGGGTTTATAAGATCAAAATGCAGGTAAATGGTACGGTGGAAGAGCTACAAAGCTCAACTAGTAGCAAAAGACTTTACTTAGGAGTATGTCATTGACTATAATGAGAAGTTTGCTCCAGTTGCACATCTTACTTCTATTATGAAGTCTTCTTGTTGTCGCCTCTATTAAGCGATGGTTGTCAATCCATATGGAAGTTAATGTATTTCTCAGTGGCAATCTTACTGAGGAAGTATATATGGAACCTCCTCCTAGATACATATTCTTGTGATTTCACCGTAAGTACCTCTTAGTAGGATAAGGATGGGTGGAGTCGAAAAGGATTTTGGATGACACTTGATGAGACGAAAACTATTAGCATAACCCCTAATTTGAGGTTCCTGTGCTGTTCTAAAAAGGAGTTCTGGAGAACTTTTGGATACTTTCAGAATGTCAGGTAGCAATAGTATTCTCGAAAGCCAACAAGTCGTATGCTAGAACAACTTCTATTGATGTTGAAGTACCATAGAATTTAAAATCACACGAAAGGAGCCACCATCTAATTTTGGGTACAAAGTTAGACTGGTTTCGAAGCGAAATGTTCAACAAAATTGACCGGATCCATCAACACGTTAAGAAAATCTAGATAGATTGTATGATAAGTGAGAAAAGCATAGTCGTAATATGATACGATACATCCAAACCCATCTCAGCACCATTCAGATCTTTCAATACTTGTCCTTTTTGCAACGTAGGTTTTGTGCTTATATGGGAAAATTACCAAAACAAATTACCTTTTTTTACCAAAAGGTAAAAAAATAAACAAATTGTAATTACCAAAAAATTACCAAAACAAATAAACAAATTACCAAACCTATTGTAATTGTACCAATTCACTCATAAGCCTTTTTTTTGTGTGCCAATTTAGTTCTAAACCTTTTGCCTTTGTGCCAATTTAGTCCATCCGGTCAATTTTGACTGGCTGGCGCTGACATGGACGCCGGTCGATCAACACTGATGTGGTAATTTTTTAATGTTATTTTATTTTTTTGAATTTTGTTTATTTGTTATTTTATTTTATTTTCCCTTTCCTTTTGTTTTCTTTCCCTTCATCTTCAACCTCTGGCCGGCAAGGTCGGCCCAGTCGGCTGCTGGAGAAGGTGAGCCTCACCAAATCTGGCAAGGTTGAGCCTCGCCTAGCCACTGTCGTCGACCTCGCCGGGGGTTGGGTGAGGACGAGCCTCGCCCAAGCATGGCGAGGCTTGTCCTTGTTGTTAGTCGCGAGGTCGAACCTTGCCAGCGGCCGGCGGGGTTGACCTTCCCCACCCCCGCCTCTAGTCGATCGCCGGTTGAAGGTGAAGGGAAAGCAAAAAAAAAAAAAAAGAGAAAGGGAAAGAGAAAAGAAAAGAAAAGAAAAAAAATCATAAAAAAAATTCGAAAAAAATATTGAAAATTGCCATATCAGCTGGCGTCCACGTCAGCGCCGGTCGGCCAAAATTAGCCAGATGGACTGAATTGACACAAATACAAAATGTTTAGGACTAAATTGACACAATTGCAATAGATTTATAACTATTTTGGTAGTTTTCCCGTGCTTATCTTGTTCGGCCTAATCCAAGCCAATGAGTCAAAAATATAAATGGCATCGAGTAAATGAAAACAATTCAAAGGATGAGCCGATATGGTTTGGACAGGCGAGCCATTCGACCAATGATGCAATCAACTTCGCGAGGAAAACACCTGTATCGTGACACGGCAAACAGCTGATTTTATGCGCAAGAAATGTGCATATGCAAGGGCGGGACGGACTTTGAATATTTGATTCCGTAGCTTGTGATTCACCCAGCGATCATCCAAAAGAGGGAACAAGGAGAACCTTCTCCAAGGTCATGCGTGTTGAAAGCAATTTCAACTTCTTGGGTATTTACTTGCAAAGAAAGTCGATGTCAGTGCCAAGTTGCCAAACCAAGTTGCATTTTGTCCCGAAGTTTCTTCATCATGAAGAGGACCACTGTACGTCGACAATCTCACCTTGGGCATTTCTCCCATGAGGCAAGTGGAGTGAAACATGCCCCAATTGCAAGCAAACCACCACATAACCTTTCTTCTTGACATTTCTAACTCAAACCACATTTCTGCAGCCGGATTGGAGCGCTTCAAGAACGACTTTTTCCCTCGCACTGAAAAATCACTGCCCGATTTGCGTGGCCGCTATTGATTACCAACTCTTCAAGAAAGTGGGACTTGACCAGAGACGATCGGGATTTAGAAGGCCCACTCGTTCGGCCATGCGGGATTTGGTCACAATGTCTTTCACTTTCAAATGCAGCTCCCGCTGGCTTCTGTGGTTGTTAAATTGGCTAATCCACAAGGACGCAGGGATTCATAAGAAAGAATGCATGATAAACTTAAAACTTAGCGGTTCATCTTTTTCTTTCCCCCTTTATCAAATATGGACCCCATAGATACATGTAAACCGTTCTGTTCGCATGCATCGGATAAGACTCCATCTACGGGATGTCGGGCATAGCCCCTAAAGATTAATATAAGTGGGTGACGCTGTGATTTGAACCAAGATCTGCTAGGATCCAAATCATGCAGCATACCATTCTCCACCCTTGGTCACTCACTCGTCCTGTTTGTCATTCCGTCCGTGTAAGTCAATTTTCTGTTTGGCATCGTGATTTCCATTGTTATTCTACTATTATTTCTTTTCAAAAGCCTCTCATATATAGAGATGTTCGTTCTAATCCTCTTTGTCAACAAGTAACGACCGACAAGTTGCAAGCGGTAAGCAAAAATCTCGTATTTGGGATTTGATTGATTTGGATCTTGGAAAGTTTGTTATAGGTTGTAATTGGGTTTATAAGATCAAAATGAATGCAGATGGTATGGTGGAAACGCTACAAAGCTCGATTGGTAGCAAAAAGCTTTACTTAGGATTGTGACATTGACTATGATGATGCGTTTGTTCCAATTGCACATCTTACTTCTATTCAAAGTCTTCTTGTTGTCACCTCTATTAAGCGATGGCCACTAATCCATATGGATGTTTAAAATATATTCCTCAATGGCGATCTTACTGAGGAAGTATATATGGAACCTCCTCCTAGAAACACTCATACTTTTAACAGAGTGTGTTGATTACATTAAGTATTATATGGATTGAAGCAGGCTCCTCGTGTATACACTCATACTTTTAACAGAGTGTGTTGATTACATTAAGTATTATATGGATTGAAGCAGGCTCCTCGTGTATGGTATTCCAAGTTCAGTTCCTCCATGGAATACCTTGGATTTACTTCCGGTCCCTATGACAATTCTCTCTTTGTTCCACAAACATCTTTTGGGTATATTTTACTACTTTTATATGTTGACGGTATGGTTATTATTGGGAATGATTACACCGGTATTAAAAAAAAATCCAACAGTATCTCAATCAACAATTTGAAATGAAAGACCTTAGGCGACTCAACTATTTTCTAGGATTGGAGGTTGCTTTAGATTCCTCTGGCCATTATCTTTCTCAAGCGAAACATGTCATTGATTTTCATTTTCGAGCAGGACTCACCCATAGCAAGACCGTCACAGCATCCATTGAGACTGATACCAAATTTGATGACAAAAATGGGATTCCTCTTCCAAATCCCACATTCTATCAATAGCTGGTTGACGGTCTTGTATATCTTACCGTTACTCATTGTGACATCACATATGCTATTCCCATTATTAGTCAGTTCATGACCTCATCACGTACGATTTACTTTGTTGTTGTTCTTTGAATTCTTTGCTATGTCGAGAGTGCCTAATTTCATGGACTTCATTTTTCTGCTCACTCTACGTTAGAGCTGAATTATTCTTATGCTGACTAAGCTGGAGACCCTCTTAATTGTCGCTCAACTACAGGTTATCGTTTCTTCTCAGGTAACTCACTTATCTTATGGCATAGTAAGAAATAGTTCGCCGTCGCTCGATCTAGCACGAAAGCAGGATATCGTGCTCTCGCTAGTATGATATCACTGTTATTATAGTTGCGATGGCTATTAGAGGATGTGGGCATCTGTCATAATGTTGGAACGATAAGTTATTGTGACAACCGCAGTGCTATCCAAATAGCACGTCATTATGCATGTGCACGCCAAGTATATTGAAATATATTGTCATTTCAAACGCCATCACATGGTTCATGGCACTGTTCATCCCGTCCCCCTTTCATTGGATGATTAGATTACTGATGTTTTCGCTAAGGCACATCCATCCGGGCGTTTTCAAAATCTTTTCTCCAAACTCTAATTGACTTCTTCGACGTTACCTTGAGTTTGAGGGGATTTAGAGATATATTTTCTTTGATTCTATGTATCTTTCGGGATTGTGCATTATCTTCCTTGATCGATCCTAATTGATTGTAATTGAGATCGTTTTTTTTTGTTGTTATAGATAATCATATAGAAAAGTCTATAAATAAGCTCATGTACTCTTTATTGTGGAATATATAGAAATTGTACATTTCTCTTTTTTTCTTTACTCTTATCTGTTATATAAACCTGATCATGGTTCTAGAAGCCTGTTGATCCTATCGATGCTCGAAGCACGATTTAGATTGACTAGACGTTTCTTTTCAGGCGAGGCCACCCACTTGGGTCTAGTGACTTTATGAAGAGAATTTAGTAGTTTTTACATATTATGAGCGGGCATGTATAATAACTTTCAAGCTGGTATCAGACTCGGTCTGCCATTCATCATCGGATTCATGCCAGATGGATATTCGAATTTTATTCATATTCTTTGGACTTCCCTAACACTTGATGAGACGAAAACTATTATCATACCCCCTAATTTGAGGTTCCTGTGCTGTTCTAAAAAGAAATTTTGGAGAACTTTTGGATACTTTCATAATGTAAGCAATAGTATTCTCGAAAGCCAACAAGTTGTATGCTCGAACAACTTCTATTGATCTCGAAGTACCATAGACTTTAAAATCAGACAAAGGGAGTCACCGTCTAATTTTAGGTACTTAGATTGGTTTCAAAGTGAAGTGTTCAACAAAATTGACCGGAATCAATCAACACGTTAAGAAAATCTAGATAGATTATACTATAAGTTTGAAAAGTATACTCTTAATATGATGCCATCCATCCGAACCCATCTCAGCACCATTTGGATCTTTCAAATTTTGTCCATTTTGCAACTTAGGTTTTGTGCTTATCTTGCTTGGCATGACCCAAGTTGATGAGTCAAAAATATAAATCGCATCGAGTAAATGAAATCAATTCAAAGAATGAGCCGATCTGGTTTGGGCAGGCGAGCCATTTGGCTGATGATGAATCAATTTCATGAGGAAAACGCCCATATTGTGACACGGCAAAGACTAGATTTTATGCGCAGAAATGCGCATGTGCAGCTGTCGAACGAACTTTAAATATGTGATTCAGCAGCTTGTGATTCACGCAACGATCATCCAAGAGAGGGAACAAGGAAAAGTTTCTCCAAGGTCATGCGTGTTGAAAGCAATTTCAACTTGGGTATTTACATGCAAAGAAAGTCGATGTCAGTGCCAACCCAAGTTGCATTTTGTCCCGAAGTTTCTGCATCACGAAGAGGATCACTTTACGTCGACAATCTCATCTTGGGCATTTCTCCCATGAGGCATGTGGAGTGAAACTTCCCCCATTGAAAGGAAGCCACATAACCCCTCTTCTTGACATTTCACCCATGAGGCACGTGGACATTTCTGCAGTCAAATTGGAGCGCTTCAAGAACCACTTTTTCCCCTCGTGCTGAAAAATCACCGCCCAATTTGTGTGGCCAGTGTTGATTACCAACTCTCCAGGGAAGTGGGACTTGACCAGAGACGATCGGGATTTAGAAGGCCGAGTCGGTCGGTCATTCAGGATTAGGTGACAACTTCTTTGACTTTCAGATACGGTTCCCGCTGGTTTCTGTGAATGTTGAAATTGGCTAATTCACAAATCGTGGAATTGATAGAGACTAGAGAGGACGCTGGGATTCATAAGAATGCATGATAAACTTAATACTTTATCGGTTCACCTTTTTTGTTTCCCCCTTTATATTGCACTGTTCCAATGGATACGAGCAAACCGTCTCGTCCACATGTATTGGATTAGTTTCCATTTACAAGACGGTGGGCATAGCCCCCAGAGATTAATATAAGTGGGTGACGCTGTGATTTGAACCGAAGATCTACGAGGATCCAAAATATGCGGTATATTATTCCATCAACATTTAAGGAATTACTAATTATGAGTCTCTTTGATAATGAATGAATCGAGGGAGTCAAATAGGAATAAATGGGAGGCCGACGTGCTTTAACTTCTGGGGAAAAGTGTCAGAAAACCTTTTGCATTGGTGCCAATTTAGTTTTAAATCTTTTTTTAATGCCAATTTAGTCTTAAACCTTTTTTTTGTGCCAATTTAGTCCTTCTGGCAAATTTTAGCTGGATTTTACTGATGTGGATGCTGGCTTGCCTACGTAGCATTGCTAGCGATGACGTGGATAATTTTTAATTTTTTTAGATTTTTTTATTTTTTTTCCCTTTCTTCTTCCTCCAGCCGGTCGCCACCGCCGGGGACCAGTTGGAGGCCAAGGGGCCTCTGGCGAGCCCTGCCGGCCACTAGCGAGGGCTCGCCAGTGACGGCTAGGCGAGCCTTGCCAGCGGCTGGGTGAGGCTCGCCCTCGCTAGATTTGGCGAGGGTCGAGCCTCATCGGCTAGCGTAAGGCTCGCTGGAGGCCAAGGGGCCTCTGGTGAGCCTCGCCGGCCATTGGCGAGGGTCGAGCCTCGCTGGCTAGCTCGAGGTTCGCCCAGGCCGGCGTGAGGCTCAAGCCCTTGCCAGGGCTCGCCCTTGCTCAAGTGGGGGTCGGCCTCGCTCAGACCAGATTTGGCGAGATCGGCCCTTGCGTAGGCCAGGGCGGCCTAGCTGGGCGTCGCCCGTGCCGAGGTAACGCTCGTCGAGGCCGCCGTGGCCTGCGTTATGGCCGGCCTTGCCAGATCTAGCAAAGGGAGTCCTTGCCAGGGCTCGCCTAGGCTAGCTGGGCGACAGCGACCCTCGCCCAGGCGAGGGCAGCCCGCTCGGCCATGGCCGGTGGCTGAGCATCGCTTGTGGCCGGTGGCTGGTCACGGGTGAAGGGAGGAAGAAAGAAAGAAAAAAAAGAAAAAAAATCAGAAAAAATAATTAAAAATTATTCACATTAGCACAGACAGTACCGTATAGATCAACTGGCATCCACATCAACAAAATCCAGCCAAAATTAGCCGGAAGAACCGAATCAGCACTAGTTCAAAAGGTTTAGGACTAAATTGACACCCAAAAAAGATTTAGGACTAAATTGATACCAATACAAAAGGTTTAAGACTTTTGTAACACTTTTCCCTTAACTTCTGTCATGCTTCAACTAGAAGATGCATTGGAGGACGTCATCAACTTCACCAGAAGCAAAATCTCGCTCCTTCTGAAATTCTTGGTCGGTCGCAATGACGTTGTAGGACATTTCCAACTGATTGATTGTTTCTGTTGTATGACTTTTCTTTCTTCCTCTTTGTTCATTTGAATTTTCGACGTTTAATTAGGTCAAATTGTTCCCCGCTAACCGCTTCAACCTCTCCAACGGACAACATTTTGTCGTGTGATGGAGAGTATGGAGACGTGTCACACATAATTAGAGCCTAACACCACAATGATTCTCAAGCTTATGTTTTTAACATTATCAATCAATTTGACTATGTTTTGCAAACGGTTGAGCGGCCTTATTCTATATTTGAAAAATTGAATCCGAAACAATCTCATCAGATTAATGTCGGAAGAAAATTTATACACCAGGCACACTAGGCTGCTTCCACGGTTAAACAAATGAGATTAGCAGTATAATAGTCGTTTGACGTATCTAATCTAATATATGAACGTCTCGTTGGGCCAAGTCTCTGATCCTGTAAATGTTCTTTTTCTTGCAATAATATTTACGAAGTAAAGTAAATTATTAGGCTTCCGTTCTTGGAATGAAGTCAAACACACGCGTGTTCTCTCTCTCTCGCAATTGTCTGTTGGACCAATCTCTGAAATTCATTGCCCAATTGGAAGAGTCAAACTTTTGAATGATCGCCTGTTGCCCTAAAAAGTACGTCGAGTGCATAAAATAAGGTCTCTATATATAAGTATCCCATCAGTCACGTATCTAAGCCGTGACGATAATTCTCTCTTCAATAACACAAACACTAGCCAGGAGCTCCAAATACTACAGTGGAAGAATAGAAGAGAACCCATCAAACTCTTCTAGGAACTAATATTTCCTTTTGTCGAAATTTTTTCTTGATCATCGCCACACACAGAGAGAGAGAGAGAGAGAGAGAGAGAGAGAGAGAGAGAATGTCAGGAAAGCCAGGCCCAGAGGACGAGCGGACATTGGAGGAGACATCGACATGGAGTGTGGCGGTCGTGTGCTTCATCATGCTCGCCATCTCCATCTTCATCGAACATGTCATTCACCTCCTGGGCAAGGTACATGTTTACGTTTACGTAACATATACAAAGTGAAACTACATCCTTCTTTCTTCATGTTTGTTTGCGTCGAAATTCTGCAAGGAAAAGATTAAATAAAAGTGTGTGCGCGCTTTCACCTTGCAGTGGCTAACAAATAAACGCAGGCGAGCCCTTGTTGAAGCCCTTGAAGTGGTTAAATCAGGTATATACATAATCTTGCCAAGACTTCTTGAATCCGAACACGTGCAGTATTCAGAAATATAACATGATTGAAATGGGTTAGTGACGTGAGTAATAAGAACTCAAGCAAAAACTCAATCCAAAAGCTTAAGCACACAGTGACATGTATGTTTAGAGCACGAGACTGACGTTTTGTGGAATTAATGTGCAGAGCTTATGCTACTGGGGTTCATATCCTTGCTCCTTACGGTGTTTCAAGATCCCATTTCGGGCATATGCGTTTCGAGAAACGTCGCATCCACTTGGCTTCCTTGTGGCGAGGACAAGATGAGCGACAAGAGTTCTAGTAAAGGACGGAGACTCCTTGACTTTTCCGATATCGGGTCCATCACGCGGCGGAGTTTGGCCACCAAGGGATACGACAAATGCACGGAAAAGGCAAGCTAGCTCTTCCCGTTTCTCCTACCTGAATCTTAATGCACAATTACTGACTATTTCCTATTCACTTTGGCTGTATGAATAGTCTTCTTTACGGTTTGTTTCGATGTGGCATTTGTTTTTCCCGACAATTGGGTCTCTCACGAGACAAGAATGTGGCTTCATCGTTGCAGGGGAAGGTTGCGTTTGTGACAGCATATGGAATACACCAGCTGCACATATTCATCTTTGTCTTAGCCATATTTCATGTGCTCTACTGCATCACAACTTTGGCTCTCGGCACCTTTAAGGTAATGCCTCTCTCTCTCTCTCTCTCTCTCTCTCTCTCTCTCTCTCTCTCTCTCTCCGTGACAGATAATTGCTTTGCAGATGAGAAAGTGGAAACTGTGGGAAAATGAGACAAAGACAGCTGAATACCAATTCTATAATGGTCAGTATCATCTTCGACTCTTGAATGCCATATGGTATCGCCACTGACAATATTTTGGTTGATATTTTTTGGTGGACCGGCATTTATTGGGCTATCAACTTTGGCATGAGAAATTCTATTATTTGACTTGCTTTCTTTCGGAAGTTTCCATTTCCAAGATTAACAATATGCAAAGAAAACTTTGCTTCATTTACTATTAAGCAATGAGATGGACCTGCATTCAGTTACTGACATATATCAGGTTGCGGTTCAACCAGTAAATTGCTCAAGTCATAGTTCAGGCAATAATTTTAGGTCGACTTGATCCACAGGTCTCACTATGTAGTTGTACAGTCAGTTATACGGTACGGCAACTTAGAGCCACATTGCTATAAAAAAATTGGCATTTGTGTTGCAGATCCAGAGAGGTTTAGGTTTACAAGAGACACATCATTTGGGAGAAGACACTTGAGCTTTTGGAGCCGTTCACCAATTTCCCTTTGGATTGTGAGTCATATTCGACTTCAGATTATTAGGTTTGCATGGCTTTAAATTATTATGTTGATATACAATACAACTTGTCAGATAATGTAAGGTCGCATGGCATCTTTATTTTCTACTCGATAAACTTTTTTTTTTTGGTCGGACATTTAAAGACTTGAGAGGGAACAATATCTCAAATGGTGTTCTTCTCTTTGCACCAGGTGTGCTTTTTCAGACAATTCTTTGGATCAGTCACAAAGGTTGACTACATGGCACTGAGACATGGCTTTATCATGGTAAGCATCTACACAGCACCCCAGCAAACTCAATAGTCCCTCTTAAGACAGTTAAAAGTAAGTTTCATCTTTTGATGATCTGCATTGCAGGCACATTTAGCACCCAACAATGCAGCCGCGTTTGACTTCCAGAAGTACATTCACAGGTCGCTTGAAGAGGATTTTAAAGTGGTTGTTGGGATAAGGTTCATTCTTTCAACCCCACCAAACTTTATTGTCGTTATGTCATATCCAATTGATAATGCAACTAAAAATTCTAACCTTGTTTTTGCAGTCCCACGATATGGTTCACTGCAGTGTTGTTCCTGCTGTCCAACACACATGGTAAGTTCTGCTTCGAACATATGACCAATTACTACAAGAAAATTTCTGCAAAATGATATTAGCATCATACCATAGAAAATTACTTTGTCAGCAAGTTCACCAATCAGCTAAAAATGGATCTCAGTGGTCATTTAAGGTCCAATGTGTCATTTGGAAAGCAATAGACAGACAGACTCACATAGTACAACCAAAGATCTTACCATCGAGCAATGGTCTTAATATTTCAAAGAAATTTTCATAAGACAGCTTTAGCATAAAGACATGAAATCTATCTTACTTTTGGTTAAGATGTAATGAAGAGCCTTTTCTTATATGTGGATGTTGGTAATTTGAAACTTAATTAGAGTTGCTCCGGTTATCTTTTGATGACTAAAGACCATTCCTTTCTCTATAACTGCAGGGTGGTACTCTTACCTGTGGTTGCCATTCATTTCTTTGATAGTAAGTGCTGATCTATGACATATGTCAACTCATCCATTTAAGTTGGTTCACAAGTTCCTAGTAAATACACGACACAATATTGACCACTATAAAGTGACTTCTGCAGATAATTCTGATGGTAGGAACCAAGCTACAAGTTATTATCACAGAAATGGGACTAAGAATTCAAGAGAGAGGGGATGTGATTAAGGGTACAGTGCTGGTTCAGCCAGGCGACGAGCTTTTCTGGTTTGGTCGGCCGCGTTTTGTCCTCTTTTTAATTCACTTTGTCCTGTTTCAGGTACTTTCCTTCATCTGGTTGCTTTCAAGCATCATTTTTTTGTGTAAAACAAGTTTAGCGCGCACCATTGTCTTCTAGAAAGTTGGAAAAAAAGCACAGAATAAGTTACTTGTTCTTTAAGATGACACGAGGAAAGTTGAACTTAATGACAAATGTATCATACGCTAAAGTTTTTCTTCTGAATTGGAACAGAGAATATGAAGATACCTGAAATCGTAATAGATGTACCGAGGACTGTGATAGAAAAGTAGAAAATGGAGAACAGTACACTTGCATAAAAAAATTAGAAAACTTCTTTAGAACTAAATGCATCCTACGAAGGAGGTTTATGGCTCTTTAGTAAGGGAAGCATGTTTTTTAGAGAATATCCTCACTGATAGTACTTCTGAGGTACTGAAAAATCCTGTATATTATTCTCTCAGCTCCCGTCTTTATGCTTACATGTTCTCATCATTTCCTCTGCAGAATGCTTTTCAACTAGCTTTCTTCGCCTGGAGCACGGTGAGTATTTCAGTTCAGCGAGCACTTTCCCCAAGTTAAATCATCACATGATCACTGAACATACTTTTCTAAAGAGGGAAGCACACTCTTGGTTGTATCTGGAAAGGAGACAATGTCTATAGAGCCTTTTGATGCCTTCTACCTTGGACGTCCCGTGCATGCTACTGAAAATAACCTAATAAAAACTCCAATGATCAAAGTTTCGCCTAATGAGACAAGATCTCAGCTATCATCCATATTGTATCCAAACATCATGCAATTTATATTGTTTTGCCAATTATTCTGATATCTCTGCTTTCAGTGGCAATTCACCTTGCGGAGTTGCTTCCACAAGAAACTTGAAGACATCATCATCAGAATTTCAATGGGGTGAGTCTCATTCAATCAAGAAGCAGATAGGGCTCCGAAATGTGGCAACTGATGAAGATTCAAAATGCCACCGATCCATCCAGCCTAATTAACTGAATAATCAAATTTCGTAGTTTGTGTCTGTTTCCACCAAAATGTCCTCCAAACAGCTTCTAACATAGAGCATATTCCTCATTTCTCCAGGGTCATCGTACAGGTTTTGTGCAGTTATGTGACTTTGCCACTCTATGCCTTAGTGACCCAGGTTAGTACTTGTGGCTTCTTGATCATATAACTACTATAATGCAGGAGCGTCACAGTAATGATTTTTTTTCTTGAACATAAAGGCAGACTCTTCTTCAATGAATATGAAGATGACACTTCTCTTCCATTTTGTAGATGGGATCCACCATGAAACCCACCATCTTCCACGATCGAGTGGCAATTGCACTAAAAAACTGGCACCACTCGGCGAGGAGGCATGTCAAGCACACTCAACACTCAAATAATACCCCAACACCCTTTGCAAGCATGCCAGCAACTCCAGAGCATGGCTCGTCGCCGATCTGTCTCTTGCACAACAACCAACAGAGGAGCCTCAATAATCCTCACAGTTCTCCGAGGAAATCTGATGCCGAAAACGAGGAGTGGGCAGTTATAGGCTTACGATCCCCACAGAACCAGGAAGTTGATGATGTGCCTCGGAGCAGGCATTTGGATACCACAGGGCAAGAGGAATCGACCCGACAGCCAAACTCTACTCATAATCAACATGAAATTGACATAACGCCAGCTGATTTCTCATTTCGGAAGTGATCTTAGTGGTGTTGATTGATAGTTAGCTGCAATGCATCTTTACTTAGAGATTTGTACACTTCTGTACAAGAGAGCTACTGTAAAAGGATGTTCAAGCAATAGGCCAAGTGGATATGCCAGGGTTAATATTACTGTTAGAATACATGTATTATCGATATGTAGTTTCTATACTAATTCTGTAAAGGAAATTTAAGTACGTTTTAGGGAGCATTCTTCTGTGTCACGCATCAGATCTCGATGCCCACCCAAGAAAGAATCTAGGCTGCCAATTCTCTGTAAATTTGTTAAATGATACAGATCGATTAAACTGACTCTCACTCCATTTTGGCAACTTAAATTAGGCCTTTCCAACTTCCAAGAATAACAAAAAGAAGAAATATATGGTGCTTCTTCACTTGTATATGAAAACACAACTCCATCAGAGGATTAGAAAAGAGGAGTGGAAAAAAGAATGCTTTGCGGCTTTGGTATTACAATTTTTTATATCTATGTATAGATTAATCAGAGTGCAAGCAATGCAGAGACGAGAAGTTTCTCAACCAAAACCCTGGGAAAACATGCTTTGTGGCTTTAGTATTACCAAGAATGACCCAAGTTAGGATGAACCCAGAATGACTTGACTGGAACAGTTGCGCAATGTAGCATGTTTTTGCGGCAGTTACCTGACGTTCAGATTGCCACAAGTAATCAACCATCCCACATGGCATCTCTTCATGATTCTTCTGCTATGCGAGCCTCAGCCAAGCTCTCTACTGCAAGTATTTCAATGTCTGACCTCCTCGATCTCAGGAATGGCACTTGCCCGACAAACAAAATCAACCATTTGTTTGCCTTTCATATAGACAAACAAATGCTAACGCACTAATAGTAGGATCATCCATGAATGCAATCTGTCAGTTTGCTGTGAAGTTTGAATGCATCTAGTATATGCCTTGCTTCTTCAGTTAGAAGAACACACTATCGTGGAGAGAGCGATATGCGAGCTTTAGTAAAGTCCACAATCACATAAAGAATGTACCCCAAGTGCACCTTTTACACTAACCGCCAGAGACATTGCTATGCAAACCTGGTCCTAGTATAGATTTTGCCATTCTGCACACCGACATTTAAATATACCTGTGTATGTACCTATATACAAACTAATCACCCTGCATTTTGATCACTCCCTGGTAGAGCTGAACCATCTTACAACTCATATTTAATGGACCTCCCGCATAATGGGTAACTCGTTTGGCAACAAAATGGGCAAAATGGGTCAAGTGGGTCATAATGGGTGACCCATATTTTAACTGATTTGTTCTTTTAAGACTAAAATAAGTATGAAGACTTAACACAAAGGAAAATTGAAAAAAGAAAACACTACACAGTGCATAGCTCCTGATAAGGTGAACTGTGGTGGGAAACACTAAGTTTTTCATAAAATTGATAGGAGGAATGAACAAGTGTCAGGGTTTTTTTATTTATTTATAAAGTTTCTAGTGTTGTGGGTTGATTTTCAATTGAAATGATGAAATTTGACATGGTATTGTTATCCATTTTTCCGGTCTGAATAAAAGATGCATGGGTTAACTAATATTTCACTCAATACATAGTAGATGCATCTTCATTCTTTGCATAAAAGAGCCCAAAGACCAGGTAGAGTCCAAATCTGAATTCATCAATTTATTTAGTTGGTTTGCTTAGAAGGCAATGAGTATGGACAACAAGCATATAGTACGCCGGTGGTCCATATCCATTGCGATTTATATGGATTGTCGCACTTCAAAAGAGAAGTTCGAGTGCAACCTTGATATTATTTTTTTGAGTTTTAATTTCTTTTATTGGTCAATATTTGGAGATCTTTTGGTGGAAAAAAACGTTTTAGATCTTTTCTTCAATTAATATTTTATTTCAGATTTGATTTTTTTTTCATTTACAAGAATTTCCAACGGTATTAATGTGACCTTGCCGATGGTGATGGTGATGATGGCTACGCAATGGCATTGGTCAATTTGTTAATGCATTCAAAATAGTTAGGTGGACTTGGGTCAGGGCATATCTGCAACCACATGCAGTGATTGGCAAAGTCCGATGCGCAACCTCTGACCCAACGTTGCAAGAAAGAAAGAGCCGCAGGTGCGCGACAACTAGGTCTTGGGGTTCGACGGCAGCGTCGTGGGCATGGATGGAGGCACCTGTCGGTTGAGTTCGGCAAGGCAAGTGATAGCAAGTGACTTTGATAGAAAATTTTATCCAAGTAACATGTTCGGATGAATAGTTTAAAATGGGTTAAATGAATACGAGTCTTCAAAGATTCTGTTAAATATTAATTTTTTTTAAGTAATGAGTTAGGATATTAAAATTGTATTGCATAAAAATTATTAATAACATGGATTAAATTGATCAATTTAAGCGGATTATTTTGAGTCCGATCCGACCCATCTGGCTCTATTTCAATGCAACTGAGCTTTGAGTCAAACGGTAGGTAAATAGCCACTGGCTCTACCTACGTAACTGCATGTGAGTTAGGGTTTTTAGATTATGCTCGCCAGCACCATCCGTACACCCAAGAATCCTGGGAAATCTGCCCCCGTTAAAAATCTCACGTGCTGACTGCGAATCGCTTGGGAGCAAATGACTTGGGGCCCAGATAGGCTTTCAGAGAGTTTCACCACCTCCCGATGACAAGAGAAAGCCGAAGCGGTCACGAAGTTAACCAGTAAAGGCCAGCAGAATCTCAGAATCAGCATCGAGAAGATGACTCTGAACCGTGTATCTCTCTAAAGATGGACTGATAATTGTAGGTGGACGGTGGAACTTCTGGAAGATGGACCTTGTTCATAGTCACTTGTCCCACTTACCAACTTTCACCTGGGAGCTGTATTGGGCTACTCGAGTGCCGCTTCCAATAGCTCCAAGCATACACTGGTATAGTATATCCGCAATCATCCAGCGCAGTTGCTGCCGGAAGAACCCTCCCTCCTTTGAAACCATCGCCCGGATCTAAGAAGCTCCGTCCCACTTGCAGACTGCGTATAAGGAGAGTAAGAACCTCAGAAGAACTATGTAAGTTGCTCTGCGTTTTTTTATTAATGGATATTTCTATTTTTCGATTTTAGGTGCTGTTCATCCACATTGAGATGGTTGCTGTTGACACGGGCACGAGTAAACATTAGCTGGTGGCTCCAATGTCCAACTCCAAGAACTGTGAATACCAAGTGCCCACATTTGTATATACTTGCAATTTTCCCTCGAGAAATCCACAGTTAATGCGGTAAAATTTTTGGCCTACCCCATAATTTGAGGTTTCTTGTGCTGTTCTAAAGAACAACTTCGGAGAACTTCCGAAGACTTTCAGAATGTCGCGTGGCAATAGTACTCTTGAAAGCCAACAAAGAAATGTACTCCAACGACTTGCGTTGATGTTGAAGTAACGTAAACCTAACGACACCTTAAAAGGATTTCGCCACGAGCCATACTAACAAAATCACACGAAGGAGTCGCCGTCTGATTACGGGGTATGAAGCGATGTGTCCAACAAAATGGACCGGAATCCATCAAATCGGGTTAGGAAAATGTCGATGGATCAGACAATAAGTGAGAAAAGTACGCTAGTGATGCGATGCCATCCATCCAAACCCCACCTCAGCACCATTCGGATGTATCAATGTTTATCCTTTTTGCAACGTACGTTTCGGGCTTCCCTTGCTTGGTCTGGCTCAAGCGAACGACTCAAAAGATCAATCGCATTGACTAAAGGGAAACAGTTCAGAGAAAGAGCTTGATCTGGTTCGGCCAGGCGAGCCAAATCAACTTCATGAGGAAAATGGCGACATCCAAAAGAGGGAATCGATTTCAACTTGGGGTATCTGCTTGCAAAGAAAGTGGACGTCCATGCCAACCCGAGTTGCAATTTCGTCCACGCTAACATGTATAATTGAAATGTTGCAGACAATCATTCCTCCATCATCGAGAGGACCACTACGTCGACAATCAACGGCAAGCCACATCACCCTCTACTTGACATTTCTAACCCACGCAATTCGGCCATGTGGGTTGGTTCCCGGCTGGCGGCTGCTGTCACTTCAACGACAGCTCCTTCCGCTGGTTTCTGCGAATGTCAAATTGACTTCATCCACAGTCGTGGAAGTTGAGGATAAATCAAGTAATCGGGAAGAAGGACGGAGTCATATTTTTAAGCATGAATACACACTTTTTAAGGAATTATGCATCCCACAAACGTTGTTAATTACTGCAAAAAATCCTCCAAGATACAACAAAGTCTCAAACGAGAATACTAAATAGTAATTCTGGTATTTTTCCATGAACTTTCAAGGGGAAACAATTGAAAATAATGGATATATTTCTTTTTAAGAAGGGTTAATATCACCAAAAAACCCTAACTATACCCATTATGACATATTTATCCCAAATTTTTTTTTGGGACACTAAAAATCTCAAACTATGCCTATTGTGACATATTTATCCCAAACTCTTTTTTGTGACATCAAAAATCCCAAACTATGCATTTTATGACACATTTACTTTCCGTTACAATTTTGTCCAAAATCACCATTCATCGCAATGTTTATCGTCTTCTCCACAGCTTTGCGAAGTACTGTTCATCTCGCTCTTCCTCCTCCGACACTCTTGCTTCGCTGCCCACTGCTACTTCGACCTCTGGTGGCTCTTGTCGGACCTTGCCCGACCATACACGAGCTTCGAAGATCGAGGTGAGACCCGACCCTCAAGCCAAGCTTCGAGCTCGAGCGGCCATGGTGGCCGCGAGCTTAGCTTCATCGTCAAGCTACTTCGAAGCTTGGCCTTGGCCGCTTGCAGCCACCCGTGAGCTTCGAAGGTTGAGGTCAGATCCTCAAGCCAAGCTTCGAGCTAGAGTGGTCATGGCGATCGTGAACTTCAAACCTTGGCCATGGCAGCTTGCGACCACTCGTGAGTTTTGAAGCTTGGCCTTGGCCGCTTGCAACGACTCGCGAACTTCAAAGGTCGAGTTTAGACCCTCAAGCCAAGCTTCAAGCTAGAGCAGTCACAATGACCACTCAAGCTCGACCATCCCGAAGCTTCGTTTTCTGGACAAGAAAGTACCGTTCTTCCTTGCGGAGAAGATGATGAACAGTAATTTTTTTTGCTAGGTAGCAGTGGGCAGAGAAGCAAAGAGCATCAAAGGAGTTTGGCCAAGCGAACATGATGAACAGTACTCGTAAAACTGTGGAGAAGACAATGAACACTAAAAAAATTCATGAAGAAGACGATAAACAGTGCGATGACGGGTGATTTTTGACGGAATTGTAACAGAGGGTAAATGTGTCATAAAATGCATAGTTTGAGGTTTTTTGTGTCATAAAAAAAGTTTGAGTTAAATATGTTACAATAGATATAGTTTAGTATTTTTTGTGTCACAAAAAAAATTTTAGGATAAATGTGTCACAATGAGCATAGTTTGAAATTTTTTGTGGTATTAATCCTTTTGAGAAATACATGAAAATTAAGAGAGGTAGTTTATAAAATAACCATACTCATGTCTTTACGATGTGGGACAAGGACAATGTAGCTCTTAGTTTGTTTTACAAACAAATTACCAATGGTGGACTTAGTAGAGAGGACACTGGGATTCCCAAGAATGCACAATGAGTGCTGGTTCATCCTTTTTTCTTCTTCTTCTTCTTCCTTATAACACGATCTTCATTGATACACGCAAACCGTCCCATCAACTTGTATTGAGTAAGATACCAAAGGATGACGGCGTGGCCCCCCAAAGGTTAGTAATATAAGCGGGTGGCGATGTGATTTAAATGGGACACAAATCAAGTTGGAAAATTGTCCAAAAAATCATAAACTTATTTACGACGGTCAATTCAGTCCTAAATCTTTTGATTATGCCAATTTATGAATGAATGTATGGATGAAGTATTTGACCAAAAAATATGTATGGATGGAGTCAAATTGTAATAAATAGGAGGCCAACGTACTTCAACTTCCATTATGCTCCAACTAGAAGATGCATTGGAGGAGGTCGTCAACTTCATCAGAAGCAAACTCTCGTTCTGTCGATAACGGGTCACGAGCTAGGTTCTTTTTGGCGTCGGTCGTCGTAACGTTCCAAGACATCTCGAACTGATTGATCGTTTCTTTTGTCTGAATTTTCTTTCTTCCCCTCTTTTTTTTCACATGCATTTTCGACTTTTAATTCGGTCAAATTGTTCCCGGCTGACCACTTCAACCTCTACGGGACAAAATTTTGTCAGGCGATGGACGCAAAGGAGACGGGTCGCACATAAATTAGAGCCTAACACCACAAATATTCACAAGCTTTATTTTTAAGTTCTTATCGGTCAATTTTGACTTTATCTTTGCATATGATTGAGCGGCCGTCGTTTTAAAAAAGGAGGTAGGATTCTTAACTTAAAAAGGGGGAATCCGAGACAATCACATCAGATTCATGTCACGAGATAATATAAATATATAGCAAAGGTTCAAGAATTGAAACCATCGGACAATGCTACCTTAAAAGTCAGAAATATTAAGAAGTTAAACACAAGATAAGATAGAGAAAGAAACTGCGAGGCACGCTAGGCTTCTTCAATGGTTAAACGAATGAGATTAGCAGTTTAATCGTACCTTGACTTATCTAATCTAATATTTGAACATCTCGTCGGGCCAAGTCTCTGATCCAATTAATTTTTTCTTTTTCTTGCCAATATTAAGCTTCCGTTCTTGGAATGAAGTCAAACACCCGCGTGTTCTGTCTCTCTCTCTCTCGCGCGCAAGTGTCTGTTGGACTAAGTCTCTCAAATTATTGCCCAATTGGAAGAGTCAAAGCATTGAAAAATCGCCTCTTGCCAAGAAGAGGTACGTCGAGTACCTCTTCTTGTCTCTCTATATATACGTGCAGCATATCAGTCAAAGTCAGTTGAAAAGATAATTCTCTCTTCAAGAGCACAAACGCTAGCCAAGAGCTCCGAAACTCTTCAGGGGAAGAAGAGAAGAGAACTCATCAAGCTCTTCTGGGAATTAATATTTCCTTTTGTCGACACTATTTCTTGATCATCGTCATCATCATCATCAGAGAGGGAGAGATAGAGAGAGAATATGTCGGGAAAGCCAGTCCGAGAATATGAGCGGACATTGGAGAAGACTTCGACATGGAGTGTGGCGGTCGTGTGCTTCGTCTTGCTCGCCATCTCCATCTCCATCGAACACGTCATTCACCTCTTGGGCAAGGTGCGTCTTTACATTTACGTAGCAAAATACTGAGTACAAATATATCTTTCTTTCTTCATGTTTGTTTGCGTCGAAATTCTGCGAGGAAGAGATTAAGAGTGTGCACGCTCTCATCTTGCAGTGGCTAACAAATAAACGCAGGCCAGCCCTTTATGAAGCCCTTGAAGTGGTTAAAAATGGTATATACATATTCTTCTCTCTCTGGTACCTTCATTATTTTGCCAAAACTCTTTGGATCCGAAGACGTGCGATGCTCAATAATTCAATGTAATTGAAATGGATTAGCTAGTGATGCGAGAACTAAGAACTTCTAAGCAAAAAACTCAATCCAAAAGCTTAAGCACACGGAGACGTGTATATTTAGAGCATGAGACTAAACCTCTTGCGGAATTAATGTGCAGAGCTCATGCTACTGGGGTTCATATCCTTGCTTCTCACGGTGTTTCAAGATCCCATTTCGGGCATGTGCGTTTCGAAAAACATCGCATCCACTTGGCTTCCTTGTGGCGAGGACAAGATGAGCGACAAGAGTTTTAGTAAAGGACGGAGACTCCTTGACTTTTCCGACATCAGGACCGTCACTCGTCGGAGTTTGGCCACTAAGGGATACGACAAATGCACGGAAGAGGCAAGCTAGCTCCTCCAGTTTCTCCTATCTGAATCTTAATGCACAATAACGGGAAAAACTTTCCTTTGACTTTGGCTTTATGAATAGTCTTCTTTTAAGTTTTGATGGGGTATTTTTTTTCCCCAAAAGCTGGGTCTTTAACGAGACAAGAATGTGGCTTCATTGTTGCAGGGGAAGGTTGCGTTTGTGACAGCATATGGAATACACCAGCTGCACATATTCATCTTTGTCTTAGCCATTTTTCATGTTCTCTACTGCATCACAACTTTGGCTCTCGGCACCTTCAAGGTAATGCCTCTCTCTCTCTCTCTCTCTCTCTCTCTCTCTCTTTCTCTCTCTCTCTCTCTCTCTCTGTGACAGATTAACTGCTTTGCAGATGAGAAAGTGGAAAGTGTGGGAAGACGAGACAAAGACACCTGAATACCAATTCCATAATGGTCAGTGTCATCTTCGACTCTTTAATGCCGTATTGGTTTGGTTATCTGTAGTAGATATTTTTCAGTGGACCGGCATTTATTGGGCTATCAACTTGGCAAGAGCCGCAGGAGAACTTCTAATATTTGACTTGCTTTTCTTTCTAAAATTTACACGTCCATGATTAATAATATGCAAACTTCACTTTCCTTCAGTTATTATTAAGAAACTATACGGACATAGAGACACAAATATCAGGTTGTCATTCAACCAGTAAACAGCTCACGTCATTGTTCAAGCAATAATTTTAGATCGACTCGGTCCACTGGTCACGCTATGTAGTTATACAGTCAGTTATATGGTACGGCAACATAGAGCCGATTTGTGGAATAGAAAATGGCATTAAAAATTGGTGTCGTGTTGCAGATCCAGAGAGGTTTAGGTTTGCAAGAGAGACATCATTTGGGAGAAGACACTTGAGCTTTTGGAGCAGTTCACCAATTTCCCTTTGGATTGTGAGTCAATCTTAGACCTTATCAATTTTCTATAACTGTAATCATTTTTCTGTCATGAACTTTTATGTTGATATAAAGCAACTTGTCAGATAATGTTCGGTCACATGAGATCTTTGTTCAGGACCCAATAGACATTTATTGTCGATCTACTACTTGTACGGGGAATCAATTACTAGTCGGTCTCAGAATAGCAGTTTGGAATGAGTGCAATAGGATATGGGTCTTGAAAAAAGAACAGTTCTAGGGTTTGGTTAAAAGAGACGCGCAACACGTTCGTTTCCTAAGAAAAATATTGTACTAATGCACCATTTAAAGAGGTGAGAGGGAAGAATATCTCAAATGGGGTTGCTTCTTTTTGCACCAGGTGTGCTTCTTCAGACAATTCTCTGGATCAGTCACGAAGGTTGATTACAAGGCACTGAGACATGGTTTTATCATGGTAAGCTTCACCCCGGCAAATTCAATAGTCCCTTTTGAGACAGTTAAAAGTGAGTTTCAACTATGATGATCTGTATTGCAGGCCCATTTAGCACCCGAAAATGGAACCAGCTTTGACTTCCAGGAGTACATTCGCAGGTCACTCGAAGAAGATTTCAAAGTGGTTGTTGGGATAAGGTTCATTCTTTCGACCCCATCAAAGTTGATCGCCATTATATCATATGCGATTGATAATGCAACTAAAAACTCTAACCTTGTATTCACAGTCCCACTATATGGTTCGCTGCGGTGTTGCTCCTGCTGTCTAATACACATGGTAAGTTCAGCTTTGAACATATGACCAATTGCTACAAGAAAATTTCTGCAAAAGATGATATTAGCATCATACCATCGAAGAGTACTTTATCAGCAAGTTCACCAATCAGCTAAAATGGATCTCGGTGGTCATATAAGGTCCAATGTGTCATTGGGAAAGCAATAGACAGACAGACTCACATAGTACAACCACAAATCTAACCATCGAGCAATGGTCTTAATATTTCAGAGAACTTTTCACAAGACAGCTTTAGCATAAAGACATGAAATCTGTCTCTACTTTCGGCTAAGATGCAAGGAAAAGCTTTTTCTTCTATATTGATATTGGTAATTTTAAATTTACAGTAGAGTTCCTACAGTTACCTTTTGATGACTAAAGATCGTTCTTTTCTCTATAACTACAGGGTGGTACTCCTACCTGTGGTTGCCATTCATTTCTTTGATAGTAAGTACTAATAGATGACTATTTTACTTCATCCATTTAAGTTGGTTCGCTATTTCTTAGTAAATACATGACACAATATGGACCAATATAAATTGACTTTTGCAGATAATACTGATGGTAGGAACCAAGCTAGAAGTTATTATCACAAAAATGGGACTAAGAATTAAAGAGAGAGGGGATGTGGTTATGGGTACACCGCTGGTTCAGCCGGGCGACGAGCTTTTCTGGTTTGGAAGGCCACGCTTCCTCCTCTTTTTGATTCACTTTGTCCTGTTTCAGGTACTTTTCTTCATCCTGTTACTTTCAAGCATCAGTTTTCGTGAAGAACAAGTTTAGTGCACACCATTTGTCTTCGAAAATTGGAAAAAAGACAAAAAAAAGGGGCACAGAATAAGGTCCTTGGAGTGTCCTCTAATACTAGAACATATATGAAATCAAAATAGACATAGTGAGGACTGTGATAGAAAAGTAGAAAATGGAGAACAGCTTTCGATATACTTTGCACACAAAAACTAGAAAACTTCTTTACAACCGAAAGCATCCTACAACGAAGGTTTATGGCATTAGCAAGCGAAGCATGCTTTTTCAGACAATATTCTCACTGATTGTAGTCTGAAGTACAGGAAAATCCTTTATATTATCATCAGATTGCATTTTATGCTTATATGTTATTCTCGTCATTTTCTCTGCAGAATGCTTTTCAACTAGCTTTCTTCGCCTGGAGCACGGTGAGTATTTAAGTTCAGCGAGCACTTTCCCCTAGTTTAACCTTCACATAATCGCTGAACATACTTTTCTATAGACGGAAGCACATTCTTGGTTTTATTTGGGAAGGACACAATGTCTAAATAGCCTTTTGATGCCTTCTAGTTTGGACATCTGGCGCATGCTACTGAAAATAACCTAATAAAAGCTCCAATGATTAAAATATCGCCTAGTGATACTTGTCTAAGATCTCAGCTAACTTCCAAATTGTATCTACACGTCATGCAATTAAAATAGTTTTGCTAATTATTCCGCTAACTCTGCTTTCAGTGGCAATTCAAATTGCGGAGTTGCTTCCACCAAAAACTCGAAGACATCATCATCAGAATTGCAATGGGGTGAGTCTCAATCAATCAAGACACAGATGGGGTTCTGAAATGCAGCAACTAATGAAGATTTAAAATGCCACCGATCCATCCAGCCCTATTTACTGGATGATCAAATTTCATTGTGAATGTCTGTTTCCACCAAAATGTCCTCCAAACAAGCTTCTAACATAAAGCATATTTCTCATTTCTCCAGGATCATTATACAGATATTGTGCAGTTACGTAACTTTGCCACTCTACGCCTTAGTGACCCAGGTTAGTACTTGTGGCTTCTCGATCATATCACTCTAATAATGCAGGTGTGTCACAGTAGTGATTTTTTTTCCTTCAAAATAAGGACTCCGCTTTGACGAATATGGAAAAACATCTCTTCTGTTTTGCAGATGGGATCCACCATGAAACCCACCATCTTCCATGATCGAGTGGCAACGGCACTAAAGCACTGGCACCATGGGGCGAGGAAGCATGTCAAGCACGGCCAACACTCGAATACCCCAACACCCTCTGCAAGTGCGCCAGCAACTCCAGAGCATGGCTCGTCACCGATCCATCTCCTGCACCACTACCAACAGAGGAGCCTCGATGGTGCTCACACTTCTCCGAGGATATCCAACACCGAAAACCAGCAGTGGGCAGTTTTAGGCTTGCAATCCGCACAGAACCAAGAAGTTGATGATGTGCCCTGGAGCAGGCATTTGGATACCACAGGACAAGAGGGATTGACCCAGAAACCAAACTCGACAAGTAATCAACATGAAATCGACATAACACTATCTGATTTCTCATTTCAGAAGCGATCTTAGTGGTGTTGATTGATAGTTAGCTGCAATGCATCTTCCTTAGAGGTTTGTACACAACTACACATGAGAGCTACTGTAGAAGAATGTTCAAACAATAGGCCAGGTGGATATGGCCACGGTTAATCATTCTGTAAGAATACATGGATTATGCATATGTAGTTCCTATACTGATTCTGTCAAGGAAAAATTACGTGCGTTTTTGGGAGCATTCTTCTGTTATTTGGTGCTTCTTCACTTGTACAATAGAACTCAACTCCTTCAGCAAAGGATAGAAAACAGGACCGTAAGATAGAATGCTTTGTGGCTTTCCTATTACCATTCATTATATCTATGTATAGATCAATCAAAGTAAAAACAATGCAGAGATGAGAAGTTTCTCAACCAAAAGCCTGGGAAAACATGAGCAATTTGCAGTGCCATCGAGATAATGGTCCAAGTTAGCAATGCAATCGTAATGTAACGTCTTTGTTGCAGTTACCTGACCTTCAGATGGTCACAAGTAACCAACCATTCCACATGGCATCAATTCGTGATTCTTCTGCCATGCGCGCCTCAACCAACCTCTCTGCCGCAAGCATTTCTTTCAATGCCTGACATCCTCGATCTCTGGATAGTACTTGCCCGACCAACAATTCAGGAACTCTGATAGAATCGGTGTTAATAATTTTCCATTTAGACAAACAAAAGTTACTGTATGCACTAATAGTGGGTTCATCCATGAATGCAATCTGTCAGTTTGCTATGAAGGTTGAATGCATGTAGTATATGCCTTGCTTCTTCAGTTGGATGAATACACTGTTGTGGAAAGACATATCTGCAAGCTTTAGTAAAGTCCACAATCACATAAATAACGTACTCTGAGTGCATTTTTACTCTAACCGCCAGGGACATTCCTATGCAAACCAGGTCTTAGCACAGATTTTGCCATTCTGCACAGACATTTAAAAATACCTGTGTGCACACCCATATACTACTAACCACCTCGTTAAACCATTTGCCGACATAAAGCATGTACAGCTAGCTAAGCAAGCACTGACTCTGTTCATCAGATGTTCATTTCAGGCTATTGCAAATAGAAACTACGATGAAATACATTAAAAAACACTCAGAAGCTTCGCGCCAGAATCCAGCAAAGCACCAAACAGGACAAGAATCGCTGTTCTGCATCAATGATTACTTAAGAGATGCTTCTGAGCAAGAAGATGAGTGAAATCAAAGTATATGGCAGGAACCAGCGGGAGATAACGATAGAAGCAGGAAATGTTCGTATGATAAAGTGTCTGGCGACGAGCGCCGCTGCGAGGCCCTTGCATAGCCTCGAGAATGGGCCAAAAAAGCTATCTTCCTCAGATCACTGTCAATCAACCATGAATATGCACTGAAGATACTGCAAAATGATCCAATTCGAGGGGAAAGCGAGAGCGAGGACTTAAGACTAGAGAGTAGGAGGGCCCATCAATCACAGGATTTTGGCAGCATATTGCAGAGAGTGATGCATCGGTGGAGTTTAACTTGTCTCTAGTTCATTTAGTTCAATGCTCAAAGCAGACGTGCTGATCAAACTTAGATCAAGAACCTATGTCAACCATTGGGTCTTGGGAACGAATCATGATCGCTGGGTCTATCGTTACTCCCCTCTTTTGAAAGTCATAGCGCCAAAAAGCACGAAGAAGCTAGTTTTGACCTCTCCGTCAAAATCAAAAGGTTATTTTGAGAGAAAACACATAAATCTATGGCAATTTTGAATCTTAAAAAGCCCATAAGTTCGAAAATTTGGGCATTCAGCATTAATTAAAACCATGATACATACTTTAAATGGTAACGAGTAATGCCCAAAGTCAAATGCGAAACCCACATGATTGATTTTGACATAATGGTTCTACATTTTACACTTAACCAATTTTTCCGATGCTCAGACTTCTTTTACGACTTAATTACAATGTCTCAGCCTCAGAGTCGAAGGTAATTATATCCAAAATGAGCATCCCAAGAGGATATATCATATTTCTGGTCTACTACACATGTACTCTACTCTGTACATAATTCACCTTATCCTACACACGTCCACAAATCTTAGCATCCTTCATGCAAGATTGACCACCCTTCATCCTGATCACTTCCCGGCTCCCACTATAAAATGCAACTGAGGTTTGGGTCGAGTGATAGGTAAATAACCAATTGCTCTATATAGATAACTCGAGAGCAATAAGAAGCTGCATGTCAGTCAGGCTTTTAGATGATGCTCGCCCTCACCATCTGTACTACTAAGAATCCTCGGAAATCTCCCCCGCACTTGGTGGCCACTTATCCCGATGTTACCAGTTACGAATCTCATGTGCTGATTGCGAATTGCTTGGGAGCAAATGACATGGGGCCCAGATAGGCCCCAGAGAGATTCACCACCACCCGATGACAAGCCAAAGCCATAGCTGTCGTGAAGATAACCAATGAAGACCAGCAGAATCTCAGCATCAGCACTGGATCACCTTGTGCAGAGCGAAGTGCCTTCGAGAAGATGACTCTGAGCCGTCTATCCCTAAAGATGGACTGATAATCATAGATGGACGTGGAACTTCCGGAAGACAGGCCTAGTTCATAGTCGGTTGTCCCACTTGCCAACTTCACTTGGGAGTTGTATTGAGCTACTCGAGTGCTGCTTCCAATAGCTCCAAGCATCCACTGGTATAGTATGTCCGCAATTATCCCACACAGTTGCTGCCGGAAGAATCCTCCCTCCTTTGAAACAATTGCTCCGATCAAAGAAGCTCCATCCTGCTTGCATAATGCATATAATGAGGGTAAGTACCTAAAATGCTATCTGCATATAAAATTGTCTGGAGGCAATGCCACTAGTGATTCCCATAAACCATCATCTGCTCTACATCAATTTATGCCTGTTACTAGCATTAATCCAAGTATATATTTCAAAGCCATCAGATGCAGATGAAACATCATGCATATCTCTAACCACTGAAAAACTGATGCAAAACACCCTAAAGGAAGACACAGAAAGGTCTAGCTCGGATGCACTTACTGCAGTCATTAAGAGTCTTCTAAGCACAATGCCCTGTTTAGAGGGCAGAAGTCTTAAGACCAAATTCGCAACATCAAAAGCACTGGTGGTTCTGTTTGGGATAATATCAAGTGAAGCGTCATCATTTAACGCTCTTACACCTTGCATGCTTTTTCTGCAGAGAAACATGACTAACATAAGAAACTCAGTTAAGAAGGTTTGTTAATTATTCCAAAAGGGGGTTAGAAGTCATATAATGAGGAAGATTGACCAAGGCATTCTCATGTCTTGTGAATATTTTAACAATGCACAAACTTCACATCATTTTCTGAAGGTAAGAAAACTCTCAGACAACAGATGATGTTGAACACGTAATGACAAAACTATTAATCCCCTCTTTGAATATCAGTGAAGGATGCGCGAGAGAAAAAACACAATCAGTCTGTAAGAGAGATTGAATACCTGGTAACCCCTACTTTTAAAAATAAAGAGAGCCTTTCCCACCGGAACTCCTTTTTCTTGGTGAAAACCACCTGGTCAATAAGTAAAATGTCATCAGAAGAAGTAACATTGCTCATACAGAAACCAGCAGAAACACTTGATCTCAATGTTCCGAAAGCTATTTCTTCAATGATAATTAAGCATTTACAACAAAAACTTCTAAAATACTTGTCACCAGCAACAAAAAATCTCAAAGTAAACATGGGCCTCTAGACCCAGAAAGTCACATCAGAGAAGTTACTTTCAGATCCATAATTGTTCATCATGAGTATCAAGTACATTATGTATGACAACGCAGAATGTGGCAGCACATTATAGGACTTGAGGTGAAGGTGCTTCTTTTCTGGAGAATTTTCCTACCGAATGAAGAATTTTCCTTGTTGCTGCTGTATTTTCAGTCAAGAGTTTCCTCACAACAAATGGATATGCAGCCTGAAAAGTCTTGAAATTTGGATCAGCTGCTACTGCCAACCCTGAAAGAACACGTGGGAGAAGAGACATAAATAGAAACAAGTTTGTCTTCTTTGGAAATATGTTAAGGACAATTTTAAGATCCAAAGCTTTCACAGTTCATAATTTAATAGGTAAAGTCTTCCAGCAATCTCTAATGTAATCCTTACTGCCTCTTAAGAGAAGATCTAACCAATAACCAGTAGAGCACTCTTTTACACTCTTAAATATCTTTTACCAAATATTTGTATCCATCTGGTTTCTACAGAAGACATGATAAAAGCTCCAAAAGGACATGATATAGTCAATTTAGGACTTTGCAGGGAATAATGATGTTACAATAGGGATGATCCTGCGTAATAACCATACAGTCTTCTTTACTTATTGAAATCATATTCAGTGAAAACTTAGAAAAAGTTTGCATTTATTAAATAGATATTCCGGTAATCATCATGAAAATCAAGAAGTACTGTGGATGCATATTGATCATTCAAAATGTCTTATTGCAAAATCGAATAATCTCAGACTAATAAACTTTGAGTACCCCATACATGTTCATTTTGTTTTGGTCTAAACTTTGAGAGAAACTTGATCAGATAGCTCAATCCAAGAATGCTTTTAATGTAAAAGCGCATCCTAAAATGCCTCCTCTTCGCTGCTGGTTCTAATAAAGCAATTTTAACTTTCTGTTCTTTTTCAATGTTGCTGGTGAGAAATAATCATTACACTCCCTCCAAAGCGGGACACTTTTCAGTATGGTAAATGGCCCTATACTTAATTTATATTATGGTTTTCTTCAGTTCAGTGTGACACGTGAAAAATCCAGTTGATATTATATAACCAATTACATAAAGAGACACTCTAATGAGAAGAGCCCAACTTTTACCTTCCAAAGATGCAAGAGAACGTAGGACCAAAGTGTAGTATGGTGGCATGCGGAAATGGTACTTAAGGGCAATGGACCATATATTTCCAAGAACCTTAAAAGATGAAGTCAGTTTAGTAACTAAAAGTAAAAGGAAGACCTTGTTTAATATGCGTACACTGATTGGAAGTCAACCGCACTGAATATAACACTACTATACACTAGGCTCCTGGCTACACAGAATTGACCAACAATAAATAAAATAAAATAAAATAAAATAGGTCAGAATGTCCTTACACGACTGAACTTGACATCAGGAATCCCATCTCTAAACTCCACTTCTCCCAACGCATCTTCCAAATCCTGAATGATCATGCATCAACATCGGAATCATCAAAGCATTCTCAGAATTGCCCAATTTGGGTTTATTTCTTACGAGGCTTCTGACACAATTCTACAAATACTGTCATACAGTTTCATGGACCAGTTCTTGGTCACCCAGCATAAGTATAGCAAAGATGATGACAAGAAGAGCTCTATACCATGGTAACACGCCGTAGATTAGTTCCTGGCCTTATGACATCCATTTCAGTCAATGCCTGAATAAGGGATGCCCAATCCCCATTTACTATGTGTACTATGGAGGCAAGCATTGCGAGTTGATGTCTCCTTTCCATTTGACAAAGCAAACCAAAATCTAGAAACCTGACACACAATCACCAGCAGATATGGCACAATATTACTGTTATAACTAGGTTTGAACTGCACAACCATGATTATATCTAATGTTTAGAACAAGATAGAGTACCCTATTTGTCCTGTTGATGTGTAGCGCAAGTTACCAGGATGTGGATCTGCATGCAGCAATCCTGTTTCAAGGAGCTGAACTAATGTTGACTCAACCCCTTTGCTAACCTGAAATGTGCTATGAAGAAGTGACTATCACCATTTGCTTAAGAAATGGAGCAAATTTAAAACCTACGATGATGCATTTGAGCCTTTTGAATTAAAAGACTGCTAAACTGCATAGTCTAGCACTTGAAAGCAGAAAAAAAACCTAAAAGTAATTATTTACAATCTCAACTTACCAGATCAAGAAGGCGCCTCTTCGCGTCAAATATTTGCTTCTCAGAGTAACCATAGCCACCAACCATAGTATTTGAAGTAGAAACTTCAAGTAGGTCAGTTGGGCTCTCACCAACCATCCATTCCATTGTCAAAACCCTCTTCTGAGTAAGATGTTCCAACACTTTTGGAACACACATAAAAGTGAAGTGGGAATGAGTTTCCTGTATTACAACCGGGAGTCACTCAGAAGCAAGAGCATTTACACAACTTCTAACTGGTAGAGAGCAAATTAGTGTCAGTCACACTGCAAAAATAAGGGCCTACAAATAACAACCAGTCATTTTGCTAAAATAAGGGCTAGTTATTGACATTTTGCTAGCTCCTCTGTGCTTCTCTAGATAGCATAAGTTATCGAAACTTTCTCATGCAAAAAGCATGTCGATTGTCCAAGTTAAGATGAAGTGCGCTCAGTCACTCAGCACTGTCTAAAAGTTCAGATAAACGAACAAATTTACTTCAAAGGTGCAACATAGAATAAAGACTGGTGAGTTATAGTGGTGGTTAAATTTGACAAGTATTATGAACTCCAAATAAGGATTCCATAAATGAAAATGAAAAGAAAAATACAAGATAAAACTGGTACCAAAAATTTTGTAGCATTTGATGCTTCTAGGGTGTAATCCAATTCTCCCACTAAACCTTTCCCAAGCTCATCGGCATACAGTCGGAGGTCACTTTTTCTCTTAGCTATCTTTTGCACTAGGCCCAGCTGAAAAGTTCAAACAAAATAATTAATTAGAAATCTAAAAAGAAAATAACACAGAAAGAAGAAATGGCTTGTTTCTAACCCCTAGACGGAGAATGTAGATATCCCGCACAACCACATGTCGCAAATTAGGACGTTGAACTTTTATAGCCACGTCAAGTCCATCAAGAGTCTTTCCACGATAGACCTGTAATGAATGCCAGTTTCCACACAATGGAAGTTTATATGTGATAGCTACAATAGGACAATATAAAACGCCAAACACTGCAATTGTGACATGTTGATTTACTAATGATGGATCATTGGCAATGAACTACAATCTACTACAGAGGCACCTGACCAAATGACGCAGCAGCAACAGGATCCTCAGAAATGTAACTGAAGACTGATTGGGCAGGAGAGCCAAACTCTTCCTCGATGATTTGCATGGCCACAGTCCTGGGAAAAGGAGGTATCTGATCATGCAGCTCAGACAGTGCCTGCATCATAGCTTAATCGGAAGAAAATGAACATTCCTGAATACTTTAGAACTGCATGCTGTTTTATGAATGTACAGTCCAAAAGAATACTGCTTTACATACAAACTAATTTCATCTAAGGGACTATTTTTCCTGACTGTGAAGATCGAGTTACCAATCCCCTGCTCATAAGAAAATATGGGATGATTTGGGCAAGATCAAACTCGACCAAGTCATCTTGAAGATATATGCACAAGCAGTAAGAACATGAACGACACAAAATGTAAAACAGGATCATCTTGAAGCTACCAAACAATATTTCAGATTATAATCAAGCCTCTTTATATTACAGAGGCCTTCAGCTAACCTTTGAAATTTCAGAACCGATAATATCTGGCCTCGTGGAAAGTGACTGTCCAACTGCATCAGCAAGCAAAGGGACGTAACTAGCAAATTCGCAATCTTGTGACTGCATGGCAAAATAAAATGCCCAGTATATGATTCTAAAAGTATTATGAGTAGCAAGAAATGTCATTCAGCTAGCATATTTGAGAGCGGAGTGTGAGACACTCGCGCTTAAAGTTGAACTATATGCTCAAATACAATCTCAGAAGAATTTACCTTTGATGAAAGTGGGCCCCAGATTTAACATTGTTTCTTTCAATGCCAACCCAAAATCGTACTGGGAAATGTAGCCATTAGTGTCCTTATCTGAATTCAATCTTAAGAAACTGCCAATTCCCGATGCTCGAATTTTGACAGTGGCAGATGCAAAGGAGAAGAAGACCTGTGTTTGTAGCATAAGCAAGTTAATATTGTCAAACAAAGAATTTCTGAACCAAAAAAGAAGAATCCCGTCCAACATGCAGGTGACCAGTGAAACAAGGACCCAATCCAGCATGGTACTCCCACCAGAATGTTAACTGAATATGAGGAACTTAGCTACCTACCTCAAGGAGTCGAAGGGCCACAAGATGAGGTCTGCAACTGAAATAATAAGTGACATCTTCTGCATTATAGACTTCAGGAAGTGGCTTTGACCAGACCCTTGATAAACAGTAAAAATAAGCAATATATGCCTCCAAAGCTCTGAGATCAGCCATGACCAAGTCCAACCCAGAGAGTTCTGTCAAATGTAACATTAATCGATGTTAATTGAGGACTGAGACAGTGTAAAACAATGCCCTGATCTTTCATGTGCGGTCAGTGCTCTCCCTGTTCCCCACTCAAGCCATCAGGAGTAAGGAGAGGGAGAAAGTCAGGTCCTCATTGGAGCATCCCAGTACCAGTTCTCGCTAATTGACTATTGGCGCCAAACTATGGAACGAGACGGCGACAGAATATGAGCCTAAAAGAGCGAACTTTAAACCAGACGTCTTTGTTATTGTTAACACGCCTACGGCAAAAGAAACCCTTCCGGGTGATATTTAGCCACACTGAGGCCGATGAATTTGGAGATTTTAAACAAGAGCAGGTTCTACGAGTGGTCCCTCGAGTGGTCTTTGAAAAAGGAAAATGGACTCTGATTAGAACGCAAGCAACATGCACTCTAATCAGCAAACAAGCAAGCAAAATGCGCTCTAATCGAAGAACACTCCGTGTAAAGACGAGCGAACACCAAATTCAGGAAAAAGTCACCGGGATAGCAAGGTCGAGGCCAAGGCCTATCCTCGACGGGAGGAGCGTCAGGATTCTCCAAAACCCTAAGCCACAGCACATCGTCGAGGGTTTTGGCGACCAACGGGATGCGGAACGCCTCGTTCGCCCACTCGATGCCTCTGCCGATCTTCTTCCTCAGGAAGCTCGCGTCCTTCTTGATCGCGCCGGCGAAATGACTGAAGTCCCAGAATGCTCGGACTCGGCTCCGGTTCGTCCCGGCCGACGCCGACACCGCCGCCGCCGCCGCCGCGGAGGGCGCGCGAGAGCTGGACCGTAGCGCGGCGATAGACACGGAGGGCCGCGGCGACAGGGCGACCGCCGTCGTCGCCATCTGGTGAGCGGTGGCCGGGTACGAGTACAACCGATTCGCGATGCTGCGGACGCTGTGACGATTCACCGGTCGGCGAAGCGGGAAGAGATATTGCGATGGCGCACACGAGCTAGCTTTGCTGAGCTCTTTCTGTGGCTCCGGTGAGCCAGAGAGCGAGTGGACTTGAGAGCAGAGGGGGGCGGGGGGTGAAAATGGATTCGCTGTTCTCGGCATACGCTGGTCTCGCCACGTGTAAGGATGCTATTGGCTGCCGAGAGGTGCGGGCCGAGGATCTCTCCTCTCCCGCCGGTTTGCATGTTTCTTCGATGAACTCGTGACACGTGGCCGTGACGGCTTTGTTTTGCTCGATTAACTGCCCGCGCGTTTTGGCGGTGGCGGGAGGGAGAGGTAACGTCGTTGAGGGTTAAAAATTTGAATGTTTCCTAGTCGTTGGCCGGTAATATTCGGATATTGCGCCTGTCGTTAACGGGTGCCCCCTACGCCTTGTCAAGTATATTTGAATAAGATGATGTTTTGATTTTCAATACGACTAATTGAAAATAACACAAGCAAGGTAGTCTAATGAAAATTACATTCACACCCTTAAATGGGTATTTAATAAGTGCTCCGGTGATGCCCGTTAAAAGTTCCAAATATGACTAATCATAAGAAACCATTCTCTTCGAGAGAAAGTAGGACGGGTGCTTGCAAACTGATCTGTTTGTTTCGCAGAAAATGAACGATTTGAAAAATGTTCTCTTAAAATGATCGTCTCTGTCACTTGTAAATATGGATAAGCGAAAAATATTTTCATTATCCACGAGAATGTTTAGACATGAATTGTTATTCATAATAAAAATATTTTTTATTTACTACTAATTTCAAGCCACATAAGCGATTGTTTTAAGGAAAATACTTTTTAAATCATTCATTCTTCGCAAAACGAATGGATGGTGTATTTGTTTGAGGAAAAACTTTATGATAAAGGAAAATTCTTTTTGAGAAATAGTTTTTCTAGAAGATTAGGGAATTCGTTTTCTTAACTTTAACTATGCATATTTTCCTTAACCGTAAATAATTTTCTATCGACTTATCATTTTCTTTCACGTGTTTGGTTAGTTGAAAATGATTAGTTAACAAAAAAAAATTACAATGAAAATGCCCACACTAAGATTAAGAAAATGTATTTTCGATTATGGATAGAGGAGATCATGATTCCAAACATGACAAGTCTCTTACTACAAACAAACACTCGGTAACTTTTTTTCACCTTCTTCGTGTTTTCTTCACCGGCACTTAGTTGCTTCAACATTTTCGATTACACTTTTCAACATAACGTCAAACAAATGAAATTTAACCATTTCCTTGAAAATAAATTCCGCGGAAAGCATTTTTCTTTATCATGAACTTTTCCGCCGAGCAAACACAGTCTTAAATGGATGCTACAAAGTTACACAATTTTGAATGAGTTGAGACGATAGAGTCTGGTTGTATATGAAATATCTAAATCGTGACATATCTCATAAATCGGATTAGAAATCGACAATATATACACACCTTCTCTCTTGCACATTGCAGCGGTATATCGTGCAAGATAAAGAATCACGCATCCATGGAAACTGTTGGGACTTTGGAATCCAAAACCCATAAAATTGAATGAAAAGTGTGTGGATGAAAGTGTCCCACGTTGAATAGAAGAGAGATGGGAGATGGATTCAAATAATTGAGCCTCACAAATGGGTTTGGGCCCCAAGGGGTACCCCACTTTTGTGGAAGAGAGAGGACCTACGCCAAGCTAGGTCAGTTCCCCCCGCGCGCGCGCCGCCGTCCGGCTCGGTTCGGGGTCCACACTCTATCGGTTTTTATTTTTTCCGAACAGACATGTTGTTTAGAATTTATTTATTTATTTTTTTTGACAAACAAACATGTCTGTTCGTGAGATTCGGTTCGCCCGTACAGAACCAAACCGGTTCAAAGAGAACCTTCGCTGCTGTTCGCGAAAGCTTGCGACTTCTCATTTTCGCCACTTAAATATGACCGAACAGTAAGTTCGAAAAACATCACTTCGTGACATCGGCATTTTCGACGCACTCTACGCACGCATATTCACTCATCGTTGCCATTTTTGTGCGATTATTCTGCAAAATTGCGTTCGAAGGAGTCCTCTGAATCCGTACCGCTTCGGAAGAACGAGATCCGTTCTATCCCGGGAGACGATTGTCCAAAATCCTCGAGTACTGATTGAGGGGCCAAATTCGTCTTAAGGACACGACGTTATTTCGTTGGGCTCGGATCAATATTCTACTTATTTGGTTGTGCTGCTTTCAGGTTTGTTTTCCTAACGTTTATTTTTTAATTTCTGGTATACGAACTACAATACCGAACTACAATCTACAATCTTAAGACAAATTTTCGTTGAATTGTTATTCTGTTTTCAATTTGCTTCGGTTCTGTTCGTATGCTTCTCAGTTAATACAACTATTATGTATACTTCGTATGTTCCTTGTCATAGTCGTATTCTGCTTCGGTTCTGTTGTATTCTGTATACAAGTACTTGTTACAATTTTTCGTTTCTGTTCACATTAAAAATTTTCAACTCTGTTCATAGTCATATAATTCCGGTTCTGGTCGTGAATATGTTCTGTTTTTATATTTCAGAAATGGCTTCGGCTTCGACTCCGGTTAACCCTATTCCGAATCACGGAGAAAACCCAGAAAAGTTCAATGATACGGATTTCAAGAGATGGCAACAAAAGATGTTGTTCTATCTCACGACCTTGAACTTGGCTAGATTCCTCAATGAGGATGGTCCTAAATTGGACGTTGGAGAGACAAATAAAGAAAAGGTTGCTGCTGTTGATGCATGGAATCATTCTGACTTCCTGTGTCGCAACTATGTCCTCAACGGTCTGGACAATACTCTCTATAACGTCTATAGTCCGCTTAAAACGGCTAAGGAGTTATGGGATAGTTTGGACAAGAAATACAAAATCGAAGATGCCGGATTGAAGAAATTCATTGTTGGTAAATTTCTGGACTTCAAGATGGTTGATTCAAAGACCGTCTTAAGTTAGGTTCAAGAGCTTCAAGTGATTATGCATGATATTCATGCCGAAGGAATGACTCTAAGTGAGACATTTCAAGTGGCTGCATTCATTGAAAAACTGCCACCATCCTGGAGAGATTTTAAAAATTATCTCAAACACAAGAGAAAGGAGTTGTCACTTGAAAACTTGATTGTTCGGTTGAGGATAGAGGAAGACAATAGGAATTCCGAGAAGAAAGTTGGCAGCAATTTGGCGGTCTCAAGAGCCAATGTTGTTGAAGAAGGATCGAAACCCAATAAGAAGAGGAAAATGCCTACCAAGTCTGGAGAGGGATTCACCCAAGGCCTGAAGAAGTTCGTTGGCAAGTGCTTCAACTGTGGCAAGTCTGGACATCGAGCCAAAGACTGCAAAGCCAAGAAAAGACAGAAAACTCAGGCTAATGTGATGGAAGAGATTTCCAATGGTGTTGATGATATCAATCTGACTGCTATGATATCCGAGTGTAATATGGTGGGAAACCCCAAGGAGTGGTGGATTGATACTGGAGCAACTTGTCATATCTGTGCAAACATATCGATGTTCTCGACCTACACAACTGTGGGGGGCGATGAAAAACTTTATATGGGTAATTCATCAACATCTAAGGTTGAAGGGGTCGGAAAGATTACTCTAAAGATGACATCCGAAAAGATTGTGACACTAAATAATGCTCTGCATGTGCCAGATGTTCGTAAGAATTTAGTGTCTGGATCTCTTCATAGCAAGAATGGCTTCAAGTTGGTTTTTGTATCCGACAAGTTTGTACTCTTCAAGAATGAGATGTATGTAGGAAAGGGTTACCTTAGTGATGGTCTTTTCAAGTTACCTGTAATGACTGTTGTACCCAATGATGTTATGAATAAAGCTATTTCTGCTTACGTGCTTGAGTCTCCTAATTTATGGCATGCTAGATTAGGACACGTTAACTATAAGTCGATAAAGAAATTAATGAACATGGGGTTATTGCCAAAATTTAATTGTTCAAGTGAGAAATGCCAAGTGTGTGTTGAATCTAAATTTTCTAAACCTCCTTTCCATTCTATAGATAATAGAGTTTCAGAACCTTTAGATTTAATACACACAGATATATGCGATATGAAATCAATACCGTCAAGAGGTGGTAATAAGTATTTTATCACATTTATAGATGACTGCTCGAGGTATTGTTATGTTTATTTGCTTAGTAGCAAAGATGAGGCTGTGAATGCTTTTAGAACTTATAAGTCCGAAGTTGAAACTCAGTTGAATAAGAAAATTAAAATAATAAGGAGCGATAGAGGAGGTGAATATGAATTTCCTTTTGAGGAAATTTGTATCGAGTTTGGTATCGTTCACCAAATGACTGCTCCTTATACACCACAATCTAATGGAGTGGCGGAAAGGAAAAATCGATCTTTAAAGGAAACAATGAATGCATTGTTGAATAGTTCCGGTTTACCACAGAATTTGTGGGGGGAAGCTGTTTTGACGGCGAATTTTATTTTAAATAGAGTGCCCCACAGAAAAACACAACAAACTCCCTATGAGAAATGGAAAGGCAGAATGCCGAACTTGAATTATCTCAAAGTGTGAGGGTGTTTGGCTAAGGTTGCGGTTCCTAAGCCTAAAAAGGTTAAGATAAGACCAAAGACTGTTGACTGTGTTTTTATCGAATATGCTCAGAATAGCAATGCATATCGTTTTCTTGTTCACAAGTCAGAGATCTCAGATATACATGTCAATACGATCATTGAATCAAGGAACGCTTCGTTCTTTGAAAATATATTTCCGTATAACATAGTATATGAGCCAATTGATAATAATAAGAGGTCTCGAGATACTATATCTAGAAGTAATCCAATGGAGGATGAACCTAGACGTAGTAAAAGACAAAGGACTTCCACGTCTTTTGGACCTGATTTCTTAACGTACCTGTTAGAGAATGAGCCTCGGACATTCAAAGAAGCTGTGACTTCACCAAAAGCCCCGTTCTGGAAAGAAGCTATCAATAGTGAAGTTGAATCCATCTTGTCAAACCATACATGAGAATTGGTTGACCTTCCTCCTAGTAATAAACCACTACAATGTAAGCGGATTTTCAAGAAGAAAATGAAAGCGAATGGTATTATTGATAAATATAAGGCTAGGCTTGTAGTAAAAGGATACAAGTAACGAGAAGATCTTGATTATTTTGATACTTATTTACCTGTTACTAGAATTATATCTATAAGGATGTTAATTGCCATAGCAGCGGTGTATATAAGCTTGAAATCCATCAAATGGATGTTAAAACGGCCTTCTTAAATGGGGAATTGGAAGAAGAAATATATTTGGAATAACCCGAAGGGTTCATTGTTCCAGGACAAGAGAAGAAAGTATGTCAGCTTATCAAGTCACTCTATGGATTGAAACAAGCACCGAAATAATGGCATGCTAAATTCAACCAAGTCATGTTGTCGAATGGTTTTAAGATTAATGAGTGTGATAAATGTGTATATATTAAAAACACTCATAATGGTTTTGCCATTTTGTGCTTATATGTAGACGACATGCTTATAATGGGAAGCGATAGTGAGGTTGTTAAGGCAACCAAACGCATGCTCACAAATAAATTTGATATGAAAGATATGGGGGTTGCAGATGTTATTTTAGGAGTTAAAATCCATAAAACATATGGAGGATTAGCTCTATCACAATCCCATTATATTGAGACGATTCTTGGAAAGTGCAAGAATCTAGATATTGTACCAGTAAAGACTCCGATAGATGTTAATTTACATCTTTCGAAGAATACTGGTGAAAGTAAGGCTCAAAATGAGTATGCTAGTATACTAGGCAGTTTAATGTATGTCATGAACTGTACTAGGCCGGACATAGCTTGTGCTGTGAGCAAGCTAAATCGATTTACAGTTAGTCCAAATGAAAATCATTGGAAAGCTATGAAACGTTTATTGGGCTACTTAAAGCATACTCAAGATTATGCTTTGCATTATACAGAATATCCAGCGGTACTTGAAGGATACTGTGATGCAAATTGGATAACCGGCACTAAAGACACAAAATCGACAAGTGGATATGTATTCACACTTGGGGGAGCGGCAGTGTCTTGGAAATCATCCAAACAAACTTGTATCGCTAGATCCACTATGGAATCAGAATTTATCGCTTTGGATAAAGCCGGTGAAGAAGCAGAGTGGCTTCGAAATTTCTTGGAAGATATTCCTAATTGGCCTAAATCAGTGCTCGCTGTTTGTATACATTGTGACAGTCAAGCGGCAATAGGAAGGGCAAGGAATGTCATGTACAACGGTAAGTCTCGACACATACGTCGAAGACATGACACGGTAAGACAACTTCTTTCTAGTGGAATTATCACCATTGACTATGTGAAGTCAAAAGATAATATTGCGGATCCATTAACAAAAGGCCTAACTAGAGAGATGGTTGCGAAAACATCAAGGGGAATGGGTTTAAGACCTATAAACAAGTCATCATAGCGGAAACCCTACCTAGTTGACTGGAGATCCCAAGATCTAGGTTCAAAGGGACAACTAAGTTATGAAGACAGTATAGAGTACTGTCAAATTTTTGACTCATTCCCGGATGAAAACAGTACTAATATGTGAAGGTTAAGTAAAAACTTTTAATGATTCTGAATTGAGTATGTGATATACTATATATTCAGAAATCACCTATGTGAGTGTGAAGTGAGGGCCGCTTCTGTGAGAATTGAAAAGGCCGAATTCTCTAAAACACTCATGAGATCAGGCGGTGTTCATGGCCAAAACGAACACAACAGTGAGAACCAATTTTGTTCGAGAAACAGTTGTGTGATTTCTATTGTCTAGGCTTACACCAAAGGTTGACAGTTCAAAGACATCAAGTCTACTGATTGACCGAGTAAGTCCGATAGGTTTCACTAAGGAAAGTTCAAAGTCTCAGACTACTTATCCTGATGCAACATTTTCTCATGGAATAATCGCACTTTGCATCTCATGCATACACGGAGAGTCATGATATCAGAACTTTTCATTCATGTGGGGGATTGTTGGGACTTTGGAATCCAAAACCCATAAAATTGAATGAAAAGTGTGTGGATGAAAGTATCCCACATTAAATAGAAGAGAGATGGGAGATGGGTTCAAATAATTGAGCCTCACAAATGGGTTTGGGCCCCAAGGGGTACCCCACTTTTGTGGAAGGGAGAGGACCTACGCCAAGCTAGGTCGGTTCCCCCCGCGCGCGCCGCCGCTGCCCGCCCGTCCGGTCCGGTTCGGTTCCGGGTCCACACTCTATCGATTTTTATTTTTTCCGAACAGACACGTTGTTTAGAATTTATTTATTTATTTTTTTTTGACAAACAAACATGTCTGTTCGTGAGGTTCGGTTCGCCCGAACGAAAAATCGAAGCCCTTCGCGACTGTTCACGAACCAAACCGGTTCAAAGAGAGCCTTCGCTATAGAACTAAACCGGTTCAAAGAGAACCTTCGCTGCTGTTCGTGAAAGCTTGCAACTCTTCATTTTTGCCACTTAAATATGACCGAACAGTAAGTTCGGAAAACATCACTTCGTGACATCGGCATTTTCGACGCACTCTACGCATGCATATTCACTCACCGTTGTCATTTTTGTGCGATTATTCTGTAAAATTGCGTTCGAAGGAGTTCTTCGAATACGTACCGCTTCGGAGGAACGAGATCCGTTTTATCCTGGGAGACGATTGTCCAAAATCCTCGGGTACTGATTGAGGGGCCAAATTCGTCTTAAGGACACGACGTTATTTCGTTGAGCTCGGATCAACATTCTGCTTATTTGGTTGTGCTGCTTTCAGGTTTGTTTTCCTAACATTTGTTTTTTAATTTCTGGTATACGAACTACAATACCGAACTACAATCTACAGAAACAAGCTTGAATGTCAATTTGAGCTATTTGGCTATTCACAATTGCTGTTTTGAGACTAAAGTTCCAGAGAGATTAGTTCATTTTGGTCGGTTGCGAATGCGGCAATCTTGCAAGAAGAAAGAAGGGTAAGGAAGACTTAAACTTCTGCATTATAAAGGACTAAGGTTCTATCCAATGGATCATCGGCCCCGACTTGGTGTGCATGTGCTTTTAGCAGGAACAAAAGGATAATCAAGGCCATCATACTCTTCCGAGACCGACCATCCTAGCCCGATTGGACCGTGGGATCGAAGTCAAGGTCGCGGCATCGATTGTTCCAGTGTTTTAGAAACTGAACTGAGTGGACAACATCTGTTGGGTACTAAACAGTCAACCATAAGATAAAGAATTTTTCCTCGATGTTTGCTGAAACCAAAGTGATATTTCGCTGGCGAAATTTTTTAGAGCTGTAAAAGATGCGACTTCGTTTCTATGCAAATGTTTTACCCAATGTGCTAAAAAAAAGTGTTCCCCTTCTGAGTGCTTACGAGGTTGAGGATTGTAATCTAATTGAGTGGATTTGAGTTTATGCCGGTGCTCTTGGTAATCTAGATTTTGCATGCTTTATGATTTGAGTCTATGCCGGTGCACTGTATACGGTGTACACTTTTCGTGTAAAAATAAGAGGGTTAATACCACGAAAAACCCCAAACTGGTACACTTGCGACAATTTTATCAAAAATTATTTTTTTGACCATGAAAAATCTCAAACCGGTACACTTGTGACAAATTTACCATAAACTAATTTTTTAATCACTAAAAACCCCAAACTGGTATATTTGTGACAAATTTACTCTCCGTTAGTTTCCATTAAATTGAATTAATACCACAAAAAATCATAAATTAGTACGCCTGTGACAAACGGACGGTAAAACATAAAATTGGTACATTCGTCAATTGTCGCTTGTCATTTAACAAATCAATTTGACAGTAAAATTTAACGGAAACAAACTGAAGGTAAATTTATCACATGTGTATCAGTTTGAGATTTTTTATGATCAAAAAATTAATTTGAGATAAAATTATCATAAACGTATCAATTTAGGATTTTTCCCAATATTAATCCAAAATAATAACCATGATCATGAGCATGATGTCCCGCGTGTCAGCCCACGCTAGACCAAGCCAAGTGGGCCGACGAGCATTTTTGTACGGACGGGAGCAATGTTATTTTTGTTAAAAAATCCGAAGTATGACATTTCTTTTATTAAATAGGGTGATTTGTGGTAACTTTTAATTGTTAAGGCGTCGAGCCATCTTCCATTACCTCTAGAAACTATTTACATATATCTATTCTGTGCGCATGTGTAAAGGAGCAACCATTTATTCTTCTTTCTCGCTGTACATATGTCTATCTATCAAGGATGCTGGAAGTATTAAGACTCACATGCTAATGAGTTTACTAAAAGATGTGGCATATTTTAGTAGTAAACCGATTAACCGTACAAGTATTAGCATCTCTAGTGGTACTCTTTATATAGTTGACGAAACCTATGGTACAAGATACGTTATTCCGAATAAATTTTCCTTTGAAAAAGATGATCTCACTTTTAGGGTCAAATGTCCTTGATTGACATTTGGTGGTATTTACAATCCAAATTCGTCGTTCTAAGGCTCCGTTTATTTCGGGAAAATGAGTGATTTGTAAAATATTTTTCTAAAAATGATCGTTTGTAATGGCTAAAATAATTAGTCATTCGAAAATGTTTGCATTATCGACAAAAATTTATGTCTAAATATTTTCGTAGATAATGAAAATATTTTTCGTTAATTTATTTTCGTAAACGATACAAATGATTTTTTTTACGAATTGTTCTTCAAATTATTCATTTCCGCTAAACAAAAGGAACCTAAATCTAAATTACTTTATCAATGTTGACTTTACTTGAAGTGATGAAAAGGCACACTAAATATTCTAAGGGTCTCATTGACGAGAGCCTCCTCATCAGCATTCGTAACAAAGAAAAGTTTTGATTTTCATTACACCAATTACACACAACATGAGAGAAATAATGCATTGGAAATCACAAACTTTTTGTGTATTCGTATTTAACAAGTTCCATGGATGCAATTGCTAAGAAAATCCACATCGGGGTGGACTGAAATAGCATAATGAAAACTTGACGGAGACATACATGAGACCCTCATAATCACAATGGCTATTTCAATGAAGAAAGATGTCTATTTCCTTTTTTCTTGCTAGAAGAGAAAAAAAGTTCGATATATCTATGTGTGTGTGGGTGAGCTTCTCGCGTAGGACACCAGACATTCTGCACAAGCGATCGCGCACATAGCTTTGAAGGGAAGGAGGTCGATTTTGCCTTGCCACGTGATATTTGCCCAAAAACTAGGGTTTCCCCATAAGTTATTAGTGTTTAATTCAACAAGTACAAGAAATCACTAATCCCACAGCTTTAACTTTTGACATTTAGGCTCTGTTTAATAGTCTGAATTTTTAGTCAGGATATAACTAGATATGATAGCATATGAAATTTAGGGATTTTGCTCTATCTTATCTATTGTTTAATGAATTGCAATAATAAAGTTGGATATTTTTATATTTTATCTTGTTTGTTATTTGGGAGGAATTGCGTATCAATATAAATGATAAAATTTCCTCATATGTTGTTCACAAAAAAAAATACTACTTACCTCCAAATCCAATAGAGAGGAAGGAAAAACAACTCCGAAATCTAATTAGATTAGAAAATTTGCATATAAATTGTTGCATAAGCAAGAGATAGAACGGAAAGATAGACACAAGGAAATAGATCGAACACTAGATTTACATGGTTTGTCGAGGTAACCTATGCTCACGGGAGAGCAATAAAAAATTTCACTATAAATCATGTGATACAATAAAAATTACAACCACACTCGAGTCACTCAAACACTCTCGGTATTTCATAACCCTCAATTACAATCAATAATTCATACAGTATTTAGCCCCACAATTCCTCGGAAAATAATTTTTCAATCTCACAAAAAAATTAATGAATCTTACCATAAGATTAGTTGGCCTAAATACTAATTCTTCTTGAATGTAATTCATGGGTAAACCAATCGTGGATGTTACACCATCAACATCTGCTCGCAGGTGAAACCTCAACTTCAGCGGCAAAACACACATTTGAAATCTCGATAAAAATCAATATAGAGCCTATCAAGAGCGACAGAACTTTAGGCATAAAGCACACCAAAATCACCAGGAGGAAGCCAGACAAAATTTCCCCGTGTAAACGGACAAGAAACAGACGAATGATGGAACGTGCACGAACACTTTTCATGTGAAAGCTACAGAGCGCATGGCATTATTACTTCGAACCGATCAGCATATCGATCCAACACACACAACTCCAAGGCAGAACAAGCTTCATAAGCTCCCAAGATTGATGAATAAAAACTTGGTTTCATTCTGACTAGACCAGAAACCCTATCATGGTGTAATAATTTCTGCACACGGATCATGAAAGACTCACTTTAAACATCTCAGAATGGCTCAAGACTCTCTCTCTATCTCCCAACCAAAAAACCAAAAGAAAGAAACTCCTGGAATTCGAATATTGAAGAGGGTATATGACGGGTACTTTTTACTACCTGTGAGTGTTCTTCCCTATAGAAGGATAAGGTAGAATAGGAAGGAATCTGCTTTCCTTAGACAACCCGAGTACAATCGAAAACAGCATCTCAATTGGGCTTTGGCATCCTGTCATTAGGACCCCCACTCTAGCTTGTACTCCTCTTCTCCTCTCTCCTTTTCATCTTTTCTTCCTATTTGAATTCTGTACTTACTAAATTGGAAATGGAAAAAAAATGAAGCGAAAAAAGAAAAGGAGAGAATTGACACATGAAATATCGTATTATCCGGTTGAGATGGGAGAGAGGCGTCCAAATGGGTGGAAGTGGTCCCCCACCAAAAAGACAGGAATAGAAAAAGGGAAAGAAAAAAAGGAAAAATGGGGATCATAGTTCCTTTTCTTTAAGCCTGACCCCAGTGTCCTTTTTGACCTGACTTTGACCGTATAACATATTCCCTATGACCCAATCACAGAAAAGAGAGACAGGCGTGGTCCCCCTTTTTTGTGCAGCCCAAGATTCCCCGGTGCCCATCATCATCATCATCCTCCTCTCTCTCCCCCCCCCCTCTCTCTCGATATTTTTGGATTTTCTTCATCTTTTTTTTTTCTCTTTTTTATTCTACTTTCTCCAGAATCCAATTCCTCTCTTTCCTTTCTCCCATCTAGCCTGACCAGATGGTTCTTGTCTTGTGACTTGGGTCTGTGTCTACTTGTGTCTAGAGAGAGGGAGGGTTCATGTGCCCTAGAGGAGCCTCATCAGGATAACCCTAACTAGCTAAGTCCATCATTATGTTCTTTGCTTTTTGTCAATTTGTTGTCTAATTTGTCCAACCTTAAGAAAGGAGATGGGACTCTTCCTTTCTGTTTTTCCCCCCTTGGGGGTGAATAATGATGCAAGAGATGGGACATTTTGAGCTTTCTTCTTGCTAACGATTTTCACAAAAGTGCTACTGACTTCCGGTTACTTTTTAGAACCGTCGTTATGAAATTCGAATAACTCGTCGGTTCTGTTCTGACTCCATGTCAGCGATAATCAGAATTCGATTCGTTGAACCCTAAACTTCTCAAGTGACTGATTCATTTGGCGATCACGTGACTAGCTATATACATGACCTCAAAACACATTGTCAAAAGCATATTTTGTAAATGCCACAAATCCAAACAGATATGGCCGCGTTTCGTCTCTAGAAAATCCAACGTGAGTGTCCTTTGTCATACTAAAGGTGCCACAAAGCTTAAGCAAAATTGGAAATCAATCAAAAATTTCAAGATAGAAACGGAATTCTCCAAGTTCATAATGAAATTTTGAAAAGAAACCCTCGTAGGGTATAAATTTCTAAGTGTTAGTATTTGTACTTTGTACATGATGATGTCAAAGGATCCCGAGTCTTCCCGTGGTTATTAATCTTCTAATCCCACGTAAAAACGGGTAACTATCGTCTACCTAACCAGGTTATGGTTCTAAAGGATTTTGCTTAAAAATTGTTGTTAACTAAGAAATCACGACATTTATTGAAGCGAAACATGATATCTTCCCCCTCAGTTGGATTCACTAGCTCAATTAGGCAACGTCCAATGCTCAATATGATGATCAGCATGGCAATTTAATGATATAAAGATTAACAAACAAGTGCTAATAATGATGCTCCATCCAGCTGATCATTGCAAAAGTAAAACCAAGCAAGTAACAAACGATATAGAGGAACTCCCAGATGATAAGTTTGTATCACTTTGCCTCCTCGATGAGGCCAAAAATAGACTGGTGTGTTCTGTTTAATTATATAGTACAGGTTTTCTTCTGCCAAGGGAAGGATGTTTTGGTTTGCTTCTTGTCCATGAGACAGTCTAAAGGCCCTGTCTCACGCATGCGATTTCGCTTTCCTTTGTTTCCTAGAGGGGGAAAATCGAGCAGCTGAGCATATACTAATGATTTTATAAATTAAATCCCAACTTGGATATCAGAGACCTGATTCTAAATTCATTTTCAAGCGCCAATTTGAGCTTAACACGAATATTCAATGACCGATGCATAAATGAAATAAATTTTGAGTTTGATTATAGCGAGTTGAGGTGTGGTGTGTTATGGCACATAAGATATAGCAATATTTAATAAGAAATCATCTGGAAAAACCATCTGAAGAGTGATTTCGGCATCTCCGATCAAGTCAAAGCATCACCCAAGTTCGAACTCAACCTCATCAATGGATAACATTCCAAACAAACTCAAGCCAGTTGCTTTGCCTCAAGGCCCTCAACATAATACATATTGCACAGCTTCTATGTGCAATTCGAATTACACAAAAGCACCGAGTAGAATAATAAAGAACATCGTTAGAGGTAGCAGTCAATACATAAAACACTTTCCTAACTTCTACCTAAAAAATTGTATTCCCTGTCGAGCTGATATTAGTATTAGAAGTATGAGCTGGTCCTTCAACAAAAGACAAAGCTTGATTTCATGATAATGGAACATCTAGGAGACAAGGCGTGAAGCATCAAATGGTTCTTTTGAGGAGAGAAATGATGGGGAGCGAGGTTTTTTAATGTGAGCTTTTGTAACTCCTATGTTGTCAGAAAAACGTTGCGATTTAAAAAGGAACAACGGGAATTTTGGTTCTCCTGAGAGTTCCGAGAAGGGTATTCCTCGTTTCAAGCGTAACAGATCTTGGTTCATCATGGTCACTATTAATCCCGTCGCATATTCACGATTTGAGACTACTAATAAAAGGTAAGTAGTTCAAATCACAATCAAGAAATCTCCTGATTTAACTCTGGAAAATCGTAGAAGATCTATTACCTTTCTCAGATACAAAGTGTCTGTTTCTGATCCCCGCAGAAATAACTTCTCGCCATTGTTAAATTTGGCCTCAAGATGCCTCAAATGACCCGTGAAAAGAGTGCGATGTCAGTGCAATCCTATGCTCGATAAGTCATATCCGTGAAGGTATTGAGTTTGAACCACCATATGCTATAGCCCTCCCCCGACTCCGGTTCCTCTCGGATACAAAGAAAGTGACAACTTTTTCAGACCTGCGAATAAAATTATGTACAGAAAAAAAGAACATACTGGGGAATTATATGCTTGGCTCCTCATACGCCATCCGCGGAGGCCATCGATTCTCCGATGCGCTCTCTGCACATGGCATACAGGGAGCCAGGCACATATGTACTCAAATATGTCCGCATAAACATTGATTGTATGATCTCATGCAATTATGCAGAAAGGCCATGTTCCCTATGCAAATAATTCGTAATGTGGACTGAAAAATGAATTCAAGAATGTAACACAAGCGAAAAAGGAGAACGAAACGTCCACAAACTGTATGCCTAACTGCAATGCCCTAGCTAGGGAGAGCTAAGCACTGAAATGACTCGGATGGAGCAAGAACGGTTTCCAAATAGAGGGTCTGTAGTAGCATGTTTCACTGAAGAAAAAGACTCGGAGATCTGAGGATTCGAGCTGACGGAAAACTGGGTCACACGATGATCAAACCAAAGGGTCCTTTTCCTTGTGGAGACTCATGAAAGCGAAGCCCTATTTAAATTGGCATGTGAAGGAGCAAAAGACCGGAGAGGGCGGCGGCAAAGAACAAGAGCTAACGTAATGGCCAGGAGAGGTTTGTGCTATTCTCTTGCCCTGGGGGATGAACATGAACCCTGTGCGTAGTTTTGAGAGGGAAAGCAGGAAGATGTGGGGTTGAAGTTGCACCCGAAGCTTGCCACTAAATATAGACAGAAGAGAGAGAGAGAGATAGAGAGAGAGAGACGGTCTTGGCTTAGGAAATTGCGTGGTCAGCAATCAAAACCCCTCGCCTCATTTCTCTCCCCCTCTCTCTCTCTCTCTCTCTCTCTCTTCATCGTGTTTGAAATCTCCTTTTCTTGGGTCGTAAAGCAAAAGGATTTGCTTTTTCTCTTCTGAAGCTCGCTTTGTCCGAAAGTGCTTGGAACACATGGATTCCCTCGCGTCCCTACTCCCCCCTCCTTTAAAGATTTTTTTCTTAGAATTCTACACGAAAAGCAAAAGAGATTGGAGATATTAAAAAAAACATAATTATTATAATCCCCTACCCCCACCTTTTTTCATTTCCCTTTTCTTTCCACCATTTTCCCTCGCTTTATAGCTTTGCGGATTTCTTTTTATAAATGATCGCAGCGCACGCTAATGGTGAAGTAGTTCCTCCGCCCTTTTGGCCGTAGCGAATCCGATCATATTTTGTCCATTTTTCCTTTTAGGCGCCTTAGAAAAATCCCAGCACAACTGATTCTGTGCCTACACAGTCGACTTTGTCCATCGTCTTGCTCGATCCGTCGGCACAACTGTCGCACCCACATACACTTGTATCCAGCTTTGATTTTTCCTTCTTTATAAAAGGATTTCCCACCATAAAAAAATCAAACCGTGCGCATATATAACACATCGATGCATTCGAGGACAAAAAGTTAGACATATTCTCGTCACTTAAATTGTTGTTGCTTACTTAGTGCACACTAAACACGTATGCATCGAAACATCCGCGCCGAATATCTTGATAAGCATCGAACCTTTGGTTTTCCAATGTTTAGGGTACGCGTGGGAAGAATGATCTCATAAATGTCAATAAATTGTTCCAAAGTTGATGGCATATCAAGTACCCTTCTCTTAATTATAATGAGGGACATTGGTGATGTATTTAGGGTTTCCTTTGAAAGGAGTGTGCAAAGTAAAAGATTGAACATATGTAACATGAATCAAATTCTATATGCATAGGTTGCTATGCGCTCGAGACCAAATTCTTAGTTACCAATTTTTTTTCCCACCATATGCTTTAAAATATGGTAAAAAATTCAAACTTATCAAACATTTTTTTACTTGTCTTTCACGTGGAGATGCAAAACACAATATGTCGCGGTTCATGTTGGAATTATCACGTGAACAATCGCTCTCAAGCATTTCCTTCTTCCGGAAACAAACCTTCATGTAAGTAACCGTCAATTTATGGAACTAGAAGAGGAAAAAGAAATGGACCATTTCATTAAAATTGTAATTCACGCAACGCCTGCCTCAGAAGCAAGTTTCTCCACATTTTCCTCCCTTCTTCTTCTTCTTTTTATTTTCTTTCTTTCGATTTTATTTTACGTCTCTTGCAAAAATCAATTTTTTCCACAGCGGACTATTGGAGCACAAAGACATGCCTCTGAGCATTCTGAACTCTGCTATATGGTTTCATCATCTCATGCTCATGCAGTGTCGCGATTCCCGTTTATAGCAGGACCAGATGCCCTTTTCAATTTTCATATTTTTCCAAACATTTACATGGTTTTCTTTACTCGGCAAATAAGCATAGGTTTTCGTAAGAGTATGGATCGAGCTGGCCAAGAGTATATATATTTCAGGGTTGATGTTATAAGTACAAATGTAATATTTGATCACTTCGTTCGGCGTATATTCTGCATTGATCTTGGATGAAATTCTTCATTTTATTTTTCCTGTTTTTATCCTGAAGTAGATCGAAAGTGGGAGACGTTCTCGACAAATAGTCAAAATGGGTCCACGGGAAAGTGAAAACCAAATCTTTTCTTGTTATTCGAGAGAGAGAAGAAAATATTAAAAATGAATACAATAAGACGGTGATCCAAAGTATAATGGCAAGTCTCGAAACATCATCCGAAAGATCAGGCTTGTATCGTCACTGCTTCAATCGTCTACTAATTAGGTGTAAAGCACATCTTTTCCTATATAATTTATGGACGGTAACCCAATCTATTGTAAGGGGGGTAGCTTCTTGATTGGAAGATTATCCCACACATCACAAAACGAGAGAGATTAACTTGCCATTGAAGTTAAGCTGTCGAGGTCATGTTCTTTTGTGTGTGAACCAGCTAGCAAAGCAGCGATACTAATGAGGAGATATTCACGCGAAAGTGTAAGGTTAATCGGGCTCGACGTCGTAGAAAAAACGAGTCTAATAATGTGATCTGCATACTTAACAGTAGCAGCTCTCGCAATATTCATGCAATTTCCAACGTGCAAACCGTGAATCTGGGGTGGGGCAAATAGCGTGGCATATCCACGGGGATCTTGTTTGAGATTTTTAGGTGTATTAATTGGAGATGGATTACGGTCCAATCCATATTTACCTTTTTTGTTGTAGGAGTAATCCACATGCACCAACTCAGCACAAAAACTAAAATCATTCGAGTAACCAATACATTTACCACCTAGATCTTGCTCTGTCTTTGTTTTGTCGGTATACTTTCAATTGTACGAATCATAGTATCGACATAATTGATGAACATCTATATCTGAAGCTGACTACTTCGACAGGGAGACAACTAAAATCCGGGAACTGTTGTATTTACATTGCTTTGTTCCCACCAGTTTCATTCACATGGGTGCTTGATAATCATTTTTCCGGTGGTATTATTATGTTGTCTGATGTGGCTCTCCATCCATAATTATGCTCTTGACTAATGGGGGAATTCTAATTATAGCCACTAAAGTTGCTTTTTAGTTCACCATTTGCCAGACACTGATTTGAAAGCATTAATTGTTCGGCTGAAGAGATTAATCTCAACTTATCTGCTTTCCTTTTTTTTTTCCTGGACTAACTGAAAAATGTCCAGAGCACAACGATGCCATCTACAAGGTGCACATGATCAAGAACCAAATGCACCTAAATAGAGAATAGAGAGTCCTTTTTGAAAGTCAAAAGTGACCAACCACCCACCAACCACTTTAAAGTGAAGAAAGATGGAAAAAGAGTCAATGGGATTGTTTTAGCAAACATGCACGATGCTTCAAGCACACAGTGGAAGTACAAGTAAAGCTTTTTAAAGTGGATTGGTTTCGATTTTAGACCTTAAATATGCTTTATTTAGTAGGGTTCGAGCAAAGTCCTCACCGAAAGTACCATGCATATTTCGGTGAAAACACACCATGCACAACAGCTAAGTATGTTAGAAACTACACCCTACTTAATAGGGTAAATTTTCTTAGACTTCTTCCAACATATTGCTTGAAAGAACATTTCTTAGATTCGATCGATAAGAGGACAATACTTATTTCCAATTAGGGCAAGAGCTATCTAGCTCCTGTCCTTCATGCGATGATAATGTATTGGTCTGGTGATCATCACTTTTAAGTAGTTCTAATAGCTGACATCGATGTAGTTTTAACTTTACAATACTCAATCGCGATTTTTCGTGTAACGGAGGCGAGAGAGGTTTTGTCTGAATTGGCAGCGACTGTTTTTAGTTTTTTGTAAATATTCACAGTTAACTCTATCTAGGAAAATACCGACTTAGGTTTTGGTGACATCGTGGAAATGAAAAACAAGAACCGCCATTGATTCCAAGTATAGAAATATGAATCTTGTCAACTAGTGTCCCCATGGTACCGATAAAACATACTTGATATGAAGTATTCCGATTTTCAAAATATTGATTAAACATGATTAAGAAAAATAGTATGGGGAAAATTGCAGAGTCACTTTAGATGGCTTGTTACAGGTGTCTAGGAGACACTTTTCAACAAAATTCTAAAAATAACATAGGATAATGGAAAAAGTGAACCAAAGAAAGTGTTGGTAATGGTAATTAGCGAAGCTGGAAGAACCCATTTCGACAAATGGCACGACATTGAGAGAGAGAGAGAGAGAGAGAGAGAGAGAGAGAGAGAATCCAGGTCGAGGATGGCAAAAGAAAGAAAAAAACAAGAAGGCAAACAAAGAGAAAGAAATGAAGCGAAGAAAGAGTAAGGGAAGGGACAAGTGTGGGAATCTAATCTGGGTGTCAGGTTTCTCAGACACGCAGGTCTTTGGGTGTTTGCAGCCATTGCTTCTGTCTTCCTCCTCTTGCTGTTTGTATCTTGTATGCATGTGCCTCTCTCTCTCTCTCTCTCTCTCTCTCTCTCTCTCTCTCTCTCTCTAGAGTATGTATATACTCATATTACAAACAGTTAATCTTAAGCAGAGGTTGAAACAAATCGGAACTCAAATTGGATTTTGATTGAAAACCATTTTGAAAAAGATACGACATCCACTTTTAGAATAGTTCTCCATGAATCTTTAAGGCGGTCTTAATGCCTCCATGAAAGCGAAGTAAACCACATACTTGTTGGAATATTGGTTGTGCGACGAATTTGCATGTATGAATATATAAATATAAGCAATATGATCATGTTCAGGTCATTGATTTGAGCTTTTACTCCTGTCCATGAGGGTTAGAGAGTAATTTTATTGATTAGGGGTAAATATTCTTGTTAGATGAAAGGGGAAAAAAAGCATAGGATGTAGCTCATTTAGGCCTTGTTGATTAGGTTCGGATTGTTATAGCTTTTCTATCTTCATTTTTCATTTAATTTGGTGATTAAAGCGGTCCGCGTGAAACGCGTCTGACAAACAATTTTTAAATAAAAACGAATTAGGTTATTTGAATATTTAAAGTATTAACTGAAGAGACCTTTTGATATTTTCGTTGCCTCAAATGGAAATAAGAGAAAAAGAAAATTTCTTTCTTATAACGATGGTGGAATATAAGAATATTTTGATTTCTAAAACAAGAACCTTCTTTTATAATTGTGGCGGAATAATGGTGTACATTTATACCTAAAATGGGTTTTTCCTTCCCACTTTTCAAATGTTATTAGGAAATCGAAAGTCGAAAAACTTTTCATCTTTCATGAAAAACGAAAACATGATAGACTTGAGCTAATTATGACAAAACTTTTTATAATCAAAATGGAAACTTTAAAAGACATACAGGTAAGACATAGAACATACGTTGTTCGGACGCGCCATTTATATCTTATTATATCAAGTTGTATGAAGAGACTTGGAGAGAATTTTTCCTCACATAAGTGAGGAAGCCATTAAAGGTGACTAAAGTTGGTAAATTAAAAAGCATAATCAAACATAAATGAGTAATTAAAATGAGAATCGGTAATCCAAAACTAGCTTGTGATTGGTAAATCACTCTAATTTGAATCCTGATTTCACACAACAGTTAATAAAGTTGGTAAATTAAAAAGCATAATCAAACATAAATGAGTAATTAAAATGAGAATTGGTAATCCAAAACTAGCTTGTGATTGATAAATCACTCTAATTTGAATCCTGATTTCACACAACAGTTAATAAATTTGAAGTATTGGTAAGTTATGCAATTAAAAGTCGATAAGTTAGTCCAACAATTGTAAATGGGAAAATTAAAAAAATTCATAAAGGGTTTGATAAGATACCAACAAATTACCTAGAAAAAAAGTTGCGGGTCATCTTTTTTACCAATAATTTTTTGACACTTACTGACACTCATTAAAATTTATTGACACAGATATGCATATAATATATTCTTGCTCGGAATCATGAAGCTCTGCATTGAAAGAAACTAATAATCTACAAAAGTGAGTTCGACTACTTACACCTTTACAAGCAATAAAGTTTCTTCGAAATTTCCCAAATGAAATATCATCTCAAGAATTCTCCAAGTTGGAAAAATCACTAGAGAAAATCAATATTCAAGTTCTTTTCCTTTCTCCCCATGAACATTCCCATTCTGTAGTTGCTTTGCTGGAGTTGGACTCACATCTCGTCTCTCTTCCAGAGTCTGTGACCGCGTTAATTCTTTGCTAACCACAAACCTCAAACTCTGTGCGACAGACAATAATTTTTCGCGTATGAAGCTGCTGCATCCATTGATGAGGAGTACGCATTACTTAAATTTTATCTATCTCTATGTCTTTCCTTGCAGGATCGAGCGGTCTGCATCTTTAAACATTCGCATAATCTTTTTCTTTTTCGATCTCTGTCTTTGTTTTCTTTTGCTTAGAGTCTGTCAAATGACAGAGAAGGAAAAACATGAAAAGAGAAAAAAAAAAAGAAGTGTTCCTCGAATGTAACCCAAAGCTGACAACGCATGTTTTTGTTTCTCTCGTTATCGTGCATCCCCACTAAACATTTTCTCCGCTCCGTTGTTTTGCATTCCGCCGCTTTTTCTTGTCCGAGGGGTCAACTCTCTCTCTCTCTCTCTCTCTCTCTCTCTCTCTCTCTCTCTCTCTCTCTTTGGGTACCTGAAACCCTAGTTTTCATCGATCTCTTTTCCTCAGTTTCTCCGATGGCAAACTATGTCAGCTGTCGAATACGAAACTTGGTTTTTTTCAATCAAGTGATTATTTCCAAGTTTACAATGATGTTTCTAGCCTCTAATCTCGTGATTATAACCCACATCTGAACAAGCCCATGAAGGGATACATGCGGCATAATGAAACTTGTGTAAAGTGTTGGTTATTCTCTCGTTTGTATATACTTAAGTCACATGAATGAAATTTTTATGACTCCGCTAAATTTCGACTAATTTGACAAAGCACAAGTGTACTAGTTAGAGACTCAAGATAGTTCCAAAGATTTACAGCTACCGATAAAGAGAAAAAAACAACGAAAGGCTTAATATATACAAAAAAAAACTCAACTGGGAAGTACAATAAGCGTTGAACTGTTAAAAGTTCATAAAATGTACAACACTTATAGTGCGGCCTGAATTTGCATAGGAGTATTAAAAAGGTTTTGTTACTTTCTCTTTGGCGTTTCACTTGGGAAATAAATTGGGCATCGACACTTCAAGTCCGGATGGCATCTTCCACGTAGGAATACGTTGCTACTAAGATCTCTTCCCAAAATTTTCTTTTTCACTAAATGATGTGACAATTCCATATAATATGCTCAAATAAGCCAATCGCCGAAAACATGAGTGCCATCTGAATCAACACTCACTTTAAACTTGCGACGCCACTCGATAAGCTTGCTTAGTACCATGTAGCATTTCTTACATAACCCTAATACTAACCAAACTGTGATAGGAGTAGGAATTTCATGAGTTTTTCTTTGACCGCGTTCCAAAGTAAGGGCAACCCGTCTGTCATAGGATTCATTAACAATATAGCCCCCAAAAAAGGTGAAAATTCGTACAAGTCGCCCCAAAATGGGTCTAACATAATCATTAGTCAATAGCATCTGTCAACAAGTGTCCACATGGAAATCATGGGCATGCACAGTGTTTGATCGTTTTGGCTTCTGATCGACCTGAGTAGGATCATGATGGAAAATGATTGAAACCTGCATTTAGTCTACATAATCATAACTCTTTTCAAGTGTGTGGAATACGAAAAAAGAGAGAATGTGGACCAAACTAAGGGTCACTTGGTTCAAAGAAAGGAATCATCACAGCATAAAATCGATGTCACTTCCCAAACAATGCAGGGCATATAGTATCTTGGCACTTCGATATCATTTTGCCTTTGCCTTTACGCTTTTCCTTTTTCCTTGGGAGGATAAATTCAGTCCATTCTGATGTCTTGTTCCTTTTTTTGTGGATCACAATCACTGTGATGATTCTACAGAAAAAGATCGGGATAATTGTAGAAAGAACAAAAAAAAAGGAAAAAAAGACAGACTTTTCTGCTTATAAGTTCTAGGCTCAAATATTATTAGGAGTGCGCACAAGAAACTCCTTTATCTGGGTAGATCACTAAGAAGGAGGGCACATTTGAACCAGCTAATAAATTTAGTTGGACTCACTTTTATTCAAAAACTTAAGATAATAAATTATGTCCAATATATTAACTACTCCACACCAGTTTTCCGATGTAAAAAATTGACACATATATCTTAATGATCTCCTATTCACGCATGAGCTCAATCTTAGATGTACGCACCTTAATTCATGTATCATTTTGCATCAACATGTTTTAACTTGAATCTCCGATGCCCACTTTAATCAATGGTCACTTTTTCTAGGCCAAACCATGAAGCTACCATAAGAATTGCGTTGCTACATTGCAACGTCCACCTTCATTGAGGTCTCTTTCGTCAGACTAAACCATGCAGGTTACCCGGACACTGCAATGGTCATGAGATTCCTTCTTTAAGATGTTAACCAAGCACTAATACACATTGGGAGTGGCTCATCCATCGGCTCTAATATCATTTATTAGGAGCGTGTAACAAAAATCTGATACCTTTAGTTGGAGAGATTGTCAAAAGAGAGCTCAAGTTTGATCCCATCAACAAATCTAATTAGACCCATTTTCACTCAAAAATTTAAACCAATGAGTTTTATGCCAATTATGATACATTAACTACTCCATACCAATTTTTCAATGTAGAATTTTTCTAACACAATTCACACGTATATCTCAAAAAATTGAATTAGGGGTGAGCACCGATCCTGGTTTAACCCAAGGACCAGTAATAACCGTTTGGTTCCAGATTCATTTTATTGAACTAGATCGAATTGGTGGAACCGGCAATAACCCTAATTCCTCTTTTGCTCTTGTTTTGGCCAGTTTTCATGATTATTATTTTTTTTACCTCTTCTCGCATGTGTTTCTGTGGAGAAAATTTGTGGTGGAGATGGTGAAGGATTGTGATAGACTCATCTTCTGAAGTTTACTTATTGGAGACCAAAAGAAAATAATCTTCTGCATATTTGCACAAAGAAAAATGAAAAAAAGTCAATTTATTGCATAAGTCTCCATTTCTGATTCTCTTCCTTCTTCTAACTCCCCAACTTGAAGAAGGGGGGTGATAAATGGTGTGGCATATGAGGAATTAAACTTCATTGAAGTTTAAAAAAATGACCAAAAAAAAAACACATGGCCAGTTCTAAGATCAATAGGGTCGGTTCTCGATTCCACAAATTAGGAACCGACCGTAATTGGGTAGGTTCCAAGTTCGAAGGGTGCGAACCAACCTCTTATGAAAACGATCACCCCTAGAATGAACCGAAGCGATAGAGGAAAAAAATTGGACAATCCTTTCACAGTGCATCTGTGTCTATTTATAAATAAGTAAGATTTGTGATGTATTACTCGGTAAAAAAAATGAACATGAAAAATTAGCAAATATAAAGATACATTTCAAAAAACGTTTTCGCGACGATCACTTCAGCTAAATAAGATTGATTCAATTTTCCTCGCTAAAATGAATGATGATCTTCAATTGATATAACGTGGACAGTATTGTACTTTGACAAGGCCAACATATTAGACACGTGACTCCTTCAATCTCTCACGCATGTTCATACAATATGACCTCTTACGGCCAACATGCATTAAAGTCTTTCTTGAAATTACCTAAATTCAAAGTATTATATCTTTGGGAAATGAGAAGGGAACGGCTCGGTCACAATTAACCGGTGCTTCCAGTTTTTGCGGGGAAAATATACTTTAAATTTAACGCTATAATGTTGTTGTCAAACTACTCCATTTGATGGGACTTTCAAAGAGGCAAATTTCGAATGAAAGAGAGAACATAGTTGGCCCCAAATATAGAGCACAGGATAACAAGAAGAAACAAAAAGACAAAATAAGTAATCAGCAGGTGGATATCCCAACTTTTCAAAGGAATTAAAGAAAAAATTACTCAAAGAGACAACAAATTCACCATTAAGATTTTCATACATAAAAATTGTTACGAAAACGTGACTAACGGCACCGACGCATACATAAGACATGTCAGTGAGGAAAAACTATGTTGATTTTTTTAATTCTATTCAATCAAAAACTCGTATATTCTGATGAGAAAGAGAAAAAAAAATGAGTAGCCACAAATTGAAAGAGTTGGGTTAGTGAACCGAGTTCTTTTTGGCCCGAAACAAAAGTTAGCATTCTACATCGATGATTTTGAGTGAATTCATTAGTTTGTGCGGATGAAAAACTTAACATGTCTCTAAAGTAAAAGTTCATGCGTCTTTTGAAAGATTTAGGACTGAATAGGTATCAATGCTATATTTTTAAGACTCTTTTGGTACTTTTCCCTAGTTTTAGGTGTACAAAACCTCGGTGCCTTTTAGATAAAAATATGCGTGGTTGAGTTTTTCCTATCGATAAGAATAAGCGGTAATTAAATTTCCTTCTTGTTTGAGATTCTTCCCAAATTTGCTACAAGTCCTTTTATTGTGTGTAGGTTCCGGTTGCCAATTAAATCCTCTATATCTTTTTAATACACTTATCACTTTCCGTATCTTTCCAATACGGCATGTACCCATTTAATAGCGTATATAAGATGAAGACTCTAATCATTCAGTGTCTTTGTATCGTGTCTTCATCGATGTTTCAATCAATATCATCTCATCCGTTGACAAATACAGTTTCAAATTTCGAAACAAATTATTTTGTGGGATGTGAATGAGTTGTAAAACATTTCATCGCTTACAATTGAATGGACAAAAAGAATTTTCGTTGTCGATGAAGATATTTAAATATAAATTGTTGTAGATAGTGAAAACATTTTTCATTGATTAATTATTTGAAACAGTATATGCGATCATTTTTAGGAAAATATATTTCAAATTATTTATTTTCCACTAAACAAACGGAGTCACGGAAATTGAATAGTTTGGAAAACATTTTCTTAAAGAGGATTACTTATATCGCCCACAGAAATGAATGAACAAACGAAATTTTCATCGTCCACGAAATATTGAGACATAAATCATGAAAACATTTTTTATCGGCTAATTATCTCAAGCAATATATGCCATCATTTTTAGAAAAATGTTTTTATAATCATTCATTTTCCGTAAAACAAAGAGAGCCCGAACGATTTTGTACCATTTATTGGAAAGGCCTTGCTTGGGTGAGCTCCGAGATTCCCCCCATCGAAATGGGCTTTCAGGTAACGGGCCTGGCCCGTTTCTTTCGGGCTTGAGGAGCTTCCCGAAGGTGTAAATGCAGTTCGGATCCAATCAAAGGCCCGATACTGATCCACCTCCACTTTTATTTCATTTCGATTTATTTTTTTATATTATTTCTGTAAGGCGATTTCATTTGACGAGTACTGAATATCCGAAGCCTTTCAAAATCCGTACATATGGCAACCTAGAATCACTTGGAACTTTTTATAATTTTAGTCTTTAATGCACTCAAAAGTTTAGAGGAAAAGCAAAAAATAAATAAATAAAAAACACTTCCGTAAGCTAAAAAGACAAATGAAATGGTCAAATATAAGTAAGGTGACAAGGTCATTTCTCAGTTTTCCTATCGTCATTGCATTAATTCAATAGCATATTTTAGTAGTCTAAAATAGCAGTGCGCATCTTGAAGTGACAGATTTAAGCTATTATGTCCTGATTTGAGTTGGTAGATAGAAAGCAAGTGAAAAGCAAGTGAAGCATAGAGGATATCTACTTCATCATTACGTGTTATACTATTCTTGATCTATCTTGCGACATCGTCGTCTTTGGCTATAATTCATACGTATAGTGTCAAGCAACTCATGCAATTAGTTGTAATGTGAGGCATAGGTTGCCCTATGGAAAAAAATCTGGAGAGGCTTAAAAGCTTCCAATAGGTTTCTTTGAGATAATTTGGGCCAATCCTTGCGTGCCAAAGCTTCGACCAATTTAAGTTGTATTGGTGCGGAGAGGGAAGCTCTTCTGGAGTTCAAGCACGGTCTCGCTGATCCTTGGAGATGCTTGTTGTCGTAGACTAGTGAGGAATGTTGCGAGTGGGAATGAGTTGAATGCAACAAGAAATCGATTAGCGAAATTAATCGATGGCACAACGTCCGATTCGATCACCCTATTGAGTAGAAATCAGGGGATGATTCAATCGTTTCCTAAAACCTTGAAGGACGAAAGCCCAAACTCCCTTACTAATCAGAGATGAGAAGGTAATCACACTCCAATAGGCAAGGGTACTCGATGATTGGCAAGGGTAGTCGGCCGCAATGAAAAGAAAGAAAGATAAGAAGACTGTCGTGACTCGTGACCTCATTGTGTAAATACGTGGGATTGCTCGCGGGATTACTCCACCCACGAATAGTTTTGATGTGTTATAAAAGTGGTTTTTCCGGAAAAAAAAGGAAAAACCACATTTTTGTGGTTTTGAAAAATATCGAAAGGGACAGTTGTAGCAAGAGTCCTAAAACTTATATTAATTCAACACTTGAATTGGAAGGCTTCTATTTCGTGCATTTAACATTTGTTCAAGTATGGCTACCGAGAGGGGATGAATTGGTTGAAACGTGATTAAGTATGATCTTTCAAACTCTTTTTGTGCAAGTGCATATATTAAAGCATCTTCAGATCGTAAACTTCGAAACCTTTGCAATATTGTGCGAGTGCAACGATGAAAGCAATCTTATGCAAGTACATGCAATAATAGGGAGAGTTACGATAGAGAACATCGAGACGAGATCTACTGCGGTTCGGCTCTTCTTTCATCTATTTCACTTTCCCAACTCTAGAAGCCTGATCAAACCGTATATCCATCGGCATCGACGAGCATTACAAGCTGTTTCCGCACAAAACTCGTTTCTCCTTTTATTTCACTTCCGATAAGACTAATTCATCCGTAAATGACCACGACAAATCCTTTAGTCCAGTACCTTAGACAAAATCGCAACACCCGGTGTTTACGGAACAAACAGCTTCCGCGAGCATTTACAACGATAACCCGCGTTCTCTCTCACGGTCACTCAAACGTAGACAGAAAAACAAACATGGAGGACGACTATGAGTTTTATGACTTAAATACATGATTTGAAAATTTTGGGATTCGAGTATCAAATGAGCATAAGTTTTAGCACAATCCGTCGTAATTGTCTCGTCACCGGAAGACACGAACGCCGGAAAAAACAGGGCAAATCGAATGTGCATGTAAAGATTTGAACGTTCCAACTTCGAATAAATTTTCCGAATTCAAACCGACAGGAAGCGAGATCCTTAGCATCGAGCATGCATTTGGCGTAAGGTATAATAAGATGGGAGTCACCAACAACCCACGAGGGAAAAAAAAACAAAACAAAACAAAACAAAGAGCGGGGGACCCAAGCGGTCGGTGTTGGAGAATGTGGAAGATCGGCCCAACAAGGAAACAGGAAAATTTTGCATTTTTTTGAAAAATAAATTAAAAAAAATAAGAGAGATGAAAAAAGTGGTCCAGCCTCACCAACCCCAGCATAGGCTAGAGAGGCTCATCTACCAAAATCTAGTAAAGTAGACGCAAAGCCGAACCTTTTCAAAGATTCAAAGTCGGCAACTGCCTACTTCACTTAAAAGAGCACTATGCCAATACTACTTTTGCACGATATTTCGTTAATATTTTCATCTAATTTACGGATAAAAATCATATTTAATAAAATAAAAATTCAGGAATCGCGTTAAATATTTAGTTAAGGATTATATTAAATAAATTAAAAACTTACGTTGAATCGGTGTATATTGGCACGCGGGACCGGTGTTAACGGGTCGAGCCGGGCCGGGTTTTCGACGTGGGCACGGTTTGGCGTTATTCGAAAGAGAACAGGGCGAGAGATCGGGTCACGGGCTAAAAAGGCAAGTTAGATGGCTATATATTGACCGAAACAATGCCGAACAAAAACTGTGAAAATCGAGTGTGGCTGTTACCCCGGCGTGCTCGGGGAAAGCGAAAAGGGGAAAAGGTCGGCTGGCGACTAGCAGCGGTCCAATACCGTCCCGTTTCAACCGGGGCGGGGGCCCCACCCACACCCGAAAGGCCCGAGCCGGCCCCACTCCCTCCCTCCCGGCCTCCCTTCCGTGTCCGCCTCTTCGCCAACCCCACCGAATCCTCTTCCGCGCCTCTCATTCCCCTCCCTATCTCTCTCGCGCGAGCGCGCATTGAACCGGGGACGGGGCTCGTGCATCGAGCGCAAGGTGACCTGACCTCCGCCTTTCTGGGATTCTTCCTTTTGTCTTCGTGCAAGAGATCCGCCCTCGCTTTCGCTTTCGCTTTCTTGGTAACCGTTCCGTGCGGCGCGAGATTTGTCCTCGCGCACGTGCTCGCGCGCGCTCGTTGCGGCGCTCGAGCTCGGACGGGCTGTGTTTTCTAGATGTGGGGTCGAGCGAGAACCCTCGATCCGAATTGGTTTTGTGTTGGGCCGTGGCGACTGTTCGCGGACGTTGCCGGGTGAACATTTAATGCGTTCCTTGATTCCGTCGTCTGTGTTGGATACAAAACTTTGGCGGCAGTGATGAGGAGGAGGAGGAGGAGAAATTGGGTTGGACCTGTTTCTCTTTCTAGAGCCCCTTGTTTTTGTTGCGAGTCTCTACCCCGTTGACCCGGTTGGCTAGATACTGTTGCCTGGGGATGTAGTGTTGCAATGCGACTTCCCTTCGTGGACAGGGCTTGCTCGCGGCCTTGTCCATCAGGGTTATTATTACTCGGATTTCTGAATGCCGTTCATTTCCATGATCCTGGATTCTATGTAATGTAGGCGTCCTTTTGATGCAGAAACGTGGCCGTTGAAGGTTTCCCAGGAGTTCAAGTGTCGTGGTCTTTTGCCCGACACCGAGCTCTCTGGGTAGGCGACCTTCTCATGCCCCTCGTTTTCGTGGCAGAGTCATAACTCAAGGCGGGATGGAAGAGGCGGCCCTCTAACACGTGTGTGTTTGTGAATACTAAATGGTTCTTGACATGTCGTGTTTTCATCGTTTGTTGCACTGTCCAACTTCGTTGTTCTAATGAGTGTGATTGTACATTTGTGCCTCTCTGATTGAAATTCTTGTCAGTCGTAAAATTTGTAGGAATTGTATCGGTGGGGAAAGAAAGTTATCCTAAGTTCCTAACTTGCAAATTTTCTCTGTGTGGGTAATGCAGATGTGTTCTTCTGTTTTCAATTTCTAGCTGTAAGTCAAGTCTGAGCACTGCCAAGTTAATTAAGGGCAGGTGCTATTGATTGGCTTCTACACTCTTAGGAGGAAATGAATCTTAGTCGGTGTCCACGGCGCTCAGACATCACACTGCCTTTTGTTGAGGGTCTACATCATGTGAACGTGAACCCTAAACCGGCTTTAACGGTTGGTAGATCCACGAGGAGAACTAGATCTCATCGTGGAAGCAAGAACGTGATAAAATGTAGCCATTTAATGCCTGGGCACTTGGAAGGATCTTTTGTGGTAAAGAAGCAGGTGGAGGAGCGTCCGAAGAAGCTGGAATTTGTGAGGACATTGTTGATTGACAACTATGATAGTTACACATACAACATCTACCAGGAGTTATCAGTTATCAACGGGGGTACGTCATTTCTTTTCATTGTGTGCTTGTTCCAGTTCAATATCGCTCCCTGTCTGTCATTCTTTCATGATCCCATTCACAGAAGGTGCTACCTTGCTTCATTCATTTGCTATGAAATATACTTTGCCTTCCCTCCCTCGAAACTTTAATAAAAGAGCTAAAAAAAATGATTAGATGCCGATATGAACCGGGGCTAATGGAGAGGGTACTTGGACTGTCACTAGGCATGCTTCAAAGGAATTTAATCGAAACCGTGTCTGTATCTAGACTCAATGAACAGTCTTTGAGCCATTTCACCTGAATTTGAATTTTGTGAAGACATTTGGACCTTTGTTAGGAGAATAATTTTATTGAAACCGTGTCTAAATGCAGCCACTATTTTCACCTGTATATGAATTTTGTGAAGACATTTGGACCTTTGTTAGGGAAATAATTTTCTTGCGAATGCGGCCACTATTTTCTCATTTTCTCCATCAATTCTACATGGTGAATGTAGTACCTCAATGAGCTTTCAAACCAATAAACTGCCGAAATCATTTCTTTTATGAAAATTCGGGAAACTAGTTTTTTTCTTATTAAACTTCTACAGCGGTGTTCTTTCTGGGAAAACTCAATAGAATGTCTTATTAGTACCTTAGAAGTAACTGCAAATGTCTCGATTGTATTTTTTTGGTTAGAAATGAGCAGTAGACACATCAAGTTGCATGTCCCTCTAGGAAAGCCCCCAATACAATGACATTCAAGATTGAATGGGCGAATCCGTACTGTTTTGCACAGGTGAAAGATCGTAAAGGCATCGGATACTGGATGAACTTTATGTTCTCAAGGTTTTGTTTTTGGTTTTAGTTGATGTCTGTTGTTCATGCATGAGCAAATTAGTCTTTCCAAAATAGGGGCTTGTATTGATTCATTTTCTTTTGGTTGTTTATTGTCGCAGTGCCTCCTGTCGTGATAAGAAATGATAGTTGGACGTGGAAGGACATATATCACCACTTATACGAGGAAAATGCATTTGATAATATAGTTATATCACCCGGACCTGGTTCTCCAACATGCCCTGCAGATGTAGGTATGGTGGACGAAAATTATAATTTTTGTTTTATTTAGCTTTTTTCAGCTTCGAAATTCTGAATAACATCATAGTCAGTTAGCTTTTGTGACATAAAAAGAGGCGTTCATTAAGTATCTGTTGTTAGATATGCCTGTTAGAGTCTGGCAACGAGGTGTTGCACTTCATGTCGATACCAGAAAGGCATCGAACTGATCATGACATGCTAGTTTTATGTAACTGGGAAAGAAGCCCTACTGCCTGACATCAATAGAGAAAATTTTGAAAGAAGAAAACCGTAAGTTTAGAAGGGTAAATGACTTTGATACAGAAAAGGCTTCAGCTAATAAGCAAAGTCAGTGAAAGAATCCATGGTCTATTGATGTTTCGTGAAGTGTTCCTTGCTGGTGCTTGCGATATATTAGAGAACTTAGGAATCTGGTATAATCATGTCTCTATAAGGTGGAGAGAAAGTAATTAAAGGTTAAGTTGTGAAGCACCTTTTTGGGGCCTATTGCGTTTTCTTCAGTGAAGCGCAAGATGGATTGCCTCAGGCTCCTTAGCAACGATAGAACAAATGGTGAACCACATTTGGATAAACTTCTACTATAGTTCTAGCAACATCAAATAGGGATGGATAATCTTTGTTCTTGTGTTCACACGTCAAGGTAGTCTATTCTGTTGTCACTAGCAATATTTTTAGCTCGTCGCTACTTCTGATAAATTTTGGAATCTTACAGGAATATGTCTTCAGCTGTTGCTTGAGTGCACGGACATACCAATTTTGGGTGTTTGCCTTGGACACCAGGTTGTTTCTTGATTATTGTTGCATCTCTGATCTAATTCATCAGTGACGTGCAGATGCCTGTTTGGGTCTAGAGATTGTCATCCAAATCCAACTTTATCCTAGCTAGAGATTAGTTACCATCCCAGTAGTGCCTGTTTCGACGCTTTGAATGTCAATAGTAGATTATGCATATGACTTTATCTATTATTGTGAAGCTAAAGTTTTATGGGCTTCGCATGAATTTATTTCACTCCTGTTTCATCTTACACTTTGTTTTAGATGACACTGAAGAGCTAAAATCATGTTTCAGTACTACCATTAGTTTCCCATGCATGACTTACTGTGTTTGTCACGTCTCTCATTGTGTGCTCGTTGACAAGTGGTTGCTCTTTAATTGGTCTCATTGCATTTGACTCGTAACTCTGTTTGGCATGTCTTAGTGTTGAGATGTTGATATTGTCTATATCTACTCGAACTTCACTATTCTATTGTCTGAGACGGTAAATTTAGCTCCAATCCTTGTTGGATTTAGGCATTTCTTTATGATGTGGAGAATGGCATTCACTTGTCCGTATGCCAAACCAGGCTTTTGACCTGCTGATGTCTCACATGAGTTTGCATCTTCCAATATGATAATAAGTGAGATTTTTGCAACAAAGCACATGCTTATGTTTGATGACTTATTGTTCAATAGGCTTTGGGTTATGTACATGGCGCAAAAGTTGTTCATGCATCTCAACCAGTCCACGGTCGCTTGAGGTATGTTTTCACAAGGTTGCCAGGTTGTATGATTCTTTTTGGTCTATTGAGGACTTTTTGTTCATCATCTTGGAGGCATACCTTTTGAATTTACCGGATCATGATCTTAATGTTTGCTCTTGCAATTATTAGTCAATCTTCATTTTTCTTAACAAGAAGATGCAATTTGGTGGCTTTGTCACACTATCTATTGTTTGCTTCAGTGAGATCGAGCATAGTGGTAGCAGGCTGTTTCATGACATTCCTTCTGGTAGAAACTCGGGATTTAAGGTTAGCCTCTCCAGTAAAATGTGAAAAGGCCAAGTGGAGTGGGTTTTTTTTCTGCTGCAGCTTTTGCTGAATCCTGATGGCACGTGCTCACAGGTGGTTCGGTATCATTCCCTTGTTTTAGATTCTCAAACGCTTCCTGAAGAACTCATCCCTATAGCATGGACCACTTCTAGTGATGCGCTTTCCTTTCCTGAGAACAATGTTGTTTCTCCAGATGCCTATGCTAAAACCAGGGAAGGATACTCAACTTTATTTTCAGAAATAAGAAATGAAAACTCTTGGCCTTTTAGCCATGCCGAAGAAATACGAAGCAAAAAAGTCCTTATGGCCATTATGCATTCTACTTGGCCTCATTATGGTGTGCAGGTGCTTTAGGTTCTCTCTTGTACAAGTCACAAATGTACTTTCTAGCAAAAAAAAGTTACAAATGTACTGCGTCTTTTTTATCACACCACTGACCTTTCTGGTTTCCAGTTTCACCCAGAGAGTGTTGCGACTTGTCATGGGAGACAGATTTTCGAGAATTTCAGGCAAATAACAGAAGATTATTGGTTGAGATCAAGGTCCTCTTTCTTCAGAAGGAGATATGCTCATTTTACTGGTAAGCGGAACTTATTTCGAGCAACTGTACATATTCTGCTTTTTCCTTGGGTTGTTGGGGGAAGGTTTGTCTGAGACTCCCTTTTTTACCTCCCTTATGTAATATGTTGCCATTGTTCAGAAGAAAGATTCAAGTTTTGTTTGGCCTTTGTTTTTGAGTGTTATTAGTGACAACTTGCTATTATTGTTTTGGTTGACTTTATCTATTTCTGAGCAGTAAACTTTTTTTAGCGCGAATCCAGGTGCCCCACGCTAATCATATATCAGGACAAGTTCGTTTAACAAATACTCCCTCTGTGGAGATTAATGGCGATCACTTGCTTCAAGAGGTTACTAGAAGCAGAAGACCAGTGTATGATTTGGACGAGAGGAACTGTCTTGGTATGTCAAATCTGGGGACTTCACCTGCAACCATTGACGTGAAGCTATTTAAGTTGACATGGAGAAGGTTAGAAGGTTTGGCTGCTAGACTTGGTGGAGCCAAGAACATATTCTGTGAACTTTTTTCTGATAACAAGGCTGAGAACACCTTTTGGTTGGATAGTTCCTCAATTGAGAAGGTCTGTCTGTCTTGAAGAGGAAGAATGCACTTTTCAGTTTGGTTCTTTGATTTTCTCATTTCATCCTTTGTATATGGCCACGCTGCCACTTGGATATCTAGAAATAGATCATGCATCTTCATTATCAAGATTTTGGTTTATTTTGGTGCTCTTTGTTTGTCTGATGTCATCTTTTCCCATAGGGAAGAGCTAGATTTTCATTTATGGGGGGTAAAGGAGGACCTCTTTGGAAGCAACTGACATTTAGATTGGCTGACAGAAGGTATGGATCAGCGACAATCTCATCCCTTAACATAGAAAAGTATGAGTTGTAATTTGCTTTGACCTTTAGTCTTATGCATGATGATGCTCATGTTAATTTATCTGCCAATTATCTCTTTTGTCTATCGGTCGAGTCATAATCTATTAAATGTGATAATTGAACATCTATGCCCGTGGTGTAGTTTATTCTTTTGACTTTTTTTGGACAGTGATGCAGCTCATTGTGGAGGTTATCTATCAGTTGCAGATGCTCAGGACCATGCTAGTAGTACATACTTGGAAAAAGGTTTCCTTGATTTCTTGAACAAGGTATATCTAATATCTTCTCTGAGATCTGAGTGGGCACAAATCAAATTTATAAGTTCATTGTTTAGGAGAATGGAGTCGTAATAGTTTGACACCATCTTCTTTACTTAGATTTGAATGCACATGTTTAAATTTGAATAAGCTTATTTTAATTGATTGACCTTACCTGTTGTTCTCTGTGTCACTCGGAATGACAAGTCTTCTGAAGCTTTGTAGTATATCGATATGTCAAGAAGCCCAAACAGTTTTCACTCTTTACTCGTTTTGTGTCTTACGTGTTCTTGCTAAATCAGTGTATCCAGATTCATGAACTGCTTTCTCTTGTCCTTTCTTGTAGGAGCTTCTATCATTTCATTGTGAAGAAAAAGATTTTGAAGGGTTACCATTTGAGTTTTACGGAGGATTTGTCGGGTACCTAGGGTATGATGTCTGTTAAATATTGCCGTCTGGCTTTATCTCTGAATCATGATTGAAGTTAAAAAAGTTTCTGGAATGCTTCTTTATTTGTTGCTTTTAGTGCTTTTCCATTGGAAAATGGTTACATTTTCTGAATGTGCATGTGACCTTTTTACAAAGGATATCTGTATCTATGCACATTCCTACTCTTTTATTCCCTTTTATTGCCTCTACTTTGTCTGTGGACTAACCTATTATGTCTTCTCGCATCTCAGGTATAACCTCAAAGTAGAATGTGGTGCAGCAACTAATCGTCACAAGTCAACAGCTCCAGATGCTTGTTTTCTGTTTGCTGATAATCTTGTAGTGGTTGATCATCTGAATGACGATGTTTATTTGATGTCAATACATGACCGCAACACACATGGCACAACATGGCTGGATAATACAGAAGAAAAGCTTCTTGCTTTAAGAACAGCTCCTACAGACGAACCCAAGAACAAAAATACAGGGTCCACGATCATTTCCCCCTGTGAAGCAGGCTTTTGTGCCGAGAAATCCAAAGAGCAGTACATGGAAGATGTCAGGAAGTGCTTGAAGTATATAAAAGATGGAGAAAGCTATGAGTTATGTTTCACGACCCAAATAAGGAAAACGGTTGAGGAGATGGATCCTTTGAAACTGTACCTTCACCTTAGAGAAAGCAATCCAGCACCATATGCTGCTTGGCTTAATTTTTCAAAGGAGAATCTCCACATCTGCTGCTCTTCCCCCGAGAGATTTCTGTGGTTGGATAGAAATGGTATCTTGGAGGCAAAGCCCATAAAGGGTACTGTAGCTCGGGGAGTGACGAAAGAGGAAGATGAACAGCGCAAATTGCAACTGGAGTACAGGTAAAGTTTTCGCTTATAAGTACCCAACAGCTTCAATATCTTCACTACTGTTGTCTTTGTAGGTCTGCATAATATGTATATGCTGGTTGGCTGCATGGAGGAAAATGTCGCAGAATAAAATTCTTAATTGTAACTCGACTTTATTTGTCCAAATGATTGGCTTCAGTCACTTTGTGCACAAAGATGTTATATGGCTTGTCATGTTTCAGCAGGCGACACTACATCTAGGAAGCTAGGAAGGCTAGATTTATACTTCTAAAAATGAACCTGTTCATCTGTTCGCTGGTAGTGCTTGATTCTTTATTAGAAAGCTGATTCCGTCTCTCTTTCCCCCTGCTTGGCAGTGAAAAGGATCAAGCTGAGAATCTGATGATTGTCGATCTTCTCAGAAATGACCTTGGTCGGGTTTGTGAACCCGGTTCTGTTCATGTACCTCATCTGATGGATGTTGAGTCATATGCCACAGTCCATACCATGGTGAGTACGATACGTGGAAAGAAGCGCAGCGATGTCAGTGCAATCGATTGTGTTAGAGCTGCATTTCCAGGTGGTTCAATGACGGGAGCGCCTAAACTGAGGTCTATGGAACTTCTTGATTCTCTGGAGAGTTGCTCTCGAGGAATCTATTCGGGATCGATCGGTTTTTTCTCTATTAATCAGACGTTTGATCTGAACATTGTCATAAGAACAGTCGTGATACATGAGAATGAAGCTTCGATCGGGGCCGGTGGGGCCATTGTCGCCCTATCGAACCCCGAAGACGAGTATGAGGAAATGAATTTGAAGACCCGTGCACCGGTGAAGGCGGTGGTGGATATTCAGTAATGCTGAGAATTTGGTAATCTATTTCCTCCTCTTTTCTTCCACAGGTGATAGGTAGAAATGTCTGTTAACTGGTCGTGTGCCTTAACTTGTTATTCATTGACAAAACAAGATACATTCATTTTGTGAAACAATAAAGAATGTATTCATTCTAATCAAAAGTTATTGTTGTTGAATTTGTGTCTATTGGCACGTGTGACTATAGAATGCCATATACTGCCCACTTTCAGAGAGCAATTTACATGGATTTATGTGCTCTAACATAGCCTGATCTCATATCAGTCCGGTGATTCTAAGAAGACGAGAAATTATCGTTTGTATTCGGCCTACCCAATGCATTGAGCTGTTTGACTGTTCGCATGCATTGGGCTCACACGAGTTGAGCACATGTAGGTATAGCTCCAGGATTGCACGCCCACGAAATGGTAAGGTATCGATATCCAAAGTGTCTGAAATGCATACGAGTTAAACCAAGGAAAACTACAAGTCTGTTTTTTCAAGCAAAGGTTACTTATCATCTGCTCTTGTTTTATCTGCTTGCATTACCGAAACGAAAAGCAGCAAGCGATCAGGCAATGGCCCAAGCCAATGCCCCAACATTTCATTCCTCATCTGTTTTTCTTAAAGAAAGGGGTGGATTGATCAACTCCCAAATCTCTCTTCAAGCTTTTTTAAACAAAAAACGAGCGTGCACACATTCGCTCAGCAGTTCTATATTGGTTTTTCAGTGCTCTTCGAATTTCAGACATATTTCAGTCTCCTCCCCAACTCCCGATTTTGGTCGGTCCGTGACCGTGCGCCAATGATCAACCAGTCACCGAGAGGCAAGCACAGCAATGGATTAGATTTTATTTTTTTGGTTATATTTCTTTTGAGGGAAGGGAAGAACCCACCTGAAGGATCTAAAGGCCTAGTTATTAAGGATGTTGCTTGATTAAGAATTGTCTCATGACATTATGCGATTTTAACTTTGTGAAGAAGGGTTTTGAAATGATGAAGAACGGTGTTGTGCTGATGATTTGCAGGACTCTTGATAGTCTCCCTCGGGCAAGTCGAAGGAAAGCATGTCTAATGGTGTATGATGGAGAGAAGGAAGCACTTGCGAAGGACCGCGCGGTTTAATTAACCACTAAAGGTGTCTAGTTGAAATTTATACTTGAACTCAACTTCCCTAGAGTTTAAGACTCCTAGGCTCTCACGTTCCTAATTTAATGTAATGTCATGTTTTTCCTTTTTTCTTGGTGAAAAATGCAAAGTTGCGTTATGTAATGTAATGATATGCACCCGTTTCTATGCTATCTTAAATTGTTATTAATCATCGTGAAGATATTGTGAAATTTTATAGGATCACTGCTGACGGTTCTAAAAATTTTAAGTTGTTAGATGAAGGCGTCATTTAATATTTAATGAATTTAATACTCTCCATCACGTTTAGTACGGTCTTTTTGTCACAAAGACAAATACAAGTACTGGATTGAAGAAACATTTTTTGTTGATTCATTTTCCCAAGTGAAAGAAAAATGAAGAAAAAGTCTTTTCGGAAAATATCTTTCGCGAAATAAACAGAGCCTAAAAAGAAAAAAAAATAGGGAGAAATCAAGGAAAATAGGAAAAAAAATCAGACTTGATGTATTCAGTTCTCTATCCGTTTGTTGACGGGTGGTCAGTCCCGCCCTCGAAGATCTTGTTTTTTCGTTTGTTTTGGTCGAATCCTGCCCTCAAAGATTGGAAAGCCACGCCTCTCACGCTCACTGCTGGTGAAGAAATTCGAGTGCCACCGGCCGCGCAAGTTCAAGCTGACTCCTTTCATGTGGCCAGCTACACCAAACCAAACCATACCATAATAATTGCACCAAAACGCGATCGGATCCTCCCCCCCACTCCCTCCCCCCACCAACCAAAGACTCGTAAGGCAAGGCAAGGCACGGAAGAGAAAATGGGCAACAAAGTAACAACTCTGCGGGGGTAGGTGGAGTTGCCTAGTCGCAGCTGTTCCTGTGCCGAACCCGGTCTCTTGCAAATTGACCCGCCACCCTCCTCTTCGCTTTCCCCTGCGCACGCTCCATTTTCCCTTCTCGACCCCGATTCGTTTCTCGCTCGTCCCCGCGGAGTTGCCACACGCCCGCCCGGCATTCGATGGCGTCTTCTGTATCGGCTAAGCCGTTTCTTGGGGCGTCGGCTGCCGACTCCGTCTCCGCCTTCGGCTCTCCGGCCTCGGATCTCGGCAGACGACCCTCTCTTCAGTTCTTGATCCGCACCCCATCTTCCAGGAAGCTCCGTTAGTCTCTCTCTCTCTCTCTCTCTCTCTCTCTCTCTCTCTCTGTCTTCCCGCGTGCGTGCCTGCGTGGGTGGGCGTGTGTGTGCAGGATCTTGGTCGGATAGATTAAGCTAAAGGAAAGAAATTATTTACGTTTTCGCGTTCGGGGTGTGGGTGTATGGACTTTATCTTGACAAAGGTTTAATCTTTCTCAGTTTTGGATATGTGGGTCGCCACTGATCCTGGTTGTCGATTAGCAGAATCTGTTTCCTGGTGCTGAGTTTGGTTTCATTTGTGTGGAATTCTGCAAGATATGTGGTATGTCTGATCCTATAATACATTGGACTGGACGATATCGATGGGGTTTTCCTCATTTCCTGGTTAGCAGTCCTAGTCTGTGGTGGTCGTTCGTTTATGTGGCATTACAAATTTACACTAAATGGAAACCCTGCTCGCGGTTTTGTCTTTCTGCTAGCTGTCAGACCCAAAGCGTATCGTGTATATTAGTTTTCCTCATTGTATGGTTGAGGATATAGGAATTGGAAACCTGGCTGTGCTGTGGAAGTCCTTCTGTGGAATTTGTACTCAGACAGATCTCACCTCGGAATGCTTGCAGAGATAAAGGCTGCTGGGAGCACCTTTGGGACTCATTTCCGCGTTACCACATTTGGAGAATCTCATGGAGGTGGTGTAGGTTGTATAGTTGATGGATGCCCTCCCAGGTTGCCCCTCTCAGAAGCTGATCTCCAATTAGATCTTGACAGAAGGTACCTTGCCTCGAGCCCTTGCAGTTGATACATTCAAGCTTAAGAAAATAATGGGGTTGTGTCAATCATGGAGATCATGCTATCTCGGCTGATTATCGAGTTGTAGAAAGTATCATCTCATACCATCTGATTGTTGGTTTTCCATAAACAAATTCATTCTCATGCATCCAGACGACCTGGCCAGAGCCGAATCACTACCCCCAGAAAAGAGACAGATACATGCCGAATATATTCAGGAGTCTCTGATGGTTAGATCATTATGCACAGATTTTTCAATTCGTTGAATTTAATGGTCTGTTCCAGATTAAAACACCATCTACTAATTTAGAATTACAGTGAATATGAAGCTTGCTTAATTTGGTTGCAGGAGTGACCACAGGGACACCGATCATGGTATTAGTTCCCAATACTGATCAGAGAGGCCATGTGAGAATCCTATTATGGGTGATACTGTGATGTTTGTTTTGATTAGCATGGAAGAAAAGGGATGTGTTCAGGAGTTTGTGATTGCTTGCTTTGAACTATCTGGAAGAATTGATATCTCCTTTTGGTTGAATTGAGGATAGAATTAGCTCCGATGCATCTATGTTTTTCATTGAGGTCATTTGTATTAAGGGATATCTTGTGCTATGTTGACTTAATCTCATGGCAATGCTTGTTACCGACATAGGGGAAACTTATATGCTATTGATGCTGGAAATCGATCTGCTTTCATCTTGTTTCTGCCTGTCAAGTAGCTAAAAGGGGAACTATTAAACAGTCCAAGAAGTAGTTGGAGTCTGTTTTTATTTGAGTTGATAGTACTGTAATATAAAACATACACCGTTTGCTTTGTACGTTGTCCAAAACCTGCTACAAATTTCTTCAGATGCCAACTTGCGTTTTGATTTCCTTTAATTGATTTTTTTTTTCATAATCTCCTTATTGCAGTTGGTCCTTATGTTTACAAGTTATCTGCCTTTTGATTCTTCAGGATTACAGCGAAATGTCAATAGCTTATAGGCCTTCTCATGCAGACGCGACTTATGATATGAAATATGGTGTGAGATCAGTTCAGGTAATGTTTTTTGACCATAAAGGTCTGATGCCAAATGTTGGTAAAACACTGATGTGTTGAAGCTAACTCTCATTCTTTATTCCTAATCTCCGTTTCCAGGGTGGTGGAAGATCTTCAGCAAGAGAAACAATTGGAAGAGTTGCATCTGGGGCAATTGCTAAAAAGATTCTTAAGGAATTTTCAGGAACTGAGGTGCCTTCATTTTCTGCACTCTTTAATTTCTTTGCCCTAGATGAAAAATTATGATTCAGAACCTGGACACATTTGCTTCGATTTTTTGTTTCTTTTTCTATGTTGCTTTTGTAATCGTTTGACATATTTATCATAATGTTCTTTAGTACTTTGCATGAGTTTCGTTAAGCAAGTGAAAAATGTAACAGACTGGAGAAGCTTGTGAGTAAAGTGTATTCAATTCAATGTGAGAGCAGTCCTTGCAGGAATATTTTTCTTACTTAGTAATTCGAATTACTTGTGTTGTGTTAACTGTCACCTGTGCTTGCGTGTGAATTTATGTGGATGGAACCGTGCTCATGTAGGCAGGTGTTAAAGTGGACGTGCAGGATCATATGTTTTGTTTCCGGAATGTTCTTTTGGAATGATGAGCACAAAATCTGCTGTCACAAATTTTCTCTCTACATTATGGAAATGATGATTGTTTTAAAAGTTCATGACTGAGATTTCTGGTCTACTGCGTTTATGCGATTTTAGACTATCTCTACTTTAGTCCATGCGTATTATGTACAGTAGCTTATGTTAAGGGGGAGATAGCAGCAGCAACAGTTCGTCATTGATGATCCTCATCCACCTATGTTCGTAAGACAGCATTTTTCTCAGTAGGCAACCACATCACACTGATCTCTCTCCTCACTTTCTCTTTCTAACCTAATATGCATGTTTCATTTGCTCACCTTCCTATGTTATGAAGAAGAAATTACTCCTTCGTATTTTTGATGCACCAAAAAGGAAAAAAGAGGACCTGGGTCATTGTTCTGTTTTCTTTTTCTTTGGTTCCTTCCCTTTTTCTTTATCCTTTAACTTCACCCCCACCACCTCCTTCTCTTCTTCACCAATGGCCACCATAATGCTGTTGCCCATGACCAAGTCTTGGAGTTGTGCTCCTCCCACCAACATCCACCACTAGAGGTCACTCCTTTCTTGATGGAGTTAGCATCAACCCTGTCACCAACAAAAGAGCCACTGACTCATTGGTCGACAGCTTCATTGGCGACGGAGTCATTGGCTCGTGAAAGATAATGATTTGCAAGACAGCGGAAGGACGACCTCCATCGGAGGTAGTGGTGCGGTGGCAAATAGCACAAAGAGAAGAGAGACATGGCTTAGATTAAGGTTTTTCATTCGGTGTGGAATCTTTTATGTTGGGTTCACATGTCTATGATTCATTGACGACCTCAGTGGGGGCCACTTGTCTGGGCAGCAGCATAACCCATCACATGTTAAATTGAGATTCTCAAGCATGTTCTTTGATATTACAAAGATTTTCTTGTTGTCTTGTCTTTTTCTTGATATAGGCTTCACATAATTTTGTCTTCAGGTTTTTGCTTATGTCTCTCAAGTCCATGATGTTGAACTTCCTCAAGAATTAGTTGATCATGAAACTCTGACTCTCGATCAGGTATAAATGACCACTCTTTATATATTTTGGGGGAACCCAAAATTTTGGTGCAAGTTCCATACCTAGCGATGATAAATAAATTAAGAAACGTTCCAAAAAGTTTTCCTTTTGAATTTATTGTTGCAACTCAATCTCATCATCCAGGAGTTCCTTGCTATATTTCTGATGGAAAAGGTGGAGCTTCTACTCTGTGTGTATGCGAGTAATTGAGCTAGTCATGATTTACAAATACTCCCTTCTATTAACAGCAGAACTACAGTCGAGTTACTATATGTTGTGAGAACTTCATAATATTAGCTGCGACATGCACTGATCTGCAATCTGGATTTTACCTCTAACATCAAGGGGAAGTTGTGTGGCTCCAATCCCTAATGCAAAGGATATGGGAATTCCAGTTTACTTCTTTTGTCAATTACTTGTTCTCTGGATGACTCTGCCTTGGTTGTGATATGTTGCCATAACTAGCTAAAACCTGTCGTATATATTGGCAGATAGAGAGTAACATCGTTAGGTGCCCAGATCCTGTATATGCTGAGAAGATGATCGCTGCAATTGATGCTGTTCGAGTGAGAGGGGATTCTGTTGGTGGCGTTGTCACCTGCATTGTTAGGAATGCTCCACGTGTAAGAACTTTTTTTAGACACCTCTCTACAGAAAGACATTGAATGAATGATCAATGAAGATGAGCAACACGCTGTCTTTACTTTGTTTTGGATATGCATGTATATATTAAGAGAATATGCAGATGCTACCTGATGTCACATACACGCATGCGCACGCGCACGACACGCATTCTCGTTATGGTGAGTCATTAAAAGCTTATTGACTTTGCAACTTGATGTCAGGGGCTGGGATCACCAGTTTTTGATAAACTTGAAGGTTTGCTGGCAAAGGCTGCTTTGTCTTTACCTGCAACCAAGGGCTTTGAATTTGGCAGTGGGTTTGCAGGTACAGCAGTTGTGCTTTGGAGGGAATATATATGGATTAGATGGGGGCGATTAATTAAATTAGTCAAGTGTCCTTAATGCTTTGTCATAAATTTCAGGAACTTATTTGACTGGCAGCCAGCATAATGATGAATTCTGGGTGGACGAAAACAGAAGGATCAGGACAAGAACAAATCGCTCTGGTGGAATACAGGTAATGCTCTGATACGGAATTGTTCTCCTCAATAGATGGGGTTGAAATTCTAGCATTTTTTCTATTCTATGTGCAAGAAAATGATCCAGGGAGGTATTCTTGCATGACTGTCAGGGTGGTATATCTAATGGTGAAATTATAAACATGAGAGTAGCTTTCAAGCCAACATCTACTATTGGAGTAAGTTCTCTCTATCTCTCTCTCTCTCTCTCTCTCTCTCTCTCTCTCTCTGACATACACACACTCACCGCAGATGCAGGCAAGCATGCAAGCCTGCCTGCCTGCAATGTGCATACACTACGGTTGTAGTTGCGGTTGTGCTGAGGTCTTGTATTGATGTCGAGCATTGTAAGCAGTGGGCTAGCTCTTAGTTCCCCATTTTGGACATCGTCCGCAAGATTTGCCATGCTTGACATGTCAATTTGTAGGATATTATCCCCATTGCCCTAATACCATTTCATTTTCCATCTTATGATGTATCCACAGAGGAAGCAACATACAGTTACTAGGGAGAAACAAGAAACAGAGCTGATCGCCCGTGGTCGCCATGATCCTTGTGTCGTCCCACGGGGTATGTCTCCAGTAGTTTATCTGTTCTGTTCCCTCCTAGTTGTCCTTTAAAATTTATTTCCATGATTATGCCTTTGTTAAGTGGTCACCCTATATGCAAACTATATTCGGAGGCTCTTATAATCTACTGTTCAAGGCCCGCTCTTGAAATAAGATGGACTGCTTTTAGAGCTCCTATTGCTTAAAAATGATGATTGTCAGAAAGTGTGAAATGCCCTTAAGATAATTAATTTTGGCATTTACTGTTTGAATGTAGCGGTTCCAATGGTAGAAGCCATGGTTGCCCTAGTGCTCGTCGACCAACTGATGGCGCACTATGCCCAATGCTGTCTCTTTCCCATCAATCCTGAGCTGCAAGACTCTCTGTCTTTGTCGAGTGCTCGGAGAGGCATTGAATTTGCCCCTTCAGAGGAGGTAGCAAACCAGTTCTGAAACCATCTCTGCCTTCGAGGGTTCAGCCTGAATACAGTATCCTCGGTAATTCCCTATGGCGGGGAAATTTAATGTTGTCTTAGCCTTTTTGTAGTTGGACCCTTTCTTACTCATGTATTTTTCTTCTGATTTGTCTTTGTGACAGGCACAATAAACTCTAAAATCACCATGTTTGAGCTTTCTTCTTATAAGTTACCCCTGTCATGCTAGAGTTTGTTGCACCTGATTTGATGAAATAAACATTTATTTGTGCGATTTATACGTAACTATTTTCCAATAAGTGCTTAAATTATTATTCTTCCATTTTTCTCCATTATCCGTCTCTTTATTAAGCAGGCCAAGCATGTATAGTGAATGGATACTAGGAAATGAAACCTGGTGTGGTATGCTTTTCTTTCGTTAGGAAAACTTTTCAAGACTCCCGACTCCATGGTGCAACAATTTGATACTGTAGAACAAACCCGTTCATGTGATAAGTAGGTAGACCTACTTTTTCCAATAATTAACTACTTTTTCATCATTAATAAATTTATTTTAGCTCAATGTTACTATGTAGAGTGACAATGGAAAAAAAAGGAAGCTTTGATAGAACTAGCTCGTGACTAAGGCACCGCAACACTGAAACTGTAGTCGCCAAACTTTTTATGTACATGCGGAACGACCCAATTAAAAATCGTAATACAAGCTCTCTTAAATATAAAATGCAAATCATACTTTCTGTTTGAAATTGAACATATTTAACCCCCAAGATCATAGCCGAATGGATTTGCGGTTGCTCTTAATCATGTACATACCTTGTTCGAATATAGCATCCTTCACTCAGAATAACGAGCTGCACTCTCCATCAGATTATGTAGCCTTATCTAATGCAAGTGGAATGAATCGAAAGTTTCGATTCCCTTTTTATCCGGAAGATACTAATAAGTTTGCACCACAATATGTACTCGGTGGGGGCAGGGATCGGACATGCTGGACTCGGGGTCAAGGGCTCGATCCCTTGATATAATGAGAAATTATCAAACAAACTACACATGGATAACACTATAAGTTGTCAAACTCTTTCTTGGCTGAGGAATTGTCTATGTCCCTTCGGATAAGTTCAAAGTCAAGTCATCACTTGAAGTAGATAGACGAATAATCAGAGAAGGAACAGGATGTTGATCAAATGTGAAAGTAGTCTCGTATGCCAATGGCAAAACAGTTGACCAATCATTCCCTTAATAAATCAGATTAGTCTATAGAAGTCGTGTCCTAATGGACTACACAGATTTCGTGCGTTAGAAGAGAGAAGGATTAACGTTGAGTAGAGCACTGGGAAGACGACCCAACACCATCTTACAATATTTTAGCAAAAAAAAACACCATCTTATAATAAACAAGGAAAAATGCAACCGGACAATAAGGGAGGCCAAGCAATGGTCGCCAAACAAGTGCCGAATGTCCCCATCACTCGATACAAACATAAAAAGCAGAGGAGACCCACGAAAGAGAAGGCAAATTGGGAACATCTGTGTGTACTTAGCATCTATAATTATATTAAATGATGCTAATAATATCAAAAGTAATGGACCAACACATCAAAAAAGAGCTCAATTCACGGGCCATATCTATCTCACTTTGTTCCACATTGTTTTAATTCTTTAGGGGTGTTTGTTAAACTTTAGTCATTATTAAGTTGATTATTGTCCATGACTCATCCAACCACCGACAATCGGGGGCCTTTGCCTTGATGTGATGGCGTGAAGTAACAGTTTTTTTGGTGGACATAATTGGAGAATTCTATCGAGAGGAATCAGGAATTTAGTGTCTATTATGCTTTTTTTATCTCAAAAAGTGCGCGACATCTTCTTTTACCTAAGGGTGAAAACAATCCACCTCCACAATTGTAGCCAATTATCACGGCGAGCTATCAATTTGAGTTCACGAGAAAGGAGGTGCAATGCGAGTGCGCCATGCGACACAATCGCGTGCGTTCCTTTCTAGGGACCATTGACCCGCAATTCGCAATTTCGACAAAAGTGAGCTTATATTGAATGTTGGTTCAATTCATTTTTCTAGTTTCCAAGGACTTCTATTATCTATTGGCATGTAGAGGAAGCGTTTTGCTCAAGAAGAGACGTTGCACACATCTCTATCTAAGCCATTTTCTTCTGACAAACCAAAAGTCACAAAGTCTCTTACGAATGCACATCTCTATAAACCTAACGCATTGATAATGTACTTTTACATGGTCAAAGTTTGTGTCGGTGTGGCCAAAAGTAGAAATTACAGAGTGTGATTCTAGCTGGCTGGCCTATGTTATCCGGCGATTGAGGATAATGCTAATTGGGTTGGGCGGAAAGTATGAAACAGGGAGGCTAAACCTAGGATTTGACATTGGATCACTTAGAAATAGAGGAATGCAATGGATTTATTGTCACTTCACCTAAAGCAGCTCCACATACTAAGGCAACAACAACCTTTGTAGAAAGCTAATTGACCCAGCGTGATTTCCTCAGAGTTTCGTGCGTGTTAGTTGTCCCTTTGTCTCGATCACCAAGCTAATTAGCCTGGTTCAGGTCAGCATTCAGCAATTAGACACAGCACTCGAGCAATGGTCAATTCGGCCCCCAATTTCCTTACAAGTTTTAGTACAAACGGCGAAATGAGTAGGCGCATGTCTCATCCGATCCACGACCAATCCCGAAAGGACCGACCGACACCATGAAGGCTCTGTCGTTGCTAGATACAATGCAATGCTACCAAAAGAATTATGCTAAAAGGAGACGAAAGAGGGTGAGAAAGAAGTATAGGAGGAAGGTCACATTGTTTCTTGACGTACCAAATCGGTCCGATCCAGTCCTGCCTCAGATCAAGCCACGCCAAGCAATTTATGGCCACATATATTTCCATTATTAAGAGGAAGCTTGGCATCTGCAGTCGCATATGCTTCTCTTGGGGACGTACAGATGCAATTAGGGCCGTCCCTCATGGAATATATGGTATGCGCGTAATTGGTGAGACATGTTGCGATCTTACCCCGTCCAAAGGTCTGCCTACATTAGACGTTCGATGATTCAGATTAGGAAACGGTTGTTTAATAATTGACGATTCGAACAACCTTGTTTCGGCCTCGTTTTTTGTCCTCGAGAGTGAAAATGCTATCTTAATCGGGTTATGATAGGAATGCTGACCATAGGTTGAGTTGGAAAGGTGCAAACCTAATCATAATGGCAAGCGATAAAGATGTCTCGGGTCATCTGTTTATTAGCTTGAGTACTTTATCGACTCTCGCAAGAAGTTCCAGTTTTGGTAGTCGTAGAAGCACGCAGTTGTCTTTCAATGCATATAAAGTAAGCAGATGGAGACATTCTGAAGCCTAAACTGTGTTTTAATTTTCTCATTTCCCTTATCTTTTTGCACACATTATGCTGCCAAAGTGGGGGAGCAAAGCATGCGGAAGCAACTGAGCTCTTTCCATGAGGCGGGGGACAAAGTAAGGCGGCACCGAAGATCATGCACTTTGGAAAAAGACCACGCGAAAATATAACACCATTGATTTACAAAGTTCATATACTAAACAATGCGTCAATGAGCATGATTGCCGTTTGAGAAATCAGTAACGGGTCAACAAGAGTGCTAATGCAACGCCAATTGCGCATAAAGCAAACCTCTAACCACCTTGATCGACTTCACATGATCAATGACTACGGTCATTTCACACAAAAAAAAAATACTCCATATAAAACGGAAGGAAAAAGGGAGGGAAGGACTGTTCTTGCCAAAACAACCATTAAAGATGATGACTTATCACAAGGGGCTTTGAAAAAGGAAGATCCATAAGGACCCCAATAGCAGAGAGATTTTACACATAGATTTTCATTTTCTTTCCTTCTTTTTTTTTTTTTTTTGGATTTTTCTGGGGTAACATGTCAAACTCATACAGAAGTGTCCAGCACCCGAGTCCCCGTGAATTGGGCGATACTGATGATTCAATTCTGAGGGAAGGACATGGTCTCTGGCTGCTTCAAAAAAACCAAAGGTAGTGGCTACGGCTCAACTGCCATTTTCACCACTTACTTACATATCTACAGAAGACAGGACCCCAGAAATAGAAAGTATCTAGAAAGAAAACAAGCCCAAGATCATCTAAAGAAGTCACAAGGCCCCCCTCAAGCCCCCATGAGAGTCCTAGCATGGACGACGAAAACAGGGAGGGAAATCTGAAAAAGGTGGCAGGGCAAAATGAAGAACGAAGAAAGCAACATCGCCCTCCAAGATTCAAACTGAGAAGAAAAAGGAGATTCACAGGTGATACTTGTTTGACCTGCAAAACCCCCCCAAAGAAAACAGAGCAAGAGATAAAAAGAAAAGAAAGAAGAGAGAGAAGAAGCTCTTCTTTGGACTTTGGTTTTACTTACTTTCTTACTTGCTATTTTGTAGAAAGCTATAAAGTGGACACCACACTGCCGGTCCTCTGGCAGGCAAAGTATCCCACTGAGATATTCCCAACCCCAAATTTTGTTACAATCAATTTGTCCTTTTTTTTGTTCACTCAATCCCCATCCCTTTGAAAAGTAAAAGCTGATGACTGTAGCTTCTGTTCCTTTCCTCTTGGATTCTCCTCTCTTTTGGCCTCTTTTGCTGCAACCTGCATATCAGCAAGAAACAAAATTGTTTCTTAAGCGTCTTTTTCAGGTCCACCATTACAAGAAAAGAGCACCCAACAAGCGCCCTAAATTGAAATGCACAAAAGTGGATTTAGAAAGCCTTGAAATCTGGTGGAGCAGCAAGTAGTAAGCACAGGGCCTGCACAGATACATCGGGCTCTGCAACAGAGCCAAATTCACCGAGATTTTTCAAACTTACGATACTGCTTTCTCTTCTTTTGGGACCAAAAACAGAAGTCACATGTGTCCCCTCAAGGACCCAGGTCTACAGAATGTTTCTTGGTACAGTTTTGGGTTAAAAGTGCACCGACACTTTGATGTTATTTTTCCCCTCTCTAGAGCATTTTCTCGATCCATTCACGTCCAAAAATGAAAAATAAGTTCATGCTCCAAGGTACAATACTAACTTGTCTTAGGAAGATAATGGATTAGAGGCTACTCAAGTAAGCAAAGGCTAATCAAAGAACAAGAGCACAAGTTTAAAAGGTAAAGCTCCATCCGAAGAAAAATGAAGAGATTGGTTACCCACCCGGATTTTAACCGCGTTTTGGGGTATTTCACAATCCATTGATTTAACCAATTAATGGGGTTTCTCCCGTCATCGAAAATGAAAAATAAGTAAGTAGGAAAAAGTTCACGAAAAGTGTCGAAATTGACTAGGCGTATCAAGAAAAGCACTCTACTCGAATCCATCCACCCTAAAATCAAACATGGAATGGTCAATGTAGTGTTGCAGAAGATTTGCATGGACGTACATATGCCACATGTGTAGGCATTAGGGCACACCAAAGTTTCTTTAAGCTTGAAAACGAAAAGCGGAGGGGAGGTGACTTGGCCTTTTGATGGTGGGACTTCCCTTTAGACTCGATGAGTATTTTGATGAAAATCAAAAGGCTGCCTCTAAAACCCCAGAAACCCTCCCCGTACCAAGAAGCTGGCCTTTGCATGCTCAAAAAGCCAGACCTAGAGAGAGAACTCGAAAAACCCGACTTTGCCCTCTCAGTGGTCCTTTAGAATGTGTAACACAATGACCACAGTGCCCCTTTTAGGACAATCAATGTCGGTAAGGGAACAATGGAGGGGTCCCCTGACCCCATCTTTCTTCCTTTTTCTTTTTTGAATTGGACTGAACCCCAGGTTCCTTCCGCATAAGGTTCTACGTAGCCTCCCTTGTTTGAACAACAGTGACACAACCACCGGTTGTTACCGGGTTTGATCTTTTTCTTGAATCCCATCAAAAGCCAAATGACAAGAACAGAGAACAGATGCTGACAGGGGCTCAAACCTACTTCCCATATTTTAGAACCGTGCCAAAACCTCATTAGTCTCGCACATAATAGCACAACCACTTTAAAATGTTTTTTTTTTTTATTAACATGAGAAACCATGGTCGCTATCAAGTTTGATAGAGGAACGAGCGACTTCAGCTTTGGGTATATGTCTGTGTCAGTTCACCAGTGTGAAGCTGATTTAACTGAATTCACGTTCAATCAAGCCTCTTCAAGTCGAGGAATGAAATGCCAATGTGCTCACGTTCATTACGAGATTGATACCCGAAAGAGTGGATTTTCATGCACCGAAAGCATCCAAAAAACTTTTACCAACCTATGCACACCAACTTGGATAGGGAGTTGCTTGACATTGCTTGGAAAAGGAAAGCTTACCTTCTTGTGCTACGTCGGTCCGAGTATTGTACGGAGGTAAGTTTAGGTGGGTTTAGGAACAGCTTGCTTGAAAGCAACAGTGGGAGCAATTCGGCAACTCCTCCTCTGGTGCTCCTGCACAAGCTCTCCGGCGAACCAGTCGAGCTTCTCGAAGTTACTCTGTTCCGAGATTCTCTTGCCACCAAACAGCACCGATTCAACATTCTTCTGCTTGAGCATTTCCTCTGCTATCCCTATCAGCATCTTTACATTGTTAGGACTCCAGTCTGTATCAACATTCGGTCCACAACGACCAATGCTGGACCCATTTGCCTGAAAAACACAATTATGATTCTGCGATCAGAATCGAGACTACTAAGCAAAACACTTTTAAATGCATGATGAGATTCCAGCAACCAGATCAATCAGCAGAATGAATTCTTCTAAGGCAGAAGACTTTAACATAGACTCGTTATATTTTTCTTGTATAATCAACCAATTCATCGTGGAACATCAACCACGATCATGAAAAAGGAAGATACCCCACAGATTCAGTATTTTTCTTTTTCACACACTACCCTTTGATGCGACACCTAAAATCAATATGCACCCGCAGGAGTCTTCCTTTTAATGGGACACTTTACCAGCAAGCATCGATGACCGGAAAGGGCTCCTACGAGCGGATGGTGATGTGCCAAAGGTTTTATGCTTGTGCCCAAGAAAAAGACGAGGAAGGACCTAAAAACATTACCATTCTCGCAAAAAGTCCCAGGATATTTGCAGAATTGAGAGATAGTACCACAGATGCGACTTAAAGGGTAAGCCCCACTTCCTTTTAACTGGATTTAAGGTGCCTCCACAAGCAGAAAGCACAAAAATAGGAGAATCAGAAGCATCCTCTCAGCACGTTGACAGCACATAAATTCAGTCTCTTGGCCCTCTCATTTATCAGACGTGAGCTAGTTCTGGAAAGAGTAGTTCTCTTTTTGGCCTATCTAGAAACAGTGAGCATCTGACTATGCATACGGGACGTGAGGACCACCTCTACTGGCTTGAATTAAATGAAAATGAAGAGCAGAATATGCCCGAAAGAATGCTATTCCATGTATACAAGACTAGCAGAAACAAATCTAATGAATCGAGGAACGCGTAGACATTAGATAAATGCCGATTGCAGAAATAAATTCAGCATCGACAATGAATTAGATTAATCAGCTTAGTACTCCAGCCCATATACACTGAAACGGTCGCCCGGTGAATCTGATAACAAATGGGCAAATGAATTGACCGGAGAAGCCATGGGAGAGTAATGGAAGCAGAGCTCAGGGTCTCGTACAGCCATCAATGAAGGGTGTCTTCAACATTTAAAGAAAGGGGCGGTGGCTACGGAAACGGGGGAGATATCCAGCTAGCCACGCAAATTGCAGTCGAACGTAACGCACTTAAAAACTCTAAAAAGAGCACGCTTTCTCAAGGTCTCGACCAAACCCGATTTCCAATGTCCTTTGGTTGGCCACTCCAGCTCCAAATTCCAACTCCATAAACGTGCGCGCGCGCGCGCGCGAATGCGAGCACAGGCCGTGCAAGTGTGGGAATAACCAAAGCAAGCAAAAGACAAAGTCCCCTGTATCATCGTCCCTCCCATACCAGCCTGGCTAACACTGTCTCGTCTCGTGCACCAGAAACAGCACAGACGAAAGCCACATCCGAAGCAATTGCGCTCCCCGCCAAAAACCCGTAATGACGCGAAATAAATGCAAACCCACGTCGAAAGAAAGTAAAAAAAAAAGAAGAAAGGAAAAATGGCAAAATCGCTAGAGGCTGCGGAAGAGGAAGACGGTACCTGAATCCGCACGTAATTGCTGCCGCTCCGGCACTGGCTGAACGCCATGGCCACCGCGTGGTCGACCATGTCCGCCGACCCGTCGCCCGATATTCGGGCCACGGGCCGGGCCCAGTCCCGGGCCTTCCAGGACTTGACCTGGTCGTACTCGTAGCTCACCTCCAGGAGCTGGCCCGTCCCTAGGGACAGCACCAGCAGGTCCTCCATCCCCCGCACGAACGGGAACTCCTGCTTGTTGTGCA